>CM035166.1:12570467-13770467 GCA_020205615.1 Panax quinquefolius | reverse complement strand
TTTAATGGAACTTTCGATAACTCTTTTTGAGTATGATCTTTTTGGGGAACACAAATATTTTCAAGGTCTTAACATCTAGGCCATATGGTGTGAATAATTTCAAACGCTACGTCCTACATTGACTGTCCAGGAAACATAAGCGACCGGACAAGTGACAAGTCTATAAATAAGGATATACTAATATACTATAACATGAAAACATACTTACCTGGATGGGGTCAATGGGTGATCAAGAAGGTCCATGGCCTAGGTTAGTGACGAGGGGCGCTCGCCTAAGGTCTACCCAAGTGATGGAGCCTACATCATAATTTGTGACGAGGGGGCTTGCGTTCACGCAACCCTGAGCCAAATCTTGTTTGTTAAAATTTGTTTACAATCATGATTTTCTTGTAATAAGCTAAATAATAATTATGGGTATATATTAAAATGGTTGTTCCAAAATTAATTACAAGCATGCAACTCCAGAAATAGCTTGTTAACATAGTTGTTTCCACACAAAAATTACTCCCTCCACCTCCATCTCATAATATAAGAAGTTTTAGAGTTGTGCACAATAATTAATAAAATGATTGTATAACATTAAATTTAATATCAATTATTTATAATACCCTTAAATTCTCATAATTATTATTCTTATCTCATTCTCTCTATCTCATCTGTAACATTTATAATGAGGGGCAATTTCGGAAAGATTGTAGTTAATCCTCTAAAATTATATAAAAAAAATAATTTGGGTAAAATAAAATTATCTAAATTGTCATATATTATGGGACGGAGGGAGTATATCATTTGGCAAACCAAGTTCGTTACTCCTCCAGTCCTCCATGCAGTACATTATTTTCAATCACAATAGTGGGTTATGTTATTACTTCTTTTTTGGGTTTGGGAGTTTAAAAAATTGGCAATGAGACAGTGGAGGGAATAGTTAATAGACTTGCAACATTACTTGTACAAAACTGTGGGGATATGGAGCACTTGGGATAGAGAACACAAGCTCTGAACTGCTTACATAATTTATTGCCAACCTTGTGTTGGGGCTAGTAAGGCTGCAAATATGTTCAAACAATCACAATAATTTTATATGAACCAAATATAGAGACATATTTAGTACTCCCTCGCTTCTCTACTGAAAGAGTTCTATTTGTAAACTAAAAGATATATTTTTCTTTCATGTTTTGTTCCTACGTATAATGACCGTTAGTTTTCAGTAGTAGAAGTAATGATAAAGTGAAATTATATTTTTAAACTTGAGAACATTATGACATTTTATATTATCGTCCATTAAAAAATGACTCTTTTTTAAAACTGAGAGAGTAGTATGTATTCTAATTACATCAAGATGGAGGTTTTGGTTTAGTGAATTAGAGGCATGCAATCTAAAAACTACATAACTTAATTTGTTAGTAATTAGGCTTGTTAGCCTTCAGTGTGCCAAAAGATTAGGGAGAAATTTTTTGTTAGTAATGCTATTTTGAGCTTTTGGAACAATCCCACATTAAATTAAATACTAAGAATTTCGGGATTTATATGACAATATAGATCAAGTATAAAATTGTCCCTTTGGGGACATTTAATAAAATTGGAACGATAAAGAGAAGATTAACATGGCCCATGCGCAAGGATGACACGCATAAATCGAGAATTGGTTCAATTTGTTTTGTAGTTTTTGCGAGTCTCGATCCTCGACTTCAAGAATGAACTTTTCCACTCTCTTGCAACTATTTCAACCTTAATTTCTGAGTATTCTATTTCCATTTTTTTTGAAATATAGGTTAAAATATGGATACCTCCTCTCAAAAGTAAGGAAAATATCTAGAACAAATTGGTAATTTTCTTCAGGTTTGCAAGTCAGTATGAAAGTAGAACCTGCCTAGCTTTAAATTATAGGTTATGCGGTACACAATGATAATTTATTAAAAACACATTCAAATCGAATTTACAGAAGCAAAACGCTGATGCAACTTCTTTTTTCTATTTTATCCTAGCAGAAAATCACAAACACTATTTAGGGAAAAACAAAATTGGCATTTGAAAAAAAACCTAGTTAGTAAATATAAGTTGCATGTACAAATTAGTCCTCCAAATCCAAATAAAGCATGGAAAAGGAATTGGATGAGTAACTTGCCTATTTTCAGCAGATTCAAGAAGGAAAATAATGATTTCCAATTCAGATAAAGATTTAAAGCCCTTGGAAAAATTATGTTCACCCTTATTTGTCAATTCAATAAAGCCAAAAAGGGCTATGAAAGTTTTAGCTGCTAAAATAAATTCATAAATCTTACACAAATTCTCTGTCCCGAGTTTGGGATATATTGTGAATATCCTCTTATTACTTTCATTAAACTTCCAATAACTCTTTTTGGGTATGATCTTTTTGGACAACACAAATATTTTCAAGGTCTTAGCTTGTAGGCCATACGGTGTGAATAATTTCATACGCCACGTCCCACATCGACTGTCCAGAAAACATAAGCGGCCAGGACACAAGACAAGTCTATAAATAAGGATATACTATTAACATGAAAATATACTTACCTGGATGGGGTCAATGGGTTATCAAGAAGGTCCATGGCCTAGGTTAGTGACCTCCATTGCACTTTGTAGGGGCGCTTGCCTAAGATCTACCCAAGTGGTGGAGCCTACATCATAATTTGTGATGAGGTGGCTTGCGTTCGCGCAGCCCCTACCCAAATCTTGTTTGTTAAAATTTGTTTATAATCATGATTTTCTTGTAATAAGCTAAATAATAATTATGGGTATATATTAAAATTGTTGTTCCAAAATTAATTACCAAGCATGCAGCTCCAGAATGTTCAAGGTAGAATAGGCTTTTCTAAGGAAAAAACCTTCCAAACCACTAGCTTGTTAACACAGTTGTTTCCACACAAAAAATACTCCCTCCACCTCCATCTCATAATATATGAAGTTTTAGAGTTGTGCACAATAATTAATAAAATGAGTGTATAACACTAAATTTAATATCAATTATTTATAATACCCTTAATTTCTCATAATTATCATTCTTATCTCATTCTCTCTATCTTATCTGTAACATTTATAATGAGGGGCATTTTCAGAAAGATTATAGTTAATCCTCTTAAAGTATATAAAAAAACAAATAATTTGGGTAAAATAAATTATCTAAATTGTCATATATATATATATATATATATCATTTGGCAAACCAAGTTCTAGATTCCTCCAATCCTCCACGCAAAGACATAGTTCTCAATCACAAGAGTGGGTTATGTTATTACTTCTTTTTTGGGGTTTGGGAGTTTAAAAATTGGCAATGAGACGTGGAGGAATAGTTAATACACTTGCAAAGATTACTTATGTAACTATGGGGCTAGGGAGCACTTGGGAGAGAGCAAACAAGCTCTGCATTGCTTACATAATTTATTGCCAACCTTGTCTTTGGGCGATAAAATAATGGGTAGAACCTAGATTCTAGTAAGGTATAAACTTCGCAAGAATTTATAATTAACTAACCTGCGTATAACTTCGCTCGAAGTTCCTCGATTTTGATTGGGCCACGACAAACGCCTTCCGTGAATCGCCGACTTTGACTTTTCTTGACATCCTTTTGAGTCACCATTCCCTACCGGACTGGTTTCGATATCGTCTAATCTCGAAAGCGATATGTCCATCCTTTCCACAATTATAGCATACCTTAAACTGTTGTGGACGCTTTGGACCGATATGTCCTCTTCCCACATTTATAACATATGACCGGTGGTCGCTTCTCCTCCCTTAGAACTAGTTGCTATCTTGGCGCCGACGCCTTCACATGGTCGTTGTTGAATCTCCTCTTTTAAAATCTCTTCCCACTCGCTTCTATTTTCATGGCCACGATTACCACCAGAGTGGTTACCGCTTTCATCCGTATTCTTCTTTCTCCATTGGTTATCGTTATTCGCTGAATGCTATCTTCTAGATGATCCTCGTTATGGTCCCTCGGTTGAACGTACTCGTTATCTCGCTTCTAACAATCGAGCCTCGCTGACAACATCCGAATAGAGAGAAAATTTATGAGAAATGAGATATCGACGACGCCGTTTCAAACCTCTCGTAAACATCCGCCATAATACGCTCCTCATTCTCCACCAAATGAGGTGCAAACTCGATAACTCCGCGAACTTCGCCTCGTCTTCGGGATATCGCCATGTTATTCGCTCCGCCTAATAAACTCCACCTCCTTCATATGACGAATACTTTCGGGGATGTACTTGTCATTGAACTGCTTCAAACGCTCTCCCACGACATACCGAAAGTACCGATGGGTCCGCTTCTGCGCACTCTACCAAGAGTCCGCCTTCGCCACCACGAACATAAAGGTGGCGAATGGAACCTTCGTTCCTCCGCATCCCCCAAGACATCGAATATCTTGGTAATTTGCTTGACCCATGTTTCCGCCATGATCGGATCTCGCTTTCCCTTAAATTCTCGTGGTCCCAACTCTTTGAATCGCTTGGTCAGTGACCACCCGTGAATTGCTATCATTTCTCCTCGTATTTTGAACACGAAGTCTCCTCGTCCGATTTTGCATGAATCGCAAAAAACTTCTAAACATCCCTCGCTCATCATCTCGCTTTCAATGGTGTTTGTTCACAGGAGGAACATTGCCACCACAGCACGCTCTCCTCGTTGGTGAGTACAGGCATCTCCACGGTCTCATTTACTCCATCATTAATATTTTCAATGACATTCTCAAATCATGCCATAAAATAAGGGTTAATTAAGGAAATCAATATATCACATAATATCCCTATATATCGACCAACTAACAAATAAGCTTAGGTAGACACACACTAGCGAAGGATTTACTCGCCTCCCCTCCTAGTTCTATTCCCCGATCTCCCACAGAGATCATATCCCTAAGCTCGATACCAACCGCGACGCCCCCAAAATAGGTCCATTCCATCCAACCCATTCGAAAGTTGTCAATACATGGTATGTAAACAACTACAACTTTATTATTACAACAAAGAAATCTGTGAGTTTAAATACAAATATTATCTTCTGACAATATTTATACTCAAATAAATCCTCATCACATTTATTGATACATTATTTTACAAAAATGGTGAGGACTACTAAACAATCCTTTCTAAAACCTTCATTCCATACCCCACTGCACTCGCTATATTCTCGCCTCCCGAGAAGAATGGAACAAAAGGAAAAGGGTGAGCTCAACTAGCTCAAGAAGAATATTATGACTAAGATAATATACAACAAATTATCGTTAGTCTTCAACAGGAAAAAATTTAATAGAATACAATAGACAACAAGTTTCGAGATCAATATTCGCAATGAAATAATAATTCATGTAAGAGTTACATAGAGAATGAAATCTACTATAATCTATGAATTTAATAAATCCATCATCAATATTTTATCCTCGTAACATCAATCAATATTCATCTCAAATCAAATATTCATCTTTGCACTACAGCCAAAGATATTCATCAATCGGTCATGTTCATCTCAACACTGCTCATCTTTGCACTAAAGGCCAAAGATATTCATCGGTCCTATCATGTTCATTTAAACACACCGCTCATCTTTGCACTACTACAGCCAAAGATATTCATCACCATCGTGTTCATTTAAACACTGCTCATCTTTGCACTACAGTGCAAAAAGATATTCTTCAGAATCATTCATCTTTGCACTACAGCCAAAGATATTCAATAATATCATCATTTAAGACCGAGGATGATGAAAATATTTTAAAGAAATGAATCCAAAGGAAACAAAATGACAAGGATTAAGGATTCGTACTTGGTTTTATCCACGTCCAAAAATACCTCAAAATAATCATAGTGGTGTAAAATTCAAGAATGATCAAAACATGGATACAATCAAAGCTAGTATCCGTATAGATATTTTAGACTTAAAAGAAGAAATTTTATTTTTCGATGAATAGTCCGATATCGTGAATAGTGTCAGATATCGTGAATAAAGTCTTGATATCGTGAATAGTAACTCAGACACCAAAAGATAGAAATTCCACAAAAACATCTTCACGCTTCATGAATAATAGTACTCGTGAATAAGAACTCGTGAATAGTAACTCATGAATAGTAACTCGTGAATAAGAACTCATGAATAGTAACCCGACATGAAAAAGTTCCAAATTTGATAAAACTTCAGATCAACATTTCAAAGATAATGATATTGAAGAAATAATATCATTACTTAAAAAAAATAATATCCCTTACCTCAAAGAATCAAGATTTCCGGAAGGAAAGGCTCAAGTGATGTCTTGAATGAAACTTGTACCGAATAAAGAACTCTCAAAGTATCTAAATAATCACAAAATACGCTCAATAATATAGAGAGAAAGAGAGAAATCTTTGTTTCGTGTGATTTTCAATTCTAACTTAGCCCTCTATTTATAGGAAAATATTAGCCCGCCAAAGCAGACTTGACTGCAAGCACCGATGGCTTTACTCGCTACTATTGCCACCCACCACATTTGAAATAAAATTCAGCACATTTCTTCACCAACCACAAGTGGGGCCCACTCAATTCTAGAATTTTCCACCAAAATCAATTATAACCCTAATTTCCTAATCGATACACCTCTTAAAATTTATAACAAATCATTCGCTCATTTTAACTGGTTCAAAATTTGTGGACATATACTCAACTTATATATGTATAACATATCCAAAAATTACAACGATCCAACTCGGGATTAAATATTATAACTCACACAATAAAGCTATAATAACACCGATTTGATCTTTTAATACCTCCAATCCGACAAAATACAAATAAAACATCTCAAAGATTAATTCCTTCATTAATAACCACATAAATAAATCCATCATTTATATTCATATAAAATAAATATTTCCTTATCATATGAATCAATAATTAATTATTCACAAATAATATTACGTAATCACAATTATGATAACCAGCCGCTCCTCAGAAAGAGGGGGGCTTCCAATAAGAATTTTTCTTCTTGCGCAAATGATTAGGTGACCAAACCTCTCCTGTATGTAACTTTCTAGACATTGCCAATAATGTTATCTAATAATATTATTCAAATAATATGAATTATTGATCCGATAATGGGAAATATCGTAAAAGTTGACAATTATCGAACAACAATAATAGAAAATATCAACGCAAAGAATTATTGAATCAATAAAATAAAATATTGAATAAGAATTCACTGTGAAAATTATTGAGTAAAGCCATCTTACGTGCTTTAATCAATAATTCAACAATACTGTGCAATACCGTGCTATCTTTGTGCAACCACGCGCCAGACATCGTATTTTAACCACCGGGTATTCCAACAATCTTAATTGAATAACTACTACCAAGTTATTTATAACCACCCAAACTTTGTCGCTTTCCTCATCCAATCGCTTTCAGCATGGGGCCCACACATGGTCGCTACCGTCCGCATTTAATATATTCCCAGACAAAGATTTAATATTCCACGACCAAACGAATATTCCCCGACAAAATGAATATTTTATAACCACTTGCTTATTTTGAAATATTTACGATTTAACCCTTAACTATCCACATTAATCAAATCAACCTTACTATTTCAAAATAATAAATAAAGGAAATTCCTTTTATTTAAAAAATTTCGGTCTTACAACCTCCCTCCTTATGAAATTTCGTCCTCGAAATTGACGTGACGACTGTGTTTTCAAAAGATGAGGATACCTCGCTTTCATTTTCGCTTCCAATTCCTGTGTCATTTCCTCTATAAAGATGATTCCTCCACAAAACTTTAACTTGTGGTATGACCTTTCATGGCAGTAGGACATGCTCCTTCCTATCCAAAATCTTGACAGTGTACCTCCTCATACGTTAAGTCTTCTACTATCTCGTCCGGGTTCTAACTCAATGACGTAGTTCGGTCGTCCACATATTTACGTAACATCGATACGTGAAAAACGTTATGAACACGCCATACTTGGCGGTAAACGAGTCTATAGGCCACAGCCCTATTCGATCTAGAATTTCAACCGGATTAATAAATCGAAGGTTTCAAATTTTCCTCACACCTCACCGGGCTCTCGCTTTTGAAATAACAACTTCTTGCACCTCCTTCTTCAAATTCATCACCCGGTGTGTAAGCTCAATAACTTTAACTTTATCGATTAAAGTCGATTATACTCAGATATCATCACGCACTCAGATATATCATCACGTGGGTACCTAGAGTTTTCATCTCCATCTCTATTATTTGTATATTATACTGAAATGAGTCTTTGACAATATCGTACTCAGATTTCAGATAATCGATCTTCTACTCAACACGCCACTACCACGCTCGCTTTTCCGGGATGGCATGGTCGAACATATATTTGAAATGAGTCTCCTCTCGAGTTCTTCAAGCTCTTACCACATTCCTTGCTCCATTTGAATTTTGTATCTTTATGAGTCACCACGTTAATGGAATAGCGATTCGAGAATATCCTTCAACGAATCTCCGATAATAACCAACTAAGCCTGAAAGCTACGTATTTCGATTCTCGACTTAGGTTGCTCTCAACTGTGACTCATATCCCAACCTTGGATAACACGTTACAATGACACCTATCAGTTTACTATCGCACGAATATGACGTCCCCTACAGAGAGTCTGGCTTAGGTGAATTCCACAAAGGAAGTCACCAGATAAAGGCTCAGGTACCAAATTCTATAGTTGAATTTTTAACTCCTGAAGTTCAATAGGAGCCATTCGATATGAGATTTTAGGAATGAGTTTTGTACCGGGTTCAAATTCAATACAAAATTTAATATCAGTCTTTGGGAGTAAGCCAAGAAATTCTTCAGAAAATACGTCAGGAAAAATCAATAACAACAAGAATATTATTCAAATCTGACGTGTCTTTATTCAAACCCATAACATGGACTAAGAAAACTTGACATCCGTAATAAACGAATGACTTCATGGCTTGATATGAAAATGTTTGACTTCAATGGTTTGATTGCTCGAATTCAATAACAAAGTTGCTTAGGAATATGAAAACTAACAACCTTACGAAAGTAATCAATTTTGGCATGATGAGTAGTTAACCTTAAAATCACATCAAAAGCAAATATCTCTATAGAAATAAGGTTAACGTGTAATGTGATAGTGCCAACTTGAATCAAGCAAGATTTCTAAACAATGAGATGTAATGAAAGTTTCTCCTAACGGATTCTCCATAAATAGGTCAAAGTCTAATTTCTCCGTAGTCAAGTTCAAACGCTGAGCGCAAGCAAGAGAGATAAAATAATGGGTAGAACCCAGATCTAGTAAGGTATAAACTTCGCAAGAATTTATAATTAACTAACCTGCTAACTTCGCTCGAAGTTCCTCGCATTTTTGGAATCCACGACAAACGCTCTTCCGTGAATCGTTGACTTTGACTTTTCTTGGACATCCTTTTGAGTCACCATTCCCGCTGGACTGGGTTTCGATATCGTACAATCTCGAGCGATATGTCCATCCTTTCCACAATTATAGCATACCTTAAACTGTTGTGGACAGTTTGGACTGATATGTCCCTCTTTCCCACATTTATAACATATGACCGGTGGTCGTTCTCCTCCCTTAGAACTAGTTGCTACTGGCGCTGACGTCTTCACATGGTCGTTGTTGAATCTCCTCTTTTTAAAATCTCTTCCCGACTCGCTTCTATTTTCATGGCCACGATTACCACCAGAGTGGTTACCGCCTTTGTCCGTATTCTTCTTTCTCCGCTGGTTATCGTTATTCTGTTGAATGCTATCTTCGATATGATCCTGGTTATGGTCCCTCGGTTGAACGTACTTTCGTTATCTCGCTCTAACAACCGAGCCCTCGCTGACAACATCTCGAATAGAGAGAAAATTTATGAGAAATGAGATATCGACGTATCGCCGGTTTCAAACCTCTCGTAAACATCCGCGTCATACGCTCCTCATTCTCCACCAAATGAGGTGCAAACCGATAACTCCGCTAACTTTGCCTCGTCTTCGATATCGCCATGTTATTCGCTCCAGCCTAATAAACTCCACCTCCTTCATATAGCGAATACTTTCGTGGATGTACTTGTCATTGAACTGCTTCAAACGCTCCCGACATACCGAGTCTTGGTACCGGATGGGTCCGCTTCACGACTCCCACCAAGATCCGCCTTCGCCACGAAACATAAAGGTGGCGAATGGAACCTTCTACATTCCTCCGTGCATCCCAAGACATCGAATATCTTGGTAATTTGCTTGACCCATGTTTCCGCCATGATCGGATCCGCTTTCCCTTAAATTCGTGGTCCCAACTCTTTGAACTCGCTTGGCTGTGACCACCCGTGAATTGCTATCATTTCTCCTCAGATTTTGAACACGAGTCTCCTCGTCTCGATTTTGCATGAATCTGCAAAAAACTTCTAAACATCCCCTCATTCATCATCTCGCTCAATGGTGTTGTTCACGGGAGGAACATTGCCACTTTGACGCTCTCCTCGTTGGTGAGTGACAGCATCTCCACGGTCCTCATTTACTCCATCGTTAATATTTTCAATGACATTCTCAAATACATCCATAAAATAAGGGTTAATTAAGGAAATCAATATATCACATAATATCCCTATATATCGACCAACTAACAAATAAGCTTAGGTAGGACACACTAGCGAAGGATTTACTCGCCTCTCCCTCTAGTTCTATTCCCGATCTCCGCCAGAGATCATATCCCCAAGCTCCGATACCAACCGCGACGCCCCCCAAAATAGGTCCATTCCATCCAACCCATTCGAGTTGTCAATACATGGTACATGTAAACAACTACAACTTTATTATTACAACAAGAAAAGCTGTGAGTTTAAATACAAATATTATCTTCTATACAATATTTATACTCAAATAAATCCTCATCACATTTATTGATACATTATTTTACAAAAATGGTGAGGACTACTAAACAATCCTTTCTAAAACCTTCATTCCATACCCCACTGCTAGTACTCGCTATATTCTCGCCTCCCGAGAAAGAATGGAACAAAAGGAAAAGGGTGAGCTCAACTAGCTCAAGAAGAATATTATGACTAAGATAATATACAACAAATTATCGTTAGTCTTCAACAGGAAAAAATTTAATAGAATACAATAGACAACAAGTTTCGTATCAATATTCGCAGCGAAATAATAATTCATGTAAGAGTTACATAGAGAATGAAATCTACTATAATCTATGAATTTAATAAATCCATCATCAATATTTTATCCTCTGTAACATCAATCAATATTCATCTCAAATCAAATATTCATCTTTGCACTACAGCCAAAAGATATTCATCAATCGGTCATGTTCATCTCAACACTGCTCATCTTTGCACTAAAGGCCAAAGATATTCATCACTCGGTCATGTTCATTTAAACACCGCTCATCTTTGCACTACATGTGCCAAAGATATTCATCACCCTCATATGTTCATTTAAACACCGCTCATCTTTGCACTACAGCCCAAGATATTCTTCAGAAATCATTCATCTTTGCACTCACAGCCCAAAGATATTCAATAATATCATCATTTAAGACCGAGGATGATGAAAAATATTTTTAAAGAAACGAATCCAAAGTGAAACAAAATGACAAGGATTAAGGATTCGTATTGGTTTTATCCACGTCCAAAAATACCTCAAAAATAATCATAGTAGTGTAAAATTCAAGAATGATCAAAACATGGATACAATCAAAGCTAGTATCCGTAATAGATATTTTAGACGAAAAAGAAGAAATTTTATTTTTCGATGAATAGTGCCGATATCGTGAATAGTGTCAGATATCGTGAATAAAGGCCGATACGTGAATAGTAACTCAGACACCAAAAGATAGAAATTCCACAAAAACATCTTCACGCTTCATTTAATAGTACTAAAATGAATAGAACTCGTGAATAAGAACTCATGAATAGTAACTCGTGAATAGTAACTCATGAATAGTAACCCCGACATGAAAAAGTTCCAAATTTGATAAAACTTCAGATCAACATTTCAAAGATAATGATATCAAGAAATAATATCATTACTGAAAAAAAATAATATCCCTTACCTCAAAGAATCAAGATTTCTTGGAAGGAAAGGCTCAAGTGATGTTTGAATGAAACTTGTACCAATAAAGAACTCTCAAAGTATCTAAATACTCACAAAATACGCCAATAATATAGAGAGAAAGAGAGAAATCTTTGTTTCGTGTGATTTTCAATTCTAACTTAGCCCTCTATTTATAGGAAAATATTAGCCCGCCAAGCGTACTTGACTGCTACCGATGGCTTTACCTCTACTATTTGCCACCCACCACATTTGAAATAAAATTCAGCACATTTCTTCACCAACCACAAGTGGGGCCCACTCAATTCTAGAATTTTCCACCAAAATCAATTATAACCCTAATTTCCTAATCGAGACACCTCTTAAAATTTATAACAAATCATTCGCTTCATTTTAATCTGCTCAAAATTTGTGGACATATACTCAACTTATATATGTATAACATATCCAAAAATTACAACGATCCAACTATTTGGATTAAATATTATAACTCACACAATAAAGCTATAATAACACCGATTTGATCTTTTAATACCTCCAATCCGACAAAATACAAATAAAACATCTCAAAGATTAATTCCTTCATTAATAACCACATAAATAAATCCATCATTTATATTCATATAAAATAAATATTTCCTTATCATATGAATCAATAATTAATTATTCACAAATAATATTACGAATCACAATTATGACAACCAAAGCCGCTCCTCAGAAAGAGGGGCTTTCAATAAGAATTTCTTCATCTTGGCGCCGCAATTAGGTGACCAAACCTCTCCTTAGATGTAACTTTCTAGACATTGCCAATAATGTTATCTAATAATATTATTCAAATAATATGAATTATTGATCCGATAATGGGAAATATCAGTGCAATGACAATTATTGAACAACAATAATAGAAAATATCAACGCAAAGAATTATTGAATCAATAAAATAAAATATTGAATAAAGAATTCATCGTGAAAATTATTGAGTAAAGCCATCTTACGCATTTAATCAATAATTCAACAATATCGCAGTAATACCGTAATGCATCTTGTGCAACCACGCCAGACATCAGATTTTAACCAATCGGTATTCCAACAGTCTTAACGGTAAATAACTACGCCAAGTTATTTATAACCACCAAAACTTTGTCGTTTTCCTCATCCAATCGCTTTCCACATGGGCCCACACATGGTCAACTGGCCGCATTTAATATTCCCCGACAAGCATTTAATATTCCACGACCAAACGAATATTCCCCGACAAAAATGAATATTTTATAACCACTTGCTTATTTTGAAATATTTGCGTATTTAACCCTTAACTATCCACATTAATCAAATCAACCCTTACTATTTCAAAATAATAAATAAAGGAAATTCCTTTTTATTTAAAAAAATTTCGGGGTCTTACACTGATTACATATAGATGGAAGTTTTGGTTTAGCCAATTAGTGGTATGCATACTAAAAACTACATAACTTAATTTCTTAGTAATTAGGCTTTTTGGCCTCCAGTGTGCCAGAAGAGGAGGGTGAAAAAATGGTTAGCAATGCTATTTTGAGATTTTGGAACAATCCCACATTAAATAAAATACTAAGAATTCCGGGCTTTATATGACAATATAGAGCAAGTTTGAATTTGACCCTTTGGGGACATCCGATAAAATTGGAACAATACAGAGAATATTGGCGTGGCCACTACGCAAGGATGACACGAACAAATCGAGAAATGGTCCAAATTTCTTTGTAGTTTTTACGAGTCTCGATCCTCGCCTTCAAGAACGAACTTTTCCACTCTTTTGCAACTATTTCAACCTTAATTTTTGAGTATTCTATTTCATTTTTTTCGATATATAAGTTAAAATCTGGATACCTCCTTTCAAAATTAAGGAAAATATCTAGAACAAATTGGTAATTTTCTTCAAGTTTACTAGTCACCGAAAGTAGAACACCTTAGCTTTAAATTATAGGTTATGCAAGACACAATGATAATTTATTAAAAACACATTCAAACCGAATTTATGAAGCAAAACGCAGTGAACTTCTTTTTTTTCAATTTTATCCTAGCAGAAAATCACAAATGCTATCTAGGGAAAAAAATTTGACATGTGAAAAAAAACCTAGTTAGTAAATATAAGTTGCATGTACAAATTAGTCCTCCAAATCCAAATAAAGCATGGAAAAGGAATTGGATGAGTAACTTGTCTATTTTGAGCAGATTCAAGAAGGAAA
Source organism: Panax quinquefolius (assembly GCA_020205615.1). NCBI lineage: Eukaryota > Viridiplantae > Streptophyta > Magnoliopsida > Apiales > Araliaceae > Panax > Panax quinquefolius. The sequence goes on along the minus strand of CM035166.1, from coordinate 13,756,186 downwards.
ATAAGGATTTCCAATTCTTGTATGGCATTTAAAGGCCTTGGAAAAATTATGTTCACCCTTATTTGTCAATTCAATAAAGCCAAAAGGGCTATGAAAGTTTTAATTGCTAAAATAAATTCATAAATCTTACACAAATTCTATGTCCCGAGTTTGGGATATATTGAATATCCTCTTATTACTTTCATGAAACTTCCAATAACTCTTTTTGGGTATGATCTTTTTGGACAACACAAATATTTTCAAGGTCTTAGCATCTAGGCCATACGGTGTGAATAATTTCATACGCCACGTCCCACATCGACTGTCCAAAAAACATAAGCGACCGGACAAGTGACAAGTCTATAAATAAGGATATACTATTTACACGAAAACATACTTACCTGGATGGGGTCAATGGGTGATCTAGAATGTCCATGGCCTAGGTTAGTGACCTCCATTGCACTCTGTAGGGGCGCTCGCCTAAGGTCTACCCAAGTGGTGGAGCCTACATCATAATTTGACGAGGGGCTTGCGTTCACAGCAAATTTCTCTACCCAAATCTTGTTTGTTAAAATTTGTTTACAATAATGATTTTCTTGTAATAAGCTAAATAATAATTATGGGTATATATTAAAATGGTTGTTCCAAAATTAATTACAAGCATGCAACTCCGTAATGTTCAAGGTAGAATAGGCTTTTCTAAGGAAAAACCTTCCAAACCACTAGCTTGTTAACACAGCTTGTTTCCACACAAAAAAATACTCCTCCACCTCCATCTAATAATATATGGAGTTTTAGAGTTGTGCACAATAATTAATAAAATGAGTGTATAACATTAAATTTAATATCAATTGCTTATAATACCCTTTAAATTCTCATAATTATCATTCTTATCTCATTCTCTATATCCTCGATCCAGAACATTTATAATGAGGGCATCTTCGTAAAGATTGTAGTTAATCCTCTTAAAGAATATAAAAAAAAATAATTTGGGTAAAATAAAATTATCTAAATTGTCATATATTATGGGACGGAGGAGTATATCATTTAAGCGCACCAAGTTCGGTAGATCCTCCAAATCCTCCATGCAAAGACATAGTTCTCAATCACGAGAGTGGGTTATGTTATTACTTCTTTTTTGGGTTTGGGAGTTTAAAAATTGGCAATGAGACAAAGGAGGAATAGTTAATACGCTTGCAGATTTACTTGTCTGTAACTGTGGGGCTAGGGAGCACTTGGGAGAGAGCAAACAAGCTCAGATTTAACTTACATAATTTATTGCCAACCATGTGTCAGGGGCAATAAAAAGTGCAAATATGTTCAAACAATCACATTAATTTTATATGAAACAAATATAGAGACATATTTAGTACTCCTCCGCTTCTACGAAGAAGAGTTCTATTTGTAAACCTAAAAGATATATTTTTCTTTCATGTTTTGTTCCTACGATAATAATATTCGTTAGTTTCAGTAGTAGTAGTGCGCATGATAGTGAAATTATATTTTTAAACTTGAGAACATTATGACATTTTATATTATCGTCCATTAAAAAATGACTCTTTTTTAAAACTGAGAGAGTAGTATATATTCTGATTACATATAGATGGAGGTTTTGGTTTAGCCAATTAGTGGTATGCATTCTAAAAACTACATAACTTAATTTCTTAGTAATTAGGCTTGTTGGCCTCCAGTGTGCCAGAAGAGGAGGGAGAAAAAATGGTTAGCAATGCTATTTTGAGATTTTGGAATAATCCCACATTAAATAAAATACTAAGAATTCCGGGCTTTATATGACAATATAGAGCAAGTTTGAATTTGTCCCTTTGGGGACATCCGATAAAATTGGAACGATACAGAGAATATTGGCGTGGCCACTACGCAAGGATGACACGAACAAATCGAGAAATGGTCCAAATTTCTTTGTAGTTTTTACGAGTCTCGATCCTCGCTTTCAAGAACGACCTTTTCCACTCTTTTGCAACTATTTCAACCTTAATTTCTGAGTATTCTATTTCCATTTTTTTCGATATATAAGTTAAAATCTGGATACCTCCTTTCAAAATTAAGGAAAATATCTAGAACAAATTGGTAATTTTCTTCAAGTTTACTAGTCAGTCTGAAAGTAGAACCTGCCTAGCTTTAAATTATAGGTTATGCAGTACACAATGATAATTTATTAAAAACACATTCAAACCGAATTTACAGAAGCAAAACGCTGATGCAACTTCTTTTTCAATTTTATCCTAGCAGAAAATCACAAATGCTATCTAGGGAAAAAAATTTGACATGTGAAAAAAAACCTAGTTAGTAAATATAAGTTGCATGTACAAATTAGTCCTTTAAATCCAAATAAAGCATGGAAAAGGAATTGGATGAGTAACTTGTCTATTTTGAGCAGATTCAAGAAGGAAAATAATGATTTCCAATTCTTGTATGGCATTTAATGGCCTTGGAAAAATTATGTTCACCCTTATTTGTCAATTCAATAAAGCCAAAAAGGGCTATGAAAGTTTTAGCTGCTAAAATAAATTCATAAATCTTACACAAATTCGGTGTCCCGAGTTTGGGATATATTAATGAATATCCTCTTATTACTTTCATGAAACTTCCAATAACTCTTTTTGGTATGATCTTTTGGACAACACAAATATTTTCAAGGTCTTAGCATCTAGGCCATACTTGTGAATAATTTCATACGCCACGTCCCCACATCGACCGTCCAAAAAACATAAGCGAATTTGGACAAGTGACAAGTCTATAAATAAGGATATACTATTTACACGAAAACATACTTACCTGGATGGGGTCAATGGGTGATCAAGAAGGTCCATGGCCTAGGTTAGTGACCTCCATTGCACTCTGTAGGGGCGCTCGCCTAAGGTCTACCCAAGTGGTGGAGCCTACATCATAATTTGTGACGAGGGGCTTGCGTTCGCGCAGCCCCTACCCAAATCTTGTTTGTTAAAATTTGTTTACAATAATGATTTTCTTGTAATAAGCTAAATAATAATTATGGGTATATATTAAAATGGTTGTTCCAAAATTAATTACAAGCATGCAGCTCCAGAATGTTCAAGGTAGAATAGGCTTTTCTAAGGAAAAAACCTTCCAAACCACTAGCTTGTTAACACAGTTGTTTCCACACAAAAAATACTCCCTCCACCTCCATCTAATAATATATGGAGTTTTAGAGTTGTGCACAATAATTAATAAAATGAGTGTATAACATTAAATTTAATATCAATTGCTTATAATACCCTTAAATTCTCATAATTATCATTCTTATCTCATTCTCTTTATCTCATCTGTAACATTTATAATGAGGGGCATCTTCGGAAAGATTGTAGTTAATCCTCTTAAAGAATATAAAAAAAATAATTTGGGTAAAATAAAATTATCTAAATTGTCATATATTATGGGACTGGAGGAGTATATCATTTGGCGCACTGTTCTAGACTCTCCAAATCCTCCATGCAAATCATAGTTCTCAATCACAAGAGTGGGTTATGTTATTACTTCTTTTTGGGTTTGGGAGTTTAAAAATTGGCAATGAGATGTTGGAGGAATAGTTAATACGCTTGCGGCATTACTTGTATGTAATCGTGGGGCTAGGGAGCACTTGGGAGAGAGCAAACAAGCTCAGATTGCTTACATAATTTATTGCCAACCATGTCTTTGGGGCCAATAAAGGCGCAAATATGTTCAAACAATCACATTAATTTTATATGAAACAAATATAGAGACATATTTAGTACTCCTCCGCTTCTACGAAGAAGAAGAGTTCTATTTGTAAACCTAAAAGATATATTTTTCTTTCATGTTTTGTTCCTACGTTATAATGACCAAGTAGTTTCAGAAGTAGCATGATAGTGAAATTATATTTTTAAACTTGAGAACATTATGACATTTTATATTATCGCCCATTAAAAATGACTCTTTTTAAAACCGAGAGAGTAGTATATATTCGATTACATATAGATGGAGGTTTTGGTTTAGCCAATTAGTGGCATGCATTCTAAAAACTACATAACTTAATTTCTTAGTAATTAGGCTTGTTGGCCTCCAGTGTGCCAGAAGAGGAGGGAGAAAAAATGGTTAGCAATGCTATTTTGAGATTTTGGAACAATCCCACATTAAATAAAATACTAAGAATTCTTAGCTTTATATGACAATATAGAGCAAGTTTGAATTTGTCCCTTTGGGGACATCCGATAAAATTGGAACGATACAGAGAATATTGGCGTGGCCACTACGCAAGGATGACACGAACAAATCGAGAAATGATCCAAATTTCTTTGTAGTTTTTACGAGTCTCGATCCTCGCCTTCAAGAACGACCTTTTCCACTCTTTTGCAACTATTTCAACCTTAATTTCTGAGTATTCTATTTCCATTTTTTTTGATATATAAGTTAAAATCTGGATACCTCCTTTCAAAATTAAGGAAAATATCTAGAACAAATTGGTAATTTTCTTCAAGTTTACTAGTCGGTTCGAAAGTAGAACCCCGCTTAGCTTTAAATTATAGGTTATGCGCATACACAATGATAATTTATTAAAAACACATTCAAACCGAATTTACGAAGTAAAAAACGTGATGCAAACTTCTTTTTTCAATTTTATCCTAGCAGAAAATCACAAATGCTATCTAGGGAAAAAAATTTGACATGTGAAAAAAAACCTAGTTAGTAAATATAAGTTGCATGCACAAATTAGTCCTCCAAATCCAAATAAAGCATGGAAAAGGAATTGGATGAGTAACTTGTCTATTTTGAGCAGATTCAAGAAGGAAAATAATGATTTCTAATTCTTGTATGGCATTTAAAGGCCTTGGAAAAATTATGTTCACCCTTATTTGTCAATTCAATAAAGCCAAAAAGGGCTATGAAAGTTTTAGCTGCTAAAATAAATTCATAAATCTTACACAAATTCGGTGTCCCGAGTTTGGGATATATTGAATATCCTCTTATTACTTTCATGAAACTTCCAATAACTCTTTTTTGGTATGATCTTTTGGACAACACAAATATTTTCAAGGTCTTAGCATCTAGGCCATACGTGTGAATAATTTCATACGCCACGTCCCACATCGACCGTCCAAAAATATAAGCGAATTTGACACAGTGACAAGTCTATAAATAAGGATATACTATTTACACGAAAACATACTTACCTGGATGGGGTCAATGGGTGATCAAGAAGGTCCATGGCCTAGGTTAGTGACCTCCGTTGCACTCTGTAGGGCGCTCGCCTAAGGTCTACCCAAGTGGTGGAGCCTACATCATAATTTGTGACGAGGGGCTTATGCGTTACAAATTTCCTACCCAAATCTTGTTTGTTAAAATTTGTTTACAATAATGATTTTCTTGTAATAAGCTAAATAATAATTATGGGTATATATTAAAATGGTTGTTCCAAAATTAATTACAAGCATGCAAACTCCGTAATGTTCAAGGTAGAATAGGCTTTCTAAGGAAAAACCTTCCAAACCACTAGCTTGTTAACACAGCTTGTTTCCACACAAAAATACTCCTCCACCTCCATCTAATAATATATGGAGTTTTAGAGTTGTGCACAATAATTAATAAAATGAGTGTATAACATTAAATTTAATATCAATTGCTTATAATACCCTTAAATTCTCATAATTATCATTCTTATCTCATTCTCTCTATCTCATCTCTCTAACATTTATAATGAGGGGCATCTTGGAAAGATTGTAGTTAATCCTCTTAAAGAATATAAAAAAATAATTTTTGGTAAAATAAAATTATCTAAATTGTCATATATTATGGGACTGAGGGAGTATATCATTTGGCGGCACCAAGTTCTGACTCTCTCAAATCCTCCATGCAAAGACATAGTTCTCAATCACAAGAGTGGGGGTTATGTTATTACTTCTTTTTGGGTTTGGGAGTTTAAAAATTGGCAATGAGACAAAGGAGGAATAGTTAATACGCTTGCGGATTACTTGTATGTAACTGCGGGGCTAGGGAGCACTTGGGAGAGAGCAAACAAGCTCAGATTGCTTTCATAATTTATTGCCAACCATGTCTTTGGGCCAATAAGGTATGCAAATATGTTCAAACAATCACATTAATTTTATATGAAACAAATATAGAGACATATTTAGTACTCCTCCGCTCTCTAAGAAGAAGAGTTCTATTTGTAAACCTAAAAGATATATTTTTCTTTCATGTTTTGTTCCTACGTTATAATGATCGTTAGTTTCAGTAGAGCGTACGTATGATAGTGAAATTATATTTTAAACTTGAGAACATTATGACATTTTATATTATCGCCCATTAAAAAATGAATCTTTTTAAAACTGAGAGAGAGTTGTATATATTCGATTACATATAGATGGAGGTTTTGGTTTAGCCAATTAGTGGTATGCATTCTAAAAACTACATAACTTAATTTCTTAGTAATTAGGCTTGTTGGCCTCCAGCAGCCGCCGAGAGGAGGAGAAAAAATGGTTTAGCAATGCTATTTTGAGATTTTGGAACAATCCCACATTAAATAAAATACTAAGAATTCCGGGCTTTATATGACAATATAGAGCAAGTTTGAATTTGTCCCTTTGGGGACATCCGATAAAATTGGAACGATACAGAGAATATTGGCGTGGCCACTACGCAAGGATGACACGAACAAATCGAGAAATGGTCCAAATTTCTTTGTAGTTTTTACGAGTCTCGATCCTCGCCTTCAAGAACGAACTTTTCCACTCTTTTGCAACTATTTCAACCTTAATTTCTGAGTATTCTATTTCCATTTTTTTCGATATATAAGTTAAAATCTGGATACCTCCTTTCAAAATTAAGGAAAATATCTAGAACAAATTGGTAATTTTCTTCAAGTTTACTAGTCGGTCTGAAAGTAGAATCTGCTTAGCTTTAAATTATAGGTTATGCGGTACACAATGATAATTTATTAAAAACACATTCAAACCGAATTTACAGAAGCAAAACGCTGATGCAACTTCTTTTTTCAATTTTATCCTAGCAGAAAATCACAAATGCTATCTAGGGAAAAAAATTTGACATGTGAAAAAAAACTTAGTTAGTAAATATAAGTTGCATGTACAAATTAGTCCTCCAAATCCAAATAAAGCATGGAAAAGGAATTGGATGAGTAACTTGTCTATTTTGAGCAGATTCAAGAAGGAAAATAATGATTTCCAATTCTTGTATGACATTTAAAGGCCTTGGAAAAATTATGTTCACCCTTATTTGTCAATTTAATAAAGACAAAAAGGGCTATGAAAGTTTTAGCTGCTAAAATAAATTCATAAATCTTACACAAATTCGGTGTCCCGAGTTTGGGATATATTGTGAATATCCTCTTATTACTTTCATGAAACTTCAATTAACTCTTTTTGGGTATGATCTTTTTGGACAACACAAATATTTTCAAGGTCTTAGCATCTAGGCCATACGGTGAATAATTTCATACGCCACATCCCACATCGATCATCCAAAAAACATAAGCGAATTTGGACAAGTGACAAGTCTATAAATAAGGATATACTATTTACACAAAACATATACTTACCTGGATGGGGTCAATGGGTGATCAAGAAGGTCCATGGCCTAGGTTAGTGACCTCCGTTGCACTCTGTAGGGGCGCTCGCCTAAGGTCTACCCAAGTGGTGGAGCCTATATCATAATTTGTGACGAGGGGGGATTATGTTCATGTTTCTTACCCAAATCTTGTTTGTTAAAATTTGTTTACAATAATGATTTTCTTGTAATAAGCTAAATAATAATTATGGGTATATATTAAAATGGTTGTTCCAAAATTAATTACAAGCATGCGAAATTTCGTAATGTTCAAGGTAGAATAGGCTTTTCTCTAAAAAAAAACCTTCCAAACCACTAAATTGTTAACACAGCTTGTTTCCACACAAAAATACTCCTCCACCTCCATCTAATAATATATGGAGTTTTAGAGTTGTGCACAATAATTAATAAAATGAGTGTATAACATTAAATTTAATATCAATTGCTTATAATACCTTTAAATTCTCATAATTATCATTCTTATCTCATTCTCTCTATCTCATCTCAGAACATTTATAATGAGGGGCATCTTCTGATAGATTGTAGTTAATCCTCTTAAAGAATATAAAAAAATAATTTGGGTAAAATAAAATTATCTAAATTGTCATATATTATGGGACTGGAGGGAGTATATATCATTTGGCGACCAAGTTCTTCGGTACTCCTCCAAATCCTCCATGCAAAGACATAGTTCTCAATCACAGTAGTGGGTTATGTTATTACTTCTTTTTTTGGGTTTGGGAGTTTAAAAATTGGCAATGAGACAATGGAGGAATAGTTAATACGCTTGCAGATTACTTGTATGTAACTGTGGGGCTAGGGAGCACTTGGGAGAGAGCAAACAAGCTCTGCATTGCTTACATAATTTATTGCCAACCATGTCTTTGGGGCCAATAAGGCGCAAATATGTTCAAACAATCACATTAATTTTATATGAAACAAATATAGAGACATATTTAGTACTCCCTTCGTTCTACGAAGAAGAGTTCTATTTGTAAACCTAAAAGATATATTTTTCTTTCATGTATTGTTCCTACGTTATAATATTTGTTAGTTTTAGTAATAAAGCATACGATAGTGAAATTATATTTTTAAACTTGAGAACATTATGACATTTTATATTATCGTCCATTAAAAAATGACTCTTTTTTAAAATTGAGGGAGTAGTATATATTCTGATTACATATAGATGGAGGTTTTGGTTTAGCCAATTAGTGGCATGCATTCTAAAAACTACATAACTTAATTTCTTAGTAATTAGGCTTGTTGGCCTCCAGTGTGCCAGAAGAGGATGGAGAAAAAATGGTTAGCAAATCTATTTTGAGATTTTGGAATAATCCCACATTAAATAAAATACTAAAAATTCCGGGCTTTATATGACAATGTAGAGCAAGTATGAATTTGTCCCTTCGGGGACATCCGATAAAATTGGAACGATATAGAGAAGATTAGCATGGCCCTTGCGCAAGGCTGACACGCACAAATCGAGAAATGGCCCAAATTTTTTTGTAGTTTTTGCGAGTCTCGATCCTCACCTTCAAGAACGAACTTTTCCACTCTTTTGCAACTATTTCAACCTTAATTTCTGAGTATTCTATTTCCATTTTTTTTCGAAATATAAGTTCAAATCTGGATACCTCCTGTCAAAAGTAAGGAAAATATGTAGAACAAATTGGTAATTTTCTTCAAGTTTACTAGTCAGTCTGAAAGTAGAACCTACCTAGCTTTAAATTATAGGTTATGCGGTACACAATGATAATTTATTAAAAACACATTCAAACCGAATTTACAGAAGCAAAACGCTGATGCAACTTCTTTTTTCAATTTTATCCTAGCAGAAAATCACAAACACTATCTAGGGAAAAAAATTTGACATGTGAAAAAAAACCTAGTTAGTAAATATAAGTTGCATGTACAAATTAGTCCTCCAAATCCAAATAAAGCATGGAAAAGGAATTGGATGAGTAACTTGTTTATTTTGAGCAGATTCAAGAAGGAAAATAATGATTTCCAATTCTTGTATGGCATTTACAGCCCTTGGAAAAATTATGTTCACCCTTATTTGTCAATTCAATAAAGCCAAAAAGGGCTATGAAAGTTTTAGCTGCTAAAATAAATTCATAAATCTTACACAAATTCGGTGTCCCGAGTTTGGGATATATTGTGAATATCCTCTTATTACTTTCATGAAACTTCCAACAACTCTTTTTGGGTATGATCTTTTTGGACAACACAAATATTTTCAAGGTCTTAGCATCTAGGCCATACGGTGTGAATAATTTCATACGCCGCGTCCCACATCGACTGTCCAGAAAACATATGCGACCGGACAAGTGACAAGTCTATAAATAAGGATATACTATTAACACGAAAACATTTTTACCTGGATGGGGTCAATGGGTGATCAAGAAGGTCCATGGCCTAGGTTAGTGACTTCCATTGCACTCTGTAGGGGCGCTCGCCTATGGTCTACCCTAGTGGTGGAGCCTACATCATAATTTATGACAAGGGGGCTTCCGTTCACGCAGCCCCTACCCAAATCTTGTTTGTTAAAATTTGTTTACAATCATGATTTTCTTGTAATAAGCTAAATAATAATTATGGGTATATATTAAAATGGTTGTTCCAAAATTAATTACAAGCATGCAGCTCCAGAATGTTCAAGGTAGAATAGGCTTTTCGAAGGAAAAAACCTTCCAAACCACTAGCTTGTTAGCACAGTTGTTTCCACACAAAAAATACTCCCTCCACCTCCATCTCATAATATATGAAGTTTTAGAGTTGTGCACAATAATTAATAAAATGAGTGTATAACATTAAATTTAATATTAATTGCTTATAATACCCTTAAATTCTCATAATTAACATTCTTATCTCATTCTCTCTATCTCATCTATAACATTTATAATGAGGGGCATCTTCGGAAAGATTGTAGTTAATCCTCTTAAAAAATATAAAAAAAAATAATTTGGGTAAAATAAAATTATCTAAATTGTCATATATTATGGGACTGGAGAGAGTATATCATTTAAGGCACCAAGTTCTTAGACTCCTCCAGGTCCTCCATGCAAAGATATAGTTCTTAATCACGAGAGTTGGTTATGTTATTACTTCTTTTTTGGGTTTGGGAGTTTAAAAAATTGGCAATGAGACAGTGGAGGGAATAGTTAATACGCTTGCAGCATTACTTGTAAAGAACTGTGGGGCTAGGGAGCACTTGGGAGAGAGCAAACAAGCTCTGCATTGCTTACATAATTTATTGCCAACCTTGTCTTTGGGGCCGAAGAAGGCGCAAATATGTTCAAACAATCACATTAATTTTATATGAAACAAATATAGAGACATATTTAGTACTCCCTCCGTTCTACGAAGAAGAGTTCTATTTGTAAACCTAAAAGATATATTTTTCTTTCATGTTTTGTTCCTACGTATAATGACTGTTAGTTTCGTAGTAGGCGCATGATAGTGAAATTATATTTTTAAACTTGAGAACATTATGACATTTTATATTATCGTCCATTACAAAATGATTCTTTTTTAAAACTGAGAGAGTAGTATATATTCTGATTACATATAGATGGAGGTTTTGGTTTAGCCAATTAGTGGCATGCATTCTAAAAACTACATAACTTAATTTTTAGTAATTAGGCTTGTTGGCCTCCAGTGTGCCAAAAGAGGAGGGAGAAAAAATGGTTTGCAATGCTATTTTGAGCTTTTGGAACAATCCCACATTAAATAAAATACTAAAAATTTCGGGCTTTATATGACAATATAGAGCAAGTTTGAATTTGTCCCTTCGGGGACATTCGATAAAATTGGAACGATACAGAGAAGATTAGCATGGCCCCTGCGCAAGGATGACACTCACAAATTGAGAAATGGTCCAATTTTTTTTGTAGTTTTTGCGAGACTCGATCCTCGCCTTCAAGAACAAACTTTTCCACTCTTTTGCAACTATTTCAACCTTAATTTCTGAGTATTCTATTTCCATTTGTTTTGAAATATATGTTAAAATCTGGATACCTCCTCTCAAAAGTAAGGAAAATATGTAGAACAAATTGGTAATTTTCTTCAAGTTTATTAGTCAGTCTGAAAGTAGAACCTGCCTAGCTTTAAATTATAGGTTATACGGTATGTGACGCCCCCAAAATTAGGTATACATCACCCATCTTGGGTCGTCAGATACATGGTACAAAATTCAAATACAACTTACTAATACAACTGTCGTGTACAATACGACAAAATATAACTGTGAGTTTGAATACAATTATTGTCTACTAGAGATTATACAAACTCAAAAGTAGTCCTCATTATAATTATTAACCCACTATTTCACAGAATAGTGAGGACTACTAATGCTATCCTCTGGACCGTCACTCCGTTCCCCGACTAGTCCCTGCTATGTTCTCATTTCCTGAAGAGAACAGTGAAAGAAAGGGTGAGCTCAACTAGTCCAGTAAGAAATATTATGACTAAGATAAAGCAGAATAAATTATCGTTAGCCTTCAACAGTGTTAAACTGATAAAATATAACAACATCAAGTTTAACTGCAGCGGAACAAGCAATCCATTAAAAGAGTCAAGTAGAGAATAAAATCTACTATTTTTATGATTTAAAAGGTTTTTCATGACTTTTATCGCTAGGACTCAGCTTAATAAATAATCCACATCATCGAATCACCCCTGCACTACGACCAAGGATATTCTTTAGTATCACGACCACAAATTATCCATGCACTACAGACAAGGACATTCGTGTATTCATTAATGGTCATGATCATGCCAACAACTGTCCACCAATGCACTACGGGCCAATGATAACTTTTACCACATCATTTGTAACATTACTACCATGATTACAATCAATAATCCTCAGTCATAATCATACCAAGTCCATCTATGCACCATACAGCCACACGATGACTTTCAACATAATATAAACATGAGGATGATGACAATGATATAAGAATACAATAAAACAAGTTCAAGAATTAATTTATCCAAGAACTAATAATGTCCAAATTGTCAACATGATACTGCTTTGTAGAGCAAAATTCAAGAATGATCGGAAGAATATTTCCATGAAAAGATACTGGATGAAGTGCAAATATCAAGGATATTCTACTAATTTCATGGAGTATAGAAGTCAAAACTTTAACCAACTGAGTATAATAAAGAATGGAATAACAAAAGAAATCACCATGCATGCGGTACTTCGCATAAACAGGTTAGTCCAACAGAATAATAATAATGGAACCAGGTCAAAAAAAATTTGCACTGACAAGATGTTCCAAAAGAATAATAAAGATTTTAACCAAGTCCTGTAAAACACACGCATGTGATATTCAAATGAATAATAATAATAAAGACGGAACCAGGTCCGGTGTAAAACATACAGACAGGATGTTCCAATAGAATAATAATAAACACAGAAAGATTGTAGTTAATCCTCTTAAAGAATATAAAAATAATAATAATTTGGGTAAAATAAAATTATCTAAATTGTCATATATTATGGGACGGAGGAGTATATCATTTGGCAGACCAAGTTCGGTACTCCTCCAGTCCTCCATGTAGTACATAGTTCTCTATCACAGTAGTGGGTTATGTTATTACTTCTTTTTTGGGTTTGGGAGTTTAAAAAATTGGCAATGAGACAGTGGAGGGAATAGTTAGTACACTTGCAAAGATTACTTGTATGCAGAACTCAGGGGCTAGGGAGCACTTGGGAGAGAGCAAACAAGCTCTCAATGCTTACATAATTTATTGCCAACCTTGTCTTTGGGGCAATAAATTTTGCAAATATGTTCAAACAATCACATTAATTTTATATGAACCAAATATAGAGACATATTTAGTACTCCCTCCGTTCTACGAAGAAGAGTTCTATTTGTAAACCTAAAAGATATATTTTTCTTTCATGTTTTGTTCCTACGTATAATGACTGTTAGTTTCATAGTAGGCGCATGATAGTGAAATTATATTTTTAAACTTGAGAACATTATGACATTTATATTATCGTCCATTAAAAAATGTCTCTTTTTTAAAACTGAGAGAGTAGTATATATTCTGATTACATCAAGATGGAGGTTTTGCTTTAGCCAATTAGTGGCATGCATTCTAAAAACTACATAACTTAATTTCTTAGTAACTAGGCTTGTTGGCCTCCAGTTTGCCAAAAGAGGAGGGAGAAAAATGGTTAGCAATGCTACTTTGAGCTTTTGGAACAATCCCACATTATATAAAATACTAAGAATTTCGGGCTTTATATGACAATATAGAGCAAGTTTGAATTGGTCCCTTCGAAGACATCCGATAAAATTGGAACGATAAAGAGAATATTAGCATGGCCCCTGCGCAAGGATGACACGCACAAATCGAGAAATGTTCCAATTTTTTGGTAATTTTTGCGAGACTCGATCCTCGCCTTCAAGAACGAACTTTTCCACTCTTTTGCAACTATTTTAACCTTAATTTTTGAGTATTCTATTTCCATTTTTTTTTTCAAAATATAAGTTCAAATCTGGATACCTCCTCTCAAAAGTAAGGAAAATATCTAGAACAAATTGGTAATTTTCTTCAGGTTTACTAGTCAGTCTGAAAGTAGAACATGCCTAGCTTTAAATTATAGGTTATGCGGTACACAATGATAATTTATTAAAAACACATTCAAACCGAATTTACAGAAGCAAAACGTTGATGCAACTTCTTTTTTCAATTTTATCCTAGCAGAAAATCACAAACACTATTTAGGGAAAAAAAAATTTTACATGTGAAAAAAAACCTAGTTAGTAAATATAAGTTGCATGCACAAATTAGTCCTCCAAATCCAAATAAAGCATGGAAAAGGAATTGGATGAGTAACTTGTCTATTTTGAGCAGATTCAAGAAGGAAAATAATGATTTCCAATTCTTGTATGGCATTTAAAGCCCTTGGAAAAATTATGTTCACCCTTATTTGTCAATTCAATAAAGCCAAAAAGGGCTATGAAAGTTTTAGCTGCTAAAATAAATTCGTAAATCTTACACAAATTCGGTGTCCCGAGTTTGGGATATATTGTGAATATCCTCTTATTACTTTAATGAAACTTCCAATAACTCTTTTTGGGTATGATCTTTTTGGGCAACACAAATATTTTCAAGGTCTTAGCATCTAGGCCATACGGTGTGAATAATTTCATACGCCACATCCCACATCGACTGTCCAGAAAACATAAGCGACCGGACAAGTGACAAGTCTATAAATAAGGACATACTATTAACACAAAAACATATTTACCTGGATGGGGCCAATGGGTGATCAAGAAGGTCCTTGGCCTAGGTTAGTGACGTCCATTGCACTCTGTAGGGGCGCTCGCCTAAGGTCTACCCAAGTGGTGGAGCTTACATCATAATTTGTAACGAGGGGGCTTGCGTTTGCGCAGCCCCTACCCAAATCTTGTTTGTTAAAATTTGTTTACAATCATGATTTTCTTGTAATAAGCTAAATAATAAATATGGGTATATATTAAAATGGTTGTTCCAAAATTAATTACAAGCATGCAACTCCAGAATGTTCAAGGTAGAATAGGCTTTTTGAAAGAAAAAACCTTCGAAACCACTAGCTTGTTAGCACAGTTGTTTCCACACAAAAAATACTCCCTCCACCTCCATCTCATAATATATGAAGTTTTAGAGATGTGCACAATAATTAATAAAATGAGTGTATAACATTAAATTTAATATCAATTACTTATAATACCCTTAAATTCTCATAATTATCATTCTTATCTCATTCTCTCTATCTCATCTGTAACATTTATAATGAGGGGCATCTTCGGAAAAATTGTAGTTAATCCTCTTAAAGTATATAAAAAAACAAATAATTTAGGTAAAATAAAATTATCTAAATTGTCATATATTATGGGACGGAGGGAGTATATCATTTGGCAAACCAAATTCGGTACTCCTCCAGTCCTCCATGCAGTACATAGTTCTCAATCACAGTAGTGGATTATGTTATTACTTCTTTTTTAGGTTTGGGAGTTTAAAAATTGGCAATGAGAGACAAAGGAGGAATAGTTAGTACACTTGCAAAGATTACTTGTACAGAATCGTGGGGCTAGGGAGCACTTGGGAGAGAGCAAACAAGCTCTCGCATTGCTTACATAATTTATTGCCAACCTTGTCTTTGGGCCAAGAGAGTTTGCAAATATGTTCAAACAATCACATTAATTTTATATGAACCAAATATAGAGACATATTTAGTACTCCCTCCGTTCTACGAAGAAGAGTTCTATTTGTAAACCTAAAAGATATATTTTTCTTTAATGTTTTGTTCCTACGTATAATGACTGTTAGTTTCGTAGTAGGCGCATGATAGTGAAATTATATTTTTAAACTTGAGAACATTATGACATTTTATATTATCATCCATTAAAAATGACTATTTTTTAAAACTGAGAGAGTAGTATATATTCTGATTACATCAAGATGGACGTTTTGGTTTAGCCAATTAGTGGCATGCATTCTAAAAACTACATAACTTAATTTCTTAGTAATTAGGCTTGTTGGCCTCCAGTGTGCCAAAAGCGGAGGGAGAAAAATGGTTAGCAATGCTATTTTGAGCTTTTGGAACAATCCCACATTATATAAAATACTTAGAATTCCGGGCATTATATGACAATATAGAGCAAGTTTGAATTTGTCCCTTCGGGGACATCTGATAAAATTGGAACGATACAGAGAATATTGGCGCGACCACTACGCAAGGATGACACGAACAAATCGAGAAATGGTCCAAATTTCTTTGTAGTTTTTACGAGTCTCGATCCTCGCCTTCAAGAACGAACTTTTCCACTCTTTTGCAACTATTTCAACCTTAATTTCTGAGTATTCTATTTCCATTTTTTTCGATATATAAGTTAAAATCTGGATACCTCCTTTCAAAATTAAGGAAAATATCTAGAACAAATTGGTAATTTTCTTCAAGTTTACTAGTCAGTTTGAAAGTAGAACCTGCCTAGCTTTAAATTATAGGTTATGCGGTACACAATGATAATTTATTAAAAACACATTCAAACCAAATTTACAGAAGCAAAACGCTGATGCAACTTCTTTTTTCAATTTTATCCTAGCAGAAAATCACAAATGCTTTCTAGGGAAAAAAATTTGACATGTGAAAAAAAACCTAGTTAGTAAATATAAGTTGCATGTACAAATTAGTCCTCCAAATCCAAATAAAGCATGGAAAAGGAATTGGATGAGTAACTTGTCTATTTTGAGCAAATTGAAGAAGGAAAATAATGATTTCCAATTCTTGTATGGCATTTAAAGCCCTTGGAAAAATTATGTTCACCCTTATTTGTCAATTAAATAAAGCCAAAAAGGTCTATGAAAGTTTTAGCTGCTAAAATAAATTCATAAATCTTACACAAATTCTGTGTCCCGAGTTTGGGATATATTGTGAATATCCTCTTATTACTTTCATGAAACTTCCAATAACTCTTTTTGGGTATGATCTTTTTGGGCAACACAAATATTTTCAAGGTCTTAGCAACTAGGCCATACGGTGTGAATAATTTCATACGCCACGTCCCACATCGATTGTCCAGAAAACATAAGCGACCGGACAAGTGACAAGTCTATAAATAAGGATATACTATTAACACAAAAACATACATACCTGGTTTGGGTCAATGGGTGATCAAGAAGGTCCATGGCCTAGGTTAGTGACCTCCATTGCACTCTGTAGGGGCGCTCGCCTAAGGTCTACCCAAGTGGTGGAGCCTACATCATAATTTGTGACGAGGGGCTTGCATTCGCGTAGCCCCTACCCAAATCTTGTTTTTTATAATTTGTTTATAATCATGATTTTCTTGTAATAAGCTAAATAATAATTATGGGTATATATTAAAATGGTTGCTCCAAAATTAATTACAAGCATTCAACTCTAGAAAGTTCAAGGTAGAATAGGCTTTTCGAAGGAAAAACCTTCCAAACCACTAGCTTGTTAGCACAGTTGTTTCCACACAAAAAATACTCCCTCCACCTCCATCTCATAATATATGAAGTTTTAGAGTTGTGCACAATAATTAATAAAATGAGTGTATAACATTAAATTTAATATCAATTATTTATAATACCCTTAAATTCTCATAATTATCATTCTTATCTCATTCTCTCTCATCTGTAACATTTATAATGAGGGGCATTTTCGGAAAGATTGTTGTTAATCCTCTTAAAGTTTATAAAAAAACAAATAATTTTGGTAAAATAAAATTATCTAAATTGTCATATATTATGGGACGGAGGGAGTATATCATTTGGCAAACCAAGTTGGGTACTCCTCCAGTCCTCCATGCAGTACATAGTTCTCAATCATAGTAGTGGGTTATGTTATTACTTCTTTTTTGGGTTTGGAGTTTAAAAAATTGGCAATGAGATAGTTGAGGAATAGTTAATACACTTGCAGCATTAATTGTACAGAACTGAGGGGCTAGGGAGCACTTGGGAGAGAGCAAACAAGCTCTGCATTGCTTACATAATTTATTGCCAACCTTGTCTTTGGGGCGATAAAAGGCGCAAATATGTTCAAACAATCACATTAATTTTATATGAACCAAATATAGAGACATATTTAGTACTCCCTCCGTTCTACGAAGAAGAGTTCTATTTGTAAACCTAAAAGATATATATTTCTTTCATGTTTTGTTCCTACGTATAATGACTGTTAGTTTCGTAGTAGGCGCATGATAGTGAAATTATATTTTTAAACTTGAGAACATTATGACATTTTATATTATCGTCCATTAAAAAATGACACTTTTTTAAAACTGAGAGAGTAGTATATATTCTGATTACATCAAGATGGGGGTTTTGGTTTAACCAATTAGTGGCATGCATTCTAAAAACTACATAACTTAATTTCTTAGTAACTAGGCTTGTTGGCCTCCAGTGTGCCAAAAGAGGAGGGAGAAAAATGGTTAGCAATGCTATTTTGAGCTTTTGGAACAATCCCACATTATATAAAATACTAAGAATTCCGGGCTTTATATTAGAATATAGAGAAAGTTTGAATTTGTCCCTTCGGGGACATCCGATAAAATAGGAACGATACAGAGAAGATTAGCATGGCCCCTGCGCAAGGATGACACGCACAAATCGAGAAATGGTCCAATTTTTTTGGTAGTTTTTGCGAGACTCGATCCTCGCCTTCAAGAACGAACTTTTCCACTCTTTTGCAACTCTTTCAACCTTAATTTTGAGTATTCTATTTCCATTTTTTTCGAAATATAAGTTAAAATATGGATACCTCCTCTCAAAAGTAAGGAAAATATCTAGAACAAATTGGTAATTTTCTTCAGGTTTACTAGTCAGTCTGAAAGTAGAACTTGCCTAGCTTTAAATTATAGGTAATGCGGTACACAATGATAATTTATAAAAACACATTCAAACGGAATTTACAGAAGCAAAACGTTGATGCAACTTCTTTTTTCAATTTTATCCTAGCAGAAAAACACAAACACTATTTAGGGAAAAAAAATTTGACATGTGAAAAAAAAACCTAGTTAGTAAATATATGTTGCATGTACAAATTAGTCCTCCAAATCCAAATAAAGCATGAAAAAGGAATTGGATGAGTAACTTGTCTATTTTGAGCAGATTCAAGAAGGAAAATAATGATTTCCAATTCTTGTATGGCATTTAAAGGCCTTGGAAAAATTATGTTCACCCTTATTTGTCAATTCAATAAAGCCAAAAAGGGCTATGAAAGTTTTAGCTACTAAAATAAATTCATAAATCTTACACAAATTCGGTGTCCCGAGTTTCGGATAAATTGTGAATATCCTCTTATTACTTTCATGAAACTTCCAATAACTCTTTTTGGGTATGATCTTTTTGGACAACACAAATATTTTCAAGGTCTTAGCATCTAGGCCATACGGTGTGAATAATTTCATACGCCACGTCCCCACATCGATCGATCGTCCAAAAACATAAGCGGCCATTTGGACAAGTGACAAGTCTATAAATAAGGATATACTATTAACACGAAAACATATTTACCTGGATGGGGTCAATGGGTGATCAAGAAGGTCCATGGCCTAGGTTAGTGACCTCCATTGCACTTTGTAGGGGCGCTCGCCTATGGTCTACCCAAGTGGTGGAGCCTACATCATAATTTGTGACGAGGGGGCTTTCGTTCGCGCAACCCCTACCCAAATCTTGTTTGTTAAAATTTGTTTACAATCATGATTTTCTTGTAATAAGCTAAATAATAATTAAGGGTATATATTAAAATGGTTGTTCCAAAATTAATTACAAGCATGCAACTCGAATGTTCAAGGTGTTCCAAATAGAAATAGGCTTTTCTAAGGAAAAAAATAGGCCTTCCAAACCACTAGCTTGTTAACACAGTTGTTTCCACACAAAAAATACTCCCTCCACCTCCATCTAATAATATATGGAGTTTTAGAGTTGTGCACAATAATTAATAAAATGAGTGTATAACATTAAATTTAATATCAATTTCTTATAATACCTTTAAATTCTCATAATTATCATTCTTATCTCATTCTCTCTATCTCATCTAACATTTATAATGAGGGGCATCTTCGAAAGATTGTAGTTAATCCTCTTAAAGAATATAAAAAAAAATAATTTGGGTAAAATAAAATTATCTAAATTGTCATATATTATGGGACCGGAGGGAGTATATCATTTGGCAAACCAAGTTCTGGTACTCCTCCAGATCCTCCATGCAAAGACATATAGTTCTCAATCACAAGTAGTGGGTTATGTTATTACTTCTTTTTTGGGTTTGGGAGTTTAAAAATTGGCAATGAGATGATTGGAGGAATAGTTAATACGCTTGCAGCATTACTTGTATGTAATCGTGGGGCTAAGGAGCACTTGGGAGAGAGCAAACAAGCTCAGATTGCTTACATAATTTATTGCCAACCATGTCTCAGGGGCAATAAGGCTGCAAATATGTTCAAACAATCACATTAATTTTATATGAAACAAATATAGAGACATATTTAGTACTCCTCTCGCTTCTACGAAGAAGAGTTCTATTTGTAAACCTAAAAGATATATTTTTCTTTCATGTTTTGTTCCTACGTTTAATGACCGATTAGTTTTTCAGAGTAGCGCATGATAGTGAAATTATATTTTTAAACTTGAGAACATTATGACATTTTATATTATCGCCCATTAAAAATGACTCTTTTTAAAAAACTAGAGAGTAGTATATATTACGATTACATATAGATGGGGTTTTGGTTTAGCCAATTAGTGGCATGCATTCTAAAAACTACATAACTTAATTTCTTAGTAATTAGGCTTGTTGGCCTCCAGCAAGCGAAGAGAGGAGAGAAAAATGGTTAGCAATGCTATTTTGAGATTTTGGAACAATCCCACATTAAATAAAATACTAAGAATTCGGGCTTTATATGACAATATAGAGCAAGTTTGAATTTGTCCTTTGGGACATCCGATAAAATTGGACGATCATAGAGAGAATATTAGCGTGGCCCTACGCAAGAGGATGACACGAACAAATCGAGAAATGGTCCAAATTTCTTTGTAGTTTTTACGAGTCTCGATCCTCGCCTTCAAGAACGAACTTTTCCACTCTTTTGCAACTATTTCAACCTTAATTTCTGAGTATTCTATTTCCATTTTTTTCGATATATAAGTTAAAATCTGGATACCTCCTTTCAAAATTAAGGAAAATATCTAGAACAAATTGGTAATTTTCTTCAAGTTTACTAGTCGGTCTGAAAGTAGAACCATTAGCTTTAAATTATAGGTTATGCGGTACACAATGATAATTTATTAAAAACACATTCAAACCGAATTTACGTAAGCAAAACGTGATGCAACTTCTTTTTTCAATTTTATCCTAGCGTAAAAATCACAAATGCTATCTAGGGAAAAAATTTGACATGTGAAAAAAACCTAGTTAGTAAATATAAGTTGCATGTACAAATTAGTCCTCCAAATCCAAATAAAGCATGGAAAAGGAATTGGATGAGTAACTTGTCTATTTTGAGCAGATTCAAGAAGGAAAATAATGATTTCCAATTCTTGTATGGCATTTAAAGCCCTTGGAAAAATTATGTTCACCCTTATTTGTCAATTCAATAAAGCCAAAAAGGGCTATGAAAGTTTTAGCTGCTAAAATAAATTCATAAATCTTACACAAATTCGGTGTCCCGAGTTTGGGATATATTGTGAATATCCTCTTATTACTTTCATGAAACTTCCAATAACTCTTTTTGGGTATGATCTTTTTGGACAACACAAATATTTTCAAGGTCTTAGCATCTAGGCCATACGGTGTGAATAATTTCATACGCCACGTCCCACATCGACTGTCCAAAAACATAAGCGACCGGACAAGTGACAAGTCTATAAATAAGGATATACTATTTACACGAAAACATACTTACCTGGATGGGGTCAATGGGTGATCAAGAAGGTCCATGGCCTAGGTTAGTGACCTCCATTGCACTCTGTAGGGGCGCTCGCCTAAGGTCTACCCAAGTGGTGGAGCCTACATCATAATTTGTGACGAGGGGGCTTGCGTTCGCGCAACCTCTACCCAAATCTTGTTTGTTAAAATTTGTTTACAATAATGATTTTCTTGTAATAAGCTAAATAATAATTATGGGTATATATTAAAATGGTTGTTCCAAAATTAATTACAAGCATGCAGCTCCAGAATGTTCAAGGTAGAATAGGCTTTTCTAAGGAAAAAACCTTCCAAACCACTAGCTTGTTAACACAGTTGTTTCCACACAAAAAATACTCCCTCCACCTCCATCTAATAATATATGGAGTTTTAGAGTTGTGCACAATAATTAATAAAATGAGTGTATAACATTAAATTTAATATCAATTGCTTATAATACCTTTAAATTCTCATAATTATCATTCTTATCTCATTCTCTCTATCTCATCTGTAACATTTATAATGAGGGGCATCTTCGGAAAGATTGTAGTTAATCCTCTTAAAGAATATAAAAAAAATAATTTGGGTAAAATAAAATTATCTAAATTGTCATATATTATGGGACGGAGGGAGTATATCATTTGGCAAACCAAGTTCGGTACTCCTCCAGTCCTCCATGCAGTACATAGTTCTCAATCACAGTAGTGGGTTATGTTATTACTTCTTTTTTGGGTTTGGGAGTTTAAAAATTGGCAATGAGACAGTGAAGGAATAGTTAATACGCTTGCAAGATTACTTGTACGTAATCGGGGCTAGGGAGCACTTGGGAGAGAGCAAAACAAGCTCAGATTGCTTACATAATTTATTGCCAACCATGTCTTTGGGGCCATAAAATACGCAAATATGTTCAAACAATCACATTAATTTTATATGAAACAAATATAGAGACATATTTAGTACTCCTCCGTTCTCTACGAAGAAGAGTTCTATTTGTAAACCTAAAAGATATATTTTCTTTCATGTTTTGTTCCTACGTTAATAATGATTATTAGTTTCGTAGAAGTAAGTACGTGATAGTGAAATTATATTTTTAAACTTGAGAACATTATGACATTTTATATTATCGTCCATTAAAAAATGACTCTTTTTTAAAACTGAGAGAGTAGTATATATTCTGATTACATATAGATGGAGGTTTTGGTTTAGCCAATTAGTGGTATGCATTCTAAAAACTACATAACTTAATTTCTTAGTAATTAGGCTTGTTGGCCTCCAATGTGCCAGAAGAGGAGGGAGAAAAAATGGTTAGCAATGCTATTTTGAGATTTTGGAACAATCCCACATTAAATAAAATACTAAGAATTCCGGGCTTTATATGACAATATAGAGCAAGTTTGAATTTGTCCCTTTTGGGACATCCGATAAAATTGGAACGATCTAGAGAATATTAGGCGTGGCCCTCACGCGCAAGGATGACACGAACAAAATCGAGAAATGATCCAAATTTCTTTGTAGTTTTTACGAGTCTCGATCCTCGCCTTCAAGAACGACCTTTTCCACTCTTTTGCAACTATTTCAACCTTAATTTCTGAGTATTCTATTTCCATTTTTTTTGATATATAAGTTAAAATCTGGATACCTCCTTTCAAAATTAAGGAAAATATCTAGAACAAATTGGTAATTTTCTTCAAGTTTACTAGTCGGTCTGAAAGTAGAACCTGCCTAGCTTTAAATTATAGGTTATGCGGTACACAATGATAATTTATTAAAAACACATTCAAACCGAATTTACAGAAGCAAAACGCTGATGCAACTTCTTTTTTCAATTTTATCCTAGCAGAAAATCACAAATGCTATCTAGGGAAAAAAATTTGACATGTGAAAAAAAACCTAGTTAGTAAATATAAGTTGCATGTACAAATTAGTCCTCCAAATCCAAATAAAGCATGGAAAAGGAATTGGATGAGTAACTTGTCTATTTTGAAGAAAGATTCAAGAAGGAAAATAATGATTTCCAATTCTTGTATGGCATTTAAAGGCCCTTGGAAAATTATGTTCACCCTTATTTGTCAATTCAATAAAGCCAAAAAGGGCTATGAAAGTTTTAGCTGCTAAAATAAATTCATAAATCTTACACAAATTCGGTGTCCCGAGTTTGGGATATATTGTGAATATCCTCTTATTACTTTCATGAAACTTCCAATAACTCTTTTTGGGTATGATCTTTTTGGACAACACAAATATTTTCAAGGTCTTAGCATCTAGGCCATACGGTGTGAATAATTTCATACGCCACGTCCCACATCGACTGTCCAAAAAACATAAGCGACCGGACAAGTGACAAGTCTATAAATAAGGATATACTATTTACACGAAAACATACTTACCTGGATGGGGTCAATGGGTGATCAAGAAGGTCCATGGCCTAGGTTAGTGACCTCCATTGCACTCTGTAGGGGCGCTCGCCTAAGGTCTACCCAAGTGGTGGAGCCTACATCATAATTTGTGACGAGGGGGCTTGCGTTCGCGCAGCCCCTACCCAAATCTTGTTTGTTAAAATTTGTTTACAATAATGATTTTCTTGTAATAAGCTAAATAATAATTATGGGTATATATTAAAATGGTTGTTCCAAAATTAATTACAAGCATGCAAATCCGTTTAATGTTCAAGGTAGAATAGGCTTTTCTAAGGAAAAAACCTTCCAAACCACTAGCTTGTTAACACAGTTGTTTCCACACAAAAAATACTCCCTCCACCTCCATCTAATAATATATGGAGTTTTAGAGTTGTGCACAATAATTAATAAAATGAGTGTATAACATTAAATTTAATATCAATTGCTTATAATACCCTTAAATTCTCATAATTATCATTCTTATCTCATTCTCTCTATCTCATCTGTAACATTTATAATGAGGGGCATCTTCGGAAAGATTGTAGTTAATCCTCTTAAAGAATATAAAAAAAAATAATTTGGGTAAAATAAAATTATCTAAATTGTCATATATTATGGGACGGAGGGAGTATATCATTTGGCAGACCAAGTTCGGTACTCCTCCAGTCCTCCATGCAGTACATAGTTCTCAATCACAGTAGTGGGTTATGTTATTACTTCTTTTTTGGGTTTGGGAGTTTAAAAAATTGGCAATGAGACAGTGGAGGGAATAGTTAATACGCTTGCAGCATTACTTGTACAGAACTGTGGGGCTAGGGAGCACTTGGGAGAGAGCAAACAAGCTCTGTATTGCTTACATAATTTATTGCCAACCTTGTCTTTGGGGCGATAAAATGCAAAAATATGTTCAAACAATCACATTAATTTTATATGAAACAAATATAGAGACATATTTAGTACTCCCTCCGTTCTACGAAGAAGAGTTCTATTTGTAAACCTAAAAGATATATTTTTCTTTCATGTTTTGTTCCTACGTTTAATGACTGTTAGTTTCGTAGTAGGCGCATGATAGTGAAATTATATTTTTAAACTTGAGAACATTATGACATTTTATATTATCGTCCATTAAAAAATGACTCTTTTTTAAAACTGAGAGAGTAGTATATATTCTGATTACATATAGATGGAGGTTTTGGTTTAGCCAATTAGTGGTATGCATTCTAAAAACTACATAACTTAATTTCTTAGTAATTAGGCTTGTTGGCCTCCAGTGTGCCAGAAGAGGAGGGAGAAAAAATGGTTAGCAATGCTATTTTGAGATTTTGGAACAATCCCACAATAAATAAAATACTAAGAATTCCGGGCTTTATATGACAATATAGAGCAAGTTTGAATTTGTCCCTTTGGGGACATCCGATAAAATTGGAACGATATGAGAGAATATTGGCGTGGCCCTACGCAAGGATGACACGAACAAATCGAGAAATGGTCCAAATTTCTTTGTAGTTTTTACGAGTCTCGATCCTCGCCTTCAAGAACGACCTTTTCCACTCTTTTGCAACTATTTCAACCTTAATTTCTGAGTATTCTATTTCCATTTTTTTCGATATATAAGTTAAAATCTGGATACCTCCTTTCAAAATTAAGGAAAATATCTAGAACAAATTGGTAATTTTCTTCAAGTTTACTAGTCGGTCTGAAAGTAGAACCTGCCTAGCTTTAAATTATAGGTTATGCGGTACACAATGATAATTTATTAAAAACACATTCAAACCGAATTTACAGAAGCAAAACGCTGATGCAACTTCTTTTTTCAATTTTATCCTAGCAGAAAATCACAAATGCTATCTAGGGAAAAAAATTTGACATGTGAAAAAAAACCTAGTTAGTAAATATAAGTTGCATGTACAAATTAGTCCTCCAAATCCAAATAAAGCAAGGAAAAGGAATTGGATGAGTAACTTGTCTATTTTGAGCAGATTCAAGAAGGAAAATAATGATTTCCAATTCTTGTATGACATTTAAAGGCCTTGGAAAAATTATGTTCACCCTTATTTGTCAATTCAATAAAGCCAAAAAGGCCTATGAAAGTTTTAGCTGCTAAAATAAATTCATAAATCTTACACAAATTCGGTGTCCCGAGTTTGGGATATATTGTGAATATCCTCTTATTACTTTCACGAAACTTCCAATAACTCTTTTTGGGTATGATCTTTTTGGACAACACAAATATTTTCAAGGTCTTAGCATCTAGGCCATACGGTGTGAATAATTTCATACGCCACGTCCCACATCGACCGTCCCAAAAACATAAGCGAATTTAACAAGTGATGACAAGTCTATAAATAAGGATATACTATTTACACGAAAACATACTTACCGGATGGGGTCAATGGGTGATCAAGAAGGTCCATGGCCTAGGTTAGTGACCTCCATTGCACTTTCTGTAGGGCGCTTTTTAAGGTCTACGCGCAAGTTGTGGAGCCTACATCATAATCATAATTTGTGATGAGGGGGCTTGCGTTACAAGCAAATTTCTACCCAAATCTTGTTTGTTAAAATTTGTTTACAATAATGATTTTCTAGTAATAAGCTAAATAATAATTATGGGTATATATTAAAATGGTTGTTCCAAAATTAATTACAAGCATGCAAACTCGAATGTTCAAGGTAGAATAGGCTTTTCTAAGGAAAAAACCTTCCAAACCACTAACTTGTTAACACAGCTTGTTTCCACACAAAAATACTCCTCCACCTCCATCTAATAATATATATGGAGTTTTAGAGTTGTGCACAATAATTAATAAAATGAGTGTATAACATTAAATTTAATATCAATTGCTTATAATACCTTTAAATTCTCATAATTATCATTCTTATCTCATTCTCTCTATCTCATCTGTAACATTTATAATGAGGGGCATCTTCGGAAAGATTGTAGTTAATCCTCTTAAAGAATATAAAAAAAAATAATTTGGGTAAAATAAAATTATCTAAATTGTCATATATTATGGGACGGAGGGAGTATATCATTTGGCAGACCAAGTTCGGTACTCCTCCAGTCCTCCATGCAGTACATAGTTCTCAATCACAAGAAGTGGGTTATGTTATTACTTCTTTTTGGGTTTGGGAGTTTAAAAATTGGCACCGAGACAAAGGAGGAATAGTTAATACGCTTGCGGATTACTTATGCAGAACTGTGGGGCTAGGGTGCACTTGGGAGAGAGCAAACAAGCTCTGCATTGCTTAAATAATTTATTGCCAACCATGTGCTGGGGCCAATAAGGCTGCAAATATGTTCAAACAATCACATTAATTTTATATGAAACAAATATAGAGACATATTTAGTACTCCCTCCGTTCTACGAAGAAGAGTTCTATTTGTAAACCTAAAAGATATATTTTTCTTTCATGTTTTGTTCCTACGATAATATTTTAGTTTTCAGTAGTAGAGCACGCGATAGTGAAATTATATTTTTAAACTTGAGAACATTATGACATTTTATATTATCGTCCATTAAAAAATGACTCTTTTTTAAAATTGAGGGAGTAGTATATATTCTGATTACATATAGATGGAGGTTTTGGTTTAGCCAATTAGTGGCATGCATTCTAAAAACTACATAACTTAATTTCTTAGTAATTAGGCTTGTTGGCCTCCAGTGTGCCAGAAGAGGATGGAGAAAAAATGGTTAGCAAATCTATTTTGAGATTTTGGAATAATCCCACATTAAATAAAATACTAAGAATTCCGGGCTTTATATGACAATGTAGAGCAAGTATGAATTTGTCCCTTCGGGGACATCCGATAAAATTGGAACGATATAGAGAAGATTAGCATGGCCCTTGCGCAAGGCTGACACGCACAAATCGAGAAATGGCCCAAATTTTTTTGTAGTTTTTGCGAGTCTCGTTCCTCACCTTCAAGAACGAACTTTTCCACTCTTTTGCAACTATTTCAACCTTAATTTCTGAGTATTCTATTTCCATTTTTTTTCGAAATATAAGTTCAAATCTGGATACCTCCTGTCAAAAGTAAGGAAAATATGTAGAACAAATTGGTAATTTTCTTCAAGTTTACTAGTCAGTCTGAAAGTAGAACCTACCTAGCTTTAAATTATAGGTTATCATGTACACAATGATAATTTATTAAAACACATTCAAACCGAATTTACTGTAGCAAAATGATGCAACTTCTTTTTTCAATTTTATCCTAGCGTAAAATCACAAACACTATCTAGGGAAAAAATTTGACATGTGAAAAAAAACCTAGTTAGTAAATATAAGTTGTATGTACAAATTAGTCCTCCAAATCCAAATAAAGCATGGAAAAGGAATTGGATGAGTAACTTGTCTATTTTGAAAAGTGATTCAAGAAGGAAAATAATGATTTCCAATTCTTGTATGGCATTTACAAATTTCTGGAAAAATTATGTTCACCCTTATTTGTCAATTCAATAAAGCCAAAAAAGGGCTATGAAAGTTTTAGCTACTAAAATAAATTCATAAATCTTACACAAATTCATGTCCCGAGTTTGGGATATATTGTGAATATCCTCTTATTACTTTCATGAAACTTCCAACAACTCTTTTTGGGTATGATCTTTTGGACAACACAAATATTTTCAAGGTCTTAGCATCTAGGCCATACGGTGTGAATAATTTCATACGCCGCGTCCCACATCGACTGTCCAGAAAACATATGCGACCGGACAAGTGACAAGTCTATAAATAAGGATATACTATTAACACGAAAACATTTTTACCTGGATGGGGTCAATGGGTGATCAAGAAGGTCCATGGCCCTGGTTAGTGACTTCCATTGCACTCTGTAGGGCGCCTCCTAAGGTCTACCCTAGGTGGAGCCTACATCATAATTTGATGACAGGGGGCTTCCGTTCACATGACCCCTACCCAAATCTTGTTTGTTAAAATTTGTTTACAATCATGATTTTCTTGTAATAAGCTAAATAATAATTATGGGTATATATTAAAATGGTTGTTCCAAAATTAATTACAAGCATGCAGCTCCAGAATGTTCAAGTTAGAATAGGCTTTTCAAGGAAAAAAACCTTCCAAACCACTAGCTTGTTAAGCACAGCTTCTTTCCACACAAAAATACTCCTCCCACCTCCATCTCATAATATATGAAGTTTTAGAGTTGTGCACAATAATTAATAAAATGAGTGTATAACATTAAATTTAATATTAATTGCTTATAATACCCTTAAATTCTCATAATTAACATTCTTATCTCATTCTCTCTATCTCATCTATAACATTTATAATGAGGGGCATCTTCGGAAAGATTGTAGTTAATCCTCTTAAAAAATATAAAAAAAAATAATTTGGGTAAAATAAAATTATCTAAATTGTCATATATTATGGGACGGAGGGTGTATATCATTTGGCAGACCAAGTTCGGTACTCCTCCAGTCCTCCATGCAGTACATAGTTCTCAATCACAGTAGTGGGTTATGTTATTACTTCTTTTTTGGGTTTGGGAGTTTAAAAAATTGGCAATGAGACAGTGGAGGGAATAGTTAATACACTTGCAGGATTACTTGTAAAGAACTGTGGGGCTAGGGAGCACTTGGGAGAGAGCAAACAAGCTCTGCATTGCTTACACAATTTATTGCCAACCTTGTGCTTGGGCCAGTAAGGCTGCAAATATGTTCAAACAATCACATTAATTTTATATGAACCAAATATAGAGACATATTTAGTACTCCCTCCGTTCTACGAAGAAGAGTTCTATTTGTAAACCTAAAAGATATATTTTTCTTTCATGTTTTGTTCCTACATTATAATGATTTGTTAGTTTCAGTAGTAAGTAGTTTTTAGCATGATAGTGAAATTATATTTTTAAACTTGAGAACATTATGACATTTTATATTATCGTCCATTAAAAATGATTCTTTTTAAAAGCGAGAGAGTAGTATATATTACGATTACATCATAGATGGAGGTTTTGGTTTAGCCAATTAGTGGCATGCATTCTAAAAACTACATAACTTAATTTTTTAGTAATTAGGCTTGTTGGCCTCAAATTTCAGCCAAAAGAGGAGGGAGAAAAAATGGTTTGCATATTATTTTGAGCTTTTGGAACAATCCCACATTAAATAAAATACTAAAAATTTCGGGCTTTATATGACAATATAGAGCAAGTTTGAATTTGTCCTTCGAGGGACATTCGATAAAATTGGAACGATATGAGAGAGATTAGCATGGCCCTCATTAAATAAAATACTAAGAATTATGTGCTTTAAGGATATAGACACCTTTCACAAATCGAAAAATGGTCCAATTTTTTTTAGTAGTTTTAATGAAATGGTCGATCCTCGCCTTTCAAAGAACAAACTTTTCCACTCTTTTGCAACTATTTCAACCTTAATTTTTAGTATTCTATTTCCATTTTTTTGAAATATAAGTTAAAATCTGGATACCTCCTCTCAAAAAAGTAAGGAAAATATCTAGAACAAATTGGTAATTTTCTTCAGTTTACTAGTCGATCTGAAAGTAGAACCACGCTTAGCTTTAAATTATAGGTTATATGATGTACAATGATAATTTATTAAATCACCATTCAAATCGAATTTATGGTACAAAATTCAAATACAACTTACTTACTTTCTTTTTATCCTAACTGAAGTTTGAATACAATTATTGTCTATTAGAGATTATAAAAACAAAATTGTCCTCATTATAAAAAAAACCACTATTTCACGTAAATATAAGTGAGGACTACAATGCTTATCCTTCCAATCCAAATAAAGCATGGAAAATCGATGAGTCCTCTTGTGTTTTCATTTCAAGAAGGAAAATAATGATTTCCAAAGGTTTGGCATTTCAAGCCTTTGGAAAATTATGTTTATTATATTTGTCAAGATAAAGCCAATAAATTATCGTTAGCCTTTTAATGCATTAAACCCGATAAAATATAACAACATCAATTTAACACAAATTAACAAGCAATCCATTAAAAGATATATTGTGAATATCCTCTCTACTATTTTTATGATTTTCCAATAACATGACTTTTATCGCTGGGATCTTTTAATAAATAATCCACATCATCGAATCACCCTCAATCTTAGCATCTAGGATATTCTTTAAGATCAATTTCACAAATTATCCATGCACCACATGAAGTGACATTCGTCCATGATCAAGTGAATAACATCTCATAATGCATATGCACTTTTAACACGAAAACATATTTACATCATTTGTAATATTAAGGGTGATTATTACACCTAGTTTATAACAAAAATGATAACATCGAATTATAATTAAGGTCATCAATCTACGACTCCACATAGTCTACCCAAATGGGAGATGACTTTCAACATAATATAAACATGAGGATGATGACAATGATATAAGAATACAATAAAAACAAGTTCAAGAATTAATTTATCCAAGAACTGTAATGTCCAAATTGTCATCGACATGATTCTAAGCTTCAAGAATGATCTAATAATATTTCCATGAAAAGATATTGGATGAAGTGCAAATATCAAGGATATTCTATTAATTACATGGAGTATATTGAAACTTTAATTGTTCCGAGTATATAAAGAATGGAATAAGGAAAGAAATCACCATGCATGCAAACCACTAAGCTTGTATAAAAGTTGTTTCCACAAATAATATACTCCTCCACCTCCATCAAAAAAATTATGAAAGATAGAGTCCACAATAATTAATAAAATGAGTGTAGTCCGTTTAATATCAATTGTTTATAATGTTCAAAACTTCTAATAATAACATTACTCATTCTCTCTATCATCTCAGGATGTTCGATTATAATGAGGGCATAAACACGGAAAGATTGTAGTTAATCCTCTTAAAGTATATAAAAATAAAATAATTTGGGTAAAATAAAATTATCTAAATTGTCATATATTATGGAGACGGAGAGAGTATATCATTTGGCAAACCAAGTTCGGTAGATTCTCCTCCAGGTCCTCCATGTAGTACATAGTTCTCAATCACAAGAGGTTATGTTATTACTTCTTTTTTGGGTTTGGGAGTTTAAAAATTGCAATGAGATGTTTGCGAGTGGAGGAATAGTTAATACACTTGCAAGATTACTGAAGGCTGTGGGGCTAGGGAGCACTTGGGAGAGAGCAAACAAGCTTCGCATTGCTTACATAATTTATTGCCAACCTTGTCTTTGGGGCGGCGATAAAGCGCAAATATGTTCAAACAATCACATTAATTTTATATGAACCAAATATAGAGACATATTTAGTACTCCTCCTTTCTACGATGAAGAGTTCTATTTGTAAACCTAAAAGATATATTTTTCTTTCATGTTTTGTTCCTACGTATATAATGACCGTTAGTTTAAGTAGTAAGTGCGCATGATAGTGAAATTATATTTTAAACTTGAGAACATTATGACATTTTATATTATCGTCCATTAAAAATGACTCTTTTTAAAACCGAGAGAGTAGTATATATTACGATTACATCAAGATGGAGGTTTTGGTTTAGCCAATTAGTGGCATGCATTCTAAAAACTACATAACTTAATTTCTTAGTAATTAGGCTTGTTGGCCTCCAGTGTGCCAAAAGAGGAGGGAGAAAAAATGTTTAGTAATGTTATTTTGAGCTTTTGGAACAATCCCACAATAAATAAAATACTAAGAATTCCGGGCTTTATATGACAATATAGAGCAAGTTTGAATTTGTCCCTTCGGGGACATCTGATAAAATTGGAACAATACAAAGAAGATTAGCATGGCCCCTGCGCAAGAATGACACGCACAAATTAAGAAATGGTCCAAATTTTTTTGTAGTTTTTGCGAGTCTTGATCCTCGCCTTCAAGAATGAACTTTTCCACTCTTTTGCAACTATTTCAACCTTAATTTCTGAGTATTCTATTTCCATATTTTTTTGAAATATAAGTTAAAATCTGGATACCTCCTCTCAAAAGTAAGGAAAATATCTAGAACAAATTCGTAATTTTCTTCAGGTTTACTAGTCTGTCTGAAAGTATAACCTGCCTAGCTTTAAATTATAGGTTATGCGGTACACAATGATAATTTATTAAAAACACATTCAAACTGAATTTACAGAAGCAAAACGTTGATGCAACATCTTTTTACAATTTTATCCTAGCAGAAAATCACAAACACTATTTAGGAAAAAAAAATTGACATGTGAAAAAACCTAGTTAGTAAATATAAGTTGCATGTACAAATTAGTCCTCCAAATCCAAATAAAGCATGGAAAATGAATTGGATGAGTGACTTGTCTATTTTGAGCAAATTATAGAAGGAAAATAATGATTTCCAATTCTTGTATGGCATTTAAATCCCTTGGAAAAATTATATTCACCCTTATTTGTCAATTCAATAAAACCAAAAAGTTCTATGAAAGTTTTAGCTGCTAAAATAAATTCATAAATCTTACACAAATTCTGTGTCCCGAGTTTGAGATATATTGTGAATATCCTCTTATTACTTTCATGAAACTTCCAATAACTCTTTTTGGGTATGCTCTTTTTGGGCAACACAAATATTTTCAAGGTCTTAGTTTCTAGGCCATACGGTGTGAATAATTTCATATTCCACGTCCCACATCGACTGTCCAGAAAACATAAGCGACCGAACAAGTGACAAGCCTATAAATAAGGATATACTATTAACACGAAAACATACTTACCTGAATGGGGTTAATGGGTGATCAAGAAGATCATGGCCTAGGTTAGTGACCTCCATTGCACTCTTGTAGGGGCGCCCGCCTAAAGTCTACCCAAGTGGTGGAGCCTACATCATAATTTGTGATGAGGGGCTTGCGTTCGCGCAGCCCCTACCCAAATCTTGTTTGTTAAAATTTGTTTACAATCATGATTTTCTTGTAATAAGCTAAATAATAATTATGGGTATATATTAAAATGGTTGTTCCAAAATTAATTATAAGCATGCAGCTCCAGAATGTTCAAGGTAGAATAGGCTTTTCGAAGGAAAAAACCTTCCAAACCACTAGCTTGTTAGCACATTTGTTTCCACACAAAAAATACTCCCTCCACCTCCATCTCATAATATATGAAGTTTTAGAGTTGTGCACAATAATTAATAAAATGAGTGTATAACATTAAATTTAATATCAATTATTTATAATACCCTTAAATTCTCATAATTATCATTCTTATCTCATTCTCTCTATCTCATCTTTAACATTTATAATGAGGGGCATTTTCGAAAAGATTGTAGTTAATCCTCTTAAAGTATATAAAAAAACAAATAATTTGGGTAAAATAAAATTATCTAAATTGTCATATATTATGGGACGGAGGGAGTATATCATTTGGCAAACCAAGTTCTAGTGACTCCTCCAAATCCTCCATGCAAAGACATAGTTCTCAATCACAATAGTGGGTTATGTTATTACTTCTTTTTTAGGTTTGGGAGTTTAAAAATTGGCAATAAGACAAAGGAGGAATAGTTAATACACTTGCAAAGATTACTTGTGCAGAAGCTGTGGGCTAGGGAGCACTTGGGAGAGAGCAAACAAGCTCAGATTGCTTACATAATTTATTGCAAACCTTGTCTTTGGGGCAATGAAAGCGCAAATATGTTCAAACAATCACATTAATTTTATATGAACTAAATATAGAGACATTTAGTACTCCCTCCGTTCTACGAAGAAGAGTTCTTTTTGTAAACCTAAAAGATATATTTTTCTTTCATGTTTTGTTCCTACGTATAATGACTGTTAGTTTCGTAGTAGGCGCATGATAGGGAAATTATATTTTTAAACTTGAGAACATTATGACATTTTATATTATTGTCCATTAAAAAAATGACTTTTTTAAAACTGAGAGAGTAGTATATATTCTGATTACATCAAGATGGAGGTTTTGGTTTAGCCAATTAGTGGCATGCATTCTAAAAACTACATAACTTAATTTCTTAGTAATTAGGCTTGTTGGCCTCCAGTGTGCCAAAAGATGAGGGAGAAAAAATGGTTAGTAATGCTATTTTGAGCTTTTGGAACAATCCCACATTAAATAAAATACTAAGAATTTTGAGCTTTATATGACAATCTAGAGCAAGTTTGAATTTCTCCCTTCGGGGACATCTGATAAAATTGGAATGATACAGAGAAGATTAGCATGGCCCCTGCGCAAGGATGACACGCACAAATCGAGAAATGGTCCAAATGTTTTTGTAGTTTTTGCGAGTCTTGATCCTCGCCTTCAAAATGAACTTTTCCACTCTTTTGCAACTATTTCAACCTTAATTTCTGAGTATTTTATTTCCATTTTTTTTAAATATTAGTTAAAATCTGGATACCTCCTCTAAAAAGAAAGGAAAATATCTAGAACAAATTGGTAATTTTTTTCAGGTTTACTAGTCAGTCTGAAAGTAGAACCTGCTTAGCTTTAAATTATAGGTTATGCGGTACACAATGATAATTTATTAAAAACACATTCAAACCGAATTTACAGAAGCAAAATGTTGATGCAACTTCTTTTTTCAATTTTATCCTAGCAGAAAATCACAAACACTATTTAGGGGAAAAAAAAATTTGAAATGTGAAAAAAAAACCTAGTTAGTAAATATAAGTTGCATGTACAAATTAGTCCTCCAAATCCAAATAAAGCATGGAAAATGAATTGGATGAGTAACTTGTCTATTTTCAGCAGATTCAAGAAGGAAAATAATGATTTCCAATTTTTGTATGGCATTTAAATCCCTTGGAAAAAATATATTCACCCTTATTTGTCAATTCAATAAAACCAAAAAGTTCTATGAAAGTTTTAGCTACTAAAATAAATTCATAAATCTTACACAAATTCGGTGTCCCGAGTTTGGGATATATTGTGAATATCCTCTTATTACTTTCATGAAACTTCCAATAACTCTTTTTGGGTATGCTCTTTTTGGGCAACACAAATATTTTCAAGGTCTTAGCATCTAGGCCATACGGTGTGAATAATTTCATACGCCACGTCCCACATCGACTGTCCAGAAAACATAAGCGACCGAACAAGTGACAACTCCATAAATAAGGATATACTATTAACACGAAAACATATTTACCTAGATGGGGTCAATGGGTGATCAAGAAGGTCCATGGCCTAGGTTAGTGACCTCCATTGCACTCTGTAGGGGCGCTCAGCTAAGGTATACCCAAGTGGTGGAGCCTACATCATAATTTGTGATGTGGGGGCTTGTGTTCGCGCAGCCCCTACCCAAATCTTGTTTTTTAAAATTTGTTTACAATCATGATTTTCTTGTAATGAGATAAATAATAATTATGTGTATATATTAAAATGGTTGTTCCAAAATTAATTACAAGCATGTAACTCCAGAAAGTTCAAGGTAGAATAGGCTTTTCGAAGGAAAAAATCGTCCAAACCACTAGCATGTTAGCATAGTTGTTTCCACACAAAAAATACTCCCTCCACCTCTATCTCATAATATATGAAGTTTTAGAGTTGTGCACAATAATTAATAAAATGAGTGTATAACATTAAATTTAATATCAATTATTTATAATACCCTTAAATTCTCATAATTATCATTCTTATCTCATTCCCTCTATCTCATCTTTAACATTTATAATGGGGGGCATTTTCGGAAAGATTGTAGTTAATCCTCTTAAATTATATAAAAAACAAATAATTTGGGTAAAATAAAATTATCTAAATTGTCATATATTATGGGACGGAGGGAGTATATCATTTGGCAAACCAAGTTCGGTACTCCTCCAGTCCTCCATGCAGTACATAGTTCTCAATCACAATAGTGGGTTATGTTATTACTTCTTTTTTGGGTTTGGGAGTTTAAAAAATTGGCAATAAGACAAAGGAGGAATAGTTAATACCTTGCGAAAGATTACTTGAGAGAAACTCGTGGGGCTAAGGAGCACTTGGGAG
Organism: Panax quinquefolius; assembly: GCA_020205615.1. NCBI lineage: Eukaryota > Viridiplantae > Streptophyta > Magnoliopsida > Apiales > Araliaceae > Panax > Panax quinquefolius. Next base: position 13,718,909 of record CM035166.1, on the reverse strand, counting down.
AGAGCAAACAAGTTCTGCATTGCTTACATAATTTATTGCAAACCTTGTCTTTGGGGCGATAAAATTTGCAAATATGTTCAAACAATCACATTAATTTTATATGAACTAAATATAGAGACATATTTAGTACTCCTTCCGTTTCTAAGAAGAGTTCTATTAGAAACCTAAAAGATATATTTTTCTTTCATGTTTTGTTCCTACGATATAATGACATTAGTTTCAGTAGTAAGTAGCATTATAGTGAAATTATATTTTTAAACTTGAGAACATTATAACATTTTATATTATCGTCCATTAAAAAATGACTCTTTTTAAAAACTGAGAGAGTAGTATATATTCTGATTACATCAAGATGGAGGTTTTGGTTTAGCCAATTAGTGGCATGCATTCTAAAAATTACATAACTTAATTTCTTAGTAATTAGGCTTGTTGGCCTCCAGTGTGCCAAAAGAGGAGGGAGAAAAAAAGGTTAGCAATATTATTTTGAACTTTTGGAACAAACCCACATTAAATAAAATAATAAGAATTCTGGGCTTTATATGACAATATAGAGCAAGTTTGAATTTGTCCCATCGGGGACATCCGATAAAATTGGAACGATACAGAGAAGATTAGCATGGTCCCTGCGCAAGGAAGACACGCACAAATCGAGAAATGGTCCGATTTTTTTGTAGTTTTTGCGAGTCTCGATCCTCGCCTTCAAGAACGAACTTTTCCACTCTTTTGCAATATTTCAACCTTAATTTCTTAGTATTCTATTTCCATTTTTTTTGAAATATAAGTTAAAATCTGGATACCTCCTCTCAAAAGTAAGGAAAATATCTAGAACAAATTGGTAATTTTCTTCAGGTTTACTAGTCAGTCTGAAAGTAAAACCTGCCTAGCTTTAAATTATAGATTATGCGGTACACAATGATAATTTATTAAAAACACATTCAAACCAAATTTACAGAAGCAAAACGTTGATGCAACTTCTTTTTTCAATTTTATCTTAGCAGAAAATCACAAACAATATTTAGTAAAAAAATTATGACATGTGAAAAAAAACCTAGTTAGTAAATATAAGTTGCACGTACAAATTAGTCCTCCAAATCCAAATAAAGCATGGAAAATGAATTGGATGAGTAACTAGTCTATTTTGAGCAGATTCAAGAAAGAAAATAATGATTTCCAATTCTTGTATAGCATTTAAAGCCCTTGGAAAAATTATGTTCACCCTTATTTGTCAATTCAATAAAGCCAAAAAGGGCTATGAATGTTTTAGCTGCTAAAATAAATTCATAAATCTTACACAAATTCTGTGTCCCGAGTTTGGGATATATTGTGAATATCCTCTTGTTACTTTCATGAAACTTCCAATAACTCTTTTTGGGTATATATGATCTTTTTGGGCAACACAAATATTTTCAAGGTCTTAGCATCTAGGCCATATGGTGTGAATAATTTCATACGCTACATCCCACATCGACTGTCCAGAAAACATAAGCGACCGGACAAGTGACAAGTCTATAAATAAGGATATACTATTAACATGAAAACATACTTACCTGAATGGGGTCAATGGGTGATCAAGAAGGTCTATGGCCTAGGTTATTGACCTCCATTGCACTATGTAGGGGTGCATGTCTAAGGTCTACCCAAGTGGTGGAGCCTACATCATAATTTGTGACGAGGGGCTTGCGTTTGCGCAGCCCCTACCCAAATCTTGTTTGTTAAAATTTGTTTACAATCATGGTTTTCTTGTAATAAGCTAAATAATAATTATGGGTATATATTAAAATGGTTGCTCCAAAATTAATTACAAGCATTCAACTCCAGAAAGTTCAAGGTAGAATAGGTATTTCGAAGGAAAAAACCTTCCAAACCACTAGCTTGTTAGCACAGTTGTTTCCACATACAAAATACTCCATCCACCTCCATCTCATAATATATGAAGTTTTAGAGTTGTGCACAATAATTAATAAAATGAGTGTATAACATTAAATTTAATATCAATTATTTATAATACCCTTAAATTCTCATAATTATCATTCTTATCTCATTCTCTCTATCTCATCTGTAACATTTATAATGAGGGGCATTTTCGGAAAGATTGTAGTTAATCCTCTTAAAGTATATAAAAAAACAAATAATTTGGGTAAAATAAAATTATCTAAATTGTCATATATTATGGGACGGAGGGAGTATATCATTTGGCAAACCAAGTTCGGTACTCCTCCAGTCCTCCATGCAGTACATAGTTCTCAATCACAATAGTGGGTTATGTTATTACTTCTTTTTTGGGTTTGGGAGTTTAAAAAATTGGCAATGAGACAGTGGAGGGAATAGTTAATACACTTGCAGCATTACTTGTACAGAACTGTGGGGCTAGGGAGCACTTGGGAGAGTGCAAACAAGCTCTGCATTGCTTACATAATTTATTGCCAACCTTGTGCTGGGGCTAGTAAGGCTGCAAATATGTTTAAACAATCACATTAATTTTATATGAACCAAATATAGAGACATATTTAGTACTCCCCCTCCGTTCTACGAAGAAGAGTTCTATTTGTAAACCTAAAGATATATTTTTCTTTCATGTTTTGTTCCTACGTATAATGACTGTTAGTTTCGTCGTAGGCGCATGATAGTGAAATTATAATTTTAAACTTGAGTACATTATGACATTTTATATTATCGTCCATTAAAAAATGACTCTTTTTTAAAACTGAGAGAGTAGTATATATTCTGAGATTACATCAAGATGGAGGTTTTGGTTTAGCCAATTAGTGGCATGCATTCTAAAAACTACATAACTTAATTTCTTAGTAATTAGGCTTGTTGGCCTCCAGTGTGCCAAAAGAGGAGGGAGAAAAAATGCTTAGCAATGTTATTTTGAACTTTTGGAACAATCCCACATTAAATAAAATACCAAGAATTCCGGGCTTTATATGACAATATAGAGAAAGTTTGAATTTGTCCCTTCGGGGACATCCGATAAAATTGGAATGATACAGAGAAGATTAGTATGGCCACTGCGCAAAGATGACACGCACAAATTGAGAAATGGTCCAAATATTTTTGTAGTTTTTGCGAGTCTCGATCCTCGCCTTCAAGAATGAACTTTTCCACACTTTTGCAACTATTTCAACCTTAATTTTTGAGTATTCTAATTCCATTTTTTTTCGAAATATAAGTTAAAATCTGGATACCTCCTCTCAAAAGTAAGGAAAATATCTAGAACAAATTGGTAATTTTCTTTAGGTTTACTAGTCAGTCTGAATGTAGAACCTGCCTAGCTTTAAATTATAGGTTATGCGGTACACAATGATAATTTATTAAAAACACATTCAAACCGAATTTACAAAAGTAAAAACGTTGATGCAACTTCTTTTTTCAATTTTATCCTAGCAGAAAATCAGAAACACTATTTAGGGAAAAATATTTTGACATGTGAAAAAAAACCTAGTTAGTAAATATAAGTTGCATGTACAAATTAGTCCTCCAAATCCAAATAAAACATGGAAAATGAATTGGATGAGTAACTTGTCTATTTTAAGTAGGTTCAAGAAGGAAAATAATGATTTCCAATTCTTGTATGACATTTAAAGCCCTTGGAAAAATTTTGTTCACCCTTATTTGTCAATTCAATAAAAGCCAAAAAGGGCTATGAAAGTTTTAGCTGCTAAAATAAATTCATAAATCTTACACAAATTCGGTCTCCCGAGTTTGGGATATATTGTGAATATCCTCTTATTACTTTCATGAAACTTCCAATAACTCTTTTTGGGTATATATGATCTTTTTGGGCAACACAAATATTTTCACGGTCTTAGCATCTAGGCCATATGGTGTGAATAATTTCATACGCTACATCCCACATTGACTGTCCAGAAAACATAAGCGACCGGACAAGTGACAAGTCTATAAATAAGGATATACTATTAACACGAAAACATACTTACCTAGATGGGGTGTATGGGTGATCAAGAAGGTCTATTGCCTAGGTTAGTGACCTCCATTGCACTTTGTAGGGGTGCTTGCCTAAGGTCTACCCAAGTGGTGGAGCCTACATCATAATTTGTGACGAGGGGCTTGCGTTCGCGCAGCCCCTACCCAAATCTTGTTTGTTAAAATTTGTTTACAGTCATGATTTTCTTGTAATAAGATAAATAATAATTATGGGTATATATTAAAATGGTTGCTCCAAAATTAATTACAAGCATTCAACTCTAGAAAGTTCAAGGTAGAATAGGCTTTTTGAAGGAAAAAACCTTCCAAACCACTAGCTTGTTAGCACAGTTGTTTCCACACAAAAAATACTTCATCCACCTCCATCTCATAATATATGAAGTTTTAGAGTTGTGCACAATAATTAATAAAATGATTGTATAACATTAAATTTAATATCAATTGTTTATAATACCCTTAAATTCTCATAATTATCATTCTTATCTCATTCTCTCTATCTCATCTGTAACATTTATAATGAGGGGCAATTTTCGGAAAGATTGTAGTTAATCCTCTTAAATTATATAACAAAATAAATAATTTGGGTAAAATAAAATTATCTAAATTGTCATATATTATGGGACGGAGGGAGTATATCATTTGGCAAACCAAGTTCGGTACTCCTGTCCTCCATGCAGTACATAGTTCTCAATCACAATAGTGGGTTATGTTATTACTTCTTTTTGGGTTTGGGAGTTTAAAAAATTGGCAATGAGACAGTGGAGGGAATAGTTAATACACTTGCAAAGATTACTTGTTATACAGTAACTCGTGGGGCTAGGGAGCACTTGGGAGAGAGCAAACAAGCTCTGCATAGCTTACATAATTTATTGCCAACATTGTGATGGGGACAGTAAGGTTGCAAATATATTCAAACAATCACATTAATTTTATATGAACCAAATATAGAGACATATTTAGTACTCCCTCCGTTCTACGAAGAAGAGTTCTATTTGTAAACCTAAAAGATATATTTTTCTTTCATGTTTTTTTCCTACAAATAATTACTGTTAGTTTCGTAGTAGGTGCATGATATTGAAATTATATTTTTAAACTTCAGAACATTATGATATTTTATATTATCGTCCATTAAAAAATGACCATTTTTTAAAACTGAGTGAGTAGTATATATTCTGATTACATCAAGATGGAGGTTTTGGTTTAGCCAATTAGTGGCATGCATGCTAAAAACTACATTATGTAATTTGTTAGTAATTAGGCTTGTTGGCCTCCAGTGTGCCAAAAGAGGTGGGAGAAAAAATTGGTTAGTAATGCTATTTTGAGCTTTTGGAACAATCTCACATTAAATAAATTACTAAGAATTCCATGCGTTTTATGACAATATAGAGCAAGTTTAAATTTGTCCCTTCAGGGACATCTGATAAAATTGGAACGATACAGAGAAGATTAGCATGGCCCCTCCGCAAGGATGACACGCACAAATCGAGAAATGGTCCAAATTATTTTTGTAGTTTTTGCGAGTCTCGAACCTCGCCTTCAAGAACCAACTTTTCCACTCTTTTATAACTATTTCAACCTTAATTTCTGAGTATTCTATTTCCATTTTTTTTTGAAATATAAGTTAAAATATGGATACCTCCTCTCAAAAGTAAGGAAAATATCTAGAACAAATTGGTAATTTTCTTCAGGTTTACTAGTCAGTCTGAAAGTAGAACCTGCCTACCTTTAAATTATAGGTTATGCGGTAAACAATGATAATTTATTAAAAACACATTCAAACCAGAATTACAAAAGCAAAACGTTGATGCAACTTCTTTTTTCAATTTTATCCTAGCAGAAAATCACAAACACTATTTAGGAAAAAAAATTGACATGTGAAAAAAAATCTAGTTAGAAAATATAAGTTGCATGTACAAATTAGTCCTCCAAATCCAAATAAAGCATGGAAATTGAATTGGATGAGTAACTTGTCTATTTTGAGCAGATTCAAGAAGGAAAATAATGATTTCCAATTCTTGTATGGCATTTAAAGCCCTTGGAAAAATTATGGTCACCCTTATTTGTCAATTCAAAAAAGCCAAAAAAGGCTATGAATGTTTTAGCTGCTAAAGTAAATTCATAAATCTTACACAAATTCGGTGTCCCGAGTTTGGGATATATTGTGAATATCCTCTTATTACTTTCATGAAACTTCCAATAACTCTTTTTGGGTATAATCTTTTTGGGCAACAGAAATATTTTCAAGGTCTTAGCATCTAGGCCATATGGTGTGAATAATATCATACGCTACGTCCCACATCGACTGTCCAGAAAACATATGTGACCGGACAAGTGACAAGTCTATAAATAAGGATATACTATTAACACGAAAACATACTTACCTAGATGGGGTCAATGGGTGATCAGGAAGGTCCAAGGCCTAGGTTAGTGACCTCCATTGCACTCTGTAGGGGCGCTCGGTCTACCCAAGTGGTGGAGCCTACATCATAATTTGTGAAGAGGGGGCTTGCGTTCGCGCAGCCCCTACCCAAATATTTTTTGTTAAACTTTGTTTACAATCATAATTTCTTGTAATAAGCTAAATAATAATATGGGTATATATTAAAATGGTTGTTCCAAAATTAATTACAAGCATGCAACTCTAGAAAGTTCAAGGTAGAATAGGCTTTTCGAAGGAAAAAACCTTTCAAACGACTAGCTTGTTAGCACATTTGTTTCCACACAAAAAATACTCCCTCCACCTCCATCTCCTAATATTTGAAGTTTTAAAGTTGTGCACAATAATTAATAAAATGATTGTATAACATTAAATTTAATATCAATTGTTTATAATACCATTAAATTTTCATAATTATCATTCTTATCTCATTCTCTCTATCTCATCTGTAACATTTACAATGAGGGACAATTTCGGAAAGATTGTAGTTAATCCTCTTAAATTATATAAAAAACAAATAATTTGGGTAAAATAAAATTATCTAAAATTTCATATATTATGGGACGGAGGGAGTATGTCATTTGGTAAACCAAGTTCGGTACTCCTCCAGTCCTCCATGCAGTACATTGTTCTCAATCACAATAGTGGGTTATGTTATTACTTATTTTTTGGGTTTGCGAGTTCAAAAAATTGGAAATGAGACAGTGGAGGGAATAGTTAATACACTTGAAGCATTACTTGTACAAAATTGTGGGGCTAGGGAGCACTTGGGAGAGAGCAAACAAGCTCTGCATTGCTTACATAATTTAGTGCCAACCTTGTGTTGGGCCCAGTAAGGCTGCAAATATGTTCAAACAATCACATTAATTTTATATGAACCAAATATAGAGACATATTTAGTACTCCATCCATTCTACGAAGAAGAGTTCTATTTGTAAACCTAAAAGATATATTTTTGTTTCATGTTTTGTTCCTACATATAATGACTGTTAGTTTCGTAGTGGGTACGATAGTGAAAATATATTTTTAAACTTGAGAACATTATGACATTTTATATTATCGTCCATTAAAAAAATGATTCTTTTTTAAATTGCAGATAAATTGAATTGATGAGACTTTAAGTTTAACTAGTGTTTGATTTTGAACATTCATTTGAGTTATGTTTGAGGTTCTTTGAGGTTGTTTAAGGTTATCAGTGTTGAATCATGCTAGGGTTGATTTTTCATGTAATAAGTTAGTTGAATTCATTCTGTTTTAGTTGTTTGCATTGCTTGAGGAAAAATAATTTTTTAAGTTTATGGGTATTTGATGAGTGGTAATATACCCATGAATTAGGTATTTTTAGACTTAATATTTTGTTTGTTGTTTAAGTATTTTAGGACATTTCATTTGTTTAGTATGTATTTAATTTGTAGGTTAATGCAGCTGAAAGGGCAAATCTGGCAATTTTGGGCAAGCAGTGGCAGATTCATAAATAAGTGGAAGGTAAATGTTGGGGCATTCGTTTTGTAAAGGATTTGAATGCTAGGGTATTGGGAGTCAGGAAGTGGACAAAAATTCTATTGATTGGGTCAATTTCTATTAAGATTTGGATATTCTACGCCTAATTGTGATGGGGGAACTTCAAGTATAAAAGGAAAAAGTGCTTCTAACAAAGAGACACACATAATTTTAGACAGAGACTGGAGATTGGACTGGGAAATTCGAGGGAGAACACAAGGAATTCAGATTGGACATAATTATTGAGTTTTTATTTTTATTTTCTATTGTAATTTAATTATGATGTTTTCAATGAGATTTTTGGTTTTAATTTTTAGTATGAACTAATTTTCCAATTAGAGCTACAATTGAACCTTTTATACTTATGAATTGATTGTCTATATTAATCCAATTATTGATTCAAATTGAGTCGTCTGTCATATTTTGTGGTTATTGATTAATTGTCTGGCCAACAATTAGCGTGATACAATAGATGAATTCAGGATATGAAATCTAGGGTTAGATCTAAATGTGATATCATGTATTCTTAATTATTTGCATAGGATGAATATTTAGGGTTGTGAATTAAATAGAGATATCTTGTTTCACTGCATATAACAATTGGGAATTGGTGCTTAATGAGTTTATTTCTTTTATTTTGCATAGGAATATCGCAGAATTAATTGAATTAAATATTTTTATTTGATCACTTGGAAAAGGGCTTATAAATAATTTAAATTCATGTTAAGAATAATGTATTTAATAATTAGAAAAATTGGAAAATTGATTTATATTGCATAATTAGGAATATTGTAGTCTTAAACCTTATTCATCTGAATCAAGTTTTTGTGTTACTATAGTTTTAATTACTTTAATTTAGTTTTAGTTTTAAAAAATCACATAATTCGGTTGTTTATATAGAATTGAATTGATAAAAAACTAGTAGCTGGGATTTGTTGAATAAAGATTCCTCGTGGGTACGACACCCGTTCTTATCACTTTATTACTTGTTAACCATGTATACTTGCACACATATATTGATTGTAAAATCGATCAACAATAAACATAATGTGAAGTTCAAAACAACGAGCTCAAAAATGTTGTCTTACATCAAAATAACTCACTAATTAAGACTACCAGGTAAACGCATGTCGACAACATGCTCTAAAAAGAGCTTGGGTGGTAAGTCTTTCATAAGTGGATTCACTAACATATCATGCGTACTAATATACTTAATGACAACGCTTTGATCTTCAACTCTTTCCCTGACAAATAAGTACCTAATGTCAAGATACAGTCCAACACCACTCAAACTAGTGTTGTTGGAAAAACTAACAGCAAAATCATTATGACAAAATACATTCAATGGCCTTGAAATGGAATCTACAATCCTAAGTCCTGAAATAAGATTCCTTAATAATATGATGTGACAATTAGCATGATAACAAGCCACATATTATGTCATCATTGTGGAAGTGGTAGTTAACTCTTGTTTATGACTTCTCCACGAAATACGGCCTCTTGAAAGCATAAAGATGTACCCTGATGTAGATTTCTTTTTTTCTTTACACTTAGCAAAATCAGAATCAGAATAACCAACAACTTTAAGGTAATCTATTTTTTTGAATATAAGCATAAAATCCTTATTACCCTATAAGTAGCGTAAAATCTTTTTGGCTGCTTTCCAGTTATCCAAACCTGGATTTGACTGGTAACGTCCAAGCATGCAAGTTGCATACGCTATATCTGGACGTGTACAAACTTGAGCGTACATAAGACTCCCAACCACAGAAGCATATGGAATAAGATTCATTTGATCATGTTCAAGTTGATTCTTAGGACATTAATATTAGCCAAATTTGTCACCCTTAACAACAGGGGCAACTTTAGGGGAGCAATTTTGCATGTTGTATTTATTAAGAATTTTGTCAATATAAGCTCTTTGGGACAATCCTAATATCCCGCGAGACCTGTCTCTATGAATTTCAATACCTATAACATAAGAGGCTTCATCGAGATCCTTCATATCAAAATTTCAAAAAAGGAAACGTTTGGTCTAATATAACATGTCTAACTTATTGCTTGCAAGTAGTATATTATCAACATACAAAAAAAGAATAACAAATTTACTCCCACAGACCTTCAAGTATATGCATTGATCCATTATATTTTTCTTAAAATCAAATATACTCATCACCTCGTGAAACTTAAGATACCATTGTCGAGAAGCATGTTTTAACCCATAGATGGACTTCTTAAGTCTACATACCATATGTTCATTGCCTTTAACCAGAGAACCTTTTAGTTGTTACATATAGACATTCTCATGCAAGTTACCATTAAGGAATGCAGTTTTAACATCCATATGATGTAATTCTAAATCATAATGAGCTGCTAGAGTCATGATTATTCTAAATGAATCTTTCTTGGATACTGGAGAGAAAGTTTCAGTATAATCCACACATTCCTTTTGAGTAAAACCCTTAGCAACCAATCGAGGTTTATACCTTTCAACGTTTCCTTTAGGATCTAACTTGGTCTTATAGACCCACTTGCAACCAACATGTTTAACACCTTTTAGTAATTCTTTAAGATTCTAATCGTTATTAAGCTCCATTGATTTCAACTCATCAATCATGACTTCAAGCCATTGAGTTGATTAAGCACTAATGCCCTCTTTATAGGAGATAGAATCATTAATTTTACTTGAATCATAGTTAATATCATTAAGATATGTTATAAAATGATCAAAAATAATAGGTTTTCTAGGTCTTTCAGACCTACGTAAAGGTTGCACAATTTCAGGAATATGAATTTCAATAATGTGGGGTTCAACATTAGGTGATGGCTCAGCTATCTCAGGGGCATCATTTGCCTCAATAGGAGTTTGGTAAGCCTTAACCTCTTGAATTACAGGATTAAAAACATAAATCCTATTTTCTTTAAGATCAAATTTTCTAGGCTCACCACTCCCACTTAAATCATCATTCTCTAAAAATTATGCATGCCTAGTCTCGACAATTCTAGTGGTATGCGAGGGAGAGTAAAATCGAAAACCCTTAGATCATTCAGGATATCCAATGAAATGGAAACTAATGGTTTTAAAGTCAAGTTTCTTTATTTGTGGATTAAAAATCTTAGCCTCGGCTAGACAGCCCACACCCGTAAGTATTTTAAACTAGGTTTCCTACCTGTCAAAATCTAGGATAAAATGCAAAGTCGACCACTGAACTTTAGTGGTTTTTGGGTATTGAGTCATTTTCTTTTGGTCAACGAAAATTGAGCCCCTTTCTATTAAAAAATTTGGACTTCGAGCCCCATGCGCCACATGTGCGTTGACCTGCATATGTGGCACCTACGTGGCACACGTGACAGATCTGACGTGGGCATTTTTTATTTTATTTTACATATGGACGGGCTGACGTGGCGAATATTGAACTTTATCCCAAAAAATATGTTGCTGCCCAGATTCGAACTCAAGACTTCCAATTTGAAACTTTAGTCCAATGACCACTCAACCACATGTAAGGGTGTAAACGAATCGAGTCGATCCGAGTATTGAGTTGCTCAGATTTGGTTCACAAAATTTATCGAGTATAAAATAAGGTTTGATTGAGGCTCATTTAGCTACCGAATCGAGGACGATTTCGAATTGAGCCCGAGCAGTTTGGACTTTCTAACGAATATGATCCGAATATCAATAGAAAATTATAATTTAAGGAGGTTCGAGTAATTTATCGAACTTTAAAATGTGCTCATATTTGACTCATTTATATTTCGAGTCGAGCTCGAATCGAACTTTTAATCGGCGAAATGAATCGAATCGAGCCCAAATCATTTACTCATTTCTGACCTTAACCACGTAGGCATAGCTTTATTATTATTTTGCAAGGATTAATATTTATAACTGAACAAATCATTTCCCCAAAATTAAAACAAATCCCCTTTCCTTAGATGCATTATAATAATAATAATAATAATAATAATAATAATAATAATAATAATAATAATAACAGTCATAATAATAATAATATTAATAATAACAATAATAATAACAATAATAATAATAATAATAATAATAATAATAATAATAATAATAATAATAATAATAATAATAATAATAATAATAATAATAATAATACTAATAATAATAATAATAATAATAATAATAATAATAATAATAATAATAATAATAATAATAATAATAATAATAATAATAATAATAATAATAATAATAATAATAATAATAATAATAATCCCACATAATTGTCTTCCTTATTATGAAACATCGTTGGCTTTTCTATAATGTCTTATGTAAGATGAATGGTTCCACCATTATAGAATTCCTTGCTTTCTAAGGCTTCAATTTTCCAATGTTAAGTCATGTATGAGTTGCAATTTATTTGGAATTTTAATTGTGTTTAACTTAACATGTTTATTATTATTATTCTTATTGTTATCATTATTATTATTAGAATCTGATATCATTATTATTATTAGAATCTATTATTATTATTTATTATTATTATTATTATTATAATTAGTACTATTATTATATTATTATTATTATTATTATTATTATCATTTATTATTATTATTATTATTATTATTATTATTATTATTATTATTATTATTATTATTATTATTATTATTATTATTATTATTATTGTTATTATTATTATTATTATATTATTATTATTATGATTGTTATTGTTATTATTATTATTATTATTATTATTATTATTGTTGTTGTTTTTATTGTTATTATTGTTGTTGTTATTATTATTATTATTATTATTTTTATTAAGACTATTATTATTATTATATCATATTATTATTATTATTATTATTATTTGTTATTTTTATTATTATTAGTACTATTATTATTATATATTATATATTATTATTATTATTATTATTATTATTATTATTATTACGCTATTAGTTATGTACATTTATGTATGTACATAACAGATCTAAGGAAAAGGGATCTGTTTTAATTTGGGGGAAATGATTTGTTCAGTTATAAATATTAATCCTTGCAAAATAATAGTAGCTAGGCCCATGTGGTCGAGTGGTCATTGAACTAAAGTTTCAAATTGGAAGTCTCGAGTTCGAATCTGGGTAGCATAATATTTTTTGGGGCTCGAAGTCCAAATTTTTTAATAGAAAGGGGCTCAATTTGCGTTAACCAAAAGAAAATGGATCAATACCCAAAATTCACTAAAGTTCAGTGGTCGAATTTGCATTTTACCCTCCAAATTTATAAGGAGTGTTTGGGACAGATTTGCTACAAACCTGATTTAAAATATGAACAATTATCTTTAATGCCTCAGTCCACATAAATATAGGTAAGTTAGAATTGCATAACATACTACATACCGTATACACAAGAGTACGATTTCGCCTCTCAACTACACTATTCTACTACGGTGTACCAGGTATTGTATACTGAGTGGCGATATCATTTTCTTGACAAAATAAGGTAAATGGACCAGGAATATGACATGTATCGAAGTGTTTACCATAATACTCTCCACATATATCTTATCTTACTACTTTAATTTTTCGGTCAAGTTTATATACTAAATTGAGTATAAATTATTTTCAAAAACCCATTCCAAAAAATAGTTTAGCTTATTTAATAAATTATATACTTATGGATATTGTCATCATAAAAATTACAAAAATATAAAAACTAACAAGAGGCATGTCTGAGCGAGAGAAAAAAATTTAAGACAAAAATAATGACTTCAATATTACAAATTTCGTCTTTTATCCTCGATACAAATTTAACCTACGATCTCTCCTTCATTGTTGTTGCTCTTCTCCTTCGTTGTTGCTCTTCTTCTTTCGTCGGTAATCTTCTCTCCCTTCTTCATCTATTGTTCGTTATTATCAATTGCTACATGATAAGATCACTCAGTAGCTCATTGCGTAACTGTAGGGAGATTTCTTTTTTCGATTTGCATAGGGATTGATCTTTTCTTGTTACCTTACGTTTAAAGTGAATGATTGGATACTATTTTGATATAAACTTAAGGGATTGGATTTCTTGGTCTGTTTATGAACTGTAATTGTTATGATATTGGGTGTCAATAAGTAAATTATATTTAATTTTTTAACCTTGTTTATGTGTTTCTCCAACTTTCATCTGAAATTGGTTTAGAGCTCTAATAATCAAGTCTCATTTTTCCATTTCTTTTTTCTGAGGATGGGGTGGAGGAGTGCAGAGGAGGAGGAGAAAGGGGGATCTGAAAAAACTATATATATATATATATTTTCTATAAATAGAAGCTTATTCTTCCTTTCGGAGCAATTTTTGTGTATGAGTACTATTCACGAGTTACTATTCACGAGTTATTATTCACGGGGTACTATTGATTCACATTCTTATACTATTAGGGGTGGTGGTGCAAAATTGATAATACTTGCATGACTAAGTTAAATATGGAGGTATAGTTGAAGGTACTATACTGTAATTAATTTTTTCACAGGATTGTACTATTTATTCACATGATTGTACTATTGATTCACATGATTTACTATTAGGGGAGTTGGTGCAAGATTGATAATACTTGCAGGACTAAATTAAAAATGAAGAAAAGAGGAAGGTATTGTTACTGTAATTTTTTGAGCCCCAAAACGTGCAATTATCGAAACTATATTTTCCTATAAATAGAAGCTCATTCTTCCTTCATTTCTCACCAATTCACTAAAGCTATAGAGCAATTACTATAGAGAGAAAGAAGAAAAGTATTCTGCTACTTCACTACTTCTATATCCAGTTTCATCTAAGGTAGGGAATATTATTTGTTGTACTCGTAGGGAGTATTATTTCTTTTGTATTCATGAAGAGAATTTCTGTTATTCCATTCTTTATTATTCTGTTGGAATAACCTGTATACGCGAGCTACCCTATACTTGGTGACATTCTTCTATTATTCCGTCTTTATTATTCTGTTGGAATATCCTGTCTATGCATTTTACGCCTGACCTAATTCCGTCTTTATTATTCTGTTGGAATATCCTGTCTGTGCGTTTTACGTCGGACCTGGTTCCGTCTTTATTATTATTCTATTGGAATATCCTGTCTGTGCATTTTACGCCGGACCTGGTTCCGTCTTTATTGGTATTCTGTTGGAATAACTTTATACATCAGCAATCGCATGCATGGTGATTTCTGTTATTATTTCGTTCTTTATTATTCTGTTGGAACATCCTGTCTGTGCTTTACGCATGACCTGGTTTCATTAATTATTATTCTGTTGGAATAACCTGTCTATGCGAAGTACCACATACATGGTGATTTCTTTTGTTATTCTATTCTTTATTATACTCAGTTGGTTAAAACTTTGACTTCCATACTCCATGAAATTAGTGGAATATCCTTGATATTTGCGCTTCATCCAGTATCTTTTCATGGAAATATTCTTACGAACATTCTTGAATTTTACTCTACAAAGCGAAGATCATGTTGACAATTTGGGCGTTATTAGTTCCTGGATAAATTAATTCTTGAACTTGTTTTATTGAATTCTATATCATTGTCATCATCCTCATGCTTATATTTTGTTGAAAGTCATCTGTGGCTTTGTAGTGCATAGATGGACTTGGTATGATTATGACCGAGGATTATTCGGTATAATCATGACCGTAATGTTACAAATGATGTGGAAAAAGTCCTCATTGGCCGTAGTGCATTGATGGATAGTTTTGGTATGATTATGGCTATGGATTCTCTTGACGAGGGTGCAAAGATGAATTGTTTTATGGCATGATCGGGGACCAGTTGATGAAAACATGATTATCTTTAAGCGTAGTAGTGCATGGATAATTCGTGGTCGAGATACTAAAGAATATTATTGGTCGTAGTGCAGGGGTGATTTGATGATGTGGATTATTTATTAAGTTGAGTCCCAGCGATAAAAGTGAAGAAAAACCTTTTAAATCATAAAAGATAGTAGATTTTATTCTCTACTTGACTCTTTTAATGGATTGCTTGTTCTGCTACAGTTAAACTTGATGGTTGTTATATTGTATCAGTTTAACACTGTTTAAGGCTAATGATAATTTATCCTGCATTATCTTAGTCATAATATTTCTTACTGGGCTAGTTGAGCTCACCCTTTCTTTCACTGTTCTCTTCAGGAAATGAGAATATAGCTGGGACGAGTCGGGGAACGGAATGATGGTCCTAGATGGTGCATTAGTAGTCATCACTATTCTGTGAAATAATGTAATAAAAATTGTAATGAGGACTCCTTTTGAGTTTGTATACTCTCTAGTAGACAATATTTGTATTCAAACTCACGATTAATATTTTTTTAAGTATTGTACACCTACAAATGTATTATTAAGTTGTATTTGAATTCTGTACCATGTATCTGGCGACTCAAGATGGGTAATGTATACCTAATTTTGGGGGCGTCACAGTTGGTATCAAAGCCAAGTTATATGATCCCTGGCTAAGATGTGAGACTAGAACTAGGAGGGGAGAGACGGAGAATTCCTTCGCTAGTATGACCTACCTAAGTTTATTTGATATTTAATTGGTCAGTTAGAGTATAGGGATAATATATGATGTTAATTAACCCTTGTTTTGTGGCAGTATTTGAAAATGACATCCGAGAATGTTGAGAATAACAATGGAGCACAGGAGACCGTTGAGTCTCCACAGATAAATAATCAGGACAATGTGCAACAATATGGCGATAATCCTCTTATAAACACCAACACTGATCAATTGACGAACGACGGTACGTTTAGGAGCTTTTTAGAATTCATGCAACATCAGACGAAGGCCACTCCTGTTCATAATACAGGAGGAAATAATGGCAACCCACGGTTGGTCTCCGCTAAGCAATTCAAGGAGCTGGGACCACCGGAGTTTTTGGGAAAGCCAGAACCACTTAAGGCAGAGACGTGGTTAAAGCAGATCACCAAGATATTTGATGTCTTGGGATGCTCCGAGGAGCAAAAGGTTCTCTTTGCCACCTTTATGTCAAGGTGAAGAAAGGATCATCACCTGTGGAATTTGTAAAAGATCGTACCGACTGACGCTTTCAAGATGTCTTGGGAGAAGTTCTAAGAGCCGCTCAACGACAAGTACTTTCCCGATAGTATTAAATCACATGAAGGAGGTGGAGTTTATCAAGTTGGAACAAAATAATATGACCGTGTCGCAATACGAGGCTAAATTTGTGGAGTTATCCTGGTTTGCATCCCATTTGGTCGATAATGAGGAGCGAATGACGCGAATGTTTTTAAGAGGTTTGAAGCCGGAGATACGCCAATATCTTATTTCTCATAAACGTGTTTTTGTATTCGAGATGTTGTAAATAGGGCTCGATTTAGTGGAGCGCGATAACGAGTCAACGCAACCAAAAGAGAGCAAAGCGGTAAAGAAAATGATAATACCGGTGATAACAGTCATCAAAGCGGTGACAATAAGCATGGAGGGAATAAACATGCTAGAAATGGTAACCACTTCGGTGGTAATCATGGTCAAAACAATAAGAATGGACATTTCAAGAAGAGGAGATTCCGAAGCCAGACTTTCTGTAGGCGACGTCATGAATGACGATGTCAAGTTGATAGGTATCAATGTGACGTACTATCCAAGTCTTGGATGAGAGTCGCAGTTTTGAATGGTATTTCTATCGATTTCCTGACGTATTCTCGAAGACTTCTTAGCCTACCCCTAGAGCGTGAAATCGAATATTGTATTGACCCCTGTACAAAACCCATTTCTTAAACCCTCAAATATTTCTTTAACTAAAATGAACGTGTAATGTGCCAAAGTCGTTGGCTCGAGCTGTTGAAGATTACGATCATATCATTCAATACCATTGTGGAAAAGCGAACGTGGTAGCTAACACGTTGAGTAGAAGATCGTATGCGTTTATAAGTGCGAATATACGAACCCCCGTGAAGATAACGAATATACGAGTAGAATCGACTTTAATTGATAAAGTTAAAGCCGCTCAAGCTACACACTCGAATCTGATGAATTTGAAGAAAAGGTTTAAGAGAGCGTTATTCTAGAAGCAAGAATCGACGAAGAGAGGAAATCTCAACCCTCGATTGTTTTGGCCCATTTGAAATCCTTGGTCGAGTAGGAAATGTGGCTTATAGACTCGTTTTACCGTCAAGTATGTCGCGTGTTCATAACGTATCGATGTTACATAAATATGTGGACGACCCGAACCACATTATTAATTTAGAACTGGACGAGATAGCGGATGATTTAACGTAGGATGAGTTACATTTTAAAATCTTGGATAAGAAGGATTGTATTCAACACTCAAAGGTTATACCTCAAGAGTTAGAATCTGAAATGAAGTCAGGGTATCCTCATCTCTTCGGCATTCTAGGTATGCACGTAAATTTCGAGGGCTTAAATTTATAAGGAGGGAGATTGTGAGACCCCGATTTTATGAATAAATATTTAATTTTTCAAAAAAATATTAAAATATTATGGTGTGGATTTGATATAATGTTATAGTTGTGGGTAATATTTATAAATTTTGCAAAAGTACGCAAGTTGTTATATAATATTCGATTGGTCTGGGAATATTCTTTTTATGTCAGGAATATCCGTATGGCGATACAATCATTGGTGACCCCTGAACAAAATTATGATTGAAAAAATGATAAAATACTTTATGAAAATAACGGCGGAAGTTTTACCGTTAACTGTTGAAACACCCGGTGTTAAAAGTACAAGAATACGGCGTGGTTGCATAAGTAACACAAGATTAATTATTGATGCTTACGTGAGAAGTCACTCGGTTATACTCAATTATTGCTACAATAATTATCGCATCATATCTCTCATATTATTGATTCAATTATCGTCACACAAGATCATCTCGTGCATAATATTAATTATTATTAAATCAATAATTGAGACGAAAAAGTTATTCATATTATTATTTGCAATATTGATAATGTCTAGAACTTACATCGAGGAGAGGTTTGGTCACCTAATCGCGCCAATAAAGGAAAATCCTTATCTGAAAGCCCCTCTTTCCGGGACGACGACTGGTTGTTAAATATTGTGAGTTATAATATTAATGATGAATAAGTTGTGTTGATTAAAGATGAAATTGATTGTTCCATTGTATTGGGATTATTAGTGTTAGTGGAAATTGACATTTATTTCGATGATAATTGATGTCTGGAGGTTATATTGTTCACTCGGGTATTCGGAGCACTTTTCGTGTTGGAGTACTATTCACGAGTTACTATTCACGAGTTATTATTCACAGGGTACTATTGATTCACATTCTTATACTATTAGGGGTGGTGGTGCAAAATTGATAATACTTGCATGACTAAATTAAAAATGGAGGTATAGTTGAAGGTACTATACTATAATTAATTTTTTCACAGGATTATACTATTTATTCACATGATTGTACTATTGATTCACATGATTTACTATTAGGGGAGTTGGTGCAAGATTGATAATACTTGCAGGACTAAATTAAAAATGAAGAAAAAGAGGAAGGTATTGTACTGTAATTTTTTGAGCCCCAAAACGTGCAATTATTGAAACTATATTTTCCTATAAATAGAAGCTCATTCTTCCTTCATTTCTCGCCAATTCACTAAAGCTATAGAGAAATTATTATAGAGAGAAAGAAGAAAAGTATTATGCTACTTCACTACTTCTATATCCAATTTCTTCTAAGGCAGGGAATATTATTTGTTGTACTCGTAGGGAGTATTATTTCTTTTGTATTCATGAAGAGAATTTCTGTTATTCCATTCTTTATTATTACATTGGAATAACTCAGATACGCTGGCTACCCTATACTTGGTGACATTCTTTATTCCGTCCGCCTTTATTATTCTCATTGAATATCCTGTTCACATGCATTTTACGCTGACCTAATTCCGCCTTTTATTATTATTCATTGGAATATCACATGCATGCGTTTTTACGTCTAACCTGGTTCCGCTCTTTATTATTATTATATTGGAATATCCTCATCATGCATTTTACGCCGGACTGGTTCCGCCTTTATTATTATTCTCATTGAATAACTTTATGCATCAGCACCGCATGAATGGTGATTTCAGTTATTATTCCGTTCTTTATTATTCTGTTGGAACATCCTGTCTGTGCTTTACGCATGACCTGGTTCCGTTAATTATTATTCTATTGGAATAACTTTTATTCTGCTGCAGCACCGCATGCATAGTGATTTCTTTTGTTATTCCATTCTTTATGTTACTCAGTTGGTTAAAACTTTGACTTCCATACTCCATGAAATTAGTGGAATATCCTTGATATTTTCGCGTCATCTAGTATCTTTTCATGGAAATATTCTTCTGAGCATTCTTGAATTTTACTCTACAAAGCAGTATTATGTTGACAATTTGGACGTTATTAGTTCCTGGATAAATTAATTCTTGAACTTGTTTTATTGAATTCCTATATCATTGCCATCATCCTCATGCTTATATTTTGTTGAAAGTAATATGTGGCCTGTAGTGCATAGATGGACTTGGTATGATTATGACCAGGGATTATTCGGTGTAATCATGATCGTAATGTTACAAATGATGTGGAAAAAGTTCTCATTGGCCGTAGTAGTGCATTGATGGACGCTTTTTGGTATGATTATGGCTATGGATTCTCTTCTTACCAAGGGTGCAAAGATGAATTGTTTTATGGCATGATCGTGATCATTGATGAAAAACATGATTATCTTTAGTCAGTAGTGCATGGATAATTCGTGGTCGTGATACTAAAGAATATCATCGGTCAGTAGTGGTAAGGGATGATTCGATGATGTGGATTATTTATTAAGTTTGAGTCCCAAATGATAAAAGTGATGAAAACCTTTTAAATCATAAAAGATAGTAGATTTTATTCTCTACTTGACTCTTTTAATGGATTGCTTGTTCCGCTACAGTTAAACTTGATGTTTGTTATATTGTATCAGTTTAACACTGTTTAAGGCTAATGATAATTTATCCTGCATTATCTTAGTCATAATATTTCTTACTGGGCTACTTGAGCTCACCCTTTCTTTCAATGTTCTCTTCAGGAAATGAGAATATAGCTGGGACGAGTCGGGGAACGGAATGATGGTCCTAGATGGTGCATTAGTAGTCCTCACTATTCTGTAAAATAGTGGGATAATAATTGTAATGAGGACTCCTTTTGAGTTTGTATACTCTCTAGTAGACAATATTTGTATTCAAACTCACGCTTTATATTTTTTCAGATATTGTGTACGGCGATTGTATTATTAAGTTGTATTTGAATTCTGTACCATGTATCTGGCGACTCAAGATGGGTGATGTATACCTAATTTTGGGGGCGTCACAATTGGTATCAAAGCCAGGTTATATGATCCCTGGCTAAGATGTGAGACTAGAACTAGGAGGGGAGAGACGGGGAATTCCTTCGCTAGTATAACCTACCTAAGTTTATTTGATATTTAATTGGTCGGTCAGAGTTTAGGGATAATATGTGATGTTAATTAACCCTTGTTTTGTGGCAGTATTTGAAAATGACATCCGAGAATGTTGAGAATAACAATGGAGCACAGGAGACCGTTGAGTCTCCAAAGATCAATAATCAAGACAATGTGCAACAGGATGGCGATAATCCTCTTCTAAACACCAACACTGATCAGTTGACGAACAACGGTACGTTTAGGAGCTTTTTAGAAATCATACAACATCAGGCGAAGGCCACTCCTGTTCATAATACAAGAGGAAACAATGGCAACCCACGGTTGGTCACCGCTAAGCAATTCAAGGAGCTGGGACCACCGGAGTTTTTGGGAAAGCCAGAACCACTTAAGGCAGAGACGTGGTTAAAGCAGATCACCAAGATATTTGATGTCTTGGGATGCTCCGTGGAGAAAAAGGTTCCCTTTGCCACCTTTATGTTGCGTGAAGAGGCGGATCACTGGTGGGAATTTGTAAAACGTACCCAGCCTGATGCACTCAAGATGTCTTAGGAGAAGTTCCAAGAGCTATTCAACGACAAGTACTTTCCCGAAAGTATTCGTCACATGAAGGAGGTGGAGTTTATCAAGTTGGAACAAAACATTATGACTGTGTCGCAATACGAGGCTAATTTTGTGGAGTTATCCCGGTTTGTATCCCATTTGGTCGATAATGAGGAGTGAATGACGCGAATGTTTTTAAGAGGTTTGAAGCCGGAGATACGCCAATATCTTATTTCTCATAAACTGTGTTTGTATTCAGATAGTGTAAATAGGGCTCAGTTAGTGGAGCGCGATAACGAGTCAACGCAACCAAAAGAGAGCAGCCGACAAAATGATAATACCGGTGATAAAAGTCATCAAAGCGGTGACAATAAGCATGGAGGGAATAAACATGCTAGAAATGGTAACCACTTCGGTGGTAATCGTGGTCAAAACAATAAGAATGGACATTTCAAGAAGAGGAGATTCAACAATGATGGAAAGACGTCAGCACCAGCACCCGTTGTTGAGGAAGGAGAACGACGACCTATCATATGCTTCAAATGTGGAGGGGAGGGACACATCAGTCCAAACTGCGCGATGTCGTCCAAAGCATGTTATAATTGTGGAAGAGAAGGTCACTTAGCCTGATTTTGTCGTTCACCGAAGACAAGTTCAGCTAGGATGAAGGCACCAAAGGTCATCCCAGAAAAGTCAAAGCTGGTAGTTTAAGAGATAACATTTTTTTTCGTGACAAGGAACCTGAATAAAATTATCACGGATATGTTAGTCATAAACTCTTGCGAAGTCAATACCGTGTTAGATACCGGTTCTACTGACTCTTTTATTGCACCTAGTTGTTTTCAATGTTTGAAGTTAACTCCGAAGAAGTTAGACTTTGATATATTTGTTTAAACTCAGTTGGGAGAAACCTTCGTTACCTCCACTATTTATAAATCTTGTTCAAATCAACACTTTCACGTTACGTGTCGAACTTGTCTCTTTGAAAATACTTGCCTTTGATGCGATTTTAGGAATTGATTGGTTAACTACACATCATGCTTTTCGTAAGGTATTTAGCTTTCATATTCCTAACCAACCTGTTATGCGAATTCAAGCAACCAAACCAGTAAAGTCAATCATTGTCATATCAAGCCATACGTAAAGAGCCCCGGTCCTTTCGTTGTTGACTTTCTTATGTGGAATGCTCCGAAGCCAGACTTTCTATAGGCGACGTCGTGAATGACGATGTCAAGTTGATAGGTATCAATGTGACGTACTATCCAAGTCTTGAATAAGAGTCGCAGTTTTGAATGGTATTTCTATCGATTTCCTGACATATTCTTGAAGACTTCTTAGCCTACCCCTAGAGCGTGAAATCAAATTTTGTATTGACCCCAGTACAAAACCCATTTCTTAAACCCTCAAATATTTCTTTAACTAAAACAAATGTGTAATGTGCCAAAGACGTTGGCTCGAGCTATTGAAGATTATGATCATATCATTCAATACCATCGTGGAAAAGCGAACGTGGTAGCTGACGCGTTGAGTAGAAGATCGTATGCGTTTACAAGTGCGAATATACGAACTCTCGTGAAGATAACGAATATACGAGTAGAATCAACTTTAATCGATAAAGTTAAAGCCGTTCAAGCTACACACCCGAATCTGATGAATTTGATGAAAAGGTTCAAGAGGGCGTTATTCTAGAAGCAAGAATCGACGAAGAGAGGAAATCTCAACCCTCGATTTTATTGGCCCATTTGAAATCCTTGGTCGAGTAGGAACTGTGTCTTATAGACTCGTTTTACCGTCAAGTATGTCGCGTGTTCATAACGTATCGATGTTACGTAAATATGTGGACGACCCGAACCACATTATTAATTTAGAACCGGACGAGATAGCGGATGATTTAACGTATGATGAGATACATTTTAAAATCATGGATAAGAAGGATCGTATTCAACACTCAAAGGTTATACCTCAAGAGTTAGAATCTGAAATGAAGTCAGGGTATCCTCATCTCTTCGGCATTCTAGGTACGCACGTAAATTTTGAGGGCGAAATTCCATAAGGAGGGGAGATTGTGAGACCCCAGATTTTATGAATAAATATTTAATTTTATCGAAAAAATTTTTTAAAAATATTATGGTGTGGATTTGATATAATGTTATAGTTGTGGGTAATATTTATAAATTTTGCAAAGTACGCAAGTTGTTATATAATATTCGATTGGTCGGGGAATATTCTTTTTGTTCGGGAATATCCGCACGACCAGACAATCATTAGTGGACCCCACAAATCTAAATTATTGTCGGATTGAGAAAACGACAACAAAATACTTTATGAAAATAACGGCGGAAGTTTTACCGTTAACTGTTGAAACACCAGGTGTTAAAAGTACAGTAATACGCGTGGTTGCATAGTAACACACAGTATTGATTATTGATGCTTAAGTGAGAAGTCACTCAGTTATACTCAATTATTGCTACAGTAATTACTGCATCATATCTCTCATATTATTGATTCAATTATTGTCACAGTATCATCTGCATAATATTAATTATTATTAAATCAATAATTTAGACGACAAAGTTATTCATATTATTATTTGCAATATTGACAATGTCTAGAAGTTCTTCCAGGAGAGGTTTTATCACCTAATTGCGCGCCCAATAAGGAAAATCCCTTATCGAAAAGCCCCCACTTTCCTGGAACGACCTGGTTGTTAAATATTGTGAGTTATAATATTAATGATGAATAAGTTGTGTTGATTAAAGATGAAATTGATTGTTCCATCAGATTGGGATTATTAGTGTTAGTGGAAATTGACATTTATTTCGATGATAATTGATGTCCGGAGGTTATATTGTTCACTCCTAGTATTATTCTAGCACTTTTCGTGTACCATTCACGAGTTACTATTCACGAGTTATTATTCACGGGGTACTATTGATTCACATTCTTATACTATTAGGGGTGGTGGTGCAAAATTGATAATACTTGCATGACTAAGTTAAAAATGGAGGTATAGTTGAAGGTACTATACTATAATTAATTTTTTCACAGGATTATACTATTTATTCACATGATTGTACTATTAATTCACATGATTTACTATTAGGGGAGTTGGTGCAAGATTGATAATACTTGCAGGACTAAATCAAAAATGAAGAAAAAGAGGAAGGTATTGTACTGTAATTTTTCGAGCCCCAAAACGTGCAATTATCAAAACTATATTTTCCTATAAATAAAAGCTCATTCTTCCTTCATTTCTCGCCAATTCACTAAAGCTATAGAGTAATTATTATAGAGAGAAAGAAGAAAAGTATTCTGCTACTTCACTACTTCTATATCCAGTTTCTTCTAAGGTAGGGAATATTATTTGTTGTAGTCGTAGGGAGTATTATTTCTTTTGTATTCATGAAGAGAATTTCTATTATTCCATTCTTTATTATTCATTGAATAACTCAGATACGCTGTAGCTACCCTATACTTGGTGACATTCTCCTATTATTTCGTCTTTATTATTACATTTGGAATATCCTCGTCTGCATGCGCTTTTTTTGATGGACCTGATTCCGCTTTTTATTATTCATTTAGACTATCCTGCTTATATAAGTTTTTACGGACCGGTTCCGCTTTTATTATTATTCATTGAATATCCTGTCATGCGCTTTTACGCCGACCGGTTCCGCCTTTATTGGTATTCTCGTTGGAATAACCTTTGTCTATGCTAATCTCGCATGCATGGTGATTTCTATTATTATTCCGCTCTTTATTATTCTCATTGAACATCCCGTCTCGTGCGCTTTACTTACGCATGACTGATTCCGTTAATTATTATTCTTGGAATAACTCGTCTATGCAAAATCACCGCATGCATGGTGATTTCTTTTGTTATTCCATTCTTTATTATACTCAGTTGGTTAAAACTTTGACTTCCATACTCCATGAAATTAGTGGAATATCCTTGATATTTGCGCTTCATCCAGTATCTTTTCATGGGAATATTTTTCTGAGCATTCTTGAATTTTACTCTACAAAGCAGTATCATGTTGACAATTTGGACGTTATTAGTTCATAGATAAATTAATTCTTGAACTTTTTTTATTGAATTCTTATATCATTGTCATCATCCTCATGCTTATATTTTGTTGAAAGTCATATGTGGCCTGTAGTGCATAGATGGAATTGGTATGATTATGAACAGGGATTATTCGGTGTAATCATGACCGTAATGTTACAAATGATGTGGAAAAAGTCCTCATTAGCCCGTAATGCATTGATGGACAGTTTTTGGTATGATTATGGCTATGGATTCTCTTCGGCCAAGGGTGCAAAGATGAATTGTTTTATGGCATGATCAGGACCGTTAATGAAAACATGATTATCTTTAGCCGTAGTGCATGGATAATTCGTGGTCGTGATACTAGAGAATATCCTTGGCCGTAGTGCAGGGGTGATTCGATGATGTGGATTATTTATTAAGTTGATTCCCAGCGATAAAAGTGATGAAAAACCTTTTAAATCATAAAAGATAGTAGATTTTATTCTCTACTTGACTCTTTTAATGGATTGTTTGTTTCACTGCAGTTAAACTTGATGTTTGTTATATTGTATCAGTTTAACACTTTTTAAGGCTAATGATAATTTATCCTGCATTATCTTAGTCATAATATTTCTTACTGGGCTAGTTGAGCTCACCCTTTCTTTCACTGTTTTCTTCAGAAAATGAGAATATAGCTGGGACGAGTCGGGGAACGGAATGATGGTCCTAGATGGTGCATTAGTAGTCATCACTATTCTGTGAAATAATGTAATAAAAATTGTAATGAGGACTCCTTTTGAGTTTGTATACTCTCTAATAGACAATATTTGTATTCAAACTCACAGTTTATGTTTTGTCGTATTGTACACGACAGTTGTATTATTAAGTTGTATTTGAATTCTATACCATGTATCTGGCGACTCAAGATGGGTGATGTATACCTAATTTTGGGGGAGTCGCACAATCTCCTACTAATGTAAGGGGTGTTATTTCTTTTGTATTCATGAAGAGAACTTCTGTTATTCCATTCTTTATTATTCTGTTGGAACATCCTGTCTATGCTTTACGCATGACCTGGTTCCATTATTTATTATTCATTGGAATAACTCATGCATGCGGTCTATCGCATGCCTGGTGAATTCTTCTGTTATTTCATTATTTATTATTCTGTTGAAATACCATGTCTGTGCGTTTACGCATGACCTGGTTCCATTCTTTATTATTCTGTTGAAATAACATGTCTATGCGGATTACCGCATGCTTTGTAAATGATCCTTCGTATTCATACGAATAGTATTTTCATTAAAAATGGGTTTCTGCCAGGGGCAGTTTCGTAATTTTTCTGACCCTCAAAAATTCTGGAAAAAAATTGAAATGATAATTTGATGAGTCTTCTAGATTGTGTCCAAAAATGGCGATTTTTGGATTTATAGATTAAGAGTTATGGATTTTATGGGAAAAAACTATTTTAAAAGTAAACCCTTATAACGCCTTGTGGTTAACTCCAAAATTGGTGAAATTTTTATTGGGAGTACATGTATATAACAGGAGTATACCCTGTAAATTTCAAAATTTGTGTACAAAAGTATAATTTATGATAAATGTCTAATTATTCGGCAGTTTTAGCCATATAAAAAATAGTAAATGAATTTTAAAAATTTTGAGAAAAATATATGTTCAAGATGGGACTATATTCTGCTAAATCCCAGAAAAGAAATATTTTTTGGACTGATTTGGTATTTTTCATTAAAATGAACTAGTTATGAGTAAATGAATTAAATATGTTATGTGAAGTAATAAAATTGAAAAATAGGATTTTATGGCTTGAGAATCCTATATAGGGTATATGCAGAGGGATTTGATCATTGATTATGAAATCTTATGAGTATGGCATTTTTGAATGATTAAATGCATTATTTGATAAAGTGTAAACAATTGAAATAAATTGTTTATAAGTTTAAGAAATGATTAAAATATTGTTATAATATTAATGATATTAGATTATGAGATTATTAAGTGATTGATAACATTTGGTTATTATCAAGCTATTTGGATAAATTGTATTATAAATGTTTAATATTTATCATTTATCTCATTTGATTAATTCTTATATCATTGTCATCATCCTCGTGCTTATATTATGTTGAAAGTCATCTTTGGTCAGTAGTGCATAGATGGACTTGGTATGATTATGACTGTGGATTATTCTTGCATATAATCATGACCGTAATGTTACAAATGATGTGGAAAAAGTCCTCATCGTCCGTAGTTCATTGATGGGACAGCTTTTGGTATGATTATGGCTATGGATTCTCTTCACCCAGGGTGCAAAGATGAATTGTTTTATGGCATGATCACGATCAGTTGATGAAAACATGATTATCTTTAGTCGTAAGTAGTATGGATAATTCGTGGTCGTGATATTAACGAATATCCTTAATAGTAGGGCATGGATAATTCAAAGGATATGGATTGATTATCGATCCGAGTCTCGCCGATGAAATATAAATTCATGGATGTCATATTAACGAATATCCTCGGTAGTAGTGTGTAGGTGATTCGATGATGTGGATTATTTATTAAGTTGAGTCTCAAATGATAAAATATTTATTATACACTTTTAATTCGTAGAAGATAGTAGATATCATGCTCTACTTGACTCTTCTAAAATACAAATTGTATGTCTTTGGCATGTAGTGCAAAGATGAATTGTTAACGAATATCTTTGGTAGTAGTGCAAAGATGATTTTATTATAGTATGATTATGAAAGCGAGAATTTTGATTTGGTATAACCATGATTTTTGATGTTTCGTGAAGATAGGTGATGAAAATTATCTTCGTCCTGGTTACGAAGAGAAATTTAGAACCACAATTATGATTATGAGTTATTCATATGATTATGGATGAGAACTGCTGATTTATTTTACATGGATAAAACAAAGATTGGTGGACTTTTAACATAGAGAAGATAATAGACCTTATGGTCTATTTGACTCTTCTAATGGATCGCTTCGTTCATTAGAACTATGGTTGAAAAGTTTTATCATCTACCATATGTTCTAAATCTCTGATTTATTATTGATGAAAGCTATTGATAATTTAATTATCTTTATTCATGATATTCTTTATTAGGCTAGTTATGCTCACCCTTTCTGCTTCACAATTCCTTCCAAGTAATAAGAGTGTTGTCGTAAGAGTGTTGCTGGGTCGATGGGGATAACAGGGGAATAGAATAGTGGTCTCTAGCTGTGGAGGTCCTCCCTAAACAGTATATAAATGTGTGTTGTATTCTATACAACATTTAGTAGTTATATTTGGTGAATCAAATAGGGTGAGGTTAACCCAATTTTGGAAGGGTGTTTTGCCACTATCATACAAGATGTCTAATGACATACAACCTCGTGTTCTCATAAGACATGGTTGTGCACATCCACTAGCTGAATATATCTACGAGCACTACCTGTATGATCTTGGAGTTTATTTGAAACATAATTTTCACTTGGAGACAACCAAGATATTTATATGTCAAGAGAAGACTTACCATTGGGAAAAGGATGATAGTAATCTTCTCATTTTTCTTTGGGGTCTATTGGGTCAACCAAGGATAATTCTGTGGCCATATGATATTTATTATAACCTAGACGCATGACCTCCCATGTATGAAGGTTTCCTTGAGCACTTCCCAAAGATTTTAATTTCTAAAACAGTTTTTGACTATACTTTTATGTAAAGTACCATTATAAGGTTATGATTGAGGCACCATGAGAGTTACATACATTTGTATTAAAACTCACAGTTAATCGTGGTCGATTCTATACGACTGACGCTCAACAATTAATATAAATGAAGTTGTATTTGAATTTTGTACCATATATCTGGCGACTTAGAATGGGTGATGTATACCTAATTTTGGGGGCGTCACATTTGGTATCAGAGCTTAGGGATATGGTCGCTGGCGGAAATAAGAGTCTAGAACTAGGAGGGGAGAGACGAGTTATATACTTCGCTAGTGTGTGACTTACCTAAGCTGAAATTGTTTACTTGATAAGTTGACAAATTATGATATGTCAATTAACCTTTGTTTTGAAGATATATTCTAGAATGATATCTGAAATACAAGAGATGAACAATGGAAAAATCATGATATAGAGGAAATTACCAAGAAGGTACAATCTGAAAAGAAAGCAAGGTATTCTCATCTCTTCGAATATCAGGTACGTACGTAAATTTCGAGGACAAAATTTCATAAGGAGGGGTGATTGTGAGACCCCGAATTTTATGAAATAAAAGTATTCAATTTTTTTTTATTTTGGTAAATAGTTAAATTGATAAAAGTTTAAAGTTAAGGGTAATATATGAATTTTTATTTTTTTTTGCAAAGTAAGCAAGTTGATATAAAATATTCGCTTTGTTCGGAATATTCGATTGGTCGAGGAATATTCTTTTTGTCGAAAATATCCGTATTTACGGTACAATCATTGGTGGACCTCAAGAATCGAAATTATTGTTTGGATTGAGAAAACGACAAAAATATTTTTATGAAAATAACGGCGGAAGTTTTACCGTTAAAGCCGTTGAACTACTCTGTAGTAAAAGTACAAGAATACGCTGTGGTTGCATAAGAGCACACACAGTATTGATTATTGATGCTTACGTGAGAAGTCACTCGGTTATACTCAATTATTGCTACAAAGAATTCTTTGCATCATATCTCTTATATTATTGATTCAATTATTGTAATAAAGATCATCCAGATAATATGTTATATTATTAAATCAATAATTGAGACGATAAGTTTTAATATTAATGATTAATAATTGTTGAAAGATTAAATATTAGTTGATTAAAAATAAAATAATTTGTGGTAAATTTGGTTATTCTATGGGGGGCCCATATGTCATCATCTAAGAGTCTCTTTCGCCAATAGTAATTACCTTTACCAGACGTCAAACCACTTGTCGTTTCATATTACAGGCGTCGAACCAATTGTCGTTTCACATTACAGGCGTTAAACCACTTGGTGTTTCACATTACAGGCGTTAAACCACTTGGTGTTTCACATTACAGGCGTCAAACCACTTTTCTTTTCACATCACCGGTCGTCAAGCTGCTTGCCTTTTCACATTGCAAGTGCTAAGCTAGAAATCTTCTATAAATAGAGGCCTAGTTCTTCATTATTTTTCACGAATTCATTCAAGCTCTAGAGAGAGAAAGTATAGAGAGAATAAGAGAGAAAGAAGAAGAGTATTTTGTTACTACACTACTGCAGTATTCAATCTCCTACTAATGTAAGGGGTGTTATTTCTTTTGTATTCATGAAGAGAATTTCTGTTATTCCATTATTTATTATTCTGTTGGAATAACCTGTATACGCGGGCAACCCTATACTTGGTAAAATTCTTCTGTTAATCCATTCTTTATTATTCTGTTGGAACATCCTGTCTATGCTTTACGCATGACCTGGTTCCATTATTTATTATTCTGTTGGAATAACATGTCTGTGCGGTCTATCGCATGCCTGGTGAATTCTTCTGTTATTTCATTATTTATTATTATGTTTAAATATCATGTCTGTGCATTTATGCATGACCTGGTTCCATTCTTTATTATTCTGTTGAAATAACTTGTCTATGCGGATTACCGCATGCATTGTAAATGATCCTTTGTATTCATACGAATAGTATTTTTATTAAAAATGAGTTTCT
This sequence comes from Panax quinquefolius, assembly GCA_020205615.1. Taxonomy (NCBI): domain Eukaryota; kingdom Viridiplantae; phylum Streptophyta; class Magnoliopsida; order Apiales; family Araliaceae; genus Panax; species Panax quinquefolius. The sequence goes on along the minus strand of CM035166.1, from coordinate 13,687,330 downwards.
GCCAGGGGCAGTTTCGTAATTTTTCTGACCATTAAAAATTCTGGAAAAATTTTGAAATGATAATTTGATGAGTTTTCTAGATTATGTCCAAAAATGGCAATTTTTGGATGTATAGATTAAGAGTTATGGATTTTATGGGAAAAGACTATTTTAAAAGTAAACCCTTATAACCCCTTGTGGTTAACTCCAAAATTGGTGAAATTTTTATTGGGAGTACATGTATATAACAGGAGTATACCCTATATATTTTAGAATTTTTGGACAAAAGTACAATTTATGATAAATGTCTAAATATTCGGCAGTTTTAGCCATATGAAAAATAGTAAATGAATTTTAAAAATTTTGAGAAAAATATATGTTAAAGATGGGACTATATTCTGCTAAATCCCAGAAAAGAAATATTTTTTGGACTGATTTGGTATTTTTCATGAAAACGAACTTGTTATGAGTAAATGAATTAAATATGTTATGTGAAATAAATAAAATTGGAAAATAGGATTTTATGGTTTGAGAATCCTATATAGAGTATATGCAGATTTTTTTTATGAGGGATTTGATCATTGATTATGAAATCTTATGAGTATAGAATTTTTGAATGATTAAATACATTATTTGATAAAGTGTAAACAATTGAAATAAATTGTTTATAAGTATAAGAAATGATTAAAATATATAAGATTATGAGATTATTAAGTGATTGATAACATTTGGTTAATATTGAACGCTGGATAAATTGTATTATAAATGTTTAATATTTATCTTTTATCTCATTTGATTAATTCTTATATCATTGTCATCATCCTCGTGCTTATATTATGTTGAAAGTCATCTTTGGCCGTAGTGCATAGATGGACTTGGTATGATTATGACCAGGGATTATTCGGTATAATCATGACCGTAATGTTACAAATGATGTGGAAAAAGTCCTCATTGGCCCGTAGTGCATTGATGGACAGTTTTTGGTATGATTATGGCTATGGATTCTCTTCGGCTAAGGGTGCAAAGATGAATTGTTTTATGGCATGATCATGACCGTTGATGAAAACATGATTATCTTTAGCCGTAGTGCATGGATAATTCGTGGTCGTGATATTAACGAATATCCTTAGCCGTAGGGCATGGATAATTCAGTGATATGGATTGATTATCGAGCTGAGTCTCAGCGATGAAATATAAATTCATGGATGTCATATTAACGAATATCCTCGGCCGTCAGAAGTGCGGGGTGATTCGATGATGTGGAATATTTATTAAGTCGAGTCTCGCCGATAAAATATTTATTATACACTTTTAATTAAGTAGAAGATAGTAGATATCATGCTCTACTTTGACTCTTCTAAAATACAATTTGTATGTCTTTGGCATGTAGTGCAAAGATGAATTGTTAATAAACATCTTTGGTCGTGGTCTGCAAGATGAATTTATTAGTATGATGATTACGAAAGCGAAATTTTGATTTGGTATAACCATGATTTTTGATGTTTCGGTGAAGATAGGTGATGAAAATTATCTTCGCCCCAGTTACGAAGAGGAATTTAGAACCACAATTATGATTATGAAGTTATTCATATGATTGTGGATGATGAACTGCTGATTTATTTTACATGGATAAAACAAAGATTGGTGGACTTTTAACATAGAGAAGATAATAGACCTTATGGTCTATTCGACTCTTCTAATGGATTGCTTCGTTCACCGCAAACTATGGTTGAAAAGTTTTATCATCTACCATATGTTTTAAATCTCGATTTATTATTGATGAAAGCTATTGATAATTTAATTATCTTTATTCATGATATTCTTTATCAAGTTAGTCAGTTGTGCTCACCCTTTCTGCTTCACAATTCCTTTCAAGTAATAAGAGTGTTGCTGTAAGAGTGTTACCGGGTCGAGTGGGGATAACAGGGGAATAGAATATTGGTCTTTAGCTTTGGAGGTCCTCCCTAAACAGTATAGAAAAGTGTGTTGTATTCTATACAATATTTAGTAGTTATATTTGGTGAATCAAATAGGGTGAGGTTAATCCAACTTTGGAAGGGTGTTTTGCCACTATCATACAAGATGTCTAATGACATACAACCTCGTGTTCTCATAAGACATGGTTGTGCACATCCACTAGCTAAATATATCTACGAGCACTACCTGTATTATCTAGGAGTTTATTTGAAACATAATATTCACTTGGAGACAACGGAGATATTTATATGTCAAGAGAAGACTCACCATTGGGAAAAGGATGATAGTAATCTTCTCATTTTTCTTTGGGGTCTATTGGGTCAACCAAGGATAATTATGTGGTCATATGATATCTATTATAACCTAGACGCATGGCCTCCCATGTACGAAGGTTTTCTTGAGCACTTCCCAAAGATTTTAATTTCTAAAATAGTTTTTGACTATACTTTTATGTAAAGTACCATTATAAGGTTGTGGTCGAGGCACCATAAGAGTTACATACATTTGTATTAAAACTCACAGTTAACTGTGGTCGTATTCTATACGATGGTTCAACAGTTGTATAAATGAAGTTGTATTTGAATTTTGTACCATGTATCTGGCGACTCAGAATGGGTGATGTATACCTAATTTTGGGGCGCCACAAATTATGTCTAGCGTCTGTACAAGATGAGGCTAATTTGTGGCATGGGGCATGTTCACATGGATTTAATCAAGAAATTATCCTCAAAGAATCTCGTCAAAGGATTGCCAAAAATAAAATATGAAAAGAAGGGAATTTGTGTTCCTTGTCAACTCGGGAAACAAGTAAGAACATCATTTACGGCAAAGAACATGGTATCAACCTCTTCCCCTTTACAACAACTTCATCTTGATTTATTTGGACCAGAAAGACATTCTAGTATTAATGGTAAATTTTATGCATTTGTAATAGTTGATGATTCTTCTAGATACACATGGGTATTATTCTTGAGAACTAAGGATGAAGCATTTAAAGAGTTTGAAAGATTAATAAGAAAACTTGAAACAAAATATAGTTACAAACTCATTAGAATTAGAAGTGACCATGGCACTGAATTTCAAAAAGATTTTTAACCTTTTGTGATCAAAGAGGTATTAGCCATGAATTCTCAGCACTAAGGACTCCTCAACAAAACGGGGTGGTGGAAAGGAAGAATAGGACTCTCACAAGAGACAAATTAGAACTCTATTACAAGAAAGTAAGCTTCCAAAGAAATTTTGGTAAAAGCAATGAAAGTACATCTTGTTATGTTTTAAATAGAGTACTCATTCGTCCTATTATTTTGAAAATACCCTATGAGCTTTTAAATAATAAAATTCCAAACATAAGTTATTTCAAAATATTTGGTTCTAAATGCTTCATTTTAAATACAAGTGATAATTTGGGAAAATTTGATGTTGAGTCATATGAAGGAATATTTATTGGTTATTCTCAAAATAGTAAGGCTTATCGCATTTTCAATATTAAAAGGTCATGTGTGGAAGAATCTGTTCATATCACTTTCAATGAGACTAACAATGATCTTCCAAATGAAAGTGAAGATGATGCAGATAATTTGGAGATAGTCACCATTTCAGCAAACCAAAATGAACAAACCAGGAGACCGAATGAACACAATCAGCAAACTGAAATAAATGACCAGCATGAACGTGAACCTGAAGATTTACAGGATGCTGAAGATGAGTCTAATAATCAAGAGGAAGTTATGCATAATAATCCAAATGCCAAGAACTGCTAGATACATCAAGAATCATCCTCCAGAAAATATTATTGGAGATATCAATAAAGGTATAACCACACGAAGAGGTTTACAAAATCACTGTGCATTCTCTGCATTTTTGTCTCCAAAAGATGTTTCCATCATTGGTACTAAATGGGTCTTCAAGAACAAGCTTGATGAGCTCGGGACAATAATTCGTAACAAAGCAAGGTTGGTAGCTCAAGGATATAACCAACAGGAGGGGATCGACTATGAAGAAACTTGTGCGCCAGTAGCAAGCCTGGAATCAATTCGAATTCTGTAAGCTTTTGCTTGCTACAAAAAGTTTAAGCTTCATCAAATGGATGTAAAAAGCGCGTTCCTTAATGGATACATTAATGAAGAAGTATATGTCAAACAGCCTCCTGGATTCGAGCATGAAAAGTATCCTAATCATGTGTACAAGCTAAAGAAAGCTCTTTATGGCTTGAAACAAGCTCCAAGGGCTTGCTACAAAAGGTTGAGTAAGTATCTCTTATCAAACGGGTTTGTTAGAGGTAAAATAGATTCTATATTGTTTATTAAGCATAAAAATATCGATATTATTATTGTTCAAATATATGTAGATGATATAATATTTGGTGCTACTAATGATTTCCTTTGTGAGTGGTTTTCCAAGTGCGTGCATAAAGAATTTGACATGAGCTTAATGGGAGAGCTTAATTACTTCTTGGGACTACAAATCAAGCAAACAAAGGAAGGAATATATATCCATCAAACCAAATACACAAAAGAACTACTCAAGAGATTTGGCTTTGAAGGATCTAACTCAAAAGGTACACCAATGAGCACATCAATAAAGCTCACCACTGATGAGAAAGGTATTGATGTTGATATAACAAAATATCAAGGTATGATTGGATGCTTATTATATTTAACCACTTCTAGACCCGATATAATGTATAGTGTTTATCTGTGTGCAAGATTTTAGGATAAACCCAAAGAATCACATTTAAATGTTGTTAAAAGAATTTTAAAATATTTAAGTGGTACAATTAACTTAGGGTTATTTTATCCAATTTCCAATCATTTTGAACTAATAGGCTATTCAGATGCTGACTATACAGGGTGTCAAATTGATAGAAAAAGTACGAGTGGTGCTTATACTTTCTTGGGACAAAGTCTCGTGTCATGGCATAGTAAAAAGAAAACCTCAGTGGTTTGTTCAACTACTGAGGGTGAATACCTAGCTGCAGGAAGTTGTTGCTCACAGATTTTATGGATGAGACAAACTCTATGTGATTTTGACATATTATGTGATTGTGTGCCTATCTATTGTGATAATTCTAGTGCTATAGATATATCCAAAAATCATGTGCTACATTCACGTACAAAACACATTGAAGTGAGACATCATTTTTTACGTGATAATGTGTCCAAAGGTTTTATAAAATAAATTTTTATTCCTACTAAAAATCAAATTGCAGATATTTTTACAAAACCATTAAGTGAAGATAGATTTTGCATGTTGCGAAGAGAACTTGGGATGTGTCTTGCATAATTTATTTTCAAATATGTGTTATCCTAACTTGCATAAATATTTCATTATTTAATTCGGATAATTATGAGTTTTTTTTAATTGTTAGTCACCTACTTAACTCCTTAATTCATGAACGCGAGAATCAAGGAGTATATCATAATTATTTACTAAAAAGTCTGGATAGCTGAAGGGTTTATTGGGAGACGTACGAGTACATTCATCTCATAATGAGTTTTTGAAACTTGAAACGACAAGTCGGCTGAAAGACGTAAGTATGTGGGAGTGTACGCCTTCCTTCCTTTTAAAATCTCATTCTGTACTCTTCACTCCTCATCTTCTCCAACTCTTTCTAACTCTATTTCTGATTCTAGTTTCGGATACTCACTTATCCTTTCATCCTATTTTTTAATCACACACAGAACTCACCATGAGAACTCGTACACATAAGAGATCGCTTGTCGATTCTGACGATGAACAGACAGCAGTTCCTCCCCAATCGACTGTCGGACCATCTCGCAAACAAAGGAAACAAAAGAAGGTTGTGTCGTCAGAGACTGAGTATGTGGATTCTTCATCTTCAGATGAATCTCTTTTCAGTCCCTCTTTGCCAAAATCTACTGGACCCTCTCGGCGACGTCAGTCAACAACTCCATTCTTTAAGCCAGAAGTTACCCCTCCACCGGTTTCGGTAAACCCTAATCTCTCATCTGATCTTCCTGAAAACTTCTTTCGAAGTAATGCGTATGAGGTGCATTTTAAAACAGTCATTTTTTCAAAACAATTTGTCTATGAAAAGGACACACACCCGAAGATGGAATATTTAAAATACTACCAAAATCCATGACCAAAAAATATAACAATTTTCCTTTGACAAAAGTGGTATAAGAATCACCATGACATTCTAGATTTGTGTAAAATTGTTGAACAAGTCTAGGGTATGCCACAGACGGAGGAAAAAGTAGTGAAGAAATACCACAAGACTCAAACAGTGGTCTCAAAGGAGATTTGTTATATATGGGTGATTAATTGAAATAATGCTACACGTGGATGTTTAAAAATGGCAGCTAGACTTTGTTGAGATTTGTTACATGTGCGGTTTTCAAGGAGTGATTATTTCTCATGCATAAATATTGGATATACGGTTGTGATATGAGTACTTCATGTATACATGCTTGCTAACCATTTATTATGATAAGATGCTTGTGAGAGTTTCAAGGAGAAATAATTATGGATATCTTGGATTTTTAAAAGTCCTTGATTCTTGAAAAAGATAGGGAATGGTTCACTCCACTATTTCACACGTCACATGCCACTTTATGAGATAAAGTCAAAGATTGTTTAGACTTTGGAAGTTATAGAGTATTACATGTGGTGGCAGGAGTTATGATGACTAAGACATACATGCAAGAAATCTATTTCAGATAATCAGTCAAACATATATCTGTTATAGAAGAGTTATTTTCGGATCTGTTTCAAACTGTTTATTTCTTATCCGAGTAAAAAGCTTTTAGCGGAAATAATTCTGAAACATCACTTATCTTAAATTCTGTTGGCAACGTAAATAAATTTACAATGGATCTTTGCATACAACGGAAATATTTTTAACTATAAAAGAAGTACTGAGATCAGTGTTTGTGAGACCCCAGATTTTATCAATAAAGATTTAAATTTTGTCGAAATAATTTTTTAATATTATGGTGTGAATTTGAGATAATATTATAGTTATGGGTAGTATTTATAAATTTTGCAAAGTATGCAAGTGGTTATATTATATTCGATTGGTTTGGGAATATTCGGCTTAGCGAGGAATATTCGCATAACGGCTCAATCATTGGTGGACCCCACAATGTAATTATTGTCGGATTGAGAAAACGACAAAAATATTTTATGGAAATAACGGCGGAAGTTTTACCGCTGATATTGTTGAACTACTCAGTAGTAAAAAGTACAAAGAATACGTGTGGTTGCATAAGTAGCACACCTGTATTGATTATCGATGCTTATGTGAGAAGTCACTCGGTTTGATTCCATTATTGTCGATTAATAATATGAATTATTATAGTGATAATGACGCTTTTGTTTTATTCAGATATTAACGTAATAAAATGTAAACATCTTTTATATAAAATAGAATACTTTATTAAAGTTATTCTATAAATAAAATATATTATATTTTATTATGCATAGTGTTGCATAGTGTTTTGCATAGTAAGTTGCATAGTGTTTGCATAGTAAAATATTTTTATATAAATAGAATATATTATATTTTATTTAAAAGATTTTGCTTTAAATATGGATCGTCGATTAAAGTAAATCAATCTGACCGCTCATGGATTAATTACTATGCATTCTATTTTCCTATAAATAGAAGCTCATTCCTTCATTATTTTCTTACAAATTCATTGAAACTCTGTAGAGAAACTATAGAGAAAGAAGAAAAAGTATTCTATTCTACTTCACTTTTCCAATATTCAGCCTTCTTCTAAGTAAGGGATATTATTTGTTGTACCTGTAAGGGGTGTTATTCTTTCTTATTCATGAAGAGAACTTCATTTATTCCATTCATTATTATTCTGCTTGAATAACTTTGTAAAAGTGGCATACCCTATACATAACTCAGACGCGCATACCCTATACTTGGTGAAATCCTTATATTATTCCATTCTTATTTATTCTATTGAATAACTCAGATACGCAGAATCCCCTATACTTGGTGATCTTCTTCATTATTCCATTCTTTATTATTCTCGTTGGAATATCACATGCATGTTTTTACACCCACCGGTTCCATTGCTTATTATTCCGCATTTATTATTCTCGCTGGAATATCTTGTCGTGTGTTTTACACCGACCGGTTCCATTGTTTATTATTCAAATTTATTATTCTGTTTGATCATCCTGCTTGCAGTGAATTTCACCGACTGGTTCCGTTATTATTATTCTCGTTGAATAACTCATACATGGGCATCGCATGCATGTGGTGATTTCTTTTGTTATTCCATTCTTTATTATACCCATTAGTTAAAACTTTGACTTCTATACTCCATGAAATTAGTAGAATATCCTTGATATTTGTGTTTCATCCAAAGATCTTTTCATGGAAATATTCTTCCGATCATTCTTGAATTTTACTCTACAAAAACAAAATCATGTTGACAATTTGGACGTTATTAGTTCCCGAATAAATTAAATCGTGAACTTGTTTTATTGAATTATTATGTCATTGTCATCATCCTCATGTTATATTATGTTATCTTTGGCTTACGTGTATAGATGAACTTAGTATGATTATGACCGTGGATCATTCTAGATAATCACGGCTTGATATAAATGATGTGACAAAAGTCCTCGGTGGCTCAGAATGCAATGATGGATAGTTTTTGGTATGATTATGACCGTGGGGTGATTCGGTATAGTCATGACCATTGATAATTTGATGAAAATCCTTGACCTTGGTATGCGAGGATGATTAGATATTATGGTTTATTCATTAAACCGAGTCTTAGTGATAAAATTGATGAAAACCTTTAAAACCTAAAAGATAGTAGACTTTATTTTCTACTTGACTTTTTTAATGGATTGCATATTCACCGCAGTTAAACCGGTTTTCTATTGTATTTTATCGCTTTAACATTGTTGAAGACTATTGATAATTTATTCGCATTATCTTAGTTATAATATTTCTTACTCGGGCTAGTTGAGCTCACCCTTTCTTTCACCGTTCTCTTGTGAAATGAGAATATAGCCGGGACGAAGCTCTGGGAAAAGAGTGATGGTCCCAAGATAGCATTAGTAGTCCTCACTATTCTCATTAAATAGTGTGACAATAAATGTAATGAGGACTCCTTGAGTATGGATATTATCTAAATGACAATATTCCTATTAGAACTCTCGCTTTATGTATTGTCGTATATTACACAACGGATGTATAATTAAGTTTGTATTTGAATTTATGTACCATGTAAGTGGCGACCCAAGATGGGTGACGATACCTAATTTTGGGGCGCCACAACAGATCGAGCTTAGGATATGATCCTCAGCTAAGATGTGAGACTAGAACTAGGAGGGGAGAGATAGGGAATTCCTTCGCTAGTATGACCTACCTAAGTTTATTTGGTATTTGATTGGTCATTGAGTATAGTGATAATATGTTGCATGTCAATTAACCCTTATTTTGTGGCGGTGTTTAAAAATGGCATCCGAGAATATTAAGAATAGCAATGGAGCACGTGAGACCGCTGATTCTCCACGCATCAATAATCGTGACAATGTGCAACAGATGGCGATAATCCTCCTAAAAACAACAACACCGATCAATCGATTTAACGACAAGACGCGTTTAAGAGGTTTTAGAATTCATGCAACATCGGTAAAAGCGACTTCATCCAAAAACGTAGGTGGAAACACGGAAAACTCTCGAAGCACACCGCTAAACAATTCAAGGAGCCGACCACCGAAGTTTAAGGAGAGCCAAAAACCACTTCGCGGAAGCATGGATAAAGCGATTACCAAGATATTTGATGTCTTGATGCTCCGAGGAGCAAAAGGTTCCTTTCGCGCTTTATGTTGCGCGGAGAGGCGATTCATCGTGGGAATTGGTAAAACGACTCAACTCGTCTTGATCAAGATATCTTGGGAGAAGTTCCAGGGTCGCTCAACGACAAATACTTTCCCGAAAGTATTCGCCACACATGAAGGAGGTGGAGTTTATCAAGTTGGAACAAAATAATATGACCGTGTCGCAATACGAGGCAAAATTTACGGAGTTATCATGGTTTATGTCCCCACTTGGTGGATAATGAAGAGAGAATGGCGCGAATGTTTTTAAGAGGTTTGAAGTCGGGAGATACGCCAACATCTTATTTCTCATAAACCGTGTTTGTATTCGGATGTTGTAAATAGGGCTCGCTTAGTGGAGCGCGATAACGAGTCAACGAAACTAAAAGAGAGCGGTAAGCAAAAATTATAATACCAAATGAGAGTAGTCATCAAGAGGGTGACAACAAGCGTTGAGGGAATCAACAGGCGAGATATGGTAACCACTTCGTGGTAATCGGGCCAAAATAATAAGAATGGACATTTCAAGAAAAAAGAGATTCAACTATGATGGAAAGACGTCAAGACCAAAGACCAAGTTGTTAAGGAAAGAGAAAGACCACCTATCATATGCTTCAAATGCGAGGAGAGGGACACATCGATCCGAATCGCCATGCCATCCAAAGCATGTTATAATTGTGGAAGAGAAGATCACTTAGCTCGATTTTGTCATTTACATCAAGACAAATTCAACTAGGATGGAGGCACCAAAGGTCATCCCCTGCACAAACCAAAGCCGTAGTTTAAGAGAGAGCGTTTTTTTCTCGTGACGAGGAACCTAAATAAAATTATCACGGGTAAGTTAATCATAAGCTCATGCGAAGTCTATACCGTGTTAGATACCGCCTCTACCCACTCTTTTATTTCACCTAGTTGTGTTCAACGCTTAAATTTGACTCAAGAAGTTAAACTTTGACTTATTGGTCGAAACTTCGTTAGTAGGAGCCTTCGTTACTGCGCTTACTATTTTTAAATCTTGTTTGATTCAAATAAACACTTTCACGCTACTTCGTCGATCTTATCTTTTGAAAATACTTGCCTTTGATGTGATTTTAGGAATCAATTGGTTAACTACTCATCATGCTTTTCATAAGGTTGTTAGCTTTTATATTCATAACCAACTTGTTGTGCGAATTCAAGTAACCAAACTACTAAAGTCAATTATTGTCATATCAAGCCATAAGTAAAGAGCCCCAAACCTTTCGTTGTTGACTTCCTTGTGTGGAATGCACCAAAGCCGACTTTCAGTAGGCAACATCGTGAATGAAGATGGCAAGTTTATAGGTATCATTGTGAGGTGCTATCTAGGTTAAGGGATGAAGTCACAGTTGGTATCAATGTGACGTACTATCCAAGTCTTGGATGAGAGTCACAGCTTTGAATGATATTTCTATTATTAATAAATTTCTGGCGATTCTTAAAGACTTCTTAGCCTACTTAGAGCGTGAAATCGAATTTTGTATTGACCCCAAAGATAAAACCCATTTCTTAAACCCTCAAATATTTCTTCAACTAAAATGAACAGTTTACGTGGTTTATGATGAAAGTCATAATAAAAGCATTGGACTAATAAAAATCATAGGTATACGTGGTATTATTAAGTGTTATGATGAGTTATGTTGGTTAGTATGTGAAAACATGAAAGTTTCTTAAAAATAACAAGGAGTTAAAAACCAGATTTTGGTGAAAACGTAACATGAAATTCAATTGACCAAATCTCCTATTATATTTTGAATTTTTGAGTGTGGTCAAGTCCTAGAGTTAGATCTATGAGTTACCTAACTAATCCAAGTGGAATTACTGGAAAAGGTATTGTAGATTTTTGTGTGGACTGATTTTAGCAAAGGAGTGCAAAGCTGCAAAAATCGAAAAAGCTGCTGCCATGATTTTAGAGGTGCTGTTTCGGCCACTTGAATTATGAAAATTTTTTTGGCCTTTTGGTACATGAAGGTATATGGTATAAAGTACCTCCTGTCCAAAAATGAGCTCATTCTGACTTAAAATGAGCAAGTTATGACTATTTCAATATTTAGGTTTTTCCGATTTAAAAATCGCTATAACCGAGTTCTATAACTCCGCCGACCATGAAATTTAAATCGAGGCTCACATTAACATGTGTAAGGTCCTGCCAAGATTTGGGAATTTTGGAGTTAAACTTGAGGTAGCAAATTTCTTAAGGAATTAATTAGAAATTGATTTTTGAAAATAGTAAATGAATTTTAAAATTCGAGAAAAATATATTTTCATTATGGGACTATATTATGCTAAATCCCAGAAAAGAAATATTTTTGGGACTGATTTGGTATTTTTCATAAAAATAGTTTAGTTATGAACATATGAGTTAAATATGTTATGTGAAGTAACAAAGTTGAATTTTATGGCTAAAGAATCCTATATAGAGTATATGCATATTTTTTGATGAGGGATTTGATCATTGGTGATGATATCTTATGAGTATGGCATTTTGAATGATTAAATGCATTATATGGTCAAGCGTAAACAATTAAAATAAATTGTTTATAAATTTAAGAAGTGATTAAAATATTGTTATAATATTAATGATATTAGATTATGAGATTATTAAGTGATTGATAACATGGGGATATTCTTGAATTCGGATAAATTATATTATAAATGTTTAATATTTATCATTTATCTCATTTGATTGATTCTTTATATCATTATCCTCACGCTTATATTATATTGAAAGTCATCTCATACGTCTCAGTGCATAGATGGACTTGGTATGATTATGACCATGGATTGTTCGGTATAATCATAACCGTAATTGAAAACACGATTATCTTTGGTCGTAGTGCATGGATAATTTGTGGTCGTGATACTAATGAATACACGATTATCTTTGGTCGTAGTGCATGAATAATTTGTGGTCGTGATACTAATGAATACGCGATTATCTTGGCCGTAGTGCATGGATAATTTGTGGTCGTGATACTAATGAAAACACGATTATCTTTGGCCGTAGTGCATGGATAATTTGTGGTCGTGATACTAATGAATACAAGATTATCTTTGGCCGTAGTGCATGGATAATTTATGGTTGTGATACTAATGAATACACAATTGTCTTTGGCCGTAGTGCATGGATAATTTGTGGTCGTGATACTAATGAATACACGATTATCTTGGCCGTAGTGCATGGATAATTTGTGGTCGTGATACTAATGAATACACGATTATCTTTGGCCGTAGTGCATGGATAATTTGTGGTCGTGATACTAATGAATACATGATTATCTTTGGCGTAGTGCATGGATAATTCGTGGTCGTGATACTAATGAATATCCTCGGCTGCGATGCGAGGATGATTCGATGATATGGATTAATTATCGAGCTAAGTCTCAAAGAATGAAATATTAATTCATGGATGTGGTAAAAGTCATCTTTAGTCAGTAGTGCATTGATAGACTTGGTATGATTATGACCAAGGATTATTCGGATAATCATGATCAGATTGAAAACACGAATATCCTTGGCCAAGAAGTGTATGGATAATTCGTGGTCGTGATACTATTGTCGAGTCTCAAAGATTATTGGTTTTATTTGTATATCTTTGGCCCAGTAGTGCAAAGATGAATTGTTAATGAATATCTTTGGCGCGGATTACAAAGATGAATTTAATGTTTTCAACGATAAAGGTATTCAAGGTATCCTCACCTCTTATCATACTGTGTATCGCACCCTAATTTCGAGGGCGAAATTCCATAAGGAGGAGATTGTGAGACCTAGATTTTATCAATAAAGATTTAAATTTTGTCAAAATAATTTTTAATATTATGGTGTGAATTTGAGATAATATTATAGTTATGGGTAGTATTTATAAATTTTGCAAAGTATGCAAGTGGTTATATTATATTCGATTGGTCTGGGAATATTCGATTTAGCAGGAATATTCGCATAACTACTCAATCATTGGTGGACCCCACAATGTAATTATTGTTTGATTGAGAAAACGATAAAAATATTTTATGGAAATAATCTACGGAAGTTTTACCGCTGATATCGCTGAACTACTCTGGTAGTAAAAGTACAAAGAATACGTGGTGGTTGCATAAAGAGCATACACCAGTATTGATTATCGATGCTTATGTGAGAAGTCACTCGGTTTGATTCCATTATTGTCGATTAATAATATGAATTATTATAATGATAATGACGCTTTTGTTTTATTCGTATTATTAACGTAATAAAATGTAAACATCTTTTTATATAAAAATGTAATACTTTATTAAAGTTATTCTATAAATAAAATATATTATATTTTATTATGCATAGTGTTGCATAGTGTTTTTGCATAGTGTTGCAAAGTGTTTGTATAGTAAAATATTTTTTATATAAATAGAATATATTATATTTTATTTAAAAGATTTTGCTTTAAATATGGACCGCATTCGGATTAAAGTAAATCAATCTGGACCGCTCATGGATTAATTACTATGCATTCTATTTTCCTATAAATAAAGCTCATTCCTTCATTATTTTCTTACGAATTCATTGAAACTCTGTAGAGAGAAACTATAGAGAGAAAGAAAGAAAAGTATTCTGCTACTTCCTTTTCCAATATTCAGCCTCTTCTAAGGTAAGGGATATTATTTGTTGTACCGTAAAAGTGTGTTATTCTTTCTTATTCATGAAGAGAACTTCATTATTCCATTCATTATTATTCTCATTGAATAACTCGTAAAAGTGGCATACCCTATACATAACCCTCAGATACGCATATACCCTATACTTGGTGAAATCCTTATATTATTCCATTCTTATTTATTCTCGTTGGAATAACTCAGATACGCTGAATCCCTATATACTTGGTGATCTTCTTCATTATTCCATTCTTTATTATTACATTGGAATATCCATGCGTGTGTTTTACACCTACACGGTTCTATTGTTTATTATTCCGCATTTATTATTCTCATTGGAATATCCTCGTCATGTGTTTTACACCTGACCGGTTCCATTGTTTATTATTCAAAGATTTATTATTTTGTTGGATCATCCTGCTTGCAGTGTGAATTTCACCCACTTCGTTCCGTTATTATTATTATTCATTGAATAACTTTGTCTATGCAAGTACCGCATGCACGGTGATTTCTTTTGTTATTCCATTCTTTATTATACCCAAATGGTTAAAACTTTGACTTCTATACTCCATGAAATTAGTAGAATATCCTTGATATTTATGCTTCATCCAAAGATATCTTTTCATGGAAATATTCTTCCGATCATTCTTGAATTTTACTCTACAAAACAAAGATTATCATGTTGACAATTTGGACGTTATTAGTTCTCTAATAAATTAATTCGTGAACTTGTTTTATTGAATTATTATGTCATTGTCATCATCCTCATGTTATATTATGTTATCTTTGCTTACGTGCATAGATGAACTTAGTATGATTATGACCGTGGATCATTCGGTATTATCATGGCTTGATATAAATGATGTGACAAAAGTCCTCGAGTGGCCTGTAATGCAAATGATGGATAGTTTTTGGTATGATTATGACCGTGGTGATTCGGTATAGTCATGACCATTGATAATTTGATGAAAATCCTTGACCTTGTACGAGGATGATTAGATATTGTGGTTTATTCATTAAACCGAGTCTTAGTGATAAAAATTGATGAAAACCTTTTAAAACCTAAAAGATAGTAGACTTTATTTTCTACTTGACTCTTTTAATGGATTGCATATTCATTGCGCCGCAGCTTAAACCGGTTGTCTATTGTATTTTATCGCTTTAACATTGTTGAAGACTATTGATAATTTATTCTCGCATTATCTTAGTTATAATATTTCTTCGGGCTTGTTGAGCTCACCCTTTCTTTCACCGTTTTCTCTTCGTGAAATGAGAATATAGTCGGACGAGTCGGGGAAAAGAGTGATGGTCCCGAAGATAGCATTAGTAGTCCTCACTATTCTGTTAAATAGTGTGACAATAAATGTAATGAGGACTCCTTGAGTATGGATATTATCTAAATGACAATATTCCTATTAGAACTCTCAGTTTATGTATTGTCGTATGTTACACGACAGATGTATAATTAAGTTTGTATTTGAATTTATGTACCATGTAAGTGGCGACCCAAGATGGGTGACGTATACTTAATTTTGGGGGCGTCACAGTGTTTGACACACAACTCACGAAAATATCTGTTGCACTTATTACTGTGATTATCGAGCATTCTGATTTAATCAGTGCAACCTTTGAGAAGCTAAGCAATTAAGTTTTTGATATTATTTGAGCTGGTATTTGGTAAAAAATTATTTGTTTATATATTTTGTGCTAATTGATCATTGCATATATTTGAGCCTTTAATTGTTAAATTGATTATTCTTGCATTAATCACAGACCTCTATATTTGTATTGAATTTTCTATTTAGACTAAGTGTAGTCTAAAGGTGTTAATCCTAGTGGATTAGAGAAAAGGTTTACAAACAGGTTCAAGGAAGCAAAGGTGCTTGAAGAGTGCATAGGTGCACAATGAGTAAGAGTGCTCAAAAGAAATTAATTGTTAATTAATTTGTGTAAGAATCTGTTTTGTAATCGGTGTTTATTTATAAAGATATAAATAAAGTGAGTCTCCAATACTAGTTGGTAGTGGACGTGGAATAGGTTATTATTATAGAGGGTAATAGCTGAACCACGTAAAAAATCTTGGTGTTGATATTACTGCTTGTTTTACTTTAATTACTCACGTAAGTCATTTATTTATCTTAATAATTAAAATTTGAATATTTGCATTATATTAAGATAATTCTTCAACACTAAGTATTTTATAATTTCAGTAGGATATTTAGTTATTTCAGTAGACTATAATAATTCAACAAACTGGATTAATCATAATAGTAGCTTGAAGTTAATAGCTTGATCTAAAGTTTAAAAATTGGTCATAGATTGCTCCCACACTTATTCAAACCCCCCCCCCCCCCCCACCCTTCTAAGTGTGCCTAGTTAAATTTCAAGTTGGATCAGGAATGAATCACTAGTGAAAATATTTTTAGAAGCATGCATTCATGAGGTTGTGGAAAATGGTAGGGAAGTTGAAAGCCTCAAGCCACAATCATGGAGAAAGGTAGGAGAAATACTAAACGATACCTACAACATGATTGTGGATCAAAAACAAATGAAGAATCATTTTGACTACTTGCGCGGAAAATATGGTGCATGGTGCAAACTCAAAAGTAAGACAGGAAATGTGTATTACTCATCAACGAATAGATTCAACCTTTCTGATGAGGAATGATACAAGAGATAAAGGCATTTTTTAAATTTTTTTACATTTTAAGTTAATTAATTAGTAATAGTCCTTAAAAATATGTTATAACGTGTTAAACTTATTGTTTGAATACAGGCAAATAAAATGATAGAAACGTTGAAGACCTCACCTCTAATCTTTCCCAATTTTTGTATTGCATTATTTGATGGAACCGTGGCAACGAGACTTTATAGTTGGGGTCTTAGTTGTGGAAGAGCTAGGACTAAAGATACACCTTTGGACTTGGAGGTTGTTAGTCTTGAGGACATTCCTTTTAGCACCCAAGGTCAAGGGTCTTCTATTCCATCTCCTAATTCATCAACTCCGGGTATGCAATCTCATGCTTCCGCTTAGCTTTGAGGGAAAAAATGATCTTCAAGGATTATGGATAATACTTCGGCATTGCGCGGGCATTCTTACACATTAGAGTTGTTAATGGATCAAATGCACAGTGTCAAGAATTGATGTGTCTCTCTTGATGCATATGTGCATCTATGTGAACACTTCAAGGAAATATAATGGGTACATAATAGTAGACACATAACAGTTGAGGAGAAGATGGCGATATTCTTAACCATTATAAGCCATAATGAACGTTTTAGAGTTGTAAAACACAGATTTCAACATTCTATCCAAACAATACATAGATATTTTCATGAGGTGTTAAATGGAATGATTGAGTTTTCAAAAAAAATTATAGTGCCTACATCATTTGATCCAAATCCCGATATTCTGAGGAACCATAAAAATTTACAACAAATATTTTCGGTAAGTGGCATATAAATTCTTTTCTTTTTTTACTTTTATTCCATATAATAAAATACTTTGAGAACTTTAAATTTTTTAATGTAGGGTGGAATAGGTGCATTAGATGGAACTCTTATACATTCCTGTTACTCAACAAGCGCGTTATAGAGGAAGAGGTGAATGCTATCAAAATATTTTAGGAATATGTGATTTTAACATGTTATTCACATTTGTTTGGGCCAGATGGGAAGGGATTGCATATGACTCACAAGTGCTAAAAAAAGTTGCATTTGATCCATTTTCTGGTTTTTCATTTCCTCCCCCGGGTATATATTACAATTTCTTTTACCATTTCCAACTATTATTTATTTTTGTTATAAAATTCAAGTTACTAATAATAATCATTAATTTTTGTCTCAATGACAGATAAATATTATGCTTTTGATGCTGCATACAAAAACACTCAAGGATTTTTATCTCCATATCGCAATACAAGGTATTGGTTAGCTGATTTTCAACGCAGACGCGCTTTGAATAAAGAGAAAAAATTCAACCATGCTTATGCACAACTCAGAAATGTTATCGAGCATGCTTATGGTGTGTTGAAAGCAAAATTCCCAATTTTAAAACGAATGGCTCCTTACCCTTTTACAGTATAAAGGGATATAGTTATCGTTTGTTTTGCAATCCATAATTTCATAAGGAAACATAACATTGAGGATGAATTGTTTGCTTAATATGATTGAGATAACATGTTTGACGATGAAGCGGAGCAAAATGAAGGAAACAAAGAAGAGGGACAAGATGAGCCACAGCGGGGTGATCAATGCATAGAATTTATAGTTAATCTACGTGAACAAATTGCACTTCAACTCTTAACAACTGTTTGAAGTTAATTTAATTTGTATAGTTGAATTATTATGCTATGTTAATGTTTTCATTGGACATGATACATTTTATTTTATCATATTGCATGTAGTCAAAATATTATAAATATGTATTTAAAATACTATTCAGACCTTTCTGATTATCAAACAGATTTTGCTTAAACTGTTCAGAGGGTTAAAATGGTAAAATACTATTATTCAGACATTTTGGAAAAATTAGTTATCAAACAACATTTTTTCATTCAGACACAATTCTAGACAGAGGCTCTAAATTATTCAGATGTCTAAACTATTCAGATTTTAACACTCAGTTTTATCAAACACCAGCTTACATGAATTGAGAGAAGACATCTTGTATGTATCACACTTCTGATGCGCTTAAGGGTGAAAGTCTTCAATTGTCTGTCTCAATATTATGATGGATATAGAATTCTTGAGACGACAACTGGGACTAAACCCTAACTGTTTTATTTATAGAATAGCTAAGGGTCATAATTGTCCATCAAAATTATGAAACCCTAGAGCCCATTATGCCAAATATTATTAAGAATATTATTTATAGGCCACATAATTAATTATCAAACTCATAAATAAAGTGATTAAATTAATACAATATGTAAGCCCAATAATTACATAAATAGTTGAGGCCACAAAGAATAAAAATTCTAACAATAATATTGTGGAATATTTTATAATTAAGTAAAATAAATTTCTTTGAACAATTCAAATTTATTTATTTTTCGTTACATAGAGTCGATAAAATTACATCAACAAATTAAATGGAAATTTATATGCTTTCGTTTTTACTTGAGTTTTTCCTGCATTTATAAAGGTTGGATTTTTCTATTTTCAATGTTGCCATATATCTAATGTTAGATGAGCACGTAAAGGGTATTCCTTGTACAAAAGGTATTCTTATTTGTACATGGTAATCAAAATTTCTGCATTAATTTTTGATATTTTCACATGTAGAGCTCATATATTAATTAATAAAAAATTGGTACATCAACTAATATGTGGGCCCTACATATATAAATATTAAAAAATAATATGAAAATATATGTTTCCTTGTACATATAATACTCCAGTAGTTTACATTACACACTACGGTCATGTTTGTTTGCAAGAATTATAATACATGATATTATAATCTCAAGACTATTAATCCTAAGATTAAATAGTCCTAGTCACATATTTATTTTTTACGAGATTATTTATGCATGGGATAACTTAAAATAATTTTTCTATGATTAATTAAAGGATTAGATAAAAAAATATCGTTTGGACTATTATATCCTTACCAATAATAACATATTTTAAACTATAAATTAATTGCTTTTTAATCTTGGAAAAAACTAATGAAGCCATTTTTTTTTATAAATTAACGATAAATGACTAGTTCAAAAAAACTAACGAAGACATTTTTTTTTAAGTCAACTAGTTATATATTAACTAAATGTACCATCCCAATCCCACATCGAAAGATATAGAAAAAATTTATCTGTATATAAGGAAATAAGTTACTATTAATAGTACATTCAAGTCATGATCTTTTGGGTGAGCCTGTGGTGGGCTAAGATGACCCAAAAAGATACTATTGGACTGGTGGATTGAGGCCTTATTTTGATGGACTTGGATTTTGGCCCAAGATTTGTTCCGAACTCGGGATTTGACCCGGGTTGTTTCATATGATAGAGAGATGGAGATCCGGACCATATGTGTGATCAATTTTGATGAGGATGTCAGAAATTTAAGTGGGGGAGTTACAAAAAATAGGGGAAAATTTGTCTGCATATAAGGAAATAAGTTATTACCAATAGTATCTTCAAATCATGACCTTTTGGGTGAGCCTATGGTGGGCTAAGATGACTTAAGAAGATACTATTGGACCACTAGTTTGAGACCTTATTTTGATGGATTTGATTCGATTTGAACTTGGGATTTGACCCGATATTTGTTCTAAACTCGGGATTTGACCCGGGTTGTTTCACTAACGAAGTCATGAGTGTACTTTTTCAACTAGTTATAAATTAACTGTTTTTTGATTGATTAAAATTTAATTATGTACACTCATGTATTTTATTATTATTTTATTCTTTAAAAGTCTCAATTTTTTGAATTAACTGACTAGTTAATTTATAACTAGTTGAAAATGAGGTTAAATATATTTTTTTCCACTCTACTCGACCTCGATTTACAAATGCATCATTGAACTGAATTTTTTTACGGTCAACTAACTAAACTATAATGTTTTTACAAAAATTAAAATTTTCGTCTAAAAGTGTTGAAAGTTAACAGAAAGTCTACATGGCAACGCTTACGTGGAATGTAAGATCCACCGTGGATTTTTTTTTAATAATAATAACAAAATAACTTTAGTTTAATTTTTTTTGATTTTCAAACTTGAATTATGTCTTTTTTAAATAACAAATAATTAAATTAATAAAAAAAATATATTAATATATAATTTTTACAGATGTATTTATATAAAATTAATGAATACATATTATTTTTTTATTTTTTAAATATTTGAAGTTAACTTTAAAGATACAAAATTATCTAATATAATTCATCATCTTCTCCACTACAAATCCAAATTTGAATTCATCTTCTTCTTCATCACAAATCCAAATTCAAATCTAATTCACCATCTTCTTCACCACAAATCCAAATCTTAAATAATTCGAAATCAAACATTTGAAACTACTTCTTCATCTTCTTCTTCACCACAACCCAGATCCAAAATTCAAAATAATTCGAAATCAAATCAACTCAGATCTGTAGTCGAAATTGTTGGCGAAATCCAAATCTACTTCATCATCTTCTTTACCACAACCCAGATCTGTCCATTGATGAATGTGATTACTTGGACACCATTGATGAACGCGATTGCTTGAACGTATTTGCTTTGAGGAGTGGATTTTAGAAGAATGATTTGAAGAACGGATCAGAGGGAGATGTTTTTTTTAATTAGGTCTATTCAAATCTAAATCTGAACAACCCAGATCTAGATCTGAACTTTTGATTTCTACGTACTTCCGATTTCTCCACCAACATCCCTAATCTCGTCGTTAAATCAATATGAATCAAAATTGAAGAATTCATCATTGATTTTTCTTTCTCAATATCCATCTCAATTTTCTACTTGAATCCTTTTTCTCCTCTGTTTTGAACATCGTTTTGAATTGATTGTTTTGAAGATCATTTTTCTCCTCTGTTTTGAAGAACGTGGATTTCGGGCTCATGTTGAATCAACGTGAAATTGGAGTTTTGATAATTGAATAAAAATTTAAAAAAAAATATGAATTCATTAATTTTATATAAATATATTTGTAAAAATTACATATTAATATATTTTATTATTAATTACTTTAATTAATATATTTTATTTAATTACTTTACTTATTTGTTAATATATTTTTAATTAATTTAATTATTTGTTAATATATTTAATATTTATTTAATGATTTCATAATATAAATAATAATTATATTACTTTTCGAAATAAAAATAATAATTAATTTTCAAAATTTTAGTTATATTTTTGAAGTTTGAATTTATTTTTATAAATTTTAATTTTTAATTTGTGCTTTTTATAAAATACTTATGAATAATGTTAATGACATTACTCAAATTCAAAATTTACCCAAAATTTTCTTATTTTAATAATATATGTAATATATCTTAATATAATAACATGTCGAGATATTTATGTTATATTACTAATTTTAGTTTTATCTCAAGAGAGGTTAATTAAATTAATGAATTTAATGAGTTATTTAAATTAAAAGAAAATTATATAATTATGTGTAATTTATATAATTTATTTAAAATTTTACGAATATTAATGATTAAAATAAAATTTTAAAAATTATTTTTATTGTACTTTTATTTTGAATGCATTATTTTATTTTATTTTGATTAATTTAGCATTAAATTTATACAAGTTTCCATCTAGTCATGCCACAAAAAAAATGTCTGACATGCAGGATTTCTCTCTCTCTCACGTGGCAACGCGTGTAATTTTTTTGTCCA
Organism: Panax quinquefolius; assembly: GCA_020205615.1. Taxonomy (NCBI): domain Eukaryota; kingdom Viridiplantae; phylum Streptophyta; class Magnoliopsida; order Apiales; family Araliaceae; genus Panax; species Panax quinquefolius. Next base: position 13,664,564 of record CM035166.1, on the reverse strand, counting down.
AAGTCGAACAATTTAACAGAATTTGTAACGGTTTGTAAAAAAAATATAGTTCAATGAGTCGAATGAAAAAAAATTCAGTTCAATTATTAATTTGTAAACCGAGGCATAGCCAGTCCTGGGTATTGTAAGGCCCATGGCAAAATATTTCAAGTGTGCCCCTTTATACAAATTAAATAAAAATAAAAATAAAGGGCAAAGGTGCAAAAATGCCCCTCATGTTTACATGGATGTCCCACTTCCACCCTAAACTATTTTTTTTTCCAAAAGTACCCTTAACGTTTCAAAGAGTAGACCACCCATGCCCTCATTGTCAATGCAGACACGCCACCGGACTAACGCCATTGTTTACGTTGATCATTTTTTGATTTGGCACTTCGCCAGAGAGAGAGCGGAATCGGAATAAGTCGTGATTTTCAAAAGGGCAAAAAAGCCCTAATCACTTTCACTCTACAAATGTATCGAAATCGAAAAGGAGAAGAAGACGCGAGAAGCTTGAAGACCAACTTTATGGCGAGAAGAAGGTGGAACCCGCTCTGCAAGAAGAAAATCGACATAGCGGCTAACTATTCGTCATCATCTTCATCATCCGTCAAGACGTGCCATTTATGTTGATTATGGCTATGCCACTGTGTTATTGTGGGTTAAGGGCTCTTTGTGGACCTCATGGAGTGAAACAAATCTCGGTATGAGATTTTTCTCATGCTCAAATTCGAGTAAAGTTCTTATAAATTTACTTTGATTTTGTGTTTGAAACAATTCCTAGCAGACTAGTATGCTTGGAAATATTTTACTAACAACAAATTGAATAATGCTTAATATTTTGGATTCGTGAAAGGGATGCGGGTTCTTTGTATGGCATGACCCACGATGTGTGAGAGGGCAAAAGTTGTCATAAATGATCCAAGAGGAGAACAAAATTTTGTTGAATAAGGAACTGAATAAATGTTCCCAGGTTGAAATGGCATCTAAAGGGCCATCTGAATTGAAAGAATTGGTTCATGAGTTGAAGAAGTTGAAGTCAAATGGAGATGAAGTTTCTGTGAAACAAATTAAAGAAGTAGACTATTTGAACATGAAGTGCATTGGTGTGTTATTATTGTTAGTTATATTCATCTACATTTCTGTAATGCTACTTAGTTAGATAAATGGTTAGATGAATTAGTAGTGTTGTGAATTGTAATGTCTTCGCAGCTTGAAATATGCAGCTTAACTTAATATAATTGGTGAAAATGGTTAATGGAAGTCGTTGTTTTGTAAGCAATCCTTGTTTGAGTAGTTGTTTAGTGAGTTATTACAAGTTTAATATGTGTTTTGAGGATGCTTTGTGACTTGTAATTTTTATTTTACACGAATGTCAAAGAATTGATCCATGAACTTGGTTAATGGAAGTCTTATTTGTGTGTATAATTGTGTGACATATGATTAGTGCCAAATGAGTTGAGCACTTGTTACCCAATGTAATTTTATTAACTTAATCGATTGTCAATGAGTTGAGCAAGTTTAGAATAATGAACAAAATAATGAACAAAAAGGTCATACAAATTATATTGCCAACATATAGGCTTGAGAAGCATGTTCATTACATTTCTAAAACCGAGCATAAACACTTCAATATTGTCCAAACTATACTCCCAAAATGAAAAGCTCGATTATTCTAAAATGAAAAGTTCGGTTCTAAAACCATAACCGAAAGAAGTACAATTACGAAGTAGGCTCTAATTACATAATCATTTAGAAGTTCAGTTTTCTGCACTACAATTGGGTGGAATTCCTTGTGACTTGCTTGCATTGCTGCTCATACCAATCCTTTCATCCTTATCAACCAACAGGCGTGTGGTAGTGATGCAGCTTCAACCCATCCATTGCAGTCCTTGAGGTCTGTAGGTCATGTTGGACATGTTTACAGGGTCACCATCACCTCTATGGTTTATTTTTCTATTGCCAATTGCAGAGGATGCTTTGTTTTTCGCTTTGTCTACTCTTAGTTGAGCTTCATTAGGGATTGAAAATTTGGTGTTGGGGTGAACCAAAGGTGACTGTGTCTGACTACCTTCATTGACAACAGTTGATGATGTGCCACTCTGCATGTACATAGACTACATTAAGACTGAGCTAAGAAGCTTACACATGAATGTCATAACTGAAACATGTAATTTTGTTGTTAAAAAGCTTACCTTGAATGTCATTGAACCAGTTTTGTCATCATATAACAACCCAAAACCTTCACCATGATTGGATTGCTTCCTAGCATGAGCTCTTACAGCAGATCGAACTTGTAATTTTGACTGCCTTGATCTTGAAGTAGGAGGTGCAGTCATGGTTGAACTTGTATTAAGCCCTACAAAATGCAAAAGTATCAAATATTTGCCCAGGCAACATGTGCAACTACTAGCAGTATCACAAAATGCAACTCACAGTCACAGCTCATACAAACTGTTTAAACTCTTTGATAGAAACTCTTTAAAATACCTGTTTCAGCTTGGCTTGGAGTTGAGATTGATGTGCCACCTTGTGCTTGAGTTTGCACTGAAGATTCAGTTTGGGATTGAGGTGGGACTGAACTACTAGTTTGTGATTGGCTTGCATTGCTAGGCTTACATTTCCTTTTCCTTACATTTCCTTCTCCTAGGCTTTGATTCTGATTTAAAACACATAATTAAATACACTATATTGTAAAACACATAATTAAATAATTGAATTACCTTTGAACAGCTGCCTTTGTTGTGTCTTGGTTGCTTACATAGACTGCATGTGATGACTTTACCTTTTTTGGATAGCTTTATGACTTTGTTTGTAGGTCTGGACTCAGTTTCCTCTCTTATTCTCTTAATCTTAGGCCTTCCCCTGTTTTTCTCAACCTTTGGTGCCTCGACAGGTTGATATTTGTCCATTTCATAGAATCTCTTCCCTCTCACTGGCATAATTTTGTACTGATAAGCAGTTTGGTATACATCTTTATGATACATCTTTGAAATATGATTCATAGGGTCCTGTTTGTTGTGGACTAGAGCACATATAGCAGTTGGCAAGGGATTCCAGTGAGATCCCATTCCCTACATGTACAAGAATTCTTGTCCAAAAACACAGTGTGTGTGTCCTCACCCTCCCTAATTTCATAACCAGTGTCTCCATTAAAGAGAACAGTGCATCCAACTGCTATGCTTCTATTTGTCTGAAAAATGTCATTACAGTAAGGGCTAAAACAATTTATCCACTTCTCACATGCTGACCCAAGAGTTCCCAACCTGTCCATGGTTTTTTGCCTAATATATTCCATCATAGTCCTAATGGGCTTCACCTTAGCTTCAAGAATCCAAGAATTGAAACTTTCTACCATGTTGTTATCTATCGCCTGTGATTTACTCACTACTAAAGTAAGCTCTGCACCATGTATGAGGTGGATAATTCATGAGATCAATTGCTCCCTTTGAACTCATGTCCCCAAGCAACTTCATGTTGTCCTTAAATTCTTCCTCAAAGGTAGACCATGCTGCATTCCAAAATCTCTTCTTCAACTCTCCACCTCTGTGTTTCTTACACCAATTTGCATATATATGATGAGCACACCACCTGTGTTCAAATTTCGTGAGTACCTCAATAACAATTTCAGATTAAACCCTACAAGCAAAAGTTGCACAAAGTTACAAATAATATGACATAAAAAACATTAACTATTAAAATTCCAAAACATTCATACCTTTTGCATATATCGATATGATGGTGTATCGACCGCCATCTCCCAAACCAAGTTGTTCTTACTTGAATAAAGTCGAAAACCAGTCCAGTTGACCTTAGTTTCACTCTTCACACATGCCCAAGCTATGGGAAAATTCTCGCCATCCCCATCTCTTCCTAGTGCAACAAGCAATTCCCCACTTATACTGTGGTCTTCAAAAACACCCATCAAGGCCAATGATAGGCCTACATCCTTCCTTCCAACCTCTCTTGCAAGCATCTAAACAAACAAACATTCTTCTAAATACTCTTATTCCTTCCGTTGATTCATCTGTGGACAACTCCACTTGTGCTTTTAGACCTGGATTACTCCTCACCGCCAAATTTCAAGATAAGCCTCTAACTCGTAATACTCAGAGTAAAGCTCCCCGAGAATTCATCCATAACCATCCTCCCGGCTCTCTTGCACTTGGAAAATCCAACATTCACTCTCCATTGTTTCTCCACATCTTTTTGAGGTCTTTAATCTTGTAGTTATTTTGCTCAAGTATTTTTTTTGTTTGTAGAGCTTGGCGAAGAACTTTGTTTGAAACCCTAGGGTTCTTTGAAAATCCTATAACAACTGTCTGCAATTCATTTAATGTCTTGACAAATTAACCTGTGGTTACAACCGCCCTTTGAAACATACAAGACAAAAAGGACACCCACCTTTCACATTGGACCCTTATTCTATATGGTTCACTTTTCACATATTTCAATGCCACTCCCCTAGATATAGCATACTTTGATATGGATTCCCTAACTTCACCGCACTAGCAAAAAATGTCATTCCCAAGTCGAAATAAGGTGTCTCGTCATTTACATTGAAATGGATAGTCAGTCTTCTCTCACATGGAACTCCGACCCTCATTCCTTCTTTAGTATCATCTGTTGTCATCATTATCATCTTCTTTATCAAGCACCATCATCTTCCTCACTATCTTCATTCTCCTCTATATATGTAGCATCTTGATCGTCTCTCACTACTATCTTCCTCACCCAACCTCGCTACCTTGTGTGTTTAATGGCATATTAGGATCATCCCTTCTTTCATGTGCTCTATTAATGCTATCAAAAGCATTAAGTACTTCATCACTTTCCATGAAAGGGTCATCACAAACAAGAGGAACATCAGGAGGTGATTCATCATTCAATATAGGGTCATCTATCCCATGTTTTGCAAAGAAATCTAGGACAACAGGTTCGACTTTTATTTTACTCGTGAGTCTCCTAATCCTTGGTCACCATCAAGTATAAAAGTCCATCTTCAATACTCACCTCCGTGTTTCGAGATAATATATTTCCGATACATTAGCATAATTCGGTTCCTCTTTATATGTATTCTTAATGCAAATATCGAATAAGTAATCAACATCAAAATTCTTACATATGTAAACATCTCCTCCCACATATCTCCAAATGTAATCCTTTATCCATATGCCCCATGATGTAAATGTACATCTAAACGCCCAACCATTCTCACAAGAAAAGAAAAACCAGATTTCACATAACAATAAACAATAAAGAGACAAATTTAAAGTACAAAGTATTAATAATCTATAAAGAATAATATAGGGGACCACATGTCCCATACCAGTCAACACCCAACTTAAACATGGACCACGTGATGTTCCCTACCACATGCACTTTATTAATCAAAATCGTGTCTAAACGTACCTGAGAGATTCTTTTTCTTCTTCTTAAAAGCACAAACAAAGAAATGACTGATTCCTTTTCGTGGTAGGGACTGATTCCTTTTCGCGGTAGGGACAGATAAATGACTCGCCTTCTTCTCGCCGAACTTGCCTTCACCTTCTTCGATCAACACTGGGCTTCACCTTCTTCTCGCGTCTTCTTCTCGCGTCTTCTTCTCCTTTTCGATCGAAGCCTCTCTCTTTGAAGAAACTGATTAGGGCTTTTTTTCCCCTTTTTGGATCAACACGTTTGTTTTGTTCTTTTGACCCGTGACGTTTTAATTTGTTCTGTCTCTCTAACCGAAAGTGTCAAATCAAGAAAATGATGATCGTAAAAAAAGCGTTAGTCCGTGGCGTGTCCGTTGATAGCAAGGGCATGGGTGGTCTACTCTTTTAAACGTTAAGGGTACTTTTGGAAAAAAAATAGTTTAGGGTGGAAGTGGGACATCCGTGTAAACATGAGGGGCATTTTTGCACCTTTGCCCTAAAAATAAATTATCAACTAATTAATTTTATTAAAATTATAAGAATTTACAAAAGATAAGTAAGAACACTTTGGGGTCTCGTTAAAAAATTTGTTTGGGAAAAAATTAATGGGACAAAACCCCAAACGAAGAAAAAATAGTACCCCGAATTGTAAACATTGCATTAAAAACGAAGAACAAGAATCTCAGCCAAGTTTCTGTTGAATTAAATAATAAATAAGAAAAAGTTAACAAAAATATATATTATAATTTACAAAATTTATATATCTAGATTCTATATGTAGCTTTAAAAAAAATTACCTTCAAAGAAAGGCACTGGTCTAGCTGGTGGATGATTTATTTTTCAACTTTGTTCGAGAAGAAGAGAATCATCGGAAAAAATATTGCTTGCGTTGCGTTATGAACTGAGAGGGTCGAAGGATTTTTTCTTCTTTTTGTGGCTAAGAGTCTATTTTGATTCTCCATATTTATTGATTTGTTTTATATTATATTTTATAATTATTTTTTTATTTTTTTATTTTTTTATACACATATATACATATTTTTTTAAAAAAAATTGGGCCCTCCTCAATTTGGGCCTTGGGCGGTCGCCCTAGTAGACCTGGCCCAGGGCCGGCTTTGAACCGAGGTCGAGTAGAATGGGAAAAGTATATTTAACCGGTTGAAAAAGACTAGTTAATTTGATTGATTAGAATTAACTGACTAGTTAATTTTTTTTTAAAAGACTTCGTTAGTTTTTCCAAGATTATAATAGAGATGATCTTTTTCAACTAGTTATAAATTAACTAGTCAATTAATTCTAATCAATAAAAAAAAAAAAAAAAAATAACCTCGTTAGTTTTTTAATTTGGTAATTTATTGAATACAAGCATAAATTACCAAATAGAAAAAACAGAGCAGCATCGGGTAAGATGCTCTAACATGGTGATTCAGTCTCAAATCTCCATACCGGAATTACATAATTTTATAAGAAGGTTGAGGATAATTTTGTCTAGCAATTTTTAATTCTAAATGATAGAGCTTATAATATCTGATAGGAGATAGTATTAAATTGGGTTAAATGCAAAGTCTCTGATATTTGGGAATTGAGCTCCTTTCTTCTGGTCAACGCAAACTGAGTCCTTTTTCTATTCAAAAATTTGGACTTTGAGCCCCAACTTGCTCAGATTTGAACATAGAACCTCTAATTTGGAACATTAGTCCAATGACCAACTAAGAAACATGAGTTATTGTTATTAATTTGCAAGGATTTATATTTATAACTAAACAATTAAATCACCAAATTAAAAGACAACAGATCCCAAGTGGTTCCCATAGCAATAATAATAATAATAATAATAATAATAACAATAATATTTTAATAATAATAATAATAATAATAATAATAGCAATAAAATTTTAATTATAATAATATTAATAATAATAATAATAATAATAATAATATTTCAATTATAATAATAATAATAATAATAATAATTAATAATAATAATAATAACAATAATATTTTAATTATAATAATAATAATAATAACAATAATATTTTAATAATAATAATAATAATAATAATAATTTACCAAAAATATAAGTAAAATATATTTAATATTTTAATATTAAATATATTTTACCGAATATATTTAATATTTTAATTAATGATTAATTAAAATATATTTTAGGTAAATTAAAAAAATATTTATCAGAAATTATGTAATATTTTAGGTAATATTTTTTTTTTATTAATAGTGCTATAGGAACATCTTGGGATCTGTTGTGTAATAATTTGGTGATTTAATTGTTTAGTTATAAATATAAATCTTTGCAAAATAATAACAATAACTCATGTTGCTTAGTTGGTCATTGGACCAATGTTTCAAATTAGAGGTTCTATGTTCGAATTTGAGCATCTACATAATTTAGTTCAGTACAAAACATTTGAGATTAATAGTCATATCTCAAGTATAATCTTTGTAAACAAATATAGTTAAAAAGAGAATAAAGTAACTATTTAAAAAAAGTTTAAAGGATAAAATAAAAATTAAAAAAAATCACTAATTTGTTTGTACGAAACTAACCGCCACTTTTTCCTCCCACTTTATAATATAAACCTAAAGTCCGAATCTTAAGCTCACCCTTATCCAACTCACCCGAAATTACCCCTTTATAATATAAACCTGATCTTAAGTTTCACCCTTATCCATTTCACCCGAAATTCACCCTCTTTAGCGACGGTTCGGTCATACAACCGTCGTTTATACTTTTAGCGACGCTATATGCTTAAGATCCGAACCGTATATTATCTTTTGAGTTGTTCTTTGTTCAAAATTTAGCATATAAAATCACTATTTCATATGCATGATACAAACATGGTAGAAAATTTTGCTTGATTCCTCGTACTACTCTTTGCATGAATCATGCGGTCAGTCTATTATAGACCGTCTATACACCCAACCACAGATGAAACTTGCTGGGAGAAAGACGCAATTAGAGAAGGGAGAATTCTAAATAAAACAAGGAGCAGCTCCTTTTATATTTCTAGTACAGTTTTGGGGTAGCAATAGGGTGACTTTGATGTGATATTTGAGAATTATGAAAGAAGAGACAAATAGCTGAAATATCATCCGTAGCGATGTTACGCCTCTTCCGTTTCCACGCACGAACAGCACACTCAACCAGACATTTCGCAGACTTTGCCCTGTCCGGTGTTGATGATACAATTGCAACTGCTTCTTGATTGGAAACGACATCCCAAACCTACACATTTTCACACAATTTTGTATTAGTTGTTCCTCAAAAATAACGTATAATAATAAAAAAAAGTTCCTCAAAATAATATATGATTTAACAACAAACATAGCGAGTGATACAACGCAACTATATATGTAGTCATGCCTTGGCCTATGGGACAATCAAGCAACTATCACGAACGCGTTAAGATCAAATTTCTATAAGCTATTATTTACTGGATAAGAAATGTTATTATGAGAGAGCATTAGTGTTTTTCGCTAAAAGTGAGTGGGGTTGTTACTCGGTTGTATTTTTTTTTTCCAAATTATATAAGAACTGTCTTTTCAAATTATATAAGAACTCATCTTTTTTAGGAATAAAGGCAACCTCACTAGATTTGGTGTCCATGCACATGCTATTAGGTACTACCCAATATTTAATCAACAGCCAATAGAAATAACATGCCAGTCAGTTTTTTACTTGTTTTTTTTACTTAATTTTTTAAAAATAAATGAAATATAAATGCAAAGAAGCATGCACACATATTTGCACTTGAATTATAACCCAACATGCTTTCGAGTTTTGGAGTTAATTCTTTGACAGTGAAACAGAGAAGCATTATAAGGACAATACATACCCCATCAGTTGCGAGCACAATGAACTGGTCTCTCGCGGTTATTTGTCTTTGTGTCACTTCAGGAACAGAGATGAGTCCAAAATCCTTTACGCAGTAGTCACCAAAAGCTCTAGACATGGCCAGCCCAGGTGATTCTTCATTGGGCAGCCAGACCCTATGAACCCCGGGCTCATCATCTAAACAGAAAACCCGCCCTTTGCACTGAACTATCCGCTCTGCCTCCTCTGTCAACAATGGCAAAAAGGATTAGTACAATAATATATCTAAATTACTCTGTGAAAAAAGAGAAGAAAAATATGCTCACGGGGTATATTGGGCTTGAAATCAAGTGTAAGCTGAACTGGTATTAAGCTGCCATCATCAGAAGTGGTACCCAATACAGCACGGGAGTCACCAACATTTGCTACCACTATTAGTTCGCCCTACAAGAGAATTAATTCAACAAGATAAGAAGAAAGCAATGGTGTGTATAACCTTGTAAGATTAGTTGATAACGATCAACAATCTCCATTCCATATATTTATACAAACAGTCGAGATCCTTTTCATTGATAATTTATATTAGGAACTTCCAATAGTGAAAACTATTCCATATGAGGTAGAATTATGTGACAAAGTAAGACTTAGATATAGGGCTTTTGTACTGGCTTGAACAATTGGCTAATTAGTACACTTAGAGTTTGCTGATAGCAATTTAAGTACCAAATCTTGCATCCATCCACCAATCTATACCAAAATTTGAACTTTTGACTATCGCAATTACTTAAGAATGACCACCAACACACTAAACTAGTACTGAGAAACGATAAACAAACTACTAGCAACTTAAGCTTCAATTATAAATGGCTTTAGCTGTTGAACTAGATGCCAACTAATTTCTGAAGAATCTGACCTTTTCTTGAACCAGCTTCAGAGCTACTGATATTTTCAGAACATAATTTCTAACCTCACAACAACTCCTTCCTAGAAGCTTAAAAGATTGACAATAGGCCATCATTTTTATCGAGAATATAGCAGAGCTTGATGTCCGTTATCCACTAGTTACGAGCATAATCGATAGTAAAAACTCATTTATGTAAGTTCTTAGAGAAATACCAGCAAAGGTATTTTCTCATCAACATTTTGACAACCGCCTCCAACACATAAATGCTAGCCTGGTTGACAATTCATAAGATGCTAGGCCTCTAACCAAACATCTGGGACTGAAACTGTAGTTTACCACTTCAAGTACTAAAAGAGCAAGATTTAGAAATAGCCTGACGGAACCTTATATTGAGGACATTGTTCACCCTTTTATACTGCATATACCTAAATGATGCTACAAACTTGTTAACAAACAAAAAGCCTGCAATCATTTCAATGCTTCATTTCTGTTTTATAACTCAAACCAAGTTCAATGCTGTCCTCTGATTCCTTAATGACATTCTATTATGCACCATTTTAAACCTTGCATCAAAATTATTCTCCTTTTATTTGTATACATTCATCTATTTCCTGAAATATGGGGCTTATTTTGAATTTGCAAAACTCAGGTCTGTGTTAGCTTTCAACTTCTTAAAGAAAGACGATAAATATTCAGCCTATTCAACCCAGCTCAATCATTTCGATCATCTTGACTCACATATAGTCTAGTAAACCATTATTTTGTAGTTTAAAGGAATTATTAGTTGTCATCTTTTGGAATTCTATCAGCAAGAAGAGACATGTATATGACTTATTCACAAACAAGTGATAAGATGTATACCCAATCTGAATTCACACTTCAGCAAGACGATTAAACAGGCATAAAAAATTATAAATCATCATTGCAATTTTCATGTTACAATACCGAAGGACTTTAATCACCTGTCTAACAACTGTCAGAGCAGTGGTTCCACTATGGAAGGAATCAATTCTACGATGCTGCTCCAGCTCTCTATCAACGGAAGCACAAGCCTTTAAGTACGAATGTTTCCATAGATTAAATATCTGAAGTCTTTTATCCGACTCCAAATCAATATCCGGGTCAAGTGAGGCTTCAACAAGCGCCTCCTGCCAATTACAGAGCAAAGACAACGGCAATGATTCCCTAACCGTCTTGGCAACAAAATGCCCCCACAGACCATGTCCATCAAATATACCACAAAACATCATGTCATCCTGGCATCCAAATTCCTACCTCCCACAAAAACAAAAGAGACATCTGTCAACTCAAAACCGAAATCAAAAGCAACGTTTCTTATTCCCAACATACAGATGAATTAAACATGGTGGTCTAGATTTAATTTGGAAATATATTGATTGAAAAGAAATGGATTCCCGACAGTTTTTTAGGGGAAGAAGAAAGTAACGAGATAAAACAACTGCAATCCTTTTGTTTTTCTAACGAGGCTTGAATTTTTTTCCTAGGAATGTTTAATATTAAATTTCATGCAAATCGGAAAGAATACAAGGGCCAATTCCGTTCATCTTGACTTTCCTCTCACCAAATCAGTAACCAAAAGGAGCCTAAGAAAAGAAAGGAAAAAAAAACTTCCTAAACAAATAAAATAATGTTTGTATGTGGTGAAGAAATGGAGCACTATAAGATCACAAAATTGAAAACTGTAATGAGCATATATACCTCCCACACAATGCAACAATCTTGGTTTACTCCTTTATTGCCTCGTTTGGAGAAAACCGACACAAAATTGTTTGATCCATCGACATTAACTGTGCCAGAAGACCTTAGTATAAGTTCATTCTTCTTGGCTTCCTTTGCCATCGCTTCTACTGCCTCTCTTCCACCACACCTCCCAGAATTCCTCCCTTTCTTGATCGATAAAGACTTAGCGAGTCCACTAAACATGGTCGAAAAATGTCCCATAACACAGCCCCGTCTGTAATTAAATTGCCAACAAGATAAGGTATCGGGCCTTGTTGATTACATATCCAACACATGGTATATATAATCACATAAAGCATATTCTGGGTATGTTACACTTAGCTCAGTGAAATATGTGATCTGACTCATAAAGTTACTAATCTAACATTATAAAATAAAAAAATATAAACAAAATCAATGAATTTGAAAAGGGTAAAAGACCTTCAAACTACAAGAAAAGTAGAGAATATTCAATCTTACATGGAATTCCAATATAACTCAGTTTGGATTATCAGAAATTGTCAGAAATGAACATGAACCAAACCATTGAATCTTCAATAAAATTCTATATTATTGTGTTCCAACCCACTAAAAGCCTACACAACTACATAGAACCCAAAATTTATTTTCCTCCCATATTTTCAGCAACCAAACAAAGACTAAATTATAAAAGGAAACTATCAAACAAACCCACATGAGTATTTAAACAAAACCCAGAATTTTTTTAATAGAAATTATAAGAGAAACCTTGATTTCCCAGCTAATATGGTCGGAGAATTGGGTAAGCTAGGACTATGCCGGAAACTGAGAAACTGGCCGAGAACTTGACGCCAATGGTCGAAATTTAGCTAAATTTTGAAGGGTGAAGCCGAGATATGGAGATATTGAAGTTAGAGATGAATCATTATCCATACTTTGGTTATTTGTTTGATCTTTTTATGTAAAGGAGAAGAAAACTAAGAGGTGCACTTTTGTATCATACAAAGACATACACTGTGTATAACGTGTCTTTGGGAGTATGCAGTTAGCAGCTTAAAGATTCAACTTTATGCAACTGATGTGATGTGTATCCGTTAATCCATAAGCCATTTCAATTACTTCCTTTATAAGAATAATTTTATATTTTTAAATATAGTCTTAATATTAGTTAGGAATTAGATTGAGATAGTTTGATATCCAAAATGATGGTAAAAAGTAATAACAAATTAAGAATATGATGTTATTTTATAATTTTAAAATAAAAATATATCTCTAATTTTGAAACGAATTAAAAAGAAAAAAAAAATAAATCTCTAATTTTAAAATAAAGAGTACTATTTTACAAGGTTATTAAACTCGGACCGGACAAAACCAATAAAAACTAGAACCGGTTGATATTTCGGTTCGGTTTAGCCCGGTTTATTGATTTGGTTAAAAAATCGGTTGACCTAGTTGATCTATTTGGTTAAACTAGTTGATCTAGTTTAGCCCGGTTTATTGATTTGGTTAAAAATCGATTGACCTAGTTGATCTATCGGTCTAACCGATAAAATCGGTTAATTGATCATTGACCCGGTTTTTATTTTTTTTTGTATCAAAAAAATTTTAATATTAAAATTAATTATTTTTAGTAATATTGTAACTCAACTTTATTATCTTTTAGTACACAAAAATATGATTTTTTAAAATTTTATTAATTACTAATAATATATATTTGTATATATTAATAATATCACTTGATGAATAATAGTTCCACCAACCCATTCATTCAGTAATTTTTTTAATTCGATCTATATCAAGGATAGTTTTAGTAACTTAAAATAAATCCCCATTTCTCTACTTTGTAAGAATTTTTTCTGTACACGAATCTTTTTAGATATCATGCCAGTTTGTTATTTTGTTACTCCACTAATGTTGAACTGCTCACATTTATATATTATATTATTATTTTTTAAATATAATTATTTTCAGAAATATATGTAACGTCTATTAATTTTTAGGCTTAAATATGATTTATTATCCTAAACTATAGGCCATATTCCACTCCGGCGATTCACCTTTCAATTTTGTCAATTAGATGATTGAACTATTAATTTTTTTAGATTTCATTCAATCAATTACCTTACGTTAGAAATTCTTGGACGCTAAGTCCTAATAAAGCTAAATGAGTCTTGTATGTAAAAAAGAATATATATTTTAATGAGATCAAAGGACAAAAAGGTAAAATAACAAATAAAACAACTAAAAATTACACAAATAATATAAATTAGTTGTATAATTATTTATTTATAATTATATAAATAATATAAATTATTTATATAATTATTATATAAATAATTTAATAATTATTTTATTTAAAAAACTACGTTTTATTTTTTTATTAAAAAACTATGTTTAATATTAATGATAATAAAAATAAAAATATTAATGATAATAAAAATTAAAAAAAACGTAGTTTTTTGTAATAAAATAAAAAACAATGCATTTTTTGTAATAATAAAAAGCGTAGTTTTTTAATAAAATAAAAAAAATGCAATTTTTTAATAAAATAAAAAATAATTATTTTATTTAAAAAAAAAACCAAACAACGCTCTCTTAATTTTTTTTTTTTAATAAGAATAATTAATTTTTTATTTTTATTAAAAAATTATGCTTTTTTTATTTTTATTAAAAAAATTGCACTTTTTTATTATTACAAAAAACTGAGTTTTATTTTATTTTTATTATCATTAATATTAATATTTTATTATCATTAATATTAAACACATTTTTTAATAAAATAATTATTTTAATAAAATAATTATTATATTATTTATATAATAATTATATAAATAATTTATATTATTTATATAACTATAAATAAATAATTATACAACTAATTTATATTATTTGTGTAATTTTTAGTTGTTTTATTTTTATTTTACCTTTTGTCCTTTGATCTCATTAAAAATATATATTCTTTTTACACGTAAGACTCATTTAAATTTATTAGGATATCACGTCGGCAATTTCGACGCGTGGGTGACCCAATTAAATGAAATCAAAAAAAATAATAGTTCAATCATCTAATCGACAAAATTGAAAGTGATCAATCAAGTAAGAATATATAACTTATAGTTTAGGGTAGTAAATCATATTTAAGCCTAATTTTTATTACAATTGACCTTATTTCTAATTATTTGTTTAAAAATATTATTATTTCAATTTTTTCTATTGTAATCTTTTCAGTTTTTATTACGTACTACAATTTTAATATATTTTAATTTTTTAGATTTTTTGATAAAAATAAAAAAATTAAAAACAGCATAGCAAAGGTAAGTTTCTTCCGATATTCCACTTAGCTCTCTATGACAATTACAATCATATTCTAGTGTTGGACAAAATGAATTATGTGCATGATGTATATGCTGACATGCCATAAAAGTACAAAGCCTCTAGTAAGGTGGCTTGTCAACAGATTTAATACTAGTATTAAACAAGCTCCAACAAGTATATTTCCTTTAAATAATAAAAATGTCAATTAATTTAATAATCTCTATGTTCCTTAATATATGTCGTATTAGATTATTTTATTTTATTTTATTATTTATTATTTTATATAATCTTGGAAAATTAATTATAATCTTTTCAAAATTAACTCTCATAGAAAATATTACATATAAGAGAGTATGAGATATCGAGATAAGTATGGTAATTATGAGAATTTAAAGATTATTATGACAATTGATATTATATTTAATGTTATACAATCATTTCTTTAATACTTGTGCACAACTTTAAAAAAGATTTATATTAAGGAAAATGATTGTATAACATTAAATATAAAATCAATTGTCTATATTGCCCTTATTAAAAAAAAAAAAGTGTTATTTATTGGGAAAAAATTAGTGAGAGAACCAAAATTATAATTAATATTTAGGTTAATATTGGATCTAAGTAATTCTCTGCTACTTAAAATTCTCAAATGACTTATATTTAAGAACAAAAATATTTTTTAAAGCGATATATATTAAGGGAAAGAGAAAGTAATATATAATGAAAAAACAGCGATTATGTCAGGATTTTATTTATAAATCTTTCATTTAAAATAGAGGATTATGTCAGGAATCTCCAGCATTAATTTAATTATGCGATAAAATAAACATATATAAACCTAATGTTGTTGATAAATATCTAAGCCTATCTGGAGCAAGAAGATCAAGTCAAACTCATTAAACATAATTATCTTATTAGTGGTATATAACAATATTTATTCCAAAATATCAAACCACATGAGACATATATTTATTGAAAATATATTAAGAATTATAAGATTCCATGGGTAATGAATTGTGATAGAGTAAAATCTCGATAAATGAATACTTTTGGAATCGAAAAAAAATACTACATTCGTCCCATAATAAGTGTTTTTTTAGTTTAAATCACACATACCAATACAGAAGCTAAAATGACAAAAATATCCTTAATATATTTTCTTTGAAGTTGAAGAGTTAATGAGTGTCATTTAATTGTAGTGATGGTAAGATGCAATAAATACCATTGAATGCATAAGGGCATATATAAGAAAATATTGCAAAAATTGTATTTGAGTTCTAACACATCACTTATTTTGGGAAAAAATATTTAGCCTAAAAAAGCACTTATTGTGGGACGGAGGTAGTATTAATTTAACGAGATTATTTATTTATTAATAAATATATATTTTATTCATTTATCGATAAATTAATATTTATTACTATTTTAGAGGAAGTTTTTCAATTTATGTATGTGGGCAGAAAAATCAAGAGACAATAATTAATGTATTAATTTGAGTCTAGAAGAGAAGCTAAAAAGAATTGGTAAAACTTATAATTAATGTCTTGAAAAACAAAAGGTTTCAAGTTATCGTGGAAGTTGTGTATGCACAATAAAAAGTTAAAGATATGGTTGAATTTGGTTTAAGTGTAAAGAAAAAACAAGCAACTTTAGATGCATATTTTCAAAAGAAAAAAAAAATGATTTTTTGTATGGATATTGTTGATTAACTGAAAAGTTTAGTTCTATTGTATAGATGTTATTACAAAAAATTCAAGAATATGTGGATTATATATAATTTTTTGTATGAAAGTTAGTAATTATTAATTTATATTTTTCGTTGAGCTTTAAGGATTCAAAAAAAATTATTACTTAATGGATTTAGCGAAGTTATTACTTTAGTACACATGCCCAAATCAAAATCGAAAGAAATTATTATCTAAGCGAGTTTATTACTTTATCGAACATTTATTATGAAGGTTTTAGTGTATTGTTTTAGTTTGGTGATGTGTTGTACTTGTCTATTTTACTAAGACATTTCACGACAAGAAAAAATCATATCAGCGACCGTTAACGATCGCAGATAACTATTAGCGACCGCCTCCGGTCGTTGATAATCGTCACATATAATCTGGTCGTTGGAATGCACATCAACGACGAATATTAGCAACCGAAGTATCTGGAACCGCTACCAGCGATCGTAGCTATCGCTAATCTAAGTCAGTATGGTTCAAGGCCTAAGGCTGACGTGGGCCACGTGTCAACGACCGCCATTTGCGACGGGATTGGTCGCTGATACCCGACAAAATAAGCAGTCGCTAATATTTAAATTTTTAAAAAAAATTCCTGTTTTATGGAATTTCCAAAAAAACTGTATCTGTTTTGTACCAGCTTAATATCCAAACAGACATCAGTATATATAAACATCCAACCAAAATTTATATATCCCAACACACGCACAACAATATATATAATTAAACATCCATATGCCAACACATGATAAGCCAACATAATATAAAGTAATAAAGCAATATGAGCTGAAGAAATATATACAAATCTAATGTTTAAGTAGCATACATTCGCCCAAAGAATGAATATAAAAGTATAAGGCTTAAATATCTAGAAACCAAGCAATCCTAGGTCGTCATGCATCATCGTCCAAATTAGTACAATCATATAATTAACAAAAGAGTAAAACAAGTTACATATATAGTATATATGTTGATACTGGTATTACTTATGCAAAGAAAAGTGAGGGAAAGTTAAACAATAAGAATTATTTAAACATAAGTAAGTACACACAACAATATATATATATATAAGTGACTAATTAACTTGATTGTAATAAGTAATAAGATTACATCGTCGTCATCCGTATGTTGTGTTGTTGCTGCTGCCACTACAACAGCTAACTCATCAGGACTTAATTAGAGCCGCCAGATTCCCGCTCAGTATACGAAGAAGATCGCGATCTCGACATATAGCTCTCACACAGTCAGTAGAAGTATGATAAGATGTATGACTCGATGATTGTGAAGACTGGGTAGCAGAGCAGCCTGAGTCATTGATGGTTGGACGTCGTCATTGTCCTTGGCCTTTGACGTAGTTCTTCTTCACAACAGACGCCCTTAATTCCCACAATTCTTGATCAAATATCGACGGGCGTGGGATGCCTTCAAGATAGCGCTTCGTTCAATGCACACAAGCCAATCATGTTTGATGATAAAGCATATACTTTGTAACAATCTTATTCATTTATTAATAAAAAGTATTAATTTATTAAAGGCTTTTAATTATCTACGTGATCTTTGTTTTATAATATGTGATAAACCCATAGTTTTAAGCAATGCTTTTAGAATAATGATGATGATCATTCTAATGAGATCTAAATTCTTAGAAAGCTTAAAACTAAAATAGTTCCCAATCGTTGGATTACTAAATTGGGGATTAGTGAATCCGGATAGATTGATACATCGTTCTTGCTTTCGTTGGATGAGGATGATTGATCTCATGATCATTTGTGTGGAACACTAAAAAGCAAGTATGTAGGTGCTTATTAGAGAATAAGTTCCTTTGAGCATTGGCTCATTAAGGAATACCTAATGGAGTTTTACTTGCTGTCGATAGGAATTCTGTAGTGATAGTAGTCTGAGTGATCCTTGGACTTGAGATCATCATAGTATCTTGTGTATGATGAGTTATACTTTGACTTATTCCTTAAGACCCTTAGGGTATATCAAAGGGTATGCTTGGGTATAATAAGTTGTACATGGAGATAATGTATGATCGATAAAGAATCTACCACTTCAATAAAGAAGAAAAATGTCTATGTGATTAGATAAATGACAACCCGGTAGTCCTTGGCGGCGAGAATGAAATTAGAAAGGAGTTTCTAATTTGCATTATTTGGAGTTGTGCATTTAAGGATCGAAAAATACATATAATTAAATAAAATAAGACTTGTGATAATTCCATGTCTTATATTTAATTGGGACATTGTATGGTGGAAGGATTGAATTATGCGGTAACTATTTACTCGAAGGTTCTTTTATGATGATTAATGTTGAAATCTATATTATCGGAAAGTGGTTGATCATTGGGAGGCTTATCCTATTGTAGAATAAATATTATTTATTTAAATAAATTAATTATTTAATTTATTTATTTAAATAAGATTAAATTATTCTAATTGATTTATTCTGTAGGTTTAATATGGAGAACCTAAAGGGTCACACCAAAAAAGAAGAATAATTATTTAAGAAGTTAATGGCATAATCGTAATAATATGTTATGTATATTTAATTTAATCTATGGTGATAGAATAAATTAAATAGCTTAATATTATTATTTAATATTTTAGAAATATTAAATATAAATTAATAAGAGAGTCTTATTAATATTATTACAATTATTATTATTTTAATTTCTAAAAAGTTTAGGAATTAATTTAATATAAATACTCTCATTTTCCTAATTGGATTAGGAAGGAAAATTAGTTAAAGGAGTTTAATTAATTATCCTAATAAGATTAGGGAGCTTAATTAATTAAAAGAATTTAATTAATTAAATAAAACTTAATTCCTTAATTGTTAAGGTGGGTTGCCCATATCTATAAATAAGAGAGTCTTATTATGGGTGGTGGGGTTGTTGACTTTTCTGACAACATACGTAATAATTCGAATTTGTTGGAGAATGCGCTCTTTTTATAGAGATAGAAAAACTAGGGTTTGAGCGAATACCCATTCTTCTTGAATCTTTTTCTTCCTTGGTGGATCACCTCTGAGGCCCGAACATACTTGGGTGGCTAACGTTGATCGAAGGAAGGACCAAACCCGGTGGATTCAGTTGAGCGAAAAAAGGATTGGAGGTGAACTTGTACACGAGGAAGCTCGATCTTGAGGTATGATGATTTTATTCTTTATCTTTTCGTTTAATTAATAATTGTGCGTAAAGGGTGATCCGGGTATATGGTTTGTAAAATTTTTAAACTCTGATTTTACGCGTTTTAGCATTTTTTTTGCAATTTGATTGCGTTCTTGAATATTACAAACCTAACAGTGGTATCAGAGCCAAACCTTTATGCGAATTATTAATTATTTTAATTTGATATGTATATTGATATGTGTTTAGAACAATTTAATTGGGCATAATTTTATTGTATAAAATTTATTTTAAAAAAAAAAAAAAAAAAAAATTTTTAAAAAAAAATAAAAATTTTTTTTTTTTTTTTTTTTTTTTAATTTTCATTGGGTATTTAATTAAAATTTTATTTTTTTTTTTTTTTTTTAATTTTTATAATTTTTGATAAGATTAGTTGATATTATATGAAATTTTATATATATATATATATATATATATATATATATATATATATATATATATATATATATATATATATATATATAATATATATTTATAATATATTATTTATATATATTTATTATATTTTATATATATATATATATATATATATATATATATATATATATATATATATATATATATATATATATATATATATATATATATATATATATATATATATATATATATATATATATATATATATATATATATATATATATATATATATATATATAAAAAATTTAAATTTAAATTTATTTAATTTATAAAATTTTTATTTTAATTTTAAAATAAAAAGTTTATTTTAATATTAAAATAAAAAGTTTATTTTAATTTTAAAATTAAATTTCATCTTAACTAATTAGAGTTGGAATTGGATTCCATTGATAACTAATTGGAGTTGAAATTGGATTCTATTTTTCCTTAAATAAAGGAGTTTATTTAGATATGAAATAAGATTTCATATTATTCAAAATAAAAGAGTTTATTTGTGAATAGGAAAGAAAATCCTAATTTTCCTTAAATAAAGGAGTTTATTTAGATATGAAATAAGATTTCATATTATTCAAAATAAAAGAGTTTATTTGTGAATAGGAAAAAAATCCAATTTTCCTTAAATAAAGAGTTTATTTAGATATGAAATAAGATTTCATATTATTCAAAATAAAGGAGTTTATTTGTGAATAAAGATTTTTTTTTGGAAATTGGATTCATGTTTCCTTTAATAAAGGTTTATTTTTTTTTTTATTATGGAATTGGATTCCATAATTAATTAAAATAAAGGAGTTTATTTTGATTAAAGATTTGATTAAAATAAAATAGTTTATTTTATTCAAAATTGGATAAATTAAAATAAAATAGTTTTATTTTGATTTAAATTTGGATTAAAATAAAGGAGTTTATTTTGATTCAAAATTAGATTTTATACTAACTAAATTTGCCCATTAAATGATATCGATATATATATTAAATGTTTATTATTCATGAGATGAATGTTATTTATTGACGTATATGATGATGATGTGTGATAATAAATGGGATTGATTATGGACTATTGACCCGATGTGATTGGATTTTATTTTAGTTGGATGCATGAATGTATGGGTTTTATTAAATGGGGTTACTGCGTACCTCGTCTTCTCTAATTTTTCTTAATGTAAATTCTATCTCCTCTCTATGTACTTTCCCTTGGCTTAGCGATCGAGTTTCTATTTATTTTAAATAGTTTTGTAATAGGAATAGTTAGAATTAATTTTGAAAATTGGAGATCGAAGGAGCAAGGCGCTTGAAGACCGTTTGTAATGGAGCAGGGTTTAAATGTAATAGTTATATTTAAATATTATTTCTTGCACCCTAGGGTTTGACCTTTTGGTTCACTTGGTGGCTCTAGTGAACGAAACTAGAATAAAAGTCCATAATCAATCAAGGGTAGAATATAGTATTCTATATATGTGCATACTATATTATATATATATATATATATTATTATGCAAACATGCTTGGCATGTTCATTAATATAATGTATATTTATATATATATATATGCATGCTATGCTAAACAAAGATGAGAGACAAATTAATAACAAACCCCTCGATTTTTTATATTAAGTCTAGCGTTCAAGATATTTGGAATATCGAGCGTTAAGCCTTACAGCATGATAAAATTAATAGAGTATTAAATATTTAATATGAGTTTGTTGTGTCACCACAAAGCAAGTATTAAGTATTTAAGATGTTAATTTATCACATTTGATGCTTATAAAGAAAATTGAACAATATTGTTTTGTTGTGTCACCACAAGGATGATATTTTCTTTTTTGAATATATGGAGTGCTAGGTGGACTTAACTTGGATAATTTTGATTCGGATGTGCCACCACTTGATCAAAATAATCTAAGAGGCAAAAAAAAAAGGAGTTGCATAGTTGATGTAATTGACAAAAGTTGTCTACCTATTTATTTATATATAGTTTGTTGTGTCACCACAAGGCTATATACATTTGAAATGGGATCCTTATTCTCACTAGCAAATCTTTAATTAGATTTTGCCGAACTATATATAGTGAGGTAATATAGTTTGAAGAAAATAGTGGGAGATACCAATTTAAAACAAGACCTAATTTATTTTGGTAATTAATAAAAAAGAATGTATGTTAAAATGTTGTTAATTACAAATTCATTTACAAATTTTACAATGTCTAAAATTACTATCAACTGCGAAGCATATTAGATGCTAAATTAACGGGCCAAAATTAAGCGGATTGGTTAAGGAATTTGAGAATAGTTCTCATGGTTGAAAAGCTATCTTATGTCATATCGCTATCCTGCGCATGGTTGCGAACAATGCCTCTGAGGAAGAGATTGCTACTTTTAGAAAGTGGCAAGATGATGCCTGCGATTAGCTCGATGCATCATGCTGCGCATCCATGAGTATGACTTGACTTGTCGTCGGCGTGAAACTATGGATGCTCTCTTATATTCACGCACATCAGTAGTTGATGGTGAGGAAAATAGGGCCGATAGATATCGAGATATCTAAGGAGCTCTTAGATCTAGAATGGCCAATGGCACTATAAATGCAGACAAAAGTTCTTAACATAATCAATTTGATTGATCGATTAGGACAACGAGGTTTTGTCATGGATGGAGAGTTGAGCGAATTTGATCTTGCACTCACTCCGGACTCCTTTCACAATTGTTGTGAATTTTTCATATGAACAAGCTAGATATCGACCTCGTTGATTTGCTTAACATGTTGAAAAATGTTGAGAGTCACTTTCAACGAAAGACCAAGTCTTCTTGGTAGGGGCCAAAGGATCTTACGAAAAGAAGAAGAGATTCAAAGAAGGTAAATAGAAAGCAAAAAACAAAGGATAATAAGAACAAAAGCGTCACGGATAGCAAAGGAGTTTGCTTCCTTTGCAATAAGCACAGACCTTTGGAAAAAAAGCTGCGAGAAGCATCTTGCGAGAGGCTAACGAAAAAAGCTTAGTGAAGTTTGATTTGAATCTGATTTTTTGTTCATGATTTAAATAAATTTTTCTTTAAGTCGAGGTTCTACTTGGGTATTGGATCTGAACTTTGGTTATCATAAATATAGATTTATGAAGGGACCAAGCGAGTAAAAAGCTAAACAAATATAAGTAATCTATGTGTGGAAAATGAAGCAAAGGTTGCTTTGCATTAGCCATAGAAACTTATAGTTTAGCAATGCCTACTGAGCAAATCTATTAAGTCGATAAGTTGTTATTGTATTCGATTCTTGTTAAAAATATTATTTCCATTTTATTGTTGAATGATAAAATCTTTGGTATTATAATTAAGAACAATTGTTGTTATTTTATAATAATAATGTTTTGTATAGAATGGAATATTACTTAATAAATTTTGTATACTTGACTTACGTGAAAAAATTTTTTGCAAATTGAACAAACTAGTATAAAGAAAAGGAGATGATCATTCAAAGAGTTGAATGTGTGTATTTGTTTGAAATACAAGTGTGAATTATTTGAAAGGTTCAAAAATTGAAGTGAAACAAATTGGCAAAATGTATTAAGATTCTTTGATTAGATCGAGGAATAAATACTTGTGCTGATAAGTTCTAGATCATCTCAAATGGTTTTCTCATAATGGACACATCGATCTACGTAATAATTGATTGATGTATCTGAATGGAAAAATCGTACCTTGTTGGACATAGTGCGGTCCATAATGATTTTCTGAGCATTCCGGTATCCTTACAGGATCATGTCCTAGAAATGGTACTGCATATCTACGAAAAAAGGTAACCTCAAAATCCATTTAAGACTCCATAAAAGTTATGGACGGGGAGGATTCTAATCTTAAGTATGTTAAGATAAGGGGTTGTCGAACTTATGTGAAAAGGTTTGAAAGGATAAGCTTGGGACAAGATTTGACAAATATCTGATTTGTGGGACATCTAAAAGTAAGTTTAGGGTATATGTTCTATAATCCTACTTAGCAAAAGGTGTTTGTTCTGAAAACACACGCTTGCCTTACAAGATAAAGGTGTTTATCATTGAAGGGGCTAGTGGGAGGATAATAGATCTTGAAGAGTTCAAGAACCACAAAAAAACTATATAAATCGAATAAGAGGAACACATAGATGAGACTATTATACCCTGGGCCAGATAATAAAAAATGCGGAATAGTCTGAGAAGATACCTAGGAGGTATGGATTCATCATGGATGATGATGATGATGAGTACACATCATAGAAGATGATGATCGATTACATCTGATGAGGTAAGTGTTGTAGACACTTTCGAGAGAAATGGATTGAAGCAAGTTTCTCAAATATGGAACATTCGTTTTGATGAAGCAATCAAAAGAGTTTGATTTTATCAAAAATAAGAATGAACCTAGTGTGTACAAAAAGGGTCGATTAGGAGCGTCGTGACATTCTAGTATTATATGTTGATATACTACGGATGAGGAATGACATACCAATGCTTCTGATCGATAAAGATAAAGTTGTCTAAACATTCCTCCTGAATGATTTGGGAAGAGTATCTTAATTGGGGATAAAATCTATATAGATAGATTTAAGAGGATGCTCGACTTAACCCGAGGAGCGTATATTCATTTGATGCTAAAAAGTCGTTTAGCATGGCAAACTCAAGAGATGTCTCATGTTGATGAGCTATGGGTGTATCTCTCTTAATAGTCCCCACAGACTCTCACGAAAAGAGAGTCGCATGAGTGACAATCATGTATGCTGATGAAATATACGAGACACGATGTTGATCGATCGTATTATGGAGAAGTTCACTATGAGTCGGTGAAAAACATCTTAAAGTGCTTAGCTTAGCACTAAGGATGTGATCATATTCATGGTGGGTCTAAATTAAAACTAGAGGCTTATGAGACTCAAGTTTTTCGAGACGGACCAAGATGACGAAAAAAATCACTTTAAGGTAAAGCGTTATCTTGAGCGAGTGGTGCGATGAATTGGAAAGGTTCCAAAGCAACAAAAGAGTTCTTTTGGTTTAGTGATAAAGACAAAGTATATAGCTATAAATGAAGGCTGCAAGTTGATTGTTTGGATTAAAAGTTCATTCTGAGAACTAGGAATAGTTCTAAGTCTCATCTTGGATCTAAACATGTGTTGTGGCACTTTCATTTGATTATTAGAATCATTGAAAGATGGGAAATCACTATAGAGATAGTGGACTCTCATGAACAACATTACATATCCATTAACTAAAAGCTTATCCAACGGCGGGATAATCGTCACTTAGAGAAGAAGAGTATAAGATACCATGGCGATTGGCTTTAGTGCAAGTGGGAGATTGAAAGTAGTATGCACACAAGCCCGATCATGTTTGATGATAAAGCATATACTTTGTAACAATCTTATTCATTTATTAATAAAAAGTATTAATTTATTAAAGGCTTTTAATTATCTACATGATCTTTGTTTTATAATATGTGATAAACCCGTAGTTTTAAGCAATGCTTTTAGAATAATGATGATGATCATTCTAATGAGATCTAAATTCTTAGAAAGCTTAAAACTAAAATAGTTCCCAATCGTTGGATTACTAAATTGGGGATTAGTGAATCCGGATAGATTGGTACATCGTTGCTTTGCTCGTTGGATGAGGATGATTGATCTCATGATCATTTGTGTGGAACCACTAAAAAGTATGTAGGTGCTTATTAGAGAATAAGTTCATTTGAGCATTGGCTCATTAAGGAATACCTAATGGAGTTTTACTTGCTGTCGATAGGAATTCTGTAGTGATAGTAGTCTGAGTGATCCTTGGACTTGAGATCATCATAGTATCTTGTGTATGATGAGTTATACTTTGACTTATTCCTTAAGACCCTTAGGGTATATCAAAGGTATGCTTGGGTATAATAAGTTGTACATGGAGATAATGTATGATCGATAAAGAATCTACCACTTCTAATAAAAGAAGAAATGTCTATGTGATTCGATAAATGACAACCCGGTAGTCCTTGGCGGCGAGAATGAAATTAGAAAAGGAGTTTCTAATTTGCATTATTTGGAGTTGTGCATTTAAGGATCGAAATACATATAATTAAATAAAATAAGACTTGTGATAATTCCATGTCTTATATTTAATTGGGACATTGTATGGTGGAAGGATTGAATTATGCGGTAACTATTTACTCGAAAGGTTCTTTTATGATTAATGTTGAAATCTATATTATCTGGAAAGTCGTTGATGATGATCATTAGGGAGAACATCCTATTGTAGAATAAATATTATTTATTTAAATAAATTAATTATTTAATTTATTTATTTAAATAAATTAAATTATTCTAATTGATTTATTCTGTAGGTTTAATATGGAGAACCTAAAGGGTCACACCATAAAAGGAAGAATAATTATTTAAGAAGTTAATGGCATAATCGTAATAATATGTTAATATATTTAATTTAATCTATGGTGATAGAATAAATTAAATAGCTTAATATTATTATTTAATATTTTAGAAATATTAAATATAAATTAATAAGAGAGTCTTATTAATATTATTACAATTATTATTATTTTAATTTCTAAAAAGAGTTTAGGAATTAATTTAATATAAATACTCTCATTTATTCCTAATTGGATTAGGAGGAGGAAAATTAGTTAAAGGAGTTTAATTAATTATCCTAATAAGATTAGGGAGCCAATTAATTAAAAAAATTTAATTAATTAAATAAAACTTATTCCTTAATTGTTAAGGTGGGTTGCTTGATATCTTAAATAAGAGGAGTCTTATTATGGGTGGTGGGGTTGTTGACTTTTACAACGTACGTAATAATTCGATTTTGTTGGAGAATACGCTTTTTTCTATAGAGATAGAAAAAAAACTAGGGTTTTGAGCGAACACCCTTCTTCTTGAATCTTTATTCTTCCTTGGTGGATCACCTCTGAGGCCCGACACTTGGGTGGCTAACGTTGATCGAAGGAAGGAACCAAACCGGTGGATTCAGTTGAGCGAAAAGGATTGGAGGTGAACTTGACACACGAGGAAGCTCGATCTTGAGGTATGATTTTATTCTTTATCTTTTTCGTTTAATTAATAATTGTGCATAAAAAGTGATCAAGGGTATATGGTTTGTAAAATTTTTTAACTCTACGATTTTTACGTTTAGCTTTTTATGCAATTTGATTGCGTTCTTGAATATTACAAACCTAACGATTGGCATCGAGCCAAACCTTTATCACGAATTATTAATTGTTTTTAATTTGATATGTATATTGATATGTGTTTAGAACAATTTAATTGGGCATAATTTTATTGTATAAAATTTAAAAAAAAAAAAAAAAAAAAAAAAAAAATGTTTTAATTTTTTTTTTTTTTAAAATTTAATTTAATAAATATTTTTTTTTTATTTTTATATTTCATTTATATTAATATTTAAATAAAAATTTTATATATGATATTAAAAAAAAAAAATATATAAAGATATTAATTTAATTTTATTTTTATTTATTATATTATATATATATATATATATATATATATATATATATATATATATATATATATATATATATATATATATATATATATATATATATATATATATATATATATATATATATATATATATATTTATATATATATATATATATATATATTTATATATATATAATAAAATATATATTTTATTTTTAAAATAAAATAAAGGTTTATTTTAATTTAAAATAAAAAGTTTATTTTAATATTAAAATAAAAAAGTTTATTTTAATTTTAAAAATTAAATTTCATGCTAACTAATTAGAGTTGGAATTGGATTCCATGATAACTAATTGGAGTTGAAATTGGATTCTATTTTTCTTAAATAAAGGAGTTTATTTAGATATGAAATAAGATTTCATATTATTCAAAATAAAAGGTTTATTTGTGAATAGGAAAAGAAAATCCTAATTTCCTTAAATAAAGGAGTTTATTTAGATATGAAATAAGATTTCATATTATTCAAAATAAAGGTTTATTTGTGAATAGGAAAAAAATCCTAATTTTCCTTAAATAAAGGAGTTTATTTAAATATGAAATAAGATTTCATATTATTAAAATAAAAGGAGTTTATTTGTGAATAGGAAAGAATAATCAGTGTTTTTTTAATAAAGATTTTTACATGGAATTGGATAAAGGATTTTTTTTAAAGAGTTTATAATTAAAGAATTTTTTATTCCATAATTAATTAAAATAAAGGAGTTTATTTTGATTAAAATTTTGATTAAAATAAAATAGTTTATTTTATTCAAAATTGGATAAATTAAAATAAAATAGTTTTATTTTGATTTAAATTTGGATTAAAATAAAGGAGTTTATTTTGATTCAAAAATAGATTTTATACTAACTAAATTTGCCCATTAAATGATATCATATATATATATTAAATGTTTATTATTAATAAGATGAATGTTATTTATTGATCGTATGATGATGTGTATGATAATAAATGGGATTGATTATGGATTTATTGACGATGTGATTGGATTTTATTTTAGTTGGATGCATGAATGTATGGGTTTTATTAAATGGGGTTACTGCGTACCTCGTCTTCTCTAATTTTTTTTAATGTAAATTCTATCTCCCTCTATGTACTTCCCTTGGCTAGCGATCGAGGTTTCTATTTATTTTAAATAGTTTTGTAATAGGAATAGTTAGAATTAATTTTGAAAATTGGAGATCGAGAAACAAAGGAGCTTGAAGACCCGTTTGTAATGGAGCAGGTTTTAAATGTAATAGTTATATTTAAATATTATTTCTTGCACCCCCAGGGTTTGACCTTTTGGTTCACTTGGTGGCTCTAGTGAACGAAACTAGAATAAAAAATCCATAATCAATCAAGGGTAGAATATAGTATTCTATATGTGCATGCTTATACTATATATATATATATATTATATAAACATGCTTGCATGTTTAATTAATATATATATATATTTATATATATATATATATGTGCATGCTAAACAAGATGAGACAAATTAATAACAAACCCCTCGATTTTTTATATTAAGTCTAAGCGTTCAAAGATATTTGGAATATCGAGCGTTAAGCCTTCTAGCATGATAAAATTAATAGAGTATTAAATATTTAATATGAGTTTGTTGTGTCACCACAAAAAGCAAGTATTAAGTATTTAAGATGTTAATTTATCACATTTGATGCTTATAAAGAAAATTGAACAATATTGTTTTGTTGTGTCACCACAAGGATGATATTTTTTCTTTTTGAATATATGGAGTGCTAGGTTGGGACTTAACTTGGATAATTTTGATTCGGATGTGCCACCACTTGATCAAAATAATCTAAGAGCAAAAAGAAAAGGAGTTGCATAGTTGATGTAATTGACAAAAGTTGTCTACTTTATTTATTTATATATAGTTTGTTGTGTCACCACAAGGCTATATACATTTGAAATGGGATCCTTATTCTCACTAGCAAATCTTTAATTAGATTTTCTTAGAAACTATATAAGTGAGGTAATATAGTTTGAAGAAAATAGTGGGAGATACCAATTTAAAACAAGACCTAATTTATTTTGGTAATTAATAAAAGAATGTATGTTAAAATGTTGTTAATTACAAATTCATTTACAAATTTTACAATGTCTAAAATTACTATCAACTGCGAAGCATATTAGATGCTAAATTAACGGGCCAAATTAAGCGGATTGGTTAAGGAATTTGAGAATAGTTCTCATGGTTGAAAAGCTATCTTATGTCATTAATCGCTTATCCTGCAATGGTTGCGAACAATGCCTCTGAGGAAGAGATTGCTACTTTTAGAAAGTGGCGAGATGATGCCTGATTGGCTCGATGCATCATGCTCGCATCCATGAGTAACTTGAGCTTGACGTCGGCGTGAAACTATGGATGCTCTCTATATTCACGCACATCAAGTAGTTGATGGTGAGGAAAATGGGGCCGATAGATATCGAGATATCTAAGGAGCTCTTAGATCTAGAATGGCCAATGGCACTATAAATCTGCAGATAAAAGTTCTTAACATAATCAATTTGATTGATCGATTAGGACAATTGGTTTTTTTGTCATGGATGGAGAGTTGAGCGAAGATTTGATCTTGCACTCACTCCGGGACTCCTTTCACAATTGTTGTGAATTTTTCATATGAACAAGCTAGATATCGACCTCGTTGATTTGCTTAACATGTTGAAAAATGTTGAGAGTCACTTTCGAACCAAGAAAGACCATGTCTTCTTGGTAGGGGCCAAAGGATCTTACGAAAAGAAGAAACGATTCAAAGAGGTAAATAGAAAGGCAAAAACAAAGGATAATAAGAACAAAAGCGTCTACGGATAGCAAAGGTTTGCTTCCCTTTGCAATAAGCACAGACCTTTGGAAAGAAAGCTGCGAGAAGCATCTTGCGAGGCTAACGAAAAAGCTTAGTGAAGTTTGGTTACAAATCTGAAATTTGTTCATGATTTAAATAAATTTTTCTTTAAGTCGAGGTTCTACTTGGGTATTGGATCTGAGCTTTGGTTATCATAAATATAGATTTATGAAGGGACCAAGCGAGTAGAAAGCTAAACAAATATAAGTAATCTATATGTGGAAAATGAAGCAAAGTTGCTTGCATTAGCCATAGAAACTTATAGTTTAGCAATGCTACTGAAGCAAAATCTATTAAGTCGATAAGTTGTTATTGTATTCCGATTCTTGTTAAAAATATTATTTCCATTTTATTGTTGAATGATGAAATCTTTGGTATTATAATTAAGAACAATTGTTGTTACATTTATAATAATAATAATTTTTTATAGAATGAAAATATTACTTATAAATTTTGTATACTTGACTTACGTGAAAATAATTTTGCAAATTGAACAAACTAGTATAAGAAAAGGAGATGATCATTCAAAGAGTTGAATGTGTGTATTTGTTGAAATACAAGTGTGAATTATTTGAAAGGTTCAAAATTGAAGTGAAACAAATTGGCAAAATGTATTAAGATTCTTTGATTAGATCGAGGAATAAATACTTGTGCAATAAGTTTCTAGATCATCTCAAATGGTTTTCTCATAATGGACACATCGATCATAATAATTGATTGATGTATCTGAATGAAAAATCGTACCTTGTTGGACATAGTGCGGTCCATAATGATTTTCTGACATTCCGGTATCCTTCAGGGATAATGTCCTAGAAATGGTTTGCATATCTCTACGAAAAAGGTAACCTCAAAATCCATTGAAGACTCCATAAAAGTTATGGACGGGGAGGATTCTAATCTTAAGTATGTTAAGATAAGGGTTTGTCGACTTATGTGAAAAGGTTTGAAAGGATAAGCTTGGGACAAGATTTGACAAGTCTGATTTGTGGGACATCCTAAAAGTAAGTTTAGGGTATATGTTCTATAATCTACTTAGCAAAAGGTGTTTGTTCTGAAACACGCTTCCCTTCTAAGATAAAGGTGTTTATCATTGAAGGGGCTAGTGGGAGGATAATAGATCTTGAAGAGTTCAAGAACCACAAAAAACACTTATAAAATCGAATAAGAGGAACACATAGATAGACCTATTATACCTGGCCCAGATAAATAAATGCGGAATAGTACCAAAGATACCTAGGAGGTATGGATTCATCATGGATGATGATGATGATGTACATCATGGAGAAGATGATGATCGATTACATCTCGATGAGATGATGTTGTGAACACTCGAGAAATGGATTGAAGCAAGTTTCTCAAATATGGAACATTCGTTTTGATGAAATGTCAAAAGAGTTTGATTTTATCAAAAATAAGAATGAACCTGTGTGTACAAAAGGGTCGATTAGGAGCGTCGTGACATTCCTAGTATTATATGTTGATATACTACGGATGAGGAATGACATACCAATGCTCTGATCGATAAAAGATAAAGTTGTCTAAACATTCCTCCATGAATGATTTGGAAGAGTATCTTAATTGGGGATATAAATCTATATAGATAGATTTAAGGGAGGATGCTCGACTTAACCCGAGGCGATATATTCATTTGATGCTAAAGTCGTTTAGCATGGCAAACTCAAGAGATGTCTCATGTCGATGAGCTATGGAGTGTATCTCTCTAATAGTCCCCACAGACTCTGACGAAAAGAGAGTCGCATGAGTGACAATCATGTATGCAATGAAATATACGAGACACGATGTTGATCGATCGTATATATGGAGAAGTTCACTATGAGTCGGTGAAAAACATCTTAAAGTGCTTAGCTTAGGCTAAGGATGTGATCATATTCATGGTGGGTCTAAATTAAAACTAGAGGGCTTAACGGACTCAAGTTTTTTTCGAATGACGACCAAGATGACGAAAAAAAATCACTTTAAGGTAAAGCGTTATCTTGAGCAGGTGGTGCGATGAATTGGAAAGGTTCCAAACAACAAAGAGTTCTTTGGTTTAGTGATAAAACAAAAAGTATATAGCTATAAATGAAGGCTGCAAGTTGATTGTTTGGATTAAAAGTTCATTCTGAGAACTAGGAATAGTTCTAAAGTCTCATCTTGGATCTAAACATGTGTTGTGGCACTTTCATTTGATTATTAGAATCATTGAAAGATGGGAAATCACTATAGAGATAGTGGACTCTCAAGAACAACATTACATATCCATTAACTAAAAACTTATCCACGACGGGGATAATAAATCACTTAGAGAAGAAGAGTATGAGATACCATGGCGATTGGCTTTAGTGCAGTGGGAGATTGAAAGTAGTATGCACAAAGCGATCATGTTTGATGATAAAGCATATACTTTGTAACAATCTTATTCATTTATTAATAAAAAGTATTAATTTATTAAAGGCTTTTAATTATCTACATGATCTTTGTTTTATAATATGATAAACCCGTAGTTTTAAGCAATGCTTTTAGAATAATGATGATGATCATTCTAATGAGATCTAAATTCTTAGAAAGCTTAAAACTAAAATAGTTCCCAATCGTTGGATTACTAAATTGGGGATTAGTGAATCCGGATAGATTGAATACATCGTTCTTGCTTTCGTTGGATGAGGATGATTGATCTCATGATCATTTGTGTGGAACACTAAAAGCAAGTATGTAGGTGCTTATTAGAGAATAAGTTCATTTGAGCATTGGCTCATTAAGGAATACCTAATGGAGTTTTACTTGCTGTCGATAGGAATTCTGTAGTGATAGTAGTCTGAGTGATCCTTGGACTTGAGATCATCATAGTATCTTGTGTATGATGAGTTATACTTTGACTTATTCCTTAAGACCCTTAGGGTATATCAAAGGGTATGCTTGGGTATAATAAGTTGTACATGGAGATAATGTATGATCGATAAAGAATCTACCACTTCTAATAAAAGAGAGAAATGTCTATGTGATTAGATAAATGACAACCCGATAGTCCTTGGCGGCGAAAATGAAATTAGAAAGGAGTTTCTAATTTGCATTATTTGGAGTTGTGCATTTAAGGATCGAAATACATATAATTAAATAAATAAAATAAGACTTGTGATAATTCCATATCTTATATTTAATTGGGACATTGTATGGTGGAAGGATTGAATTATGCGGTAACTATTTACTCGAAAGGTTCTTTTATGATTAATGTTGAAATCTATATTATCTGGAAAGTGCGTTGATCATTGGGGGAGGCTTATCCTATTGTAGAATAAATATTATTTATTTAAATAAATTAATTATTTAATTTATTTATTTAAATAAATTTAAATTATTCTAATTGATTTATTCTGGCCGGTTTAATATGGAGAACCTAAAGGTCACACCATAAAAGGAAGAATAATTATTTAAGAAGTTAATGGCATAATCGTAATAATATGTTATGTATATTTAATTTAATCTATGGTGATAGAATAAATTAAATAGCTTAATATTATTATTTAATATTTTAGAAATATTAAATATAAATTAATAAGAGAGTCTTATTAATATTATTACAATTATTATTATTTTAATTTTCTAAAAGAGTTTAGGAATTAATTTAATATAAATACTCTCATTTATTCTAATTGGATTAGGAAGAAAAATTAGTTAAAGGAGTTTAATTAATTATCCCTAATAAGATTAGGGAGCTTAATTAATTAAAAGAATTTAATTAATTAAATAAATCCTTCCTTAATTGTTAAGGTGGGTTGCCCATATCTATAAATAAGAGGAGTCTTATTATGGGTGGTGTGGTTGTTGACTTTTTACAACATACGTAATAATTCCAATTTGTTGGGAGAGTACGTTCTTTTTATATAGAGATAGAAAAACTAGGGTTTGAGCGATACCCCCTTCTTTGAATCTTTTTTCTTCCTTGGTGGATCACCTCTGAGGCCCGAACACTTGGGTGGCTAACGTTGATCGAAGGAAGGAACCAAACCCGGTGGATTCAAGTTGAGCGAAAAAAGATTTGGAGGTGAACTTGTACACGAGGAAGCTCGATCTTCAAGGTATGATTTTTATTCTTTATCTTTTTTCGTTTAATTAATAATTGTGCATAAAGGGTGATCCGGGGTATATGGTTTGTAAAATTTTTTAAACTCGATTTTACGTTTAGCTTTTTTATGCAATTTGATTGCGTTCTTGAATATTACATGAAGCATCTCCTCTTGGTAGATCTCCCATTACTACTTCTACACGACTGCGTGCGGGAGTATGAATTACAACTTGTCAATCTGTAGGCGGTCTATCCATTTTCCTAACAGGACTAGGAGTGTAGTATACTTTTACTGTTTGAGTTGGCAACATAAACGGTTCATTGGCATACGCGGACCTATGGAGGTCAATTCCGACGATTTCATGTATGTCAACATGTATCCCCTTTTCTGAAACTATATGATTTCCTCTAACTCCCCATAAAAGGCACGACCAAGCTCATTGTAACAATCTCCTTGGACACACACTCCAGTGTTCGTTGTTCTTTTACCGCGAGCATTTCCCTTGTATAAAATTCACAACTATTTATTTTGTAACCATTGCGGCTGACATGTTCCCTGTCTGGGCCCATAACTAGGGCTTGTACATTATCCGAAATCGTTCCCTCAGTAAAAGCCTACACAAACTCTATTACATTAAATGAAATCATAAATTAATGGAGTATATATTGCTAGAGTTTATGCTCTAGAGGCCAATTATTTGATATAATTGCTTAACATTTTGATATTATATTTGATTGAATAAATGAATGCTTTTATTATGGTTTTATTTACTGCGTTATATAAATGTTAACATAATAAAATTCCTTAGAATAGTGATACAAATTATATTGTTTCAAGTATGTGACTTGAACATGAGATTATATAATTACAATTAGTATCATTGCTCTTAAATGTCCCTAGTTGAGTATCATTGTTGATGGGACAACAATGATGCATTGAGACTAGTATGTGGATTGACTGATGACCAAATCTCATTGGTCATAAATATATGAGATATTGAGTCAATGCATAGGTACATGTTAGAGAACGATGTACTGGGCAGACCCACCATGAGAATTCTACGTGGAACATTATGCAAAGTGTTATTAGCGATTCTCATAGTGATAATGATGTAATGGTCATCCGACCTGAAATCACTATATTATTACACAGGAATTTATGTACCTTGATATCATCAAAAGTCACCTTTAATAGGGTGGATAATAAAGGTGATTATTGGGTACATCATGAATCGTGTGAGGAATATGAGTGATCTAGATGAAATTTAACCATCCTATATATTAGGGGTAATATCCATATGCCTCTTGATTGAGTAGAACTATGAAATACATGGTCATGCTCAAATAGTAATTTGTTTCATATAGTCTACTCATTGATCAAGAAAACTCGGATTAAATTATGAAGAGTATGACACATTCCATGACTCGAGTTTAATCTAGGATGTCAAGGTTAAAAGGATTAAATTATATTGAAATATTGGTCACGAAAAGGTTGTATCGAATCATCGATCTTATTATTACTTAGGTAACATGGATGCATTACTAGATGTCGCTCACTGTTTATAATTTTAAAATATGAATGATCATAGCCTCACATGTAACGACCCCAAAATAGGTCCATTCCATCCAACCCATTCTGAGTCGCCAAATACATGGTACAGAAAATAACTACAACTTTATTATAACAATTGTCGTGCAAAGTACAACAACACATATGCTGTGAGTTTGGATACAAATATATATCAACTGTGACTCATGTCCCAACCGTGGACAGCACCTTATAATGACACCTTACATAAAGGTATAGTCGAAAACTGTTTTAGAAATTAGAATATTTGGGAAGTGCTCAAGGAAACTTTCGTACATGGGAGGCCATGCTTCTAGGTTATGATAGATATCATATGGCCACAGAATTATCCTTGGTTGACCCAATAGACCCCAAAGTAAAACGAGAAGATTACTATCATATTCTTCCCAATGGTGAGTCTTCTCTTGACATATCATTAGCTCCACTGTCTATAATTGAGAGTTATATTTCAAATAGACTCCAAAATCATATAGGTAGTGCTGGTAGATATACTCAGCAAGTGGATGAGCACAACCCTGTCTTATGATGACACGAGGTTGTATGTCATTAGACATCTTGTATGATAGTGGCAAAACACCCTTCCAAGTTAAATTCACCTCACCCTCAACATCTATAGACCAACGTTACTATTCCTTGTTATCCCCCCTTTCGACCCAAATACACTTTTATTACAGAAAGGAATTGTGAAGCAAAAGGGTGAAACACAACTAGCTTCGATAAAGAATATCATGACTAAAGATAATTAAATTATCAATAGCCTTCATCAGTAATAAATCAGAGATTTAGAACATATGGTAGATGATAAAACTTTTCAACCATAGTTGCAGCGGAATGAACAATCCATTAGAAGAGTCAAATAGACTATAAAGTCTATTATCTTCTCCATGTTAAAAGTCCACCAACAATGTTTTATCCCAGTAACATCAATCAACAATTCACATCCCACAATCACATGTATAACTCATAATCGTAATTGTAGTTCTAAATTCCTTTTCTCATCCAGGACAAAGATAATTTTTATCACCTGAAACATCAAAGATTATGGTAATACTGAAAGTAGTATGCACACAAGCCAATCATGTTTGATGATAAAGCATATACTTTGTAACAATCTTATTCATTTATTAATAAAAAGTATTAATTTATTAAAGGCTTTTAATTATCTACATGATCTTTGTTTTATAATATGTGATAAACTCATAGTTTTAAGCAATGCTTTTAGAATAATGATGATGATCATTCTAATGAGATCTAAATTCTTTGAAAGCTTAAAACTAAAATAGTTCCCAATCGTTGGATTACTAAATTGGGGATTAGTGAATCACGGATAGATTGGTACATCGTTGCTTGCTCATTGGATGAGGATGATTGATCTCATGATCATTTGTATGGAACACTAAAGCAAGTATGTAGGTGCTTATTAGAGAATAAGTTCAACGAGCGTGGGCTCGCTAAGGAATACCTAATGGAGTTTTATTTGCTGTCGATAGGAATTCTGTAGTGATAGTAGTCTGAGTAATCCTTGGACTTGAGATCATCATATTATCTTGTGTATGATGAGTTATACTTTGACTTATTCCTTAAGACCCTTAGGGTATATCAAAGGGTATGCTTGGGTATAATAAGTTATACGTGGAGATAATGTATGATCGATAAAGAATCTACCACTTCTAATAAAAGAAGAGAAATGTCTATGTGATTCGATAAATGACAACCCAGTAGTCCTTGGCAAAGGAATGAAATTAGAAAGGAGTTTCTAATTTGCATTATTTGGAGTTGTTCATTTAAGGATCGAAATACATATAATTAAATAAAATAAGACTTGACATAAATTCCATGCTCTTATATTTAATTGGGACATTGTATGGTGGAAGGATTGAATTGTCACGGTAACTATTTACTCGAAAGGTTCTTTAATGATTAATGTTGAAATCTATATTATCTGGAAAGTCGTTGATCATTAGGGAGAACTTATCCTATTGTAGAATAAATATTATTTATTTAAATAAATTAATTGTTTAATTTATTTATTTAAATAAGATTAGAATTGTTCTAATTGATTTATTCACAACCTATTTAATATGGAGAACCTAAAGGGTCACACCATAAAAGGAAGAATAATTATTTAAGAAGTTAATGGCATAATCGTAATAATATGTTAAGTATATTTAATTTAATCTATGGTGATAGAATAAATTAAATAGCTTAATATTTATTATTTAATATTTTAGAAATATTAAATATAAATTAATAAGAGGAGTCTTATTAATATTATTACAATTATTATTATTTTAATTTCTAAAAGAGTTTAGGAATTAATTTAATATAAGTACTCTCATTTATTCCTAATTGGATTAGGAAGGAAAATTAATTAAAGAGTTTAATTAATTATCCCTAATAAGATTAGGGAGCCTAATTAATTAAAAGAATTTAATTAATTAAATAAAACCCAATTTCTTAATTGTTAAGGAGGGTGCCCACATCAATAAATAAGAGGAGTCTTATTATGGGTGGTAAGGGTTGTTGACTTTTCAACATCGACATAATTCCAATTGTTGGGAGAGTACACCTTTTACATAGAGATGAAAACTAGGGTTTGAGCCAAATACCCTTCTTCTTGAATTTTCTTCTTCCTTGGTGGATCACCTCTAGAGGCCAAACATTTGGGTGGCTAACGTTGATCGAAAGGAAGGAACCAAACCCGGTGGATTCAAGTTGAACGCGAAAGGATTTGGAGGTGAACTTGTACACGAGGAAGCTCGATCTTGAGGTATGATTTTATTCTTTATCTTTTCGTTTAATTAATAATTATGCATAAAGGATGATCCGGGTATATGGTTTGTAATTTTTAAACTCGATTTTACACGCTTGCATTAATTATGCAATATGATTGCATGGCATGAATATTACAAAACCTAACGATGGCATCGAGCCAAACCTTTATCACGAATTATTAATTGTTTTAATTTGATATGTATATTGATATGTGTTTAGAACAATTTAATTGGGCATAATTTTATTGTATAAAAAAAAATGAACTGATGCACGGAAATTAAATGCACAAAATAAAAAAAAAAAAAAACAAACGTGCTGCCGTTTTTTATTTTAAGGTACGCATGGGTCATTTGCTAAAAAGGATTGGAAGGACAAGGGATCACATGGAAGTTAACAGCAAGAAAAGGAGGCCAAGAACGGTTTTCAAGGCCAGCTGATGCACGGAATAAAAAAAAAAAAAAGGGGACCGCACAGTTATATATATATATATTATTACCGTAATATTATATATATATATATATATTTTAATAAATTTATAATTAAAATAAAAAGTTTATATTAATTTAAAATAAAGTTTATTTTAATTTTAATAATTTTATAATTAAAATAAAAAGGTTTGTTTTAATTTTAAAATAAAAGGTTTATTTTAATATTAAAATATAAAGTTTATTTTAATTTTAAAATTAGAATTTCATCTTAACTAATTAGAGTTGGAATTGGATTCCATAATAACTAATTGGAGTTGAAATTGGATTTTATTTTTCCTAAAATAAAGTAGTTTATTTGTGAATAGGGAAGTAAATCCATCTTTCCTTAAATAAAGGAGTTTATTTAAATATGAAATAAGATTTCATATTATTCAAAATAAAGGAGTTTATTTGTGAATAGGAAAGATAATCCGTGTTTCCTTTAATATTTTTTTTTTTATGGAATTGGATTCCATAATTAATTAAAATAAAAGAGTTTATTTTAATTAAAGATTTTTTATTACATGGAAT
Organism: Panax quinquefolius; assembly: GCA_020205615.1. NCBI lineage: Eukaryota > Viridiplantae > Streptophyta > Magnoliopsida > Apiales > Araliaceae > Panax > Panax quinquefolius. The sequence goes on along the minus strand of CM035166.1, from coordinate 13,624,276 downwards.
TGGATTCCATAATATAATTAAAATAAAGGAGTTTATTTTGATTAAAATTTTGATTAAAATAAAATAGTTTATTTTATTCAAAATAGGATAAATTAAAATAAAATAGTTTTATTTTGATTTAAATTTGGATTTAAATAAAGGAGTTTATTTTTATTCAAAATTAGATTTTATACTAACTAAATTTGCCCATTAAATGATATCAATATATATATATTAAATGTTTATTATTCATATGATGAATGTTATTTATTGATGCATATGATGATGTGTATGATAATAAATGGGATTGATTATGGACTATTGACCAATGTGATTGGATTTTATTTTAGTTGGATGCATGAATGTATGGGTTTTATTAAATGGGGTCTGCGTACCTCGTCTTCTCTAAATTTTCTTAATGTAAATTCTATCTCCCTCCTATGTACTTCCCTTTGACTGCTGATCAAGGTTTCTATTTATTTTAAATAGTTTTGTAATAGGAATATTTAGAATTATTTTGAAGAATTAGAGATCAAGGAACAAGAAGCGCTTGAAGACCGGTTGTGTAATAGAGCCCTAGGGTTTAAATGTAATAGTTATATTTAAATATTATTTCTTGCACCCCTAGGGTTTGACCTTTTGGTTCACTTGGTGGCTCTAGTGAACCAAACTAGAATAAAAGTCCATAATCAATCCGGGTAGAATATAGTATTCTATATGTGCATGCTTATACTATATATATTATATATTATGCAAACATGCTTCGTATGTTCATTAATATAACGCGTATTTTATATATATATATGTGCATGCCGCGCTAAACAAGATGAGACAAATTAATAACAAACCCCTCGAAATTTTTATATTAAGTCCTAAGCGTTCAAAGATATTTGGAATATCGAGCGTCAAGCCTTTAACATGATAAAATTAATAGAGTATTAAACATTTAATATGAGTTTGTTGTGTCACCACAAGGCAAGTATTAAGTATTTAAGATATTAATTTATCACATTTGATGCTTATAAAGAAAATTGAACAATATTGTTTTGTTGTGTCACCACAAGGATGATATTTTTCTTTTTGAATATATGGAGTGCTAGGTCGGACTTAACTTGGATAATTTTGATTCGGATGTGCCACCACTGATCAAAATAATCTAAGAGGCAAAATACAAGGAGTTGCATAGTTGATGTAATTGACAAAAGTTGTCTACCTATTTATTTATATATAGTTTGTTGTGTCACCACAAGGCTATATACATTTGAAATGGGATCCTTATTCTCACTAGCAAATCTTTAATTAGATTTTGTCCGAATTATATAAGTGAGGTAATATAGTTTGAAGAAAATAGTGGGAGATACCAATTTAAAACAAGACCTAATTTATTTTGGTAATTAATAAAAGAATGTATGTTAAAATGTTGTTAATTACAAATTCATTTACAAAATTTTACAATGTCTAAAATTACTATCACTGCAAAGCATATTAGATGCTTAATTAATCAGACCGAATTAAACGGATTGGTTAAGGAATTTGGGAATAGTTCTCATAGCTGAAAAGCTATCTTATGTCCTTAATACGCCTATCCTGCGCAATGGTTGCGAGATAATGCCTCTGAGGAAGAGATTGCTACTTTTAGAAAGTGGCAAGATGATGCACAATTAGCTCGATGCATCATGCTCGCATCCATGAGTAACGAGCTTGACGTCGACATGAAACCATGGATGCTCCTACTATATTCACCGCACATCAAGTAGTTGATGGTGAGGAAAGTGGGGCCGATAGATATCGATATCTAAGGAGCTCTTCCGATCTAGAATGGCCAATGACACTACTGATGCAGATAAAAAAGTCCTTAACATTATCAATTTGATTGATCAATTAGGACAACGGGTTTTGTCATGGATGGAGAGTTGAGCCAAGATTTGATCTTGCACTCACTCCGGACTCCTTTCACAATTGTTGTGAATTTTTATATGAACAAGCTAGATATCGACTTTCACGATTTGCTTAACATGTTGAAAAATGTTGAGAGTCACTTTCCAACCAAGAAAGATCAAGTCTTCTTGGTAGGGGCCAAAGGATCTTCCGAAATAAAGAACGATTCAAAGAAGGTAAATAGAAAGGCATAAATAAAGGATAATAAGAACAAAAGCGATATGGATAGCAAAGGTGTTTGCTTCCACCGCAAATAAGCTTTGGACACTTTGGAAAGAAACTGCGAGAAGCATCTTGCGAGAGGCTAACGAAAGAAGCTTAGTGAAGTTTGATTCTGTCGCTTTTTGTTCATGATTGAAATAAATTTTTCTTTAAGTCAAGGTTCTACTTGGGTATTGGATACCGATTTGGTTATCATAAATATAGATTTATGAAGGGACCAAGCAGTAGAGAAAGTTAAACAAAGATAAGTAATCCTATGTGTGGAAAATGAAGCAAAGGTTCTTTGCATTAGCTATAGAAACTTATAGTTTAGCATTTGCTACGGGCAAATCTATTAAGTCAATAAGTTGTTATTGTATTCCGGTTCTTGTTAAAAATATTATTTCCATTTTATTGTTGACATGATGAAAACTTTGGTATTATAATTAAGAACAATTGTTGTTCTATTTATAATAATAATGTTTTGTATAAATGGAATATTACTTAATAAATTTTGTATACTTGACTTACATGAAAATAATTTTGCATATTGAACAAATTAGTATAAGAAAAGGAGATGATCATTCAAAGAGTTGAATGTGTGTATTTGCTAAAATACAAGTGTGAATTATTTGAAAGGTTCAAAGAATTCAGAAGTGAAACAAATTGGCAAAGTATTAAGATTCTTTGATTAGATCGAGGATAAATACTTGTGCAATAAGTTTCTAGATCATCTCAAATAGTTTTCTTATAATGGACACATCCTGATATGCAATAATTGATTGATGTATCTGAATGAAAAATCGTACCTTGTTGGACATGGTGCGGTCCATAATGATTTTACTGACATTCCAGTATCCTTCTGGGATAATGTCCTAGAAATGGCTGCATATCTACGAAAATGGTAACCTCAAAATCCATTTAAGACTCCATAAAAGTTATGGATGGGGAGGATTCTAATCTTAAGTATGTTAAGATAAGGGGTTGTCCAACTTATGTGAAAAGGTTTCAAAAGGATAAACTTGGGACAAGATTTGACAAGTGTCGATTTGTGGGACATCCTAAAGTAAGTTTAGGGTATATGTTCTATAATTCTACTTAGCAAAAGGTGTTTGTTACGAAACACGCTTTAAGATAAAGGCATTTATCATTGAAGGGGCTAGTGGGAGGATAATAGATCTTGAAGAGTTCAAGAACCACAAAACACTATAAGTCAAATAAGAGGAACCTATAGATGACCTATTATTGCACCTGGCCAATAATAAATCTGAAATAGTACCAAAGATACCTAGGAGGTATGGATTAATCATGGATGATGATGATGAGGTACACATCATAGAAGATGATGATCCAGATTACATACGATGAGGTAAGTGTTGTGAACACTCGAGAAATGGATTGAAGCAAGTTTCTCAAATATGGAACATTCGTTTTGATGAGGCAATCAAAAGAGTTTGATTTTATCAAAAATAAGAATGAACCTAGTGTGTACAAAAGGGTCAGTGGGAGCATCGTGACATTCCTAGTACTATATGTTGATATACTACGGATAAGGAATGACATACCAATGCTACAATCAGTAAAGATAAAGTTGTCTAAACATTCCTCCATGAATGGTTTGGGAAGAGTATCTTAATTGGGGATAAAATCTATATAGATAGATTTAAGAGGATGCTCGACTTAACCCAAGGAACGTATATTCATTTGATGCTAAAGTTGTTTAGCACGGCAAACTCCAAGAAATGTCTCATGTCGATGAGCTATGGAGTGTATCTCTCTTAATAGTCCCCACAGACTCCTGAAAAGAGAGGTCGCATGAGTGACAATCATGTATGCAATGAAATGTACGAGACACGATGTTGATCGGTCATATTGCAGGAGAAGATCATCAAGACGAAGAAAAACATCTTAAAGTTCTTAACCCAAGCACTAAGGATGTGAGCATATTCATGGTGGGTCCGAATTAAAACTAGAGGGCTTTACTGACTCAAGTTTTTTCGCACGGACTAAACGATCGAAAATCCACTTTAAGGTAAAGCGTTACCTTGAGCAATGGTGCGATTGAATTGGAAAGGTTCCAAACAACAAAGAGTTTCTTTGGTTTAGTGATAAAGACAAAGTATATAGCTATAAATGAAGTCGCAAGTTGATTGTTTGGATTAAAAGTTTATTACGTAACTAGGAATAGTTCCTAAGTCTCATCTTGGATCTAAACATGTGTTGTGGCACTTTCATTTGATTATTAGAATCATTGAAAGATGGGAAATCACTATAGAGATAGTGGACTCTCATGAACAACATTACATATCCATTAACTAAAGCTAATCCAACAGCAGGATAATCGTCACTTAGAGAAGAAGAGTATAAGATACCATGACGATTGGCTTTAGTGCAAGTGGGAGATTGAAAGTAGTATGCACACAAGCCAATCATGTTTGATGATAAAGCATATACTTTGTAACAATCTTATTCATTTATTAATAAAAAGTATTAATTTATTAAAGGCTTTTAATTATCTACATGATGCTGTTTTATAATATGTGATAAACCCATAGTTTTAAGCAATGCTTTTAGAATAATGATGATGATCATTCTAATGAGATCTAAATTCTTTGAAAGCTTAAAACTAAAATAGTTCCCAATCGTTGGATTACTAAATTGGGGATTAGTGAATCCGGATAGATTGGTACATCGTTGTTTGCTCATTGGATGAGGATGATTGATCTCATGATCATTTGTGTGGAGACACTAAAGCAAGTATGTAGGTGCTTATTAGAGAATAAGTTCACCGAGCGTTGCTCGCTAAGGAATACCTAATGGAGTTTTATTTGCTTCGTCGATAGGAATTCTGTGGTGATAGTAGTCAAGTAATCCTTGGACTTGAGATCATCATATTATCTTGTGTATGATGAGTTATACTTTGACTTATTCCTTAAGACCCTTAGGGTATATCAAAGGGTATGCTTGGGTATAATAAGTTGTACATGGAGATAATGTATGATCAATAAAGAATCTACCACTTCTAATAAAAGAAGAGAAATATCCTATGTGATTCGATAAATGACAACCCAAAGAGTCCTTGGCAAGGCAAAAATGAAATTAGAAAGGAGTTTCTAATTTGCATTATTTGAGTTGTTCATTTAAGGATCGAAATACATATAATTAAATAAAATAAGACTTGACGGTAATTCCATGTCTTATATTTAATTGGGACATTGTATGGTGGAAGGATTGAATTATGCGGTAACTATTTACTCAAAGGTTCTTTAATGATTAATGTTGAAATCTATATTATCTGGAAAGTCGTTGATCGCTGGGAGAGCTTATCCTATTATAGAATAAATATTATTTATTTTAATAAATTAATTGTTTAATTTATTTATTTAAATAAGATTAGAATTGTTCTTATTGATTTATTCACAACCTAGGTTTATATGGAGAACCTAAAGGGTCACACCATAAAAGGAAGAATAATTATTTAAGAAGTTAATGGCATAATCGTAATAATATGTTAAGTATATTTAATTTAATCTATGGTGATAGAATAAATTAAATAGCTTAATATTATTATTTAATATTTTAGAAATATTAAATATAAATTAATAAGAGAGTCTTATTAATATTATTACAATTATTATTATTTTAATTTCTAAAAGAGTTTAGGAATTAATTTAATATAAGTACTCTCATTTATTCCTAATTGGATTAGAAAGGAAAATTAATTAAAAGAGTTTAATTAATTATCCCTAATAAGATTAGGGAGCCTAATTAATTAAAAGAATTTAATTAATTAAATAAAACCCAATTTCTTAATTGTTAAGGAGGGTTGCCCACATCAATAAATAAGAGGAGTCTTATTATGGGTGGTAAGGGTTGTTGACTTTTCAACATACGACATAATTCCAATTGTTGGGAGAGTACACCTTTTTCTATAGAGATAGAAAACTAGGGTTTGAGCCAAATACCCTTCTTCTTGAATTTTCTTCTTCCTTGGTGGATCACCTCTAGAGGCCAAACATTTGGGTGGCTAACGTTGATCAAAGGAAGGAACCAAACCCGGTGGATTCAAGTTGAACGCGAAAGGATTTGGAGGTGAACTTGTACCTGAGGAAGCTCGATCTTGAAGGGTATGATTTTATTCTTTATCTTTTCGTTTAATTAATAATTATGCATAAAGGATGATCCGGGTATATGGTTTGTAATTTTTTAAACTCTGATTTTACACGCTTCCGCATTAATTGTGCAATATGATTGCGCACATGAATATTACAAACCTAACAAATACCAAATCACATTTTATGTTCATAATCCTACTAATAAATTCATCTTTTCACTACGGCCAAAGATATTCATCAACAAGTCATCTTTGCACTACAGGCCAAAGATATTTATCAGTTGGTCATGTTCATCTAAACACCTGTTAATCTTTGCACTACGGGCCAAAGATATTCATCAGAAATCATTCATCTTTGCACTACAGGCCAAAGATATTCAGTTATATCATCATTTAGGACTGAGGATGATGAAAAATATTTTAAAAAAAATGAATCCAGTGAAACAAAAGAACAAATATTAAGGATTCGTACTTTAAATAATTCCCGTTTAAAAATACTTCATAAATAACCAGAGTGGAGTAAAATTCAAGAATGAAGACCAAAACATAGATCCAATCAAAGATAGTATTAAGAATAGATATTTTGGACAAAAAGAAGAAATTTCATTTTTCGGTGAATAGTGTCGTATTCGTGAATAGTGCCGTATACGTGAATAGTAAATTCGACACCAAAAGATAGAAATTTCACAAAAAACATCATCACGTTTCGTGAATAGTACTCGTGAATAGTAACTCATGAATAGTAACTCGTGAATAGTAACTCATGAATAGTAACCCCGACATGAAAAAGTTCCAAATTTGATAAAAAAATTTCAACCAACATTCTGGCATAATGATATTGAAGAAATAATATCATTTTAGAAGAAAATAACCTCCCATACCTCAGAAAGAATAGTACTTACGATCGAATCTTTGGATATAGTCTTTGAAAGAACTTGCACCAGATAGCAATACTCAAGTACTAAAATACTCATAAAATACGCTCGATATAATAGAGAGAGAAATAGAGAGAAAACTTCAGTTTCTGGTGTGATTTTCAATTCTAACCTAAGCACCCTATTTATAGGAAAATGCTTAGAACACCAAAGCAGAAAATTTAATAAAATTTTATTATTATTATAAAATTTTCACGCCAACCTCTTGACAACCGATTTCAAAGACATTCCAACAACCAAAACCATCAAAAAACATTTTCTCAATTAATTTATTTAAAACTCCAAATAATAATAATTAATTAATTCGGAACTTCAATAATTCATAATAAATAGCCCTTTTATCAGAAAATTCAAATCTCATTTTTTATAGAAAATTCAATTCTCTATAACTTTGCAGAAGAAAGTTTTTCCAAATTTCAAACAGAAATTGACCGAAATCCATAAACGGGCAATTTTACAGGCTATAATCAAATTTCAGTCAAGAAATGGGCCCACAGACATGTTTAACATGTTTTAAACAACTTTTGCAATAAAAATACTCTTCCTCATATACTCATATATCCCACATTCATTGTAAAAAATATCATCATTATTATATTATAATAATATAATAAAATATTATTTTATCATAAAAGATAAAATAACGATTTTCAACAATTGTCACTTCAAAAATTTTCTCCATCTATATCCACATAAAATCAATATTTTTTTCATCATATAAATCAATAATTAATTATTCACAAATAATATTACAGAATCATAATAATGATGATCAAAGCCGCTCCTCAGAAAGAGGGCTTTCCAATAAGAATTTCTCTTTATTGGTAGCCTTGAATTAGGTGACCAAACCTCTCCTTGATGAGAACTTTCTAAACATTGCCAATAATGTTATCTAATAATATTATTCAGATAATATGAATTATTGCTCCGATAATGGAAAATACTGTGTAGTGACCATTATTAAAACAACAGTAATATAAAATATCAACGCAACAATTATTGAATCAATAAAATATAATCTTTAACAAAGAATTACTATAACAATTATTCAGTAGTGCCTTCTTACGTAAGAATCAATAATTCAAAAATACTGTGCAATACCGTGTGCTACTGTGCAACAACGCGTATTACTTTACTTTAACCACCGGGTATTCCAACAAAGTGTTAATTGAACGATTACGCCAGATTATTTATAAAAACTTTAATTTGTCGTTTTTCATCCGACAATTTTTTTCATTATGGGGCCCACAAATGGTACGTGTCTTGTAATTTAATATTCCCAAGCGTAAAGAATATTCCACGACCAAACGAATATTCCCAAATAACAATAAATATTTTATAACCACTTGCGTATTTTTGAAAAAAATTCATATATCACCCTTAACTTTAACTTTTTATCAATTTAACTATTTCTTGAATTAAATTATAAGAAAAATTGAATACTTTTATTTCATAAAATTCGGGGTCTTACAATCTCCCTCCTTATGAAATTTCGTCCCCGAATTTACGTACTGTATTTCAAAAGTTGAGAATACCTTGCTTTCATTTCAGATTCTATCTCCCGGGTCATCATGATTTCTCCATTGCTCATCTCCCGTGATAACTTCATTTGGGTTCCTCACTTGTTGGGAAGTCATGACAACCGCTATCCCTCGAACTACTCGACTTTGACTTGTCTGGGGTAGCATTTGGCGTCATCACTACCGTTGGAATATACTTTTCTATAGGGCATATTCCTCCCTCAACTGCCTCGCCGTACTCCTGATTCATGATCTGAATCATCAATCTTTGATCCATATCGAATTCAGGTTGACCGCTTTGTACAGGGTAATTCAAAACTCGATGTTGGGTTCTCCCAATTGCTTTCCAAAAAGAGAAATTCATATCATCTATTTTAGCCTTCTTAGATCGGACATCTCTTTCCACAATATCCACGTGTCGTGCGGCTTTTGCCCATGCATCACTTATTCTCACTCGTTCAGTTTTTCCTTCTTTCAGCTCAGATTCCATCTTTATCATCTTATACTCTGCCAAAGAATGCTTCTGTTCAAGCATCACATATCGGGTAACACAAGCTTGAATTGTTGCATCCTTTTGCTCCACGACCGCCTGTCGTTCTTCAGTCTGCTCTTCTAACTCATGAATACAATTTTGAAATTCTACATTTTGATCATATAATACCTCTAACAAACTCTCCTCAGGTACCTCTTCTTCCTCTTCTTCCTCACTCTCAGATGTTACCTCTGCGACTATCTCGGGTGCAACTATCAATTCTTCACTCACCACATGGATATCTCTAATTCCTTCTTCGTCTGACATCACATTATCATGGCTAATGATTAGAGGTATCCCTACAGTCTCATTTACTCCATTGTTAGCATTCTCAGCTGCCATTCTCAAATACTGCCATAAAACAAGGGTTAATTAATCAAATTAAAATATCACATAATATCCGTATATTATGACCGATCAACAATTAAGCTTAGGTAGGACACACTAGCGAAGGAATTACTCATCTCTCCCCTCCTAGTTTTAATCCCGATCTCCGCCAGAGATCATATCCCTAAGCTCTGATACCAAATGTAACAACCCCAAAATAGGTCCATTCTATCCAACCCATTCTGAGTCGCCAAATACATGGTACAAAAAATAACTACAACTTTATTACAACAATTATCGTGCAAAATACAACAACACATATGCTGTGAGTTTGGATACAAATATATATCAACTATGACTCATGTCCCAACCGTGGACAACACCTCATAATGACACCTTATATAAAGGTATAGTCAAAAACTGTTTTAGAAATTAGAATCTTTGGGAAGTGCTCAAAGAAACCTTTGTACATGGGAGGCCATGCTTCTAGGTTATGATAGATATCATATGGCCACAGAATTATCCTTGGTTGACCCAATAGACCCCAAAGAAAAACGAGAAGATTACTATCATATTCTTCCCAATGGTGAGCCTTCTCTTGACATATCATTATCTCTATTGTCTCTAATTGAGAGTTATATTTCAAATAGACTCCAAGATCATATAGGTAGTCTTTGGTAGATATACTCGTGAAGTGGATGAAACACAACCACATCTTATGATGACACGAGGTTGTATGTCATTAGACATCTTGTATGATAGTGGCAAAACACCCTTCCAAGTTAAATTCACCTCACCCTCAACATCTATAGACCACCGTTCTATTCCCTTGTTATCCCCCGCTCTACCCAGCTACACTTTTATTACCTAAAAGGAATTGTGAAGCAAAAAGGGTGAAACCTGAACTAACTCGATAAAGAATATCATGACTAAAGATAATTAAATTATCAATAGCCTTCATCAAGAATAAATCGAGATTTAGAACATATGGTAGATGATAAAACTTTTCAACCATAGTTGCAGCGGAATGAACAATCCATTAGAAGAGTCAAATAGACTATAAAGTCTATTATCTTCTCCATGTTAAAAGTCCACCAACAATGTTTTATCCTCCTCAACATCAATCAACAATTCACATCCCACAATCACATGTAAACTCATAATCGTAATTGTACTTTCTAAATTCCTTTTCTCATCCAGACAAAGATAATTTTAATCACCGAAACATCAAAGATTATGGTTATACCAAATCACAGTTTATGTTCATAATCCTACTAATAAATTCATCTTTTCACTACGGCCAAAGATATTCATCAACAAGTCATCTTTGTACTACGGTGCAAAGATATTTATCGATTGGGGCCCACAAATCATTATGGGCTCCACAAATGGTCTGCTGTGCGTATTTAAATATTCCCAGATAGAAAGAATATTCCATGACCAAGCGAATATTCCCCGACAACAATGAATATTTTATAACCACTTGCATATTTTTGAAAAAAAATTCATATATCACCTTTAACTTTAACTTTTTATCAATTTAACCATTTACTGAATTATAATTATAAGAAAAATTGAATACTTTTATTTCATAAAATTCTGGGTCTTACATCACAAACCCTAGCTGCTCTTAGAGAGAGACTAGAGAAAAGTTTTCAAAAATCATGTTCCTTTGGTGGCTAGTACCGCAGCTCTCTTTATTGCAGAATCGTGCGACGGTTCGCGTGCGTTCGTGTGGATACCATAGAGACATAGTTTCGTGAGGGATTGCATTGGAGATTCGAAGCCTTTCAGAGTTTTTTTTTCATAATCGGTATAATCTCTTAAACACTGAATTAATGTGTGTTTCGAATGGATCCTGTTTTAGGGTTTCAGATTTGGCTTTATATTTTTTATTTTCCGCTATGTTTTTATGCCGAAATCCCTACATATATGTCGTGCTTAATCCCAACATATATGCCGCATGGATCCTGTTTTTATGTCGTGCCAAAGTTTAAATTTTTTTATCTCGACTGATTTGAATATCTTTATTAGTTATGTCGGGATGCTTCACTTTTAACTCATCATCGTATGATCTGTACAATTTTATAAACATTAATATATTGGAAATGTATGTCAGTACAAGTAAAGAGATAGCGAGGAATAAAGTTTAATTTTATATGTGTACCTTGCCAATTCGTCAATCTCCTCATAATTGAGAAGAATGTATGTGACGACCCCAAAATAGGTCCATTCCATCCAACCCATTCTGAGTCGCCAAATACATGGTACAGAAAACAACTACAACTTTATTACTACAATTGTCGTGGAAAATACAACAACACATATGTTGTGAGTTTTGATGCAAATATATACCAACTGTGACTCTGGACACCAACTTGGATAACACGTCATAATGGCACCTTATATAAAGGTAAAGTTCATAACTGTTTAGGGAGAACCTTCACAGCTAGAGACCACCGTTCTATTCTCCTATTATCCTCGCTCGACCTAGCTACACTCTTATTACCTGAAAGGAATTGTGAAGCAAAATGGTGAGCACAACTAGCTTAGTAAAGAATATCATGACTAAAGATAATTAAATTATCAATAGCCTTCATCAGTAATAAATTAGAGATTTAGAACATATGGTAGATGATAAAACTTTTCAACCATATTTGCAGCGGAACGAGCAATCCATTAGAAGAGTCAAATAGACCATAAAATCTATTATCTTCTCCATGTTAAAAGTTCACCAACAATGTTTTATCCTCAGTAACATCAATCAATAATTCACATCACAATCACATGTATAACTCATAATCGTAATTGTAGTTCTAAATTCCTTTTCTCATCCAGACAAAGATAATTTTCATCACCTGAAACATCAAAGATCATGGTTATACCAAATTATAGTTCATGTTCATAATCATACTAATAAATTTATCCTTGCACTACGGCCAAAGATATTCATCAACAAGTCATCTTTGCACTCTGAGCCAAAGATATTCAACAACAGTCATCTTTGCACTACAGTGCCAAAGATATTCAACAACAGTCATCATCTTTTTACTCTACGCCAAAGATATTCATCAATAATTCATCTTTGCTACTACAGCCAAAGATATTCCTCAACAGATTCATAGTTGCAATCTGGGCCAAATATATTCATCAACAGCTCATATTTGCACTACAGGCCAAATATATTAATATCTCAAAAAAATATATAATCATTTCAGAATTTATATGTTTAATAATTATAACTATGTTGATCAATTCACCTTTGCACTTAAGCTAAAGATATTCAATTATAAATTCAATGGTCATGATCATACCAGTCAACAATTCAACTTTGCACTACTGGCCAAAGAGAACCCATAGTCATGATCATACCAAAAATCTACCCATCTTTACACTCAAGTCAAAGAGAAATATCATCATTAAGGTTATAGAAATGTTATATATGATAATAAAATCAATATAATCAAAACATCTAGATTTAATCTCAAGAGTAATATTCATAAATCAACTATAATTTGGTTAGAAAAAGAAACCAATTTTTGTCGTGAATAGTAACTCATGAATAGTAACCCATCGTGAATAGTAACTCGTGAATAGTAAATCGTGAATAGTAACTCATGAATATTAACTCATGAATAGTAACCCCGACATGAAAAAGTTTCAAATTTGATAAAAAATTCAAACCAATATTTCAACATAATGATATTGAAGAAATAATATCACTTACGAAGAAAATAACATCCCTTTCAATCCCTTACTATCCCTTACCTCAAAAGAGCGTGATTTATCCTGGAATATCATTTGAATCGAACTTGCAATCAGATAGCAACACTCAAGATATCAAAATACTCACAAGAATACACTCGATAATATAGAGAGAGAAATAGAGAAAACTTCGGCTTACGGTGTGATTTTCAATTCTAACCTAAGCACCCTATTTATAGGAAAATGCTTAGAACACCAAAGCGTAAAATTTAATAAAATAATATTATATTTATATAAATTTCCTCATTACCAAAAAATCTGAATTCAAAGATGCATTCAACACCAAATGGGGACCACCAACAATATAAAAACGTTTTTCTTAATAAAAATTATTAAAACTTCAAAATCAATTATTTCGGAACTTCAATAATTCATAATAAATAGTCTTTTTATCAGAAAATTCGAATCTCGCAACTTTTTATAGGAAATTCAATTCTCTACAACTTTGCAGAAGAAAGTGTTTCCAAATTCCAAATAGAAATTGATCGAAATCCACATACGGACGATTTTACAGGCTATAATCAAATTTCAGTCAAGAAATTGGGTCCATCGACACACAAAACATGTGTTAATCATTTAATGCAACGAAAATTCTCTTCCTCCTCATATACTCATATATCACACATTAATTGTAAAAATATCATCATTATTATATTATAATAATATAATAAAATATTATTTTATCAGAAAAGATAAAATATCAATTTTCAACAATTGTCACTTTAAAATTTTTCTCCATCTATATCCACATAAAATAAATTTTTTCCTCATCATATTAATTAATAATTAATTATTCACAAATAATATTATAGAATCACAATATTGACAACCACGCAGTTCCCAGGAAAGAGGGGGCTTTCCAATAAGAATTTCTCCTTACTGGCGCGCAATTAGGTGACCAAACCTCTCCTTAGACAGAACTTTCTAGACATTGCCAATAATGTTTTCTAATAATATTATTCAGATAATATGAATTATTGCTTCGATAATGGAAAATATTGTGTAGTGACAATTATTGAAACAACGATGTACTGAAAATATCAACGCAAATTATTGAATCAAAATAAAATATTGAGCAATAATTCTTATCGTAACAATTATTGAGTAGTGCCTTCTTACGTAAGAATCAATAATTGGTGCAATACCGTGTGCTACTGTGCAACCACGCATATTACTGTATTTTAACCACCGGGTATTCCAACAGTGTTAACGGTAACAACTACGCCGTTATTTATAAAAACTCCCTTTTATCGCTTTTCTTCATCCGATGAGTTATTACATTATGGGGCCCTGAAATGGTCATTGTCGTATTTAATATTCCCCGGCGGAAAAAAAATATTCCACGACCAAACGAATATTTCCCGACAACAATGAGTATTTTATAACTACTTGCTTATTTTAAAAAAAAATTCATATATCACCCTTAACTTTAAATTCAATTTAACCATTTACTAAATAGTAATTATAAGAAAAAATTGAATACTTTTATTTCATAATATTCGGGGTCTCACAATCTCCCATCCTTATGAAATTTTGTCCCCGAAATTTACGTACCTGGTATTTTGAAGAGTTGAGAATACCTTGCTTTCATTTCAGATTCCATCTTCCCTATCATCATGATTTCTCCATTGCTCATCTCTTGTATTTCAGACATCATTCTAGAATACAGCTTCAAAACAAGGGTTAATTGAACAAATTAACATATCACATAATATCCCAATATTATGATTGACCAACAAAGAAGCTTAGGTAGGACACACTAGCGAAGGATTTACTCATCTCTCCCCTCCTAGTTCTATTCTCCGATCTCCGCCAGAGATCATATCCCTAAGCTCTGATACCAACTGTGACGACCCCAAAATAGGTCCATTCCATCCAACGCATTCTGAGTCGCCAAATACATGGTACAGAAAACAACTACAACTTTATTACTACAATTGTCGTACAAAATACAACAACACATATGTTATGAGTTTTGATGCAAATATATACCAACTGTGACTCTGGACACCAACTTGGATAACACGTCACAATGGCACCGTACATAAAGGTAAAGTCAATAACTGTTTAGAGAGAACCTCCACAGCTAGAGACCACCGTTCTATTCTCTAGTTACCCTCGCTCGACCCAGCTATACTCTTATTACCTGAAAGGAATTGTGAAGCAAAAGGGTGAGCACAACTAGCTTAGTAAAGAATATCATGACTAAAGATAATTAAATTATCAATAGCCTTCATCAGTAATAAATCAGAGATTTAGAACATATGGTAGATGATAAAACTTTTCAACAATCGTTGCAGCGGAACGAGCAATACATTAGGAGAGTCAAATAGACCATAAAATCTATTATCTTCTCCATGTTAAAAGTTCACCAACAATGTTTTATCCCTGTAACATCAATCAACAATTCCTGTCCACAATCACATGTATAACTCATAATCGTAATTGTAGTTCTAAATTCCTTTTCTCATCCAAGACAAAGATAATTTTCATCACCTGAAACATCAAAGATCATGGTTATACCAAATTATAGTTCATGTTCATATTCATACTAATAAATTTATTTTTGCACTACGGGCCAAAGATATTCATCAACAAGTCATCATTGCACTACAGGCCAAAGATATTCAACAACAGGTCATCTTTGCACTATGGGCCAAAGATATTCATCAATAATTCATCTTTGCACTACAGGCCAAAGATATTCCTCAACAGTTCATATTTGCACTACAGGCCAAATATATTCATCAACAGTTCATATTTGCACTACAGGCCAAATATATTAATATCTAAAAAAAAATATATAATTATTTCAGAATTTATATAAACAATAATTATAACCATGTTGATCAATTCACCTTTGCACTTAAGCTAAAGATATTCAATTATAAATTCAATGGTCATGATCATACCAGTCAACAATTCAACTTTGCAGTACTGGCCAAAGAGAACCCATAGTCATGATCATACCAAAAATCTACCCATCTTTACACTCAAGTCAAAGAGAAATATCATCATTAAGGTTATAGAAATGCTATATATGATAATAAAATCAATATAATCAAAACATCTAGATTTAATCTCAAGAGTAATATTCATAAATCAACTATAATTTGGTTAGAAAAAGAAACCAATTTTTGTCGTGAATAGTAACTCATGAATAGTAACCCGTCGTGAATAGTAACTCGTGAATAGTAAATTATAAATAGTAACTCGTGAATAGTAACTCATTAATAGTAACTCATGAATAGTAACTCATGAATAGTAACCCCGACATGAAAAAGTTCCAAATTTGATAAAAAGTTCAAACCAATATTTTAACATAATGATATTGAAGAAATAATATCACTTACGAAGAAAATAATATCCCTTTCAATCCCTTACTATCCCTTACCTTAAAAGAGCAGTACTTCTATCTGGAATATCGCTGAACGAACTTGCACTGTATAGCAACACTCAAGATATCAAAATACTCACAAGAATACACTCGATAATATAGAGAGAAATAGAGAAAAACTTCAGCTTTACGGTGTGATTTTTAATTCTAACCTAAGCACCTATTTATAGGAAAATGCTTAGAACACCAAAAGCGAAAAATTTAATAAAATATTATTATATTTATATAAATTTTCTCGATACACCAAATCTCAATTCAAGATGCATTCAACACCGATGGGGGGCCCAACAATATCAAAAACGTTTTCTTAATAAAAATTATTAAAACTTCAAAATCAATTATTTCGAACTTCAATAATTCATAATAAATAGCCCTTTTATCGAAAAATTCGAATCTCGCAAATTTTTATAGGAAATTCAATTCTCTACAACTTTGCAGAAGAAAGTGTTCCCAAATTCCAAACAAAATGGTTCAAATCCACATACCAGACGATTTTACAAAGCTATAATCAAATTTTAGTCAAGAAATGGGGTCCACCGACACACAAAACATGTGTTAATCATTTAATGTAACAAAAATACTCTTCCTCCTCATATACTCATATATCACACATTTATTGTAAAAATATCATCATTATTATATTATAATAATATAATAAAACATTATTTTATCAAAAAGATAAAATATCAATTTTCAACAATTGTCACTTTAAAAATTTTCATCTATATCCACATAAAATAAATATTATCCTCATCATATAAATTAATAATTAATTATTCACAAGTAATATTATAGAATCACAATATTGACAACCATGCAGTTCCCAGGAAAGAGGGGGCTTTCCAATAAGAATTTCTCCTTCTTTGGCGGCAAGAATTAGGTGACCAAACCTCTCCTTAGATGTAACTTTCTAGACATTGCCAATAATGTTTTCTAATAAAATTATTCAGATAATATGAATTATTGCTTCGATAATGGAAAATATTGTGTAGTGACAATTATTGAAACAACAGTAATATAAAATATCAACGCAACAATTATTGAATCAAAATAAAATATTAAACAAGAATTATTGTAATAATTATTGAGTAGTGCCTTCTTACGTAAGAATCAATAATTGGTGCAATATCTGGTGTATATCTTGTAAGCGACCACGCATATTATCATGTATTTTAACCAACGGGTATTCCAACGATGTTAACAGTAACAACTACGCCGATTATTTATAAAAACTCCCTTTTGTCGTTTTCTTCATCCGACGATTATTACATTATGGGGCCCACAAATGGTCATGCTACAAATCGCATTTAATATTCCCAGACGGAAAAAAATATTCCACGACCAAACGAATATTTCCCGACAACAATGAGTATTTTATAACCACTTGCTTATTCTAAAAAAAAAATCATATATCACCCTTAACTTTAAATTCAATTTAACCATTTACTAAATAGTAATTATAAGAAAAAATTGAATACTTTTATTTCATAATATTCGGGGTGTCACAATGTAAGTATGTGCAGCATGTAATTCTTGCTCAGAGAGGAATATGCGCTTCCCTTTTCCATAAGCGCGACCCGATAGACCAAATATAGAAAGTCGACCATTTAGTTTAACATTGCCCCCATCATCATGTCTCAATACTCAATTAGCCTTTGTCAAGACTTCGTCCAGAAAATAGTCTTAAACAAACGTAGATATCTCATCGAAACTGTATACCTCAAATATCGACCCCTCGACATAAGCTTTATTCTTCACTTTCCTCTTAAGGTTACCCATCACCCTCTCGAAAGTTTATATCCATATATATTGAACTGGACCCCCAACACGAGCTTCATAGGGAAGATGATTTTGCAAATGCTCCATGGAGTCAAAAAAACCAGGTGAGAATATTTTCTTAAGCTTACACATGATCCCAATGATGTTCTTCTCAAGTACGGACATGACCTTCTCATTTAATGTTTTTGAAAATAAGTCTCTGAAGAACCGACTAAGATCCGTCAAAGCATCCCATATAGGTTTATCAAAAAGATCCCGAAATGCAATAGGCATGAGTCTCTCCATGAACACATGACAGTCTTGACTCTTCATCCCTTGCAATTTCCCACCCGTAACACACCTTGAAATGTTTGGCGCATATCCATTTGGTAGTTTAAGAGACTTAAACCATCAACATATCTTCAAATTACTTTTTGGACAATGTGTTCCTTACATGCGGTTTGACCATCTTACCATTAGGAGATTCATAAAGTTCTAATTTAGGACGCTTACAAATATCTTTCATGTCCAACTGTGCCTTATCATTATCTTTTGTCTTTCCCGTAACACTCATCATGGTGTTAAACACATTGTCGAAAACATTCTTCTCAATATGCATCACATCTAGATTATGACGAATCAAATTTGTAGACCAATAAGGCAGTTCCCAAAAGATGTTTCTCCGAACCCAATTATGAGACTTGCTAAACCCATTGATTATGTTTGCGAAATCAATCTTACCGAATGTGATGAGCGCCAATCTCATCACACGGCCTCTCATCTCCATCCCCGACAATCGCGGTGAAGGCATATCATTATTTACTTTCCCTATCCTGAAGTGTTCTCTATTTCTTTGAAACGGGCGATTTAGCGGCAAGAAAAAACGATGACAATCGAACCAGCAATGTGAGACACCGAATTTTATGAAATAAAAGTATTCAATTCTTCTATTTTGGTAAATAGTTAAATTGATAAAAGTTTAAAGTTAAGGGTAATATGTGAATATTTTTTTTTTTTTGCAAAGTAAGCAAGTTGATATAAAATATTCGTTGTGTCGGGGAATATTCTTTTTGTCGGGGAATATCCGTACGACGGTACAATCATTTGTGGACCACACAACGGAATTATTGTCGGGTGGAGAAAATGACAAAATTATTTTTATTAAAATAACGGCGGAAGTTTTACCGTTAACTGTTAAAACACCCGGTGTTAAAAGTACAGTAATATGCATGGTTGCATAGTAGCACACGGTATTGATTATTGATGCTTACGTGAGAAGTCACTCAGTTTTGCTTTATTAGTATTATTAATGTAATAAAATAGAAAATCATTTTATATAAAATAGAATACTTTTATAAAGTTATTTGTTTTATTAGACAATAATTAGAATATATTATATTTTATTATACATAGTGTTTGCATAGTGTTTTGCATAGTAAAATCTTTTTATATAAAAATGAATACTTTTATAAAGTTATTTGTTTTATTAGACAATAATTAGAATATATTATATTTTATTATGCATAGTGTTTGCATAATGCTTGCATAGTGTTTCCATAGTAAAATCTTTTATATAAAATGTAATACTTTTAGAAAGTTATTTATTTTATTAGATAATAATTAGAATATATTATATTTTATTATGCATAGTATTTGCATAAGGTTTGCATAGTGTTTGCATAGTAAAATCTTTTTATATAAAATAGAATACTTTTATAAAGTTATTCGTTTTATTAGATTATAAATAGAATATATTATATTTTATTTAAAAGATTTTGCTTTAAATATGGACCGTCCGATTAAAGTAAATCAATCTGGACCGTTCATGAATTAGTTACTATCGATCCATTCTTACATAAATAAAGCTCATTCCTTCATTATTTCTTACGAATTCACTAAAACTCTGTAGAGAAAACTATAGAGAGTTCTTCTTCATAATCTTGGCGTATTTCTTTAGAGTTTAAGAAAGCTTTGAGCGTAGTGCAAGTTTTCTTCTAGTATATCCTCGCCATACCGATTTAATACTATTCTTTTACGGTGGGGGATATTATTTGTTGTACTCGTAAGGGATATTATTTGTTGTACTAGTTAGGGTATTCCTTCTTTCTTATTGGTGAAATTCTTTTGTTATTCCATTCTTTATTATTACATTGGAATAACTTGTATCTGTGGGATACCCTATACTTGGTGAAATTCTTCATTATTCCATTATTTATTATTACATTGGAACATCATATATAAGTGCGTTTCTGTTGGACTGGTTCCGCTTTTTATTATTCTGTTAGAATATCGTATCGCTTGCGTATTACGCTGACACAGTTCTATTATTTATTATTACATTGGGAATAACTTTTCATCAGATCTATCGCATGCGCATGGTGAATCCTCCTGTTATCCCATTCTTTATTATTTTGTTAGAATAACCTGTCTATGTGGATTACCACATGCATGGTGAATGATCCTTTGTATTCATTCCTTATTAAATTGTGAAAATGATCTGTCTAAGTGGATTACCGCATGACGGCGAAAATCCATGTGCAGTTTCATATATTCTATTATACTCAGTTGGTTAAAGTTTTGGCTTCTATACTCCATGAAATTAGTGGAATATCATTGATATTTGCGCTTCATCTAGTATCTTTTCATAAAAATATTCTTCTGAGCATTCTTGAATTTTACTCTACAAAGAAGTATCATGTTGACAATTTGGACGTTATTGGCTCCTGGATAAATTAATTCTTGAACTTGTTTTATTGAATTCTTATATCATTGTCATCATCCTCATGCTTATATTGTGTTGAAAGTCATCTTTGGCCGTAGTGCATAGATGGACTTGGTATGTTTATGACCAGGGATTATTCGGTATAATCATGACCGTAATGTTACAAATGATGTGGAAAAAGTCCTAATTGGCCGTGGTGCATTGATGGACGCTTTTGGTATGATTATGGCTATGGATTCTCTTGACCAAGGGTGCAAAGATGAATTGTTTTATGGCATGATCATGACCAGTTGATGAAAACACGATTATCTTTAGCTTGTAGTAGCATGGATAATTAAATGGTTGTGATATTAACGAATATCCTTAAGTGTAGTGCATAGATAATTCATGATATGGATTGATTATCAAGATGAGTCTCGATGATGAAATATAAATTCATGGATGTGATATTAACGAATATCCTTGGTCAGAGTGCGAGGGTGATTCGATGATGTGGATTATTTATTAAAATTGAGTCTCGATATAAAATATTTATTATGCACTTTTAATTAAGTAGAAGATAGTAGATATCATGCTCTACTTGACTCTTCTAAAATATGATTGTATGTCTTTGCCATGTATTGCAAAGATGAATTGTTAATGAATATCTTTGGCCGTAGTGCAAAGTTGAATTTATTAGTATGACTATGAAAGGAATTACGATTTGGTATAACCATGATTTTTGATGTTTCGGTGAAGATAGGTGATGAAAATTATCTTCGTCTCACAGTTGCGAAAGAGGAATTTAGAACCATAATTATGATTATGAGTTATTCATATGATTGTGGACAGGAACTGTTGATTTATTTTACATGGATAAAACATTATTGGTGGACTTTTAACATAGAGAATATAATAGACCTTATGGTCTATTTGACTCTTCTAATGGATTGCTTCGTTCACGCAACTATGGTTAAAAAGTTTTATCATCTACCATATGTTCTAAATCTACGATTTATTATTGATGAAAGCTATTGATAATTTAATTATCTTTAGTCATGATATTCTTTCTTTGGGCTAGTTGTGCTCACCCTTCTCTACTTCACAATTCTTTTCGGTAATAAGAGTGTTGTTGTAAGAGTGTTCTTTGGGTCGAATCGGGATAACGAGGAATAGAACGGTAGTCTCTAGGCGTGGAGGTTCTCCTAAACAAGATAGAAAAGTGTGTTGTATTCTATACATCATTTAGTTGTTATATTTGGTGAATTAAATAGGGAAAGCGAACCCAACTTTGGAAGGGTGTTTTGTCACTATCATACAAGATGTCTAAAGACATACAACCTCGTGTTATCATAAGACAGGGTTGTGCGCATCTACTTGCTGAGTATATCTACGGGCACTACCTATATGATCTTGGAGTTTATTTGAAATATAATATTCACTTGGAGACAGTGGAGATAGTTATATGTCGAGAGAAGACTCACCATTGGAAAGAAGATGATAGTAATCTTCTCGTTTTCTTTGGAGTCTATTAGGGTCAACCAAGGATAATTACGGGACATATGATATCTATTAAACCTGTATTTACACGGCCTCCCATGCACGAAGGTTTCCTTGAGTACTTTTCAAAGATTTTAATTTCTAAAACAGTTTTTGACTATACTTTTATGTAAAGTACCATTGTAAGGTTGTAGTCGAGGCACCATGAGAGTTACATACATTTGTATTAAAACTCACAGTTAACTGTGGTCGTATTCTATACGACAGTTCAACAGTTATATAAATGAAGTTATATTTGAATTTTGTACCATGTATCTGGCGACTCAGAATGGGTGATGTATACCTATTTTTGGGGGCGTCACAAGCAAGGCTTTTGACCTTTTGATAGATTGAATGACTTTGTATGCTCCATATAATACGGACGAGTCAACTTCCTGTGTGTACTCTATCCAGTTAAAATACCATAAGCCGGGAAGTACTCACTTATAGTTCACATAACCATTGTCCTAAGGTTGAATTTTATTTTCGTGGAAACATCCCAAGTCTATACTCCATCCTCCCACAATACCTTCAACTCATTTATAAGAGGTCTCAAGTAAACATCTAAGTTCTTTACAGGACTCTTAGGACCAGTAACCACGAGTGAAAGAAACAAGTATGGTTGTTTTATACACATCCAAGGAGGCAACTTATACGGAGTAACAATCAAAGGCCAACATGAGTACAAAACAGCTGAGTGGCCGAATGGGTTGAAACCATCGGTGAACAATCTAAGCCTCACATTTCTAGGTTCCAATACAAACCTAGGATGTGCTAAGTTGAAATCCTTCCAAGCCTGCCCATCTGCGGAATGGTTTAGTTCTCCATCTTTAGCTGGAAATTTCACATGCCAACTCATATGTTTAGCTTTTCTTAAAGACATGTACAATCTTTATAGCCTATGTGTAATTAAAAAATACAAATTTAAAAGGTATATTTGAAATTTTTTTCGTCACACCCTCTTTATTAGGCCTGAACCGATCATGACTGCAAGACGTGCACATTTTCATTTGTTCATTTTCTTTATAAAACAACATGCAATCATTCGTACATGCATCGATCTTTTGGTATCCAAGACCCAACTTCTTCACCATTTTCTTACAATAGTAATAGTTATCGGGTAATTTCTCACTGTCAGGCAACATACTCTTAACCAAATGCGATCGTTTGAATTTAATGATCTTGGAAGTATCGTGATCGAATCGCGATCATTGATTGTGAAAGGTCGCAAAGAAACCAAAGTCTTGACACTTCACGTCAATTTTTTAAGCTACAAAATTATACAAGCGACCACTTAGCGACTGCACGCGGTCGCTAATTTGATTTACTTGGTTTACAAGTTGAAGTTTTTAGTGCATGAGTTCTAACATTTTAAATGATATAATGATATTTTTTATTAGTTTAGATCTCGAGAAAATAATAGACTAACAAAATAGTGTTATGAATTTAAACACTTACTAGTAGATCAGTAGGAAAAAAAAATTGTTTCCATCATTTAAGCGTCCAATATTAGTGTTGTAGTAACTAAATTTAGAAGCAATTATGAAAAATAAAAATAAAAACAGTATTATTTTTTAAGTAAAACTGCCAGACAATTTTAATAAAAGTAAACAATATTAAAGATTTTCTATCAATCGATACCAAAATACAACAAGACAAGTACGAGTCGTTTTCGTTGGTCCTGAGTCAACTCAGTATCTAATGACGGATTTTTTTTGGTGACTTAGCAGCTCAAATTATTTTATTTTATTTTTCTATTTTTGTGTGTCATATAGTCATTTACAATAACTTCTCAAATTCATTATCTTATAATGACTTTTCAAATTCATAAACTAAATAGGGAGTAGTATATTGTAGCAATTTTCCCCTTATTTCTCTTAAAATTACTCGAGTAGGATTAGAGTCATGGTTTATTCAATGCAACATGGTCCCTCAAGACCAAAACCACTCTATTTATTGTCCCGGAGACTTGTATTAAGATTTAGAAACCAACTTGGTGACTAAGGGTGTAAACGAGTCGAACCGGAGCGAACAGAGAATTACTCGAATTTAACTCAAAATGATAAATTAATTACTTTCGAATTAAATTTCGAATTCAATTATATTTGAACAATTCTACTCAGATTCGATTAACCTCGAATATTTAGTACTCGAATTCGATCCAGGCTCGACTCGAATATTTATTCAAACTACTTTCATGAGCTTTAAATTCAAGCTCAAATTTGAGTCTCCACATAATAACTAGTTTTATAATAAATATAATTATAAATTGAATTTCTTATTTTACTTAAAAATGAGAAAATATATTTATTATTACACTTTACAAATATAAAATCACAATTAAAATTAAAACAAAATAAAATAATAACTAATTATCCTAATTTGATTTAAATTTGTATATATTATAAGAGAATGTATCGAACATCTAATCGAATATGTATTAGCAGGTAGTATGTATCGAATCACAATCAAAAATTGAATAGTTTGAATCTTAAGCGAATCGAGTATAACATTGCTTCGCATTCTACTCATATTTTTATTCGAACTATTTTTAATGCTCAGATTTGGATCATATTATTAACGAATCCGAGTCTCGCTTGTATTTTTTTGAGTCGAGCCTGAATCGAGCCCGAACTGTGTTGGCTCGTTTACAGCCTTATTGATGACTAGGCGAGGAGAAGAAGGGTGTGGCATAATTGTCCTATAATAGGAATATTAAGGAGCTACAATAAGTGCACAATAAATTCAAGAGTACCTCTTACTAGGGGTGTTCATTTGATTCGGTATTTTCGGTTTTTCGGTTTTCCGAATCAGACCGAACCGGTCGGTTCGATATAAAAAAGAACTGGTCCGGTTCGATACAAAAAAAATAGATATATACCTAGGTTTTGATGCTGGAATTTGATTCGGCGTTTTTATAGTTAAGTAAAAAGCGAACCAGGATTCTAAGATATCTGGATTTTAAATTTTTATTATTATTAATAATTTATTAAAATAATAATAATAAAATAATGATTATAATAATAAAATAATAATAATATTAATAATAATAATAATAATAAAAATAAAATAATGATTATAATAATAAAAATAAAAATAATAATAATAAAACGATAATAATAATAAAATAATAATAAAAATAATAATTATATTAATTTTCTAGAAAAGCAAATCTTCAGACCCAAATCATGGTTCTATTCGGTATCTTGGATTCAACCTGATTCCCATATCGAGATCAATATTTGGCCTATTTTGCATTCTGCCTTAGGTTCGGTTGGTAGCTTTTACAAGATGAACACCCCTACCTCTGACAATTTTAGGGGGACAAAATAATAATAGGATAAATCTTGGGGAAACAAACAAAAATTTCAAACAATGCCCTAATAAAACTATCAAACAAATATTCTTTTTTGTTTTATGTAATTTTTTCGATACAAAACCTATATAAGAAGTTATATTTGAGACTTTTTGTGAGACCATAGTTTTATTCACCATAATAAATGCATTTTACAAAAATATCCCCTTTTTTTCCCACCAACTTTTGTAATGTATTTTATGATATTTTAGGACGCCTCTTTTAATGAAAAATCAGACATATTATTTTGTTATTTATTGTAATGTCGTTTTTATTTGTGGTATCAACAGGGAAGGATTGAGTTAATTAACTCGATGCATGTCGATGAGTTCTTAGTTTAGTGGTCAAGATTGAGATATCCTGATTTTTACAGGTGAGTTTATTTCTTCAATTATGAGAAGTTTGTCTGATTAGTTTTTGAAATTGTAATAATGATAATGTAGTTGATTATAAAATTATATTGTACTAGTATTTGTTAAAAAGTGGGGCTTTCAAGATTTTTTTAACTTTGATGCATAATTTTATAGATTGCATTGCATAAAAATAATAAAACTAAATTATTAAACTTAATTATTTTAGTTTCCAATTTGGGAGGTGAGGTGAATTACCTATGATTAAAAATAGGGCCCACAATAGAGATGTATTTTGAGTATATATAAGACCTTACCTAAACCCACTAGTTTTTAAGTATAAAAATACAAATATATTGTATTTTAAATGAAATTATTTACACAAAACAAAAATACTTTGTATTATATTATGTAGTTATCCTTGTCACCAATGTAGTGTTTCTCTTTTCTCTACTTCATCAACTTTTTTCTATTCTTGTGTTTTTTATTGGTTGTTTTTTTCAAGAATCCTGTTATGTATTGCGAGATTTTTTTGTCCAATTATAATTGCGACGTATAATAATACATGAGATTGAGTAAGATTATAAAATTGGTAAATAAATCGTTAAAATATTACCGACCATAATTATCCATATAACTTGCAACTAAAAAAATCAACGTATAAAATGGCAAGCAATCATTTCATTTTTGCTTTTTAATTTTTGAAATTGAAATTAATATTCAAAAATTTGAGAAGCAATATAAATTCAGGACATAAATAAAAATAGAGAATAAATGTGAGATATCTGCATGACCACATATGTAGATATTGAGTGGTGGGAGCACCGGCAGCAGCTAAACTTTGCCTGCAGAATTTTGAGGACTAGGGTCATCAATCTGAAAGGGGACCCAAAGCCATCAAGTCAATATATGGTCGGTAGTGTCAATATCATGAGTGAGGTTAAACTTTTCGGATCCTCAAATCTTTGATCACTTGTTTGTTCACGCCAGCGAAATAATGGTCCAACAGTATTCAACTGTTAAGGCATTAAAGAATTCAATTAACAATTATATTTCGTTTTCAAAAAATAAACAGTCTTACACCACTAGTTCAATAGTATCTTCTTAAATTATCATAAATCACCACAAGTTCACTTAAAAAGTAATACTCCATCCGTCCCAGGATAAAAGTCCTGGTGGACTTTTCACGCATATTAAGAAGATGAATAAAATAATAAAATTGCCTATAATAATGTCATTAAATATGGAGAGAGAATTAGAATAAGAAAAGTATGAGATATTTAATGCTGTAGGCATAATAGAAAAAAATGTGTAAAATTTTGGTTATTAAAGGAAAGTGGATATTTAACATGGGACTATCCAAAATAGTAATAAGAACTTTTATCCTGGGACGGATGGAGTAACTAACTATACTACTGTTAGTAATTTAATTCCTTATATACAAATAAATTTTTTCTATATCTTTCGATATTGTGAAACTAGAGTATTACAATAACCTAATTTCGTGGATTAGCGTAAGCCTTTTTTAAATAAGATGATCATGTCAAACTCATTAAATAACTATATGTTGCCTTAAGATTTGTGATTTAGAAAGAGAAACAAAAAATAATTGTTATTAATATGATTATCGTATGAATTTTACTATATATAACGATAATTTTATGTTGATATTAAATACTGACTAGTGTGGATAAATATGATTGGAGGGAGTAAATAAAGAATTCACATGTTACAATTCTTTTTATCACTCCTTTATTCAAATCGAAAGAATCGTATTATTTGATTTACATACCGAAAATGATAACATTAATCTTCTCTCTAAATAAAGCCCCCGATATCCACATTAACCTTCCCTCTAAATATAGCCCTCGATACCCAGGTTTGTATTTCAATTTGATGTTAATCGCAATCTACATTCGACATAAGAATATCAGTGATCATAAAATTGTTTTCCTTAGCTAATTACTCCAATTAATAAACCTATATTTGTTCCAACCATATCAAGCCATATATATAACAAAGAGACATATATTTATTGAAATATAAAAAGGTTTACACCTGGGTGAAATTCATAATTTAGAGGCTTATTATATGAATAATGCTAGAGACACAAATTATTTTATAAAAATTTTACAAACTGCTGATATGACATACTCTTTTTATGTGGGACCAAAGATTACATTGAAGCAATTTGTTGATCAATATGCTGAGGTGGAGTATGCAACATCAACAGTTTGTAAAATATTTATAGAAATGTTTGTGTCTCTAACATTACTCTTATTATATATTCAGCATTCATGTTAAAACATGATAAGAAGATTCCATGTCATGATATTGTTTTAGTTTTTTGAGCTAGAATATGTCAGTTTATTTGTTCAAGATATTTTGGTGTTCAAATGATTTGATTCATAATACGAATTCAGAACAAATGTGTAGTAATGAAGGGAGATAGGTCCCAGCAGCAAGTAAAAGTTGCAGGCTTTGAGGAGTCTGGTCAATTTTGATGGCCCCAAATATGATCATAGATAGGCTCAACGGTCGGTAGTGTCAATATCATCTGCCGGACGGTGTGCAAGTGCAATGAACTTGAGAACAAGGGCATCTGAATGTCTTTGCGCGTCTCTTTTATATATAGGATAAATAAAAGAAATTTGATATTTTGACGACACTTTTTAATATTTACTCATAAAAAGTGTCGTTATAAATTTATAACGACGGTAAAAATTATAATTCTGGAAATAAACACACTTGGAGGGGGTGAATAGGTGTCTAAACTAAAACGTGTTTAACAATTACTAATTTTTAATTTCCTATTTCAGTACTAAAACAGACGGTTGAAACTAGTGTTTTATAGTGTCTGCTTTAGAGCAAACTTTACTTTTCTTATAATGCAGTAAGAAAAAAATAACAATAAGTCTAGGGGGACATTTTTTTAGTGACATTTCTAGTGACATTTTTTTAAAATTTATTTTTTTTGGTTTTTTTTTTTTTGTAATACCTCCAAAAAAATGTATAGTATTTATTTCAACTTAAATTTTTATAAAAAACAGTGTTTTAGGTGTAATTTGGATACATACAAGAAACAAGGTTGTACAGACTGTACAAGCCCTGTTTCTTGTATGTATCCAAATTACACCTAAAACACTGTTTTTTTATAAAAATTTCAGTTGGAATAAATACTATATATTTTTTGGGAGGTACTACAAAAAAAAAATCAAATTTTTTTTTTTTTTAAAATGTCACTAAAAATGTCACTAAAAAAATGTCCCCATAGAAGCACTCAAAAAATAATGACAGATGGTGTCTGGATTAGATCAAAATATATTTTAGTTATAATGCAGACAGATGAAACGTGTGTGAGATAATGTCTGGATTAATACACTTTATTCTATCAACAGAAAACTTATGTGAATGTGTTTAAATGCAAAGTGAGACTCAAACGATCAAACCACAAGAATTAACAAACCACAGACACAAGTATTTTTACGTAGTTCAACTCCTAATCTCTAGTCTAGTGGCCTACCTCCACGTCCAATACCAACTAGTATTGAATACTCTTTTTTATTAAACTTTAGAATTCAATTATTTACAAATAAAAAGAACTCTTTGTTCAAAGTAGCTTCACTGATAGACACCACTGACTCTTTGCACCTTTGCAACCTTTGCACCTCTGCAACATTGAAAGCTTTCTTTGAACAGACCTTACTGTTGATTTTTATATTCTATAATTTTAATGATGACAATATGCATAAGTATGATTTATTAAATAAGCTAAACTGATTTTGAAATGGGTTGGAAATAATTTATAATTAGTTTAGTATATAATATTTTAATATGTTTATGTATGGTTATATAATGGATTACATGGATTATATTATGGGTTGATTTCATAATGGGTTATAATTTGTTGCTTTGTATGGTGTCCCATTTCATTTGTTTCACTTAAGATAACCTGGAAGAGTGCATTACCTCTAAACTAATATAGCTATAAAATATCTTTTATATATCTGTTTTGCTACTATATCTAAATATGTTTTGCTGTGAAGACCAATTCGAATTTGAATTGGAGTATTTTAATGAGATTGGAATTGGTGTTTAATTAAAATTAAGTAAAAGGTAACAGGTTGATTTTTAAACCTTATCATTGATATTCTATTTCCTTAATATTAGCCCAATTATCTTTTAATTAATATGGTTGGGATATATCTTTCTAATATATATATATATATATATATATATAGAGAGAGAGAGAGAGAGAGAGAGAGGCGGATCCAGTTCGGACTCCCGCATTTTGTTAAAATGCAGACTTTTTTTTTTGTTTTTTTTTAAAACAACTAATTTTTTTTTAATATTTTATGGAACTGGAATATTTTCATAATACAATGTTTTGAGTGTGATTTAGATACATATAACAAAATATGTATCTGCATACAACATATTTTGTTATATGTATCCAAATCACACCCAAAATATTGTATTATGAAAATATTCCAGTTCCATAAAATATTAAACTTTTTTTTAGTTATTTTTTAAAAAATAAAATAAAATAAAATTGAGTCCGTATTTTAATCAGGTCCAGGAGTCCGGACCTGATCTTTATTCTCTCTCTCTCTCTCTCTCTCTCTATATATATATATATATATATATATATATATATATTGCATGCCTAGTAAGCTTTTCAATTAGAGAAGATGAAACACTTGTTTTAACTTCTTTAATTCATTTAGTTTTAGACAAAATATTACATTTACTCTTAATATAGTAGTTTTCGTACCATGTGAAAAATGTAATATTTATCTTTTCTGTGTTAATAAATCGTTTCCATCTATTTATGACTTTCTCATGTTCTTTCTCAGGGTGATTAGCACGGAAAGAGTGACGTTTACTCTTTGTTTTCTTTTGAATTGAAATCATCAGCAAGAGAGTTCCAATCTAGTTTAAATTCTTTTTTAACGACTCTTAATTGCTGATGAGTTTCAAAATCTGACGGACTAGGAGACAAAACTTGTTCTTCCTCTTCATATTCATTAGTGGTATAATAAGGATGACTAGTTTGACAACTATTTAAAACTCCTTTTAATTTAATATCTTGTAGAGTGATATAATTCAGTTTGAATGTATTTTTAATAAATTATCATTGTGTACCACATAACCTATAATTTTAAGCTAGGCAGGTTCTACTTTCAGGCTGACTACTATTGTTGAATAAAATTACCAATCTGTTCTAGATATTTTTCTTTTGAGAGGAGGTACCCAAATTTGAACTTATATTTAAAAAAAATATGGAAATAGAATATTCAAAAATTATGGTTGAAATAATTGCAGAAGGGTGGAAAAGTTCCTTCTTGAAGGTGAGGATTGAGTCCTCGATTTGTGCATGTCATCCTTGCGCAGGGCCATGCTAATCTTCTCTATATTGTTCCAATCTTATCAGATGTCCCCAAAGGGAAATGTAATTTAGTGGTTGCATAGAGATATTTAAAGTTCCTTCTTTAAAGTGCTTTGAATTAATTTTGAGATGACAATCTCATGAGCTATTTCTTGTGTTTCTAAGATTATTTGCAAGGGAGTAAAGACTTTCAAGGGGGAAGGTGGACTGAACTAAAACTTTTTCTAAATTAGTATATTATTATTGACTTTTAAAAGTTAATTAGGACATTTTCAAACTCAAAATTAATTAAAAAAAATCAATATCAATTTTAAATTTGAAAATATCTTGTAAGCAGACCACAATCCTAGACTATATTTAGTCTAGAATTTATCTTCAATTTATATAACTATATTTAAAACACCAACAAGACTAAATCTAAAAACTTAATAGTTCATATAAACTACAATTTTAATTATATTTAAATGGGAGTCAAAAGAGATTAAAACTTTTTTCAATTCATAAATTATTTTTATCTTTTATATTGTATAATTTAAACTAAAAAATCACTTAATATGAAATAGAGATAATAACAAATTTTAAGAATTAGTTTGGGGAAGGGGCTGCACGAACGCAAGCCACCAAACTAGGCCATGGGCCTTCCTGATCAAACCATTGACCCCATCCAGGTAAGTATCTTTTAAAGTTGAAAGTACATGTCTATTTATAGACTTGTCACTTGTCCCGGCGTTTTCATTTTTTGGGAAGTCAATGTGGGACTCAACGTATGAATTTTTCACAACATAAAGAGCTAGCTAAGCATATGGTATCTGATAAACTTGCCAAGCTGATCATCCTTTATCTTCTTCTTTACGCAGAGCAATAGCAGTCCCATGGTGTGCTGTACCGCAACTAACAAGTTGCAGACCATGACTTGTACTGATTTCTTCTTTGATTTTCTATCTTTTCAATTTGGGAACTGGTCCATCTATGTAAGGTGAGCTATTTTTTCACTTGTTTTAAAAAGTATCAAGAATTCTACTAGTATTTCAGATTTTTTCATAATAATAAACAAATAAATAAAACTTAAGAACTTAAGGTTGAGATAGTATGCAAAGAAAATTAATTTGTTCTTTCTTCATGGAGAGGATCACACAGTTCATTCCCAATTCTTTAGAATACAGAGGGGACAACTTAAAATTTGCTATATATATTAGTACTTTATTGAATGTGGGACTTCTGTTCCAATAGTTTTTTCTTCTTCCTGTTTTGGCTCAATGAAGGCAGCAAGCCTAATTCCAAAAATGAAGTAACGTACTTTCTAACATGCCCCAGCAAATATTTTAACAATTAAGATTTTGGTGAGGGCTGCGCGAACGCAAGCCCCCTCTGCCACAAATTATGATGTAGGCTCCACCACTTGGGTAGACCTTAGGCAAGCACCCTCCTGAGTGCAATGGAGGTCACTAACCTAGGCCATGGGCCTTTTGATCACCCATCGACCCCATCCAGGTAAGTATGTTTCATTGTTGATATTATATCCATATTTATAGAATTTTCACTTGACCGGGTGCTTCGGTTTTGTGCGCAACCAATGTGGGACTTAACACATAGAGCTAGCTAGCTTTGGTAGTTTATGAACTTAACAAGTTGATCTTCAAATCTTCATTGTTTGTTAACTATTCAATGGCGAATTTATAAACAAATGAGAAAAATTTGTCAAAAAGCATATAAATTGATATGTGCTCATCTTTATTATCATGTTAATATGAACTCTCTCTTTCACTCAACTTTGAACTCTAAATAACTATACATTGAAAATATAAGGAAACATATCATGAATAATTAAATAATAAATAATATTAACAAATATATGATATATATTATAAAACATATTAACGATTAAACTTAGGAGGGTGTATTCAATTAAGACTTTTAAATACTTTTAAAATTTGGTTGTATTCAACCAAGACATTTAAAGAGTATAAAAGTTTATTGGTATTCAATTACAACTTTTGTAATGTTTTTAAAAATTATGTGGTATTAAATTGAGACTTTTATAAAGTCTATAAAAGTATTTTGGTATTCAAAAAGTCATAGATATTTTAGATTTCTATCAAATGATAAAGTTTGACCGACTTTAGAAGAAAAGTTATAACTATCAACTCATATCCAAAGTCTGACCTCATCTCTAAAGACTTCTAAAGATTTCCAAATATTAAACATAAAGGTGAAAATTCAAATCGCCAATAAAGAAATTGTTAGAGAGATTTTATGAAAAATTCAAAAGTCGCAAAACTCTCTGATAAAGTTTTTACTTAAAATGAATATAAATTAATCTAATTTTAGAAAATATAATTATTAAAATTATAAACCGTTTAAATTTTTTTTTACTAAATTTATTAAAAATTAGATAAATTACACAAACTTTTATTATAGGAATATCTCATTATGACTTTAAAAATCAAACAATAATTTTGATTTTTAATATTATATTATATATATATATATATATATATGTTGATATAGTATATGATATATACAAATCTTGATAAACCGTAAAACACGTCAAAAAAAATTAGTTAAAAGATGACAACGGTCAACTGTTAAAAAATTAGTTATGTAGCATTTTAATTAATTAATTTCTTACATCATAAATAAATTAAAAAGTTGCATAATTATTTTTTAAACGGTCAATTTCGGTTCGCTAACAACTATTAATAATTTTAAGAAAAATAAAATCTTTCTGGCAATGTTGTTTGTGGTTTACCGACGACTAAAAATCTCTCTGGTAAATGTTTTATAACTTGGTGGCAATTTACTCACATGTATGAAGTTTTGTGACTTTTGATCATATAGATTTTCATTGTCGTATTATTTTGTGAAAAACATAGTTAAATTCTTACTAAAAAAACGTACGCATATATAGTATATATAGTTCAATTAAAAGTTAGCTTATTTTTTGTGTTGCGTCTGTAGCTTCTAAGTTTTATTCGTATTCAAGTATCCAAATTTATCATGAAATGAGTAGAATAATATGAATGCTTTCAACATATATAAAATCTCATGCCACAATAATTTAATGAAATAATGAGATTTCTTCTAGTTCATAAAAAAAGAGGGAGAGGTTGTACACATGGGCTAATTAAAACTTAATATAAGTTGTAAGATATATTAGAAGTATACAAAAGTCTATCAAAATCTTGGTAAAAAATCTATTAAAGTTTGTCACTTATTTTATGGAGTCTATAAAAGTCATTTTAAAAAAAGTCTTTAAAAGTCATTAAAATTCACAAACTCTACAAAAGTCTGTCACTTAAAAAAAAGTCTTTAAAAATCTTAATTGAATACACCCCCTTAGTTACCAATTATATTTCATATAGAAAATCTTTAGTTTACTAATTTTAAAATTACAAATCATAATGGTAACACTTTGTTTAACTACAATTCTATTCCTAATTAATTATATATTAAAAATGTATAAAATAATATTATGTATAAATAGTAATAAGTATTAAAAAGAGTTAATTGCACTTTGTATCCCTCAAGTTTACCCAATTTTGCACATTAAATCTTAAAATTCAAAACTTTGCATTTTACATCCCATTCTTTAGAAAAATTAGCACATAACACCCCCAACCCAAATTCTGTAGCTAAAAATGAAGGGCTAGCGACGTATTTTGCACTTTGAGCGACGAGTTTTTGGGTCAGAGGTGTTATGAGGTGACTTTTCTAAAGTTTGAGATGCAAAGTACAATGTTTTTAATTAATGTACAAAATGGGGTAAATTTTGGGATGCAAAGTGCAATTTACTCTATTAGTATATCAAAATAAATTAATACATGATTAAACTTTAGTTTTCAATTTTATCATAATAATAATAATTTAGTATTATAGAACAATTTTATTCCTTTTAAGATTCATTTAGCTCATTTATCATACTAATTTGCCTACGTTCCGTATTAAATGTCCTAATTTCTTTTTTAGGATGTTCCTAAATAAATGTCTTATTTTTATATTAGTAACTATTTTTATCTTATTTTTTCACTTATACCCCCATAATCTTTTTAGTAAGCTTTTGTTCGAAAATTACATTAGTAAATGATATATTGTTATACTACATTCTCTCTCATACTTGTTGGAATGTGAGAATAACAACAAAATAATAAGTAGTAGTTAGAAATTAATACCAAAAAATGTGAAGAGTTTGCATTTATGGGCATATGCATGTAATTAGTGGGTGAGTTTAAAGAGAGAAATATGCTTATTGGAATGTGAGAATAACAATAAAAATGATTAGAGAATTGATTCATGTGGGAACTAGCAAAGAATAATTAATGTTGGGGTGTAGAAAAGTGAATGGATACTTCAATAAATAAGTAATTTAGAAGGAGTAATTTAGGTTAAAAATATATTATTAATTAGCGTGTCAAAACCAATTATAACGTTTAATACGGACGGAGAGAGTAAAATTTTAAAAATTATTTTATAATTATTATATAAATAAATAATTAAAAATTATGTTATTTAAATAGTAAACTCGTGTTTCTTATAATACTATAAATCATCTTCTTGTAGTCATGTTGTTGCATCCACCGACAACGTGCGACTAGGGCTGCAAATGAATCGAACCAAACTTTGTCGAACTCGAACCGAACTCGAATACTTTTAATTGAACTCGAACATGTTCGAGTAACTTGATCGAACTAACAACAATGTAAGAGTTCAGATCGTTTGGTGTTCGCGAACATGATCGAGATATCGAATAGTTGGTGAACAAGTCGAACACAAGCTTGTTCCCAAACATGAACAGTTCGCGAACGTTCACGAACACAAACTTGTTTACAAACACCAAACTTGTTTGCGAACATAAACTTAGAACTCTGAAGCAAAAAATAGTTAAATAAATATCAAAATGTCTTCTCTAAGAGTAATGTAATTCAATCAAAAATTAGATCAAATATTATAATCGTCACTCTTAGAATATGATATAATCATATAAATATAATATATATCATATTATATTATTATCATATTATCATTGATATATAAGTCTTATGTCACATTATATAAGACTTATATAGGAATAAGATATAATATATATCATATTATCATATATATATATATATATATTAAATTAGTTGTGGTGGATTAGTGGATAATATTATTACT
The DNA here is from genome assembly GCA_020205615.1 of Panax quinquefolius. Lineage (NCBI taxonomy): Eukaryota > Viridiplantae > Streptophyta > Magnoliopsida > Apiales > Araliaceae > Panax > Panax quinquefolius. The sequence goes on along the minus strand of CM035166.1, from coordinate 13,587,325 downwards.
TAATTAATCTGATAAATGAATAATACACCATCTATTTCATAAAAATGTTTTTATTTAAGATTTTTATGATGAAAAATATGAAATTGTAAAATTTTAAGATTTAAAATAAAGTGAATTTAGTTGATTTAGATTAATTCAATATCTAATAGACTAATATTGTTGACTTTAAAATTTTGGAATGTATTAGTACCAAATACTTCCTTCGTTCTCAGTTTATGAAATATAACTAATAAACTTGAAACAACTTTGGTCAAATCCAAAATTAGGAATAAATCTCGTTCAAATCCAAGTCAAGATCGAATCAAATCCATCAAATTATAAGGCCTCAAACTACTTAGCCCAATAGTATCTTCTTGGTCATTTTAGCCCAACACGAGACTCCCCAAAAGGTAAATTAAATGCTTGAAGAGTCTTATTGGTATTTACTTATTTCTTATATATGAAAAAAATTTTTCCTTTATCTTTCGATGTGGGATGATGTAAGACCCCAACTTTTATAAATAAAGATGAATTTTCTATAAATATCATTTTTGAATATTATGGAGTAAATTTGATATAATGTTATAGTTGTGGATAATATTTATAAATTTTGTAAAAAGTACTGTAAGTTGTTATATAATATTCGATTGGTAGGGGAATATTCGTTTTTAACGGGAATATTCGTGATGATAAGCACAATCATTGGTGGACCCCACAATGGAATTATTATTGGATTGAAAAAAACGATAAAAATACTTTATGAAAATAACAAATAAGTTTTACTGTTAAGCTGTTGAAACACACGGTTAAAAAGAAAGATAAGAATAATCTGGCGTGGTTGCGTAAGAGCACCGGTATTGATTATTGATGCATATGTGATAAGTCACCCGAGTTTTATTTTATTGGTATTTATGTAATAAAAGCGAAAAGCTTTTATATAAAACATAATTTTATAAAACATAATACTTTTATAAATTTATTCATTTTATTAAACTAATAGTAAAATCTTTTTATTCATATATAAAAGAATACTTTTATAAAATTATTCTTATGCTTTATTAGGCTCATTCAATAATTAGAATATATTATATTTTATTATGTATAGTATTTGCATATTGCTGAGTTAGTGTTTGCATAGTAAAATCTTTTTATAAAGTTATTCATTTTATTAGATTATAAATAGAATATATTATATTTTATTTAAAAGATTTTGCTTAAATAAATATTATTCCGTTTATTATTTAAAGTATTAATCAACTGACCGCTTTTGTTATTCCATTCAATATACTGAATTGGTTATTATTCTCGGTTATTATCGACTTGCAATTAATTTACCGACTAATTATTGTTGGAATTTATTACACACTGCATAACTGACGTTGCATTTATGAATTTCTTTGAAGCGCTACTATCAATTTCGCAATTATTCCATGAAATTAGTAATTCTTGCGATTTTGTTTTATTTTATTGATTCAATAATTCTTAATTTGGATGTTTGAGCATTGATATTTTTTCTATTTATTATTGATTGTTTTGATTAAATTGTCATTACGCGTATTTTCCATTATCATTTATTGTCACTCGGAATATTAGATTTATAATTCATATTATCTGATATAATATTATTGGATAAACACATTGTATTGTGATATTTTTGCACCTTAAAGTTACATATTAAGGAGAGGTTTGGTCACCTAATTTTATTTATCATTGTTTCATAAATCAGAAGTTTTCCATTATGAGATCCTTTAATTTAATTAGATAAGCCCTCTTTCTGAAAGGAGAGATCCTTACGGTTTCCTCTTTCTTGTGATTTTTGTAATATTATTTGTGAATAATTAATTATTGATTTATATGATGAGGAAAATATTGATTTTATGTGGATATAGATGGAGAAAATTTTTAATGTGACAATTGTTGAAAATTAATATTTTATCTTTTTACGATAAAATAATTTATTTAAATATATTATTTTAATAATATATTAACAAGTGATATTTTATAATGAATGTGGGATATATGAGTATATAGGAGGAAGAGTATTTTTGTGGCATTAAATGTTTAACACATATTTTGTGTGTTGGTGGACCTGAATTATTGGTAATGAAATTTGATTATAGCTTTGAAATCGTCCAGTTTGTGGATTTGAGTTAATTTACATTTAGAATTTGGAAAACTTCCATACACGAAGTTGTAGCGTGTTTGATTTTTACGATAAAAGAGCTATTTATTATGAATTATTTAAGTTAGAAGCTCAAAATAATTGATTTTGGAAGTTTAAAATATTCAAAATAGGAAAAACATTTTTTTGTTTTTGTGGCGACCACAGCATGTGCAAAGATAAGCTAAAATCAATTGTCAAAATGTAAGTAGAGAATTTGTAATATATATAATATTATTATATTAAATTTTCTACTTTTGGTGTTCTAGCGTTTTCTATAAATAGGTCTTTATGTTAGAATTGAAAATCACACCGTAAACTAAAGTTTTCTCTATATATTATCGGTATTCTTGTGAGTATTTTGAGTATACTTTGAGTATTGCTATTATCACAGTGCAAGTTCAAGTCATACTTTATATCAGGTGTTTTATTTAGAAATCTTTATGTCGTTCGAGTAAGGGATGTTATTTTATTAAAAATGATATTATTTCTTGATATCATTATCTTAGAAATATTGGTTGAAATTTTTATCAAATCTGGAACTTTTTCATATCGAGATTCTTATTCATGAGATTCTTATTCACGAGTTACTATTAATGAGTTCTTATTCACGATTTACTTATTCATAAGTTCTTATTCACGATTTACTATTCATGAGTAATATTCACGAAAGCGTGAAGATGTTTTTGTGAAATTTCTATCTTTTGGTGTTGGGGTTCTTATTCACGTATCTGCCTTTATTCATTATCTGATCTTATTCCGCAAATCGACCTTATTCATCGAAAAATGAAAATTTTATTTTTCGTCCAAAATATCTATTACGGTATCCTCACCTTTTGAAACACACCAATCGTCGTCGATTCGAGGGCCAATTTAAAAGCTAAGGAGGGATTCGAGGAATTTTCGAAATTTCGTATATGGAGGAGGTTGTAAGACCCTGACTTATTATTAATGAAATTTAATTTCTCTATTTATTATTTTGAAATAATAGAAGGGTTGATTTGATTAATGTGGATAGTTATGGGTAAAATCAAAATATTTCAAAATAAAAGCAAGTGGTTAGAAAATATTCATTGTTGTTCTGTGGAATATTAGTTTATTAATATTTGTGGAATATTAATTACTTATCGAGGAATAATAAATGCAATAGTATGCTGACCAATGTGTATCACGAAGGCCCATACGGAAAGTGATTGGAGGAAGAAAGCAGCGAGAATAAGTTGTTTAAAAATAACGTATTAGAAGTTGTAAGCAAATAGGGTGCTTGGGTTAAATTGAAAATCACACGAGTTTTTTTCTCTATATTATCGATCGTATTCTTGTGAGTATTTTGAGTATACTTTGAAAGTATTGCTATCACTATCTGAAGTTCAAGTCATACTTTATATCCAATTGTTTCAACTAAATCTTAAATAGTCTTTATAGGCGTAAAGGGATATTATTTTTTTTTCAGAATGATATTATTTCTTGATATCATTATGTTGAAATATCGATCTTCAGAGTTTTTATCAAATTTGGAACTTTTGGTGTGAGTTATATTCACGTATCGACAATTCACGATGATTCGCATATATTCACACTATTCACGAATCGTGACATTATTCATCGAAAAATGAAAAATTTTCTTTTAGTCCAAAATATCTATTCATCTTAGCTTTGATTGTTCCATGATCATTCTTGAATTTTACACCACCGTAATAATTATTTTTGAGGTATTTTTTTGGATGTGGATAAAACAAAGTACTAATCCTTAATCCTTAATCCTTGTCATTTTGTTTCATTGGATTCGTTTCTTTAAAATATTTTCATCATCTTGATGTTAAATGATGATATTATGGAATATCTTTGGCCTCATAGAATGCAAAGATGAATGATTTCTGAAGAATATCTTTGGTAGTAGTCAAAGATGAACAGTGTTTAGATGAACATGACCAATGATGAATATCTTTGGCTCAGTGGTGCAAAGATGAATATTTGATTCGAGATATATATTGATTGATGTTACGGGGATAAAAGATGAGCGATGAACTTTTAAATTCATACATAGAAGATAGTAGTTTGCATTCTCTACTTAACTCTTCTAATGAATTATTATTTCATTGCGAATATTGATTTAAAATTTGTTGTCTATTGTATTCTATTAGATTTTTCATTGTTGAAGACTAACGATAATTTGTTGTATATTATCTTAGTCATAATATTCTTTTGGGCTAGTTGAGCTCACCCTTTTCCTTTTTGTTCCATTTTTCTTCTCGTGAGGCGAGAATATAAGCGAGTACTTAGCCTGGGGTATGGAATGAAAGTTCTAGAGAGAGTTGTTTAGTAGTCCTCACCATTTTGTAAAATAATGTATCAATAAATGTGATGAGGATTTATTTGAGTATAGATATTATCTAGAAGATAATATTTGTATTCAAACTCACAGCTTTCTTGTTGTAATAATAAAGTTGTAGTTGTTTTTGTACCATGTATTGACAACTTTCGTAATGGGTGATGTATACCTATTTTGGGGTCGCATCACATTTGTATTAGAGCTATAAGTAAAGAACCCCGAGCCTCTCATTTGGTGACTTCTGTTGATGGGGGATGCAAAGCGGACTCTCCGTAGGGACGCCTTCAGATTCTGCGGTGGCTAATCGATAGGTATCAATGTGAGGTCTTGACACAAGTTGGTGTCCAGAGTCACAATTGGTATCGAGCTTAGGGATATGATCTCTGGCGAGAGATGGAAATAGAAGCGGGAGGGAGGCAGTAAATCCTTCGCTAGTGTGTCCTACCTAAGCTTATTTGTTAGTTGGTCAAGATATATAAGGATATTATGTGATATATTGATTTCCTTAATTAACCCTTGTTTTATGGCATGTATTTGAGAATGTCGATTGAGAATATTAACAATGGAAATGAGGCCGTGGAGACGCATGTACTCACCAACGAGGAGAGCGTCAACAGTCGGGCAATGTTCCTCCCGTGAACATCACCATTGAAGCGGATGATGAACGAGGGGATGTTTAGAAGCTTTTTGATTCATACAAAATCGACGAGGGAGACTCGTGTTCAAAATATAGGATTAAATGATAGCAATTCACGGGTTGTCACGCGACAAGCGATTCAAAGAGTTAGGACCACGAATTTAAGGGAAAGCGATCCGATCATGGCGGAAACATGGGTCAAGCAAATTACCAAGATATTCGATGTCTTGGGATGCACGGAGAAACAGAAGGTTCCATTCGCCACCTTTATGTTCCGTGACGAAGCGGCATCTCTCGGGTGGGAGTCGTGAAAGCGTACCCATCCAACCGCACTTCAACATGTCTTGGGAGACATTTGAAAATTATTTAATGACAAATACTTTCACGAAAGTGTTCGGCTATATGAAGGAAGTGGAGTTCATCGATTAGAACAAAACAACATGACGGTGTCTCGATGCGAGGCAAAGTTTGCGAGTTATCCGTTTTTGCACCTCATTTGGTGGAGAATGAGGAACGTATTATGGCGGATGTTTACGAGAGGTTTGAACCCGGCGTCGACAATATCTCATTTCTCATAAATTTTCTCTCTATTCGGATGTTAATAGGGCTCGATTGTTAGAAGCGAGATAACGAGTATGTTCAACCGAGGGACCATAACCGTGGATCGTACGGAGATAACAATCAGCGAATAATGATAACTAGCGGAGAAAGAAACAGACGGACAAAATGGTAACCACTCTGGTGGTAATCATGGCCATGAAAATAGAAGAAGCGAGTCGGAGGAGATTTTAAAAGAGGAGATTTAACAACGACCATTTGAAGACGGCGGTCTTAAGAAAGAATCGGTTCTAAGGGAGGAGAACGACCACCGGTCGTATCTGCTATAAATCTGGGAAGAGGGACATATCGGTCCAAACCGTCCTAACAGTTCAAGGTATGCTATAATTGTGGAAAGGAAGGACATATCGCTTTCGAGATTATACGATGGCGAAACCTAGTTCAATGAGGGACGGTGACTCAAAAGACCGTCCCCGTAAAAGTCAAAGTCAACGGTTCCGGAAGAAGCGTTTGTTGTGGTCGGTCAAAATGCGAGGAACCCAAACGAGGTGATCACGGGTAAAGCTATTTATAAATTCTTGCGAAGTTTATACCTTACTTGATCTACGGTCTTTACCCATTCATTTATCTCTCTGCATGTGCTCAACGTTTAAACTTGACTCGGAGAAATTAGACTTTGACCTATCTGGGAAACTCAGTTAGGAGAAACTTTCATCACATCCACATTTATAAATCTTGTTTGATTCAAGTTGGTACCATCACCTTACACATTAACCTTATCTCTTTAAAGATACTTGCTTTTGATGTGATTTTAGGGATTGATTGGTTAACTACTCATCATGCCAAAATTGATTGTTTTCGTAAGGTTGTTAGTTTTCATATTCCTAACCAACTTTGTTATGCAATTCAAACAACTAAACCATTAAAATTAATCAACATCATATCTAATCATAAAAGCTATTCGTTTATTGAAAAATGGATGTAAAGCTTTTTAGCCCATGTTATGGATTTGAATAAAGACACGTCAAAATTTGAATAATATTCTGTTGCTTATTGACTTTCTGACGTATTTCTGAAGAACTTCCCCGTCTCTACCCAGCGTGAAGTTGAATTCTTTATTGATCTTGAACACGGTACAAAGCCCATTTCTAAAACCCCATATCGAATGACTCTATTGAACTTGAGGAGTTAAAGGTCCAACTACGAGGAATTGTTGGACATCGGTTTCATTAAATCTAAAGACATCTCCTTGGGGTGCTCTGTTTTATTCGTAAAGAAGAAAGGCGAGTATATACGACTTTGTATTGACTATCGGAATTGAACCATGTCACCATCAAGAATAGGTATCCTCTACCTCGTATTGATGACTTGTTTGACCGATTACTGAAGGGCACAATTCTTTTCAAAATCGATCTTAGTTTCGGATATCATCACCAAGATTAGGCGAGGATATTCAAAGACGCCTTCGAACTCAGTATGGGCATTATGAATTCTTAGTCATGTCTTTCGGATGACTAATGCTCCTATGACTTTTATGGATATGATGAATCGAGTATTCAAGGAATATTTGGATCAATTCGTTGTTGTCTTTATTGATGACATCCTCATATATTCCAAAAGCCGTGAAGATCATGAGCACCATTTGAATTTGGTACTCGAAAGGCTTCGTGAAAACCAACTATATGCCAAATTGAAGAAATCGAGTTACGGCGAGGAAGTAGCATTCCTTGGGCACGTGGTGTCGAAACATGGAGTATCTGTTGATCCGTGAAGATTGAAGCAATCTGAAAGTTAGAGCAAATAGCAAAGTCGGTGTTGAAGTCACGTAGCTTTCTTGGGCTTAAATTGGTTATTATCGGAGATTTGTGGAAGGGTTTTCTCGAATTGCTACTCCATTAACCCATTAACTAGGAAGGATACAAAATTCATTTGGAGCGAAGAATGCGAGAAGAGTTTCCAAGAGCTTAAGAGGAGACTCATTTCGGCTTTGTTCTAACAATACCATCTGGTGCGGATGGATTTGTTATCTCAAATGATGCTTGAGGCAAAGGGTTAGGATGTGTTCTCAAATGCAGCGTGGGAAAGTCATAGCCTATGCCTCGCGACAACTTAAAGAGTATGAGAGAATTATCCTACTCATGATCTAGAGTTAGCGGCATCGTTTTATTAAAGATATGGAGGCACTATCTATATGGGGAGAAAGTGGAGATATATTAGGACCATAAAAGCCTTAAATATTTCTTCACTCAAAAAGAACTCAACATCTACGCGGCAATGACGTTGGCTCGAGCTATTGAAAGACTACGACCATACTATTCAATACCATCCCGGAAAAGCGAACGTGGTAGTTGACGCGTTGAGTAGAAGATCATATCGGAACGAAAGTGCGATGATGTCAAGTATACGTATAGAGCCACTTTAATAGAAAAGTTAAGGTTGCTCAACCCCAGCAGGCAGGGATGATGTATGAAAGAAGAAAGTACAAGAAGGAGCTATTAGGGCGAGAATTGATGAAGAAGGAATACTTGAGTCCACCTGGACTTTGTGTTCCTAACGACTACGATTTGAAGTACAAGATTATGATGGAGGCACCACAATACACCATTTGCAATCCATCTGGAAGTACTAAAATGTATCGTGATCTTGACATACATTTTGGTGGAACAATATGAAGAGAGAGATTGCAAAGTTTATCTCAACGTGTTTAACTTGTCAACGTGTAAAGGCGGAGCATCTAGTACCTAAGGGTCCGTTGCAACCACTTGAGATTCCGAAATGGAAGTGGGAACACATTACCATGGATTTCAATTCTGGGTCTTCCTATGGTTTCTCAAGGCATCAATGTTATTTGGGTTATTGTTGATAGATTAACCAAGTCTGCTTTCATTTCTTGCCGAAATCGGAGATTTATTCCTTGAGCGTCTTGCTAGTATATACGTGAATGAGATTGTGAGGTTGCATGGCATGCCAAGTATCCATAGTTTGGATCGTGACCCAAGATTCACTTCAAGATTTTGGGTTAGCTTGCAAAAAGCTATGGGCACGGATTTACGATTGATTCGGCATACCATCCTCAAAGCAGACGAACAATCGAAAGGACTATTCAAACTCTTGAAGATTTATTAAGACTCGTGTCCTGAGACTTCAAGAGCAATTGGGATAAGTATTTACCATTGGTGGAATTCTCCTACAACAACAGATTATCGAGCAAGTATAGGTGTGGCTCCATTTGAAGCATTATATGGACGAAAGTGTCGCTTCTCGAAAGATGTTGGGACGAGGTGGGTGAAGCTTAACATTGTTGGGACCCGAGTTAAATGCGTATGACTCACCGAAAAGATCCAAATGATTCGACAAGCGTATACAAAAGCGGCACAAGATCGACAAAAGAGTTATGCGGATCTTCATCAAAAGGACGTGGAATTTAGTATAGGGATCATGTATTGTTGCGAGTTACTCCATGGAAGGAGTTACAAGATTTGGGAAGAGAGGAAAGCTCAATCCACGATTTATTGGTCCATTTCAAATTCTTGACCGGGTAGAAATGTAGCCTATAGACTTCGCGTTACCTCCGAGTATGTCTCGTGTTCATAATGTATTTCACATATCGTATTTCATAAATATGTGAAAGACCAAACCACATTATAGAGTTAGAACCCAGGACGAGATAGCGAAGACTTAACGTATGAGGAAGTACTGTCAAGATCTTGGATAGGAAGGAGCATGTCCTACTGCCAAAAAAGGTCATACCACAAGTTAAAGTTTTGTGGAGGAATCATGCTATAGAAAATGACACAGGAATTGGAAACGGAAATGAAAGCGAGGTATCCTCACCTTTTGAAACACCAGTATCGTCGTCAATTTCGAGGGAGGAAATTTCATAAGGAGGGAGGTTGTAAGACCCCAACTTATTATTAATGAAATTTAATTTTCTCTATTTATTATTTTGAAATAGTAAGGGTTGATTTGATTAATGTGGATAGTTATGGGTAAAATACGCAAATATTTCAAAATAAGCAGTGGTTATAAAATATTCATTGTTGTGGGAATATTCATTTGGTCGTGGAATATTCAAATGCTTGTCGGGGAATATTAAATGCACCCAGACTAGCGAGCCATGTGGGCCCCATAACGGAAAAGCGATTGGAGGAAGAAAATGACAAGAATAAGTTGTTTAAAAATAACGGCGTAGTTATTACAAGTATTATCTTTGTTAAAATACTCGGTGGTTAAAACACGCGATGCACGGTATTGCACCAATTATTGATTCTTACGTGAAGGCACTACTTAATAATGGTTACGAGTAATTCTTGCTTCGATATTTTATTGATTCAATAATTCTTTGCATTGATATTTTATATTCTTGTTGTTTCAATAAATTGTCATTACACAATATTTTTCATTATCGAGACAATAATTCATATTATCTGAATAATATTATTGGATAACATTATTGGCAATGTCTAGAAAGTTCTATCTAAGGAGAGGTTTGGTCACCTAATTACGCGCCAGTAAGGAGAAATCTTTATTGAAAAGCCCCCTCTTTCCTGGGAACTGCCTGGTTGTCAATATTGTGATTCCGTAATATTATTTGTGAATAATTAATTATTGATTCATATGATAAGAAAAATATTGATTTTATGTGGATATAGATGGAGAAAATTTGGAGAAAATTTTTAATGTGACAATTGTTGAAAATTGAAATTTTATCTTTTTCTGATAAAATAATTCATTTAAATATATTATTATATTTTAATAATATAATAATGGTGATATTTTACAACGAATGTGGGATATATGAGTATCTGAGGAGGAAGAGTATTTTTGTTGCAATAAATATTTAAAACATGTTAAACATGTCGGTGGACCCCATTTATTGATTGAAATTTGATTATAAATTTAAAATCTTGGTTTGTGGATTTGGTCAATTTTTGTTTGGAATTTGGAAAAACTTTCTTACGCAAAGTTGTAGAAATTTAATTTCCTATAAAAAAAGTGCGAGATTCAAATTTTTTGATAAAAGGGCTATTTATTATGAATTATTGAAGTTCAAAGCTCAAAATAATTGATTTTTGGAAGTTTTAATTATTTTTATTAAGAAAAACGTTTTTATTGTTTTTAGCACATGTGTGGCTGAAGTTTGGACCAGATTTGTATCGTGAGGAAATTTGATTATATATATTATTATTATATTAAATTTTACTGTTTTGGTGTTCTAGCAATTTCCTATAAATAGGGTGCTTAGGTTAGAATTGAAAATCACACTGACTGAAGTTTTTTCTCTCTATATTATCGATCGTATTCTTGTGAGTATTTTGAGTATACTTTGAGTATTGCTATACTGTGCAAGTTCAAGTCATAGCCTTTATCCTGTTTCAACTAGAAATCTTGTCTTTATGAGGTAAGGGATATTATTTTTTTTTTTTCAGAATGATATTATTTCTTCAATATCATTATGTTGAAATATTGATCTTTGAAGTTTTTATCAAATTTGGAACTTTTGGTGTGATGATTTATATTCACGTGACTGGCACTTATTCACGTATCTACACCTTATTCACGCAAACGCCTTTATTCATCGAAAAAATGAAAAATTTTCTTTTTAATCCAAAATATCTATTCTGGATACTAGCTTTGATTGTATCCATGTTTTGATCATTCTTGAATTTTACACCACTTGTAATTATTTTTGAGGTATTTTTTGGATGTGGATAAAACAAAGTACTGAATCCTTAATCCTTAATCCTTGTCATTTTGTTTCACCGGATTCGTTTCTTTAAAAATATTTTTCATCATCTTGATCTTAAATGATGATATTATGGAATATCTTTGGCACCTCAGAGTGCAAAGATGAATAATTTCTGAAGAATATCTTTGGTAGTAGTGCAAAGATGAACAGTGTTTAGATGAACATGACCAATCGATGAATATCTTTGGCTGTGTAGTGCAAAGATGAATATTTGATTCGAGATATATATTGATTGATGTTACGAGGGGATAAAAGATAGCGATGAACTTTTAAATTCATACATAGAAGATAGTAGTTTGCATTCTCTACTTAACTCTTCTAATGAATTATTATTTCATTGCGAATATTGATTTAAAATTTGTTGTCTATTGTATTCTATTAGATTTTCTCTGTTGAAGACTAACGATAATTTGTTGTATATTATCTTAGTTATAATATTCTTCTTGGGCTAGTTGAGCTCACCCTTTTCCTTTTTGTTCCATTTTTCTTCTCGGGAGGCGAGAATATAAGCGAAAATGCTGAGTCGGGGTATGGAATGAAAAAGTTCTAGAGAGAGTTGTTTAGTAGTCCTCACCATTTTGTAAAATAATGTATCAATAAATGTGATGAGGATTTATTTGAGTATAGATATTGTCTAGAAGATAATATTTGTATTCAAACTCACAGCTTTTTGTTGTAATAATAAAGTTGTAGTTGTTTACGCACCATGTATTGACAACTCGGAATGGGTGATGTATACCTATTTTGGGGTCGCCACGTTTATATGTTGTAATAATAAAAAGTTGTAGTTATTTACATACCATGTATTTTATGCGACTCGAGAATGGGTTGGATGGAATGGACCTATTTTGGGCGTCACGGTTGGTATCGAGCTTAGGATATGATCTCCAGCGGAGATCGGGGAATAGAACTAGGAAGGAGAGACAGAGTAATCCTTCGCTAGTGTTCCTCTACCTAAGCTTATTTGTTAGTTGGTTAGTATATAGGGATATTATGTGATATATTGATTTCCTTAATTAACCCTTGTTTTATGACAGTATTTGAGAATGTCGAATGAGAATATTAACAGTGGAGTAAATGAGACCGTGGAGATGCTGCAGATTTACCAACGAGAGAGAGAACATGCAAGTGTTTGTAATGTACCTCTTGTGAACAACACCACTTTGAGTAGATGATGAGCGAGGAGATGTTTAGAATCTTTTTGTAGTTCATGCAAAAATCGAGACGAGGGAGACTCGTGTTCAAAATACAGGAGAAATGATAGCAATTCACGGTGGTCACAAATGCAAGCGGTTCAAAGAGTTGGGACCACGAATTCAGGGAAAGCGGGATCCGATTAAAGGCGAGACGTGGGTCAAACAAATTACCAAGATATTCGATGTCTTGGGATGCACGGAGAACGAAAGTTCCATTCGCTATTTTTATGTTCCGTAATGAGGAAGATTCTTGGTGGAAATCACGTGAAGCTTACCCATCCAAATACCTCAAAGATATCATGGGAGATGTTTGAAAACAGTTCAATGACAAGTACTTCCTCGAAAGTATTAAATCATATGAAGGAAGTGGAGTTTATTAGGCTGGAGCGAGAATAACATGGCGGTGTCCCGGTATGATGAGGCAAAGTTTGCGAGAGTTATCCGGTTTTCCACCTCATTTGGTGGAGAATGAGGAATGTATGGCGCGATGTTTACGAGAGGTTTGAAACACTTGGCATCGTCGATATCTCATTTCTCATAAATTTTCTCTCTATTCGGATGTTGTCAAAAAAGGCTCGGTTGTTAGAAGCGAGATAACGAAGTACGTTCAACCAGGACCATAACCGAGATCATCATCAAGATAGCGATAGCGATCATCGAATAACGATAACCAAACGGAGAAATAAGAATACGATTAAAGCGGTAACCACTCTGGTGGTAATCGTGGCCATGAAAATAGAAGAAGCGAGTGGGGAGGAGATTTTAAAAGAGGAGATTCAACAACGACCATATGAAGACGTCGGTAGCAATGAAGAATCGGTTCCAAGGAGGAGAAAGACCACCATCGTATGTTTACAAATCTGGGGAAGAGGATATATCATTAAAATTGCCCACAACAGTTTAAGGTATGCTATAATTGTGGAAAGAAGGACATATCGCTCGAGATTATGCGAGATCGAAACCAGATCCAATGGAATGGTGACTCGAAAGGATGTCCCGAGAAAAGTCAAAGTCAGCGGTTCCTGGAAGAGTGTTTGTCGTGGCCGGTTAAAATGCGAAGAACCCGAACGAAGTTAGCACGGGTTAGTTAATTATAAATTCTTGCGAAGTTTATACCTTACTAGAATCTGGGTTCTACCCATTCTTTTATCTCTCTTGCTTGCAACGCTTTCAACGTTTGAACTTGACTACGGAGAAATTAGACTTTGACTATTTATGGAGACTCAGTTAGGAGAAACTTTCATTACATCCGTTGTTTAGAAATCTTGCTTGATTCAGTTTGGCACTATCACATTACTGTTAACCTTATTTCTATAGAGATATTTGCTTTTGATGTGATTTTAAGGTTAACTACTCATCATCATACCAAAATTGATTACTTTCGTAAGGTTGTTAGTTTTCATATTCTTAAGCAACTTTGTTATTCAATTCAAGCAATCAAACCATTGTAGTCAAACATTTTCATATCAAGCCATGAAGTCATTCGTTTATTATGGATGTCGAGTTTTCTTAGTCCAAAGTTATGGATTTGAATAAAGACACGTCGATTTGAATAATATTCCTGTTGTTATTGATTTTTCTGGCGTATTTCTGAAGAATTTCTTGGCTTACTCCCAAAGCTTCGATATTAAATTTTGTATCGACTTTGAACCCAGTACAAAACTCATTTCTAAAATCTCATATCGAATGGCTCTATTGAACTTGAGTTAAAATTCAACTATAAATTTGGTACCCGAGCCTTTATCTGGTGACTTCCTTTGTGGAATGCAAAGCTTTACTCTCCGTGGGGACACCATATTCGATGCGATAGTAAAAGCGATAGGTGTCATTGTAACGTCTATCCAAGGTTGGGATATGAGTCACGATTTAGAACAACCTAAGTCGGTAATTAAAATACGTAGCTTTCTAAGCTTAGTTGGTTATTATCGAGAGATTCGTTGAAGGATATTCTCGAATCGCTATTCCATTAACGCATTTGACTCGTAGAGATACAAAATTCGAATGGAGTAAGGAATGTGGGAAGAGCTTGAAAGAACTCGAGAGAGACTCATTTCAAGACATGTTACGACCATGCCATCCTGGAAAAGCGAGCGTGGTAGTGGCGTGTTGAGTGAAGATCGTATCTGAGTACGAAAGTGTACGATATTGTCAAAGACTCATTTCATATAATTTTACAAATAATAGAGATGGAGATGAAAACTCTAGGTACCCACGTGATGATATACGAGTATAATCGACTTTAATCGATAAAGTTAAAGATGTTCAAGCTACACACCGGAGCTGATGAATTTGAAGAAGGAGGTGCAAGAAGTTGTTATTTCAAAAGCGAGAATCGGTGAGGTGAGGAAGGATCAAACCTTCGATTTATTAATCCATTTGAAATTCTCGATCGAATAGGAACTGTGGCCTATAGACTCGTTTTACCGCCAAGTATGACGCGTGTTCATAACGTTTTTCACGTATCGATGTTACGTAAATATGTGGACGACCCGAACCACGTCATTGAGTTTGAACCGAACGAGATAGCCGAAGACTTAACGTACGAGGAGGCACCTGTCAAGATCTTGGATAGGAAAGAACATGTCCTATGTACCGAGGTTATACCACAAGTTAAAGTTTTGTGGAGAAACCATCTTTATTGAGGAAATGACACGGGAGTTGGAAAGCGGAAATGAAAGCGAGGTATTCTCATCTTTTCAAACTCTAGTAATACGTCGTCAATTTCGAGGACGAAATTTCATAAGGAGGGAGGTTCTAAGACCCCAAATTATTAATAAATGAAATTTATTTTCTCTCTATTTATTATTTTGAAATAGTAAGGGTTGATTTGATTAATGTGGATAGTTATGGGTAAAATACGCAAATATTTGAATAAACAAGTGGTTATAAAATATTCATTATTGTTTGGGAATATTCGTTTGATCGGGAATATTAAATCTTTGTCGGAGAATGCGGCATGATCTTTATGGGCCCCATAACAGAAAGCGATTGGATGAAGAAAACAACAAATATAAGTTGTTTATAAATAGCGGCGTAGTTATTCTGCAGATTAATCTTTGTTGGAATACTTAATTGGAGGTTAAAACACACTAATCTGGCGTTCTTTGAAACGATGCACACGATATTGCACCAATTATTGATTCTTACGTGAAGAAGGCACTTACTCATAATTATTACGATAATTCTTGTTCGATATTTTATTTTATTGATTCAATAATTCTTTGTATTGATATTTTATATTATTGTTGTTTCAATAAATTGTCATTACGATATTTTTTTCCATTATTGGAGCAATAATTCTTATTATCTGAATAATATTATTGGATAACATTATTGGCAATGTCTAGAAAGTTACATCTAAGGAGAGGTTTGGTCACCTAATTGCGGCGCCCGATGAGAGAGATCCTTATTGGAAAGCTCCCTCTTTCTGAGGAGCGGCACCGTTTTGGTTGCGATCTTGTGATTCTGTAATATTATTTGTGAATAATTAATTATTGATTTATATGATGAGAAAAATATTGATTTTATGTGGATATAGATGGAGAAAATTTTTAATGTGACAATTGTTGAAAATTAATATTTTATCTTTTTACGATAAAATAATTCATTTAAATATATTATTTTAATAATATATTAATGGTGATATTTTATAATGAATGTGGGATATATGAGTATATGAGGAGGAAGAGTATTTTGTGGCATTAAATGTTTAACACATATTTTGTGTGTTGGTGGACACAATTATTATTAGAAATTTGATTATAACTTTGTAAAATCGTCCATTTGTGGATTTGATTAATTACATTTGAATTTGGAAAACTTCCTTACGCAATTCCTAGTTGTAGCGTGTTTCAATTTTTACGATAAAAGTGCTATTTATTATGAATTATTCAAGTTCAAACTCAAAATAATTGATTTTGGAAGTTTAAAATATTCAAAATAGAAAAACGTTTTTTGTTTTGTTGGGCATACTAGCATGTGCAAGATAAGTGATATCAATTGTCAAAATGTGCGTAGAGAATTTGTAATATATATAATATTATTATATTAAATTTTCTACTTTTGGTGTTCTAAGCATTTTCCTATAAATAGGGTGCTTATGTTAGAATTGAAAATCACACCAAAAGCTGAAGTTTTCTCTCTCTATATTATCGGCGTATTCTTGTGAGTATTTTGAGTATACTTTGAGTATTGCTATACTGGTGCAAGTTCAAGTCATAGCTTATCCTGTGTTTTTACTAGAAATCTTGTCTTTCGAGGTAAGGGATGTTATTTTATTCGAAAATGATATTATTTCTTCAATATCATTATCTTAGAAATATTGGTTGGAAATTTTATCAAATCTGGAACTTTTTCATGTCGAGTTACTTATTCACGAGTTACTATTCATGAGTTACTATTCACGAGTTACTATTAATGAGTTACTATTCACGATTACTATTCATGAGTACTATTCACGAAGCGTGAAGATGTTTTTTTTGTGAAATTTCTATCTTTTGGTGTCGGGTTACTATTCACGATATCGACCTTTATTCATGTATCTGATATTCTTATTCACGAATACGACACTATTCATTGAAAAATGAAAAATTTCCTTTTTGTCCAAAATATCTATTCTGGATACTAGCTTTGATTGTATCCATGTTCTGATCATTCTTGAATTTTACTCCACTCGATTACTTATGAAGTATTTTTGAACTTGGATTGTTTAAAATCTGAATCCTTAATATTTGTTCTTTTGTTTCACCGGATTCGTTTCCTTTAAAATATTTTCATCATCATCCTCGGTCTAAATGATGATATTCTTGAATATCTTTGGCTTTGTAGTGCAAAGATGAATGATTTCTTGATGAATATCTTTGGCTCGTAGTGCAAAAGATGTACAGTGTTGAGATGAACATGACCAATCGATTAATATCTTTGGCGTAGTGCAAAGATGAACATGTGTTTAGATGAACATGACCATCGATGAATATCTTTGTCTGTAGTGCAAAGATGAATATTTGATTCGAGATATATATTGATTGATATTACGAGGATAAAATATCGACGATGAACTTTTAAATTCATACATAGAAGATAGTAGTTTGCATTCTCTACTTTACTCTTCTAATGAATTATTATTTCATTGCTAAGATTGATTTAAAAAAACTGGTTGTGTATTGTATTCTATTAGATTTTTCCTGTTGGAGACTAACGATAATTTGTTGTATATTATCTTAGTCATAATATTCTTCTTTGGGCTAGTTGAGCTCACCCTTTTCCTTTTTGTTCCATTTTTCTTCTCAGGAGGCGAGAATGTAGCGAGTACTAAGTCGGGGTATGGAATGAAGGTTCTAGAGAGAGTTGTTTAGTAGTCCTCACCATTTTTGTAAAATAATGTATCAATAATTATGATGGGGATTTATTTGCGTGTGGATATTGTCTAGATGGCAATATCTGTATTTAAACTCACAGTTTATATGTTGTAATAATAAAGTTGTAGTTATTTCTGTACCATGTATTTGGCGACTCAGAATGGGTTGGATGGAATGGACCTATTTTGGGGGCGTCACATTATTGATTCATGGATAAATTAATTCTTGAACTTGTTTTATTGAATTCTTATATCATTGTCATCATCCTCCTGTTTATATTATGTTGAAAGTCATCTGTGGCCTGTAGTGCATAGATAGACTTGGTATGATTATGACGAGGATTATTCATTATAATCATGGTAGTAATGTTATAAATGATGTGGAAAAAGTCCTCATTGGCCCGTAGTGCATTGATGGATAGTTGTTGGCATGATCATGACCATTAATGAATACACAAATATTCTTGGCCTGAGTGCATGGATATTTGTGGTCGTGATACTAAAGAATATCCTTGGCCGTAGTGCAGGGGTGATTCGATGATGTGGATTATTTATTAAGCTGAGTCCCAGCGATAAAAGTTATGAAAAACCTTTTAAATCATAGAAGATAGTAGATTTTATTCTACTTGACTCTTCTAATGGATTGCTTGTTCACCGCAGCTTAAACTTGATGTTTGTTATATTTTATCGGTTTAACATCATTTGAAGGCTAATGATAATTTATTACGCATTATCTTAGTTATAATATTTCTTACTGGGCTAGTTAAGCTCACCCTTTCTTTCACTGTTCTCTTCAGGAAATGAGAATATAGCTGGGACGAGTTGGAGAACGGAGTGATGGACCAGATGATAGTATTAGTAGTTCTCACTATTCTGTTAAATAGTGTGACAATAAATGTAATGAGGACCCCATTGAGTTTGTATATTGTCTAGATGACAATATTTGTATTAAAACTCACAGCATATGTTTAGTCGTATTATACACGACTATTGTATAATTAAGTTGTATTTGAATTTTGTACCATGTATTTGGAGACTCAAGATGGGTGATGTATACCTATTTTGGGGGCGTCACAGTTGGTATCAAAGCTTAGGGATATGATCCCTGGCTAAGATGTGAGAATAAAACTAGGAGGGGAGAGACGGGGAATTCCTTTGCTAATATGGCCTACCTAAGTTTATTTGGTATTTAATTGGTCGGTCAGAATATAGGGATAATATGTTACATGTCAATTAATATTTTATTTTGTGGCAGTATCTGAAAATGACATCCGAGAATTTTAAAAATAGCAATGGAGCACAGGCGACCGTTGATTCACCACATATCAATAATCAGGATAATGTGCATCAGGAAGGAGACAATCCTAATGCAAACAACAACACTGACCAAATGATGAATGATGGAATGTTCAGAGGCTTTATGCAATTCATGCAACAGCAGGCGAGAGCGGCTCTTGACCAAAATATAGGTGGAACCACTGCAAACTCTCGAACGGTCACCGCTAAATAATTCAAGGAGCTGGGACCACCGGAGTTTATTGGAGAGCCAAAACCACTTAAGGCGGAAGCATGGATAAAGCAGATCATCAAGATATTTGATGTCTTGGGATGCTCAGAGAGCAAAAGGTTCCTTTGCACTTTTTATGTTGCGAGGAGAGGAAGATTACTGGTGGGAATCGGTAAAGCGTACTCAACCTTCCGCACTGAAAATGTCTTGGGAGAAGTTCCAAGAACTATTCAACGACAAGTACTTTCCCGAAAGTATTCATCACATGAAGGAGGTGGAGTTCATCAAGTTGGAACAGAATAATATGACCGTGTCGTAATACGAAGCAAAGTTTGCTGAGTTGTCCCAGTTTGTGTCCCACTTGGTGGATAATGAAGAGAGAATGACGCGGTCGTTCTCCTCCCCTAGCATTTGTAACATCTAACTGGCGGTCGTTCTCCTCCCTTAGAATTTGTTGTTGGTGCTGGTGTTGATGTCTTCTCGTCATTGTTAAATCTCCTCTTTCTGAAATTTCCACTTGACTCACCTCTCCTATTATCATGGCCACGATGACCACCAGAGTGGTTACCGCCTTTATTCGTATTTTTCCCTCCACGTTGGTTATCATCGCTCGATGATCGTTGCTTTCATCCTTGATATGACCACAGTTGTGGTCCCTCGGTTGCACATA
This sequence comes from Panax quinquefolius, assembly GCA_020205615.1. Lineage (NCBI taxonomy): Eukaryota > Viridiplantae > Streptophyta > Magnoliopsida > Apiales > Araliaceae > Panax > Panax quinquefolius. The sequence goes on along the minus strand of CM035166.1, from coordinate 13,567,180 downwards.
TTCATTATCTCGCTCTAATAATTGAGCCCTGTTTACAACATCTGAATATAAAGAAAATTTATGAGATATAAGATATTGTCGAATCTCGGGCTTTAGACCTCTCAGAAACATCCTTGTCATTCGTTCCTCATTTTTGACCAAATGAGGTGCAAACCTGGATAACTCTGCAAACTTCGCCTCGTACTGGGACACCGTCATGTTGTTTTGTTCCAGTCTGATAAACTCCACCTCCTTCATATGAAAATACTTTCGGAAAGTACTTGTCATTGAATAGTTTAAAATGTTTCCCAAGACATCTCTTGAGTGAAATTGGTTGGTATGCAGCTTCACAGACTCCCACCAGTAGTCTACCTCATCGCAGAACATAAAGGTGGCGAATGGAACCTTTTATTCCTCCGTGCATCCCAAGACATCGAATATCTTGGTAATTTTCTTGACCCACGTTTCCGCCATGATCGGATCCGGCTTTCCCTTAAATTCTGGTGGTCCCAACTCTTTGAAGCTGCAGGTGGTGATGTGACAAAGCGCGCATTGCTAGCATTTCCACCCGTATTCTGTGCACGAGTTTCCTTCGTCTAGTTTTGCATAAAATGCAAAAAACTTCTGAACATCCCATCATTCATCATTTGTTCGGTAGTGTTGTTTACAGGAGGATTATTGCCTTCTTGTTGCACGTTCTCCTGGTTTGTAACTAAAGGTTGTTCCACGATCTCATACACTCCATTGTTAACGTTCTCGTGACCATTCTTAAATACTTGCATAAAACATGGGTTAATTAAACAAATTAACATATCATATAATATCCCTATATTATGGTGACCAACAAATAAGCTAGATAGGACACTAATCGAAGGATTTACTCATCTCCCCTCTAGTTTAAATCTCCACCAAATATATTGTCTTATACCAACAGAAAATATCCACACACCCATCAAATAAATCCTCATTACAATTATTCAAACACTATTTTACGACAAAATAGTGAGTTTAAATACAAATATTGTCTTCTAAACATCTTTCTAGAACCATCATTCAAACACTATTTTACAAAAATAGTGAGGATTAGCTAAAACATCTTTCTAGAACCATCACTCCGTTACCCACCTCCTCTCGAGAAAAATGGAACAAAAAGGAAAAGGTGAGCTCAACTAGCCCGATAAAGAATATTATGACTAAGATAATATCTGACAAATTATCGTTAGTCTTGACGAGGAAAAATCGATAAAATATAATAGACAACAAGTTTTAGATCAACAAGCTGCGGTGAAAGCAACAATCCATTAGAAGAATCGAGTAGTAGAAATGAGTTCTACTATCTTCAAGATTTAAAAGTCCATCATCAATTTTATCCACAAAACAACAATCAATATACATCTTTAATCAATATTCATCTTTTACTTTCTGAGCCGAAAGATATTCATTAGTATCACACCGGTTGGTCGTTATTCATCTCACACTGTTCATCTTTTTGCTTTACGGGCCAAAGATATTCATCGATTAATCATTCATCTTTTTTACTTCTGAGGCCGAAGATATTGATAATATCATCATTTAGGGTGAGGATGATGAAAAATATTTTAAAAAAAAGCGAATCCGGTGAAGACGGAAGGACAAATAGTAAGGATTAAGTATAACAGGTTTATCGAGATCAATAATACTCCATAATAACCAATTTTGAAGCAAAATTCAAGAATAAAGATCAAAACATGGATCTGATCAAAGATAGTAACCATAATAGACATCTTGGACAAAAAGAAGAAAATTTCATTTTTTTATTGAATAGTGTAATAATTAAGTGAATAGTCTTGTATCATCGTGAATAGTAGTATATCGTGAATAGTAACCCAACACAAAAAGTTTCAAATTTGATAAAAAGTTCATACCAACATTTGGTATAATGATATTGAAGAAAATATCATTTTAAGAAGAATATAACACCCTTACCTCAAAATATCGATTACTTACGATCGAATATCGGTATAAAAATTTGAAGAAAACTTGCAGCGATGAATAAAAACTCACAAAGTATCTAAATACTCACAAAATACACTCGATAATCTAGAGAGAAAGAAAAAGAAAACTTATGTTTACGGTGTGATTTTCAATTCTAACTTAGCCCTCTATTTATAGGAAAATGTTAGCGAGACTTGACTGCTGACTTTGATGGCTTTACTTTTCTATTCCCACCCACCACATTTGAAATAAAATTCAGCACATTTCTTCACCAACCACAAGTGGGGCCCTCTCAATTCTAAATTTTCCACCAAAATGCTAAATTAGGATACTTGACAATTTACGAACCGATCACCTCTTAAAATTCATAACAAATCATACGTTCATTTTTAACGGTTCAAAATTTGTGGACATATACTCAACTTATATATATAACATATCCAAAAATTACAACGATCGGCGGTCGGATTAAAAATTATAACTCACATGATATATATCTAAAAACCTTTGGTTTAATTTTTAATACCTTCATTCAAACAAAAATCTTGATAAAACACCTCAACATTAACTCTTTCATTTTTAACCACAATAAATATATCCAACATTTATATCCACATAAAATAAATATTTCCTTATCATATGAATCGATAATTAATTATTCACAAATAATATTACGAGAATCACATTTATAATGACGGTAGTTCCGGAAAGAGGGCTTTCGATAAAATTTCTCCTTCTTGGCGCATGATTAGGTGACCAAACCTCTCCTTGTGAGAACTTTCTAGACATTGCCAATAATCTTTATCTAATAATATTATTCAAATAATATGAATTATTGATCGATAATGGGAAATCTTGTGCGATGACAATTATTGAAACAACAATAATATAAAATATCAACGCGACAATTATTGAATCGATAAAATAAAATATTGAGCGATAACTACTGTAACAATTATTGAGTAGTGTGCCTTCTTACGTAAGGATCGATAATTCATCAATCTTTGTGTGCATCCATAGCGTATTCGTATTTTAACCCATAGGGTATTCAGCGATGTTAGCTTGGTAACAACTACTGTAGTTATTTATAAAAACTTCGAACTTGTCGTTTTCTTCATCAAATAATTATTACATTATGGGGCCCTGAATGATTTACTTGTCGTCGTACGAATATTCCCAACAACAAGAATATTCCACGACCAAATGAATATTCCCAAAATGATGATTATTTTTTATAACCACTTGCATATTTTGCAAAATTTGCACATTTCACCCATAACCAGAGAATTATATCAAATTAATACCTTATTATTCACAATAATAATTAGAGGAAATTCGATTTTATTTATAATAAGTTGGGGTCTTACAACCTCCCCTCCTTATGAAATTTAATCCTCGAAATTGACATACGTACCTAGTGTTTCGAAAAGGTGAGGATACCTCGCTTTCATTTACGATTCCAACTCCGGTCATTTCTTGATAGCATGGTTTCTCCACAAAACCTTAACTTGTGGTATAACCTTGGTGCGTGGGACATGCTCTTTCTATCCAAGATCTTAACAGTACTTCTTAAATCGTTAAATCTTGACTATCTCGTCTGGTTCTAACGATAATATGGTTGGGTCTTTCACATATTTACGAAGCATGGATATGTGAAAAACATTATGAACACGAGACATACTTGGAGGTAATCTTGAGTCTATAGGCCACATTTCTATTCGATTCGAGAATCTCAAATGGACCAACAAATCGTGGATTGAGCTTTCCTCTCTTTCCAAATCTTGTAACTCCTTCCATGGAAGCAACACGTAACAATACATGATCTCGATATTAAACTCCACGTCCTTTCTATGAAGATCGGCATAACTCTTTTATCGTCGATCTTGTGAGGTTTGAATCGTTGTCGAATCATTTGGATCTTTTACGTAGTCGTGCGTACTAATTACGGTCCCAACAACGTTGCTTCTCCCCTCTCGTCCCGGCATCTTTGAGAGCGACACTTTCGTCCATCTGGCGCCTCGAATGGAGCCATTTTATACTTGCTTGATAAGCTGTTGTTGTAGGAGAATTCCACCGATGGCAATACTTATCCCACTTCCTTTAAAATCTAGGACACAAAGTCTTAATAGATCTTGAGGTTTGAATAGTCCTCTCGATTGTCCGTCCGTTTTGAGGATGGTATCTTAGAAGCCCAATAAATAAATCCGTGCCCATAGCTTTACGTAAGCTAACCCAAAATCGTGAAGTGAATCTTGGGTCACGATCCGAAACTATGGATCTTGGCATGCCATGCAATCTCACAATCTCATTCACGTACATACTGAGCAAGGCGTTCGAGGAATAAATCTCACGTATCGGCGAAAATGGGCGGACTTGGTTAATCTATCAACAATAACCCAAATAGCATCTATGCCTTGAGAAACTTTGGGAAGACACATGTAACGAAATCCATAGTAATGTGTTCCCACTTCCATTTGAAATCTCAGTGGTTGTAATGGACCCTTTGGCACTTGATGCTCGCTTTTTACCGTTGACAAGTTAAACACCTCGAGATAAACTCATGATCTCTCTCTTCGTATTGTTCCACCAAAATGTATGTCGAATATCATGATACATTTTGGTACTCCCGAGATGGATTACAAGCGGTGTGTTGTGTGCCTCCATCATGATTCTATGCTTGAAGTCGAAATCGTTAGGAACCTGAAAGTGCAGAGTTGAATCTAAGTATTCCTTCTTCATCGATTCTTGCTTACGGAATAGCACCTTCTTGCACTTTCTTCTTCATACGCATCGACTCCTCCGTGTCCGGTAGCTTGAGCGACTTTAACTTTATCGATTAAAGTCGGTTCTACTCGTATATTACGCCATCATCATGTGGGTCCACAGAGTCTTTAATTCTACCTCCATCCTTTGCAAATTCATACAGAATGGGCCTTTGCATTGACAATATCGCTTTTTCGTACTCGCGTATGATCTTACTACTCGATCGTCGACTCTTACGTTCGCTTTTCGGGATGATATTGAATAGTGTGATCGTAATCTTTCAATAGTTCAAGCCAGCGTCGTTCTTGCGTGTTGAGTTCTTTTGGGTGAAGAAATATTTGAGGCTTTTATGATCGTATAAATCTCCACTTTCTCCCCATCTGAGTAGTGTCTCCAAATTTTCAACGCGAATCATTTGCTTGCCTCTCTAGATCATGAGTAGGATAATTCCTCTCATATTCTTTGAGTTATCGTGAGGCATAGGCTATGACTTTCCCATGTTGCATGAGAACACATCCTAACCCTTTGCACGAAGCATCGTTGTATATATAACAAATCCATCCGTACGGATGGTATTGCGAAAACAGTCTTAGAAATGAGTCTCCTCTTGAGCTCTTGGAAACTCTTCTCGCATTCCTCGCTCCATCAAATTTTGTATCTTTCTGAGTCGGTGAGTTAACGGAGTAGCGATTAGAAAAAATCCTTCCACGAATCTCCGATAATAACCATTAAAGCCCGAAAAACTACGCACTTGATCACGCAAACTTTGGTTGCTCCCAACTTTGTCTTGCTTGATCTTTGCGGGGTTGAGCGGATACTCCATGTTTTGACACCACGTGCCCGAGGAATGCTACTTCCTCGAGCGAACTCACATTTCTTGACTTGGCATAAAGCTTGTTTTCACGAAGCCTTTTCAATATCGACTTCAAATGGTGCTCATGATCTTCACGGCTTTTGGAATAGATGAGGATGTCATCAATAAAACAACAACAAAGCCAGATCCAAATATTCCTTGAATACTGGTTGGTTCATCATATCCATGAAAGCGGCGGGGCATTAGTCGATCAAAAGACATGACTAAAATTCATAATGCCGTCTGCAGGGTTTACGAAGGCGGTCTTTGGAATATCCTCGGTTTTAATCTTGGTGATGATATCGAGCGAAGATCGATCTTTGAAAAAAATTGTGCTCCTTTGTCGGTAGTGGTCGAATAGGTCATCAATGCGAGTGGCGGATACCTATTCTTGATGGTGACATGGTTTAATTCTCGGTAGTCGATACAAATCGCATACTCCGTCTTTCTTCTTTCTGAATAAAATAGGGCACCCCGAGGAGATGTCTTAGGGCCGAATGAAACCTATGTCTAACAATTCACATAGTTGGACTTTTAACTCACGAAGTTCAATAGGAGCCATTCGATATGGGGTTTTAGAAATGGGTTTTGTACAGGCTTCGAGGTCGATAAAAATTGACATCACGTTACGGGGTGGCCAAGGAAGTTCTTGAAAATACATCGGAAATTCTCTAACAATGAAATATTATTCAAATCGACTTGTCTTTGTTCAAATCCATAACATGGGCTAAGAAAGCTTGACATCCGTTTTTCAATAAGCGAATAGCTTTATGGCTTGATATGATAGTGGTGATTTTTAGTGGTTTAGTTGTTTGAATTAAGTATGATGGGTTGGTTAGGAATATGAAAACTATGACCTTTACGAAAATAATCAATTTTGGCATGATGGTGGTTAACGATCAATTCCTAAAATCACATCAAAAGCAAGTATCTTTAAAGAGATAAGATCAGCGGGTAATGTGATAGTGCCAACTTGGATCATGCAAGATTTATAAAGCGTGGATGTAACGAAAGTTTCACCCAATGGAGTCTCATTTGATAAATCAAAGTCTAATTTCTCGGTCAGTTTTTAAGCGTTGAGCCTGGCGGGAGAGATAAAAAGAATGGGTAGAGCAGGGGTATCTAGTAAAGGTATAAACTTCGCAGAGAGTTCAAGATTATCTTACCGTAAATCACCTCGTTCGGGTTCCTCGCGTTTTGGCGATCGCGACAAACGCTCTTCCGAGAACCCGTTGATTTTGACTTATCAGGGACGATACTTGGAGTCACCATCCCGTTGAACTTGGTTTTTTCTGAAACAATCCAGAGCTATGTGGCCTTCCTTTCCACGGTTATAACATACCTTGGATTGTTGTGGGCGGTTTGGTGATATGTCCCTCTTTCCGCATTTGTAACATCTAGCGGCGGTCGTTCTCCTCCCCTAGAATTTGTTGTTGGTCTTTGGTCTTTGCTGCGATGTCTTCCGTCGTTGTTGAATCTCCTCTTTCTGAAATTTCCACTTGACTCACCTCTCTCTATTATCATAGCCCACGATGACCACCCAGAGTGGTTCTGCCTTTGTTAATTATTTTTTCCTCCTCGTTGGTTATCATCGCTCGATGATTATTTTTGTCCATAGGTATGACCACAGTTGTGGTCCCTCGGTTGAACATACTCATTATCTCGCTCTAATAATTGAGCCTGTTTTACAACATCTCCCGAATATAAAGAAAATTTATGAGATATAAGATATTTAGCCGAATCTCGGGCTTTAGACCTCTCGAAACATCCTTGTCATTCGTTCCTCATTTTCGACCAAATGAGGTGCTGAGCACAGATAACTCTGCAAACTTAAGCCCTCGTCTTTGGGACACCGTCGTATTTGTTTTTTGTTCGATCGATAAACTCCACCTCCTTCATATAGCCAATGAATACTTTCGGAAAGTACTTGTCATTGAATAGTTTCTGAAATGTTTCCCAAGACATCTTGAGTGCGGTGGTGAGTGCGCACGCTTCAGACTCCCACCGATGATACTGCCTCACTCATGGAACATAAAAAGGTGGCGAATGGAACCTTACATTCCTCGTGCATCCCAGACATCGAATATCTTGGTAATTTGCTTGACCCACGTTTCCGCCGTGATCGGATCCGGCTTTCCCTTAAATTACGGTGGTCCCGACTCTTTGAAGCTTGCTTGGTTGTGACAAGCCGCGCATTACTAGCATTTCCACATTGTATACGTACGTGCACGAGTTTCCTCGTCGATGCGTTTTGCATAAAATCTGAAAAACTTACGAACATCCATCGTTCATCATTTGTTCGGTGAGTGTTGTTTTTTGGGAGGATTATTGCCTTCTGTTGCGTTCTCTGGTTTGTAACTAAAAGGTTGTTCCACGATCTCATACACTCCCATTGTTAACGTTCTCGTGACCATTCTTAAATCTTGCCATAAAACAAGGGTTAATTAAACAAATTAACATATCACGTAATATCCTATATATTATGGTGACCAACAAATAAGCTTAGATAGGACACACTAGCGAAGGATTTACTCATCTCTCCCCTCTAGTTCTATTCCCGATCTCACTTGAGACCATATCCTAAAGCTTTGATACCAAGCTGTGGCGCCCCCAAAATAGGTATCTGACACCCATTACGAGTGCGCCAAATACATGATGCGAGAAAAAGCAAACTACTTTGATAATACAATTGTATGTAGTGCAAAATCGACAACACATCTTTGTGAGTTTAAATACAAATATTGTCTTCTAGACAATATCCACACTCAAATAAGTCCTCATTACAATTATTCAAACACTATTTTACAAAATAGTGAGGGCTATAAAACATCTTTCTAGAACCATCACTCAGTACCCAGACTAGTTTCTGCTATGTTCTCACCTCCTCGAGAAAAATGGAACAAAAAGGAAAAGGGTGAGCTCAACTAGCCCGATAAAGAATATTATGACTAAGATAATATCTGACAAATTATCGTTAGTCTTCAACGAGGAAAAATCGATAAAATATAATAGACAACAAGTTTTAGATCAACAATTGCTGCGGTGAAACAACAATCCATTAGAAGAGTCGAGTAGAGAATGAGTTCTACTATCTTACAAGATTTAAAAATCCATCATCAATTTTTATCCACATAACAACAATCAATATACATCTTTAATCAATATTCATCTTTTTGCTTTCTGAGCGAAAGATATTCATTTATATCACCGAGTTGGTCATATTCATCTCAACACTTTGTTCATCTTTTTACTCTCGGGCGAAAGATATTCATCGATTAATCATTCATCTTTTTGCTTCTGAGCGAAGATATTGATAATATCATCATTTAGGGTGAGGATGATGAAAAATATTTTAAAAAAAAGCGAATCCGATTGAGACGGAAGGACAAATAGTAAGGATTAAGTATAACGGTTTATCGAAGATCGATAATACTCCATAATAACCAATTTTGAAGCAAAATTCAGAATAAAGATCAAAACATGGATCTGATCAAAGATAGTAACCATAATAGACATCTTGGACAAAAAAAGAAAATTTCATTTTTGGTGAATAGTCTTAGTATTAAGTGAATAGTCTTGTATCGTGAATAGTGCGTATCGTGAATAGTAACCCAGAACACAAAAAGTTCCAAATTTGATAAAAAGTTCATACCAATATTTGGTATAATGATATTGAAGAAAATATCATTTTAAAGAAGAATATAACATCCACTTACCTCAAAATATCGATTACTTACGATCGAATATCGGTATAAAAAATTGAAGGAAACTTGCAGCGATGAATAGAAACTCACAAAAGTATCTAAATACTCACAAAATACACTCGATAATCTAGAGAGAAAGAGAAACTTATGTTTACGGTGTGATTTTCAATTCTAACTTAGCCCTCTATTTATAGGAAAATGTTAGCGAGACTTGACTTACTGACTGACTGATGGCTTTACTTTACTATTCCCCACCACCACATTTGAAATAAAATTCAGCACATTTCTTCACCAACCACAAGTGGGGCCCTCTCAATTCTAAATTTTCCACCAAAATGCTAAATTCGGATACTTGACAATTTTTGAACCGATCACCTCTTAAAATTCATAACAAATCATACGTTCATTTTTTACGTTCAAAATTTGTGGACATATATACTCAACTTATATATATAACATATCCAAAAATTACAACGATCAGCGGTCGGATTAAAAATTATAACTCTTGCATGATATATCTAAAAACACTTTGGTTTAATTTTTAATACCTTCATTCAAACAAAAATCTTGATAAAACACCTCAACATTAACTCTTTCATTTTTAACCACAATAAATATATCCAACATTTATATCCACATAAAATAAATATTTCCTTATCATGAAATCGATAATTAATTATTCACAAATAATATTACGAGAATCACATTTATAATGACGGTAGTTCCCGGGAAGAGGGGCTTTCGATAAAATTTCTCCTTCTTGGTTGGCGCGATTAGGTGACCAAACCTCTCCTTGTGAGAACTTTCTAGACATTGCCAATAATGCTTATCTAATAATATTATTCAAATAATATGAATTATTGATCGATAATGGAAATCTTGTGTGATGACAATTATTGAAACAACAATAATATAAAATATCAATATGACAATTATTGAATCGATAAAATAAAATATTGAGCGATAACTCTTTGTAACAATTATTGAGTAGTGCCTTCTTACGTAAGGATCGATAATTCATCAATCTTTGTGCATCCATGCGCGTATTCGTATTTTAACCACGGGTATTCCAACGATGTTAGCTTAACAACTTCTGTTAGATTATTTATAAAAACTTCGAACTTGTCGTTTTCTTCATCCAAAATTATTATTAGCATTATGGGGCATTATGGGGCCCCAAAAATATGCGCTATTCCGTCGTTCAAAATGAATATTCCCGAAACAAGAATATTTCACGACGAATGAATATTCCAATATTCCACCCATAATGATGATTATTTTATAACCTTAACCACTTGCATTTTATTTATAATTGCAAATTTTGCATAAACATTTCACCCATAACGAGAGAATTATATCAAATTAATACCTTATTATTCACAATAATAATTAGAGGAAATTAACGATTTTATTTATAATAAGTTGGGGTCTTACCATCAAGGTAAATAATAAACTTGAACAATGATAACAAGTAGGGATAGGAAACTTGCCTAGTGCGTAGATTACACTTTAATTAAACTCGTTCTTTGATTTAAATCCTACATATCATTTATATTCATAATACCAATCAATTATAACATACTAATCATCAAATAGAATAATAAAGAATGGAATAACAGAAGAAGATCACCAAGTATAGGGGATTCCGCGTATCAAAGTTATTCAATGTAATAAATAAGAATGGAATAATATAAGGATTTCACCAAGTATAGGGTATCTTGCGTATCACGAGGTTATGTATAGGGTATACCACTTTTACAAAAGTTATTCCATCGAATAATAATGAATGGAATAACGAAGTTCTCTTCATGAATAAGAAAGAATAACACCCCTTAAAGAATACAACAAATAATATTCCCTACCTTAGAAGAACCTAATATTGGCGAAAGTGAAGTAGCGAATACTTTTCTTCTTTCTCTCTATAGTTTCTCTCTAGAGTTTCAAAGAATTAAATAAAGAAAATAATGAAGGAATGAGCTTATTTATAGGAAAATAGAATGCATAGTAATTAATCTATGAATCGGTCCAGATTGATTTACTTTAATCGACGGTCCATATTTAAAGCAAAATCTTTTAAATAAAATATCATATATTCTATTTATATAAAAACATTTTACTATGCAAACACTAACACTATGCAAAATACTATCAACACTATGCATAATAAAATATAATATATTCTATTTATAGAATAACTTTAATAAAGTATTCTATTTTATATAAAAGATGTTTCAATTACGTTAATAATACAAATAAAACAAAAGCGTCATTATCGCTATAATAATTCATATTATTAATCGACAATAATAGAATCAAACGAGTGACTTCTCACATAAGCATCGATAATAATCAATACCGTGTGTAATGCTATGCAACCACACGATTCTTCTACCGAGTAATTCAACAAGATCCACGGTAAAACTTCCGCCGTTATTTCAATAAAATATTTTTGTCGTTTTTCTCAATCAAACCGATAATTACATTTCGTGGGGTCCACCAATGATTGGTAGTTGTCTTAATATTCCCTGCTAAACCAAATATTCCCAGACCAATCGAATATAATATAACCACTTGCATACTTTTGCAAAATTTATAAATACTACCCACAACTATAATATTATCTTAAATTCACACCATAATATAAAAAATTATTTAACAAAATTTAAATTTTTATTGATAAAATCAAGGGTCTCACAATCTCCCTCCTTATGGAATTTAAGCCCTCGAAATTAGGGTACGATACTGTGTATGATAAGAGGTGAGGATACCTTGAATACCTTTATCGTTTAAAAATATTAAAATCATCTTCGTAATTAGCCAAAGATATTCATTAACAATTCATCTTTTGCTTTACAAAGCTAAAGATATACAACTGTAAAACCAATAATGCTAAGACGCAGCTTAATAATATCACAACCACGAATTATCCATGCACTACAGGCCAAGGATATTCGTGTTTTCAATTACGGTCATGATTATATTGAATAATCCGTGGTCATAATCATACCAAGTCTATCAATGCACTACTGACGAAAGATGACTTTTACTACATCCATGAATTAATATTTCATTCTTTGAGACTCAAATTCGATAATTAATCCATATCATCGAATCATCCACGCACTACGAGGCCAATGATATTCATTAGTATCACGACCACGAATTATCCATGCACTACTACCAAAGATAATCGTGTATTCATTAATATCCGACCACAAATTATCCATGCACTACTGACGAAAGATAATCGTGTATTCATTAGTATCACGACCACAAATTATTCATGCACTACGACCAAAGATAATCGTGTATTCATTAGTATCCGACCACAAATTATCCATGCACTACTGGCCAAAGATAATCGTGTATTCATTAGTATCACGACCACGAATTATCCATGCACTACTGACGAAAGATAATCGTGTATTCATTAAGTATCACGACCACGAATTATCCATGCACTACTACTACCAAAGATAATCGTGTTTTCAATTACGGTTATGATTATCTACCTAACAATTCACAATCATAATCATACCAAGTCCATCTATGCACTACTGGGCCACGAGATGACTTTCAACGTAATATAAACATGAGGATAATGATATAAAGAATCAATCAAATGAGATAAAGGATAAATATTAAACATTTATAATATAATTTATCCGAGATTCAAGAATATCCCCATGTTATCAATCACTTAATAATCTCATAATCTAATATCATTAATATTATAACAATATTTTAATCACTTCTTAAATTTATAAACAATTTATCTCAATTGTTTACGCTTTACCATATAATGCATTTAATCATTCAAAATGCCATACTCATAAGATATCATCACCAATTATCAAATCCTCAAAACAAAATATGCATATACTCTATATAGGATTCTCACAGCCATAAAATCCTATTTTCAACTTTGTTACTTCACACATACATATTTAACTCATATATTCGTAACTAAACTATTTTCATGAAAATACCAAATCAGTCCCAAAAATATTTCTTTTCTGGGATTTAGCATAATATAGTCCCATAATGAAAATATATTTTTCTAAGAATTTTTAAAATTCATTTACTATTTTTCAAAATCAATTTCTAATTAATTCCTTAAGAAATTAGCTACCTCAAGTTTAACTCCAAAAATTCCCAAATCTTGACAAGACCTTACACATGTTAACGTGAGCTTCAGTTTAAATTTCATGGTCATCGAGTTATAGAACTCCGGTTATAAGCGTTTTTAATCGGAAAAACCTAAATATTGAAATAGTTATAACTTGCTCATTTTAAGTCGAGAATGAGCTCATTTTTGACAGGAGGTACTTTATACCATATACCTTCATGTCCCAAAAGGCCAGAATTTTTCTCATAATTTAAGTGGCCAAAAACAGCCCTCTAAAATCATGGCGGCGACTTTTTTCGGTTTTTGCAGCTTTGCACTCCTTTGCTAAAATCAGTCCACACAAAAATCTACAACACCTTTTCCAGTAATTCCACTTGGATTAGTTAGGTAACTCATAGATCTAACTTTAGGACTTGACCACACTCAAAAATTCAAAATATAATAGGAGATATGGTCAATTGAATTTCATATTACGTTTTTCACCAAAATCGATTTTCAACTCTTTGTGATTTCTAAGAAACTTTCATGTTTTCACATACTAACCAACATAACTCATCATAACACTTACTAATACCACGAATACCCATGATTTTCATTAGTCCAATGCTTTTATTATGACTTTCATCATAAACCACGTAAACTGCTTCATTTTAGTTGAAGAAATATTTGAGGGTTTAAGAAATGGGTTTTGTCTTTGGGGTCAATACAAAATTCGATTTCACGCTCTAAGTAGGCTAAGAAGTCTTCAAGAATCGCCAGAAATTTATTAATAATAGAAATATCATTCAAAGCTGTGACTCTCATCCAAGACTTGGATAGTCGTCACATTGATACCAATTGTGACTTATCCCCTTAACTGATAGCACCTCACAATGATACCTATAACCTTGCCATCTTCATTCACGATGTAAGCCTCTGAGAAAGTCGGCTTGGTGCATTCCACACAAGGAAGTCAACAACGAAAGGTTCGGGGCTCTTTACTTTTATATTATGGCTTAGTAGTTTGGTTACTTGAATTACGCACAACAAGTTGGTTATGAATATAAAAGCTAACAACCTTACGAAAAGCATGATGAGTAGTTAACCAATTGATTCCTAAAATCACATCAAAGGCAAATATTTTCAAAAGATAAGATCGACGGAGTAGCGTGAAAATGTTTATTTGAATCAAACAAGATTTAAAAATAGTAAGCGATAACGAAGGCTCCTACTTAACGAAGTTTGAACCAATAAGTCAAAGTTTAACTTCTTGAGTCAAATTTAAGCGTTGAACACAACTAGGTGAAATAAAAGAGTGGGTAGAATCGGTATCTAACACGGTATAGACTTCGCAAGAGCTTATGATTAACTTACCGTGATAATTTTATTCGGTTTCGTCGCGAGAAAAAAAACGCTCTCTCTTAAACTCTGCCAAAGCTTTGGTTTATGCAGGGAATGACCTTTGGTGCCTCCATCCTAGTTGAATTTGTCTTGATGGCACAAAATCGAGCTAAGTGACCTTCTCTTCCACAATTATAACATGCTTTGAATGGCGTGGCGCGATTCGGATGATGTCCCTCTCCTCGCATTTGTAGCATATGATGGTGGTCTTTCTCCTTCCTTAACAACGGGTCTTTGGTCTTTGGCGTCTTTCCATCATTGTTGAATCTCCTTTTCTTGAAATGTCCATTCTTATTATTTTGGCCCGATTACCACCGGTGGTTACCATATCTGGCCTTTTGATTCCCTCACGCTTGTTGTCGCAACCGATGACTATCTCTTTTGGTATTATAATTTTGCCGTTCTCTCTTTTAGTTCGTTGACTCGTTATCGCACTCCACTAAGCGAGCCCTATTTACAACATCTGAATAAAAACACGGTTTATGAGAAATAAGATGTTGGCGTATCTCGGCTTCAAACCTCTTAAAAACATTAGCGCCATTCTCTCTTCATTATCCACCAGTGGGACCTTGGCCGTGATAACTCATAAATTTTTGCCTCGTGTTGCGACACGGTCATATTTTTTGTTCCACTTGATAAACTCCACCTCCTTCATGTGGCGAATACTTTCGGAAAGTATTTGTCGTTGAAACGACTCTGGAACTTCTCCCAATATCTTGATCTGATGAGTTGAGTACGTTTCTTGATTCCCCACGATGTCTGCCTCTCCGCAACATAAAAGCGGCAAAAGAACCTTTTGCTCCTCGGAGCATCCCAGACATCAAATATCTTGGTAATCTGCTTTATCCATGCTTCCGCCGAAGTGGTTTTAGCTCTCCTTAAACTCCGGTGGTCCCAGCTCCTTGAATTGTTTAGCGGTGGCCAGGGAGAGTTTTCGTGTTTCCACCTACGTTTTGGACGGAGTAGCTTTTCCGATGTTGCATGAATTCAAAAACCTTTTAAACGTCTGGTCGTTAATCGATTGATCGGTTGTTGTTGTTTTACGGAGGATTATCTCCATCCTGTTGCACATTATCTGATTATTGATCATGGAGAATCAGCAGGTCTCGTGTGCTCCATTGCTATTCTCAACATTCTCGGATGCCATTTTCAAACACTTGCACAAAATAAGGGTTAATTGACATACGACATATTATCACTAAACTCGTGACCGACCAATCAAATACCAAATAAACTTAGGTAGGTCATACTAGCGAAAGGTATTTCCGTCTCTCCCCTCCTAGTACTATTCTCACATCTTAGCCGGGGATCATATCCTAAGCTACGATACCAACCGTGGCGCCCCAAAATTAGGTATCGTCACCCATCTTGGGTCGCCACTTACATGGTACATAAATTCAAATACAACTTACAAACATAAGCGTGTATGCAATCGACATAAAGCGTGAGTTTGAATACAAATATTGTCTACTAGATATTATACAAACTCAAAAAGAGTCCTCATTACAACTATTATCACACTTTATTTCACGAATAGTGAGGACTACTAATCTTATCCTCTGACCCATTACTCCGTTCCCAGGCTAAAGTCCCGGCCATGTTCTCATTTCACGAAGAAACGGTGAAAGAAAGGTGAGTTCAACTAGCCCAATAAGAAATATTATGACTAAGATAATGCGAGAATAAATTATCATTAGCCTTGACAGATGTTAAACTAATAAAATACAATAGATAACCGGTTTAATCTGCGGTGGAAAAACAATCCATTAAAAGAGTCAAGTAGAAAATAAAATCTACTATCTTTTATGATTTAAAAGGTTTTTCATCAATTTTTATAGTTTGAGACTCGACTTTAATGAATAAACCACAATATCTAATCATCCCATCGCCACGGTCGAGGATTTTCACCAAATTATCAATGGTCGTGACTATCTTAGAATCACCCACAGGTCATAATCATACCAAAAACTATCCATCAACGCATTACAGAGCCACTTGAGGACTTTTGTCACATCATTTATATCAAGCCATGATTATACTCTAAATGATCCACGGTCATAATCATACTAAGTTCATCTATGCTGCGTAAGCCAAAGATAACATAATATAACATGAGGATGATGACAATGACATAATAATTCAATAAAACAAGTTCAAGAATTATTTAATCCGGAATTATTAACGTCCAAATTGTCGACATGATCTTTGTTTTGTAGAGTAAAATTCAAGAATGATCGGAAGAATATTTCCATGAAAAGATCTTTGAATGAAACGCAAATATCGAGGATATTCTACTAATTTCATGGAGTATAAAGTCAAAGTTTTAACCAATTGGGTATAATAAAGAATGGAATAACAAAAGAAATCACCATGCATGCGGTGCTTGCGTAGGCAGAGTTATTCAATAGAATAATAATAACGGAACGAAAGTCGGGTGAAATTCACAAGCGAGGATGATCCAACAGAATAATAAATGCTTGAATAATAAACAATGGAACCGAGTCCGGTGTAAAACACGAGCATGAGATATTCCAATGAGAATAATAAATACGGAATAATAAACAATGGAACCCGAGTCCTGTAAAACACACGATGAGGATATTCCAATGAGAATAATAAAGAATGGAATAACGAAAGAAGATCACCAAGTATAGGGATTCCAAGCGTATCTGAGTTATTCAACGAGAATAAATAAGAATGGAATAATATAAGGATTTCACCAAGTATAGGGTATCTGCGTATCAAAGGTTATGTATAGGGTATGCCACTTTTACGAGTTATTCCATCGAATAATAATGAATGGAATAACGAAAGTTCTCTTCATGAATAAGAAAGAATAACACCCTTAAAGATACAACAAATAATATTCCCTACCTTAGAAAGAACTGAATATTGGCAAAGTGAAGTAGCGAATACTTTTTCTTTCTTTTTTCTCTATAGTTTCTCTAATTTCTCTAGAGTTTTAGTGAATTAAGTAAGAAAATAATGAAGGAATGAGCTTCTATTTATAGGAAAATAGAATGCATAGTAATTAATCTATGAGCGGTCCAGATTGATTTACTTTAATCGACGGTCCATATTTAAAGCAAAATCTTTTAAATAAAATATCATATATTCTATTTATATAAAAACATTTTACTATGCAAACACTATGCAACACTTATGCAAAAACACTATCTGAAACACTATCAACACTATCGTAATAAAATATAATATATTCTATTTATAGAATAACTTTAATAAAGTATTACATTTTATATAAAAGATGTTTACATTTTATTACGTTAATAATACGAATAAAACAAAAGCGTCATTATCGCTTATAATAATTCATATTATTAATCGACAATAATGGAATCAAACCGGTGACTTCTCACATAAGCATCGATAATCAATCAGGTGTGCTACTATGCAACCACACGTATTCTTGTACTTTTACTCTTGAGTAGTTCAACGGTATCCACGTAAAACTTCCGCCGTTATTTCAATAAAATATTTTTTGTCGTTTTCTCGATCAAATGATAATTACATTATGGGGTCCACCAATGATTGAGTAGTTATCACGAATATTCCTGCTAAACCAAATATTCCCACGACCCAATCGAATATAATATAACCACTTGCATACTTTGCAAAATTTATAAATACTACCCACAACTATAATATTATCTTAAATTCACACCATAATTTAAAAAATTATTTTGACAAAATTTAAATTTTTATTGATAAAATCTGGGGTCTCACAAAAATACCTCAAAAATAATCATAGTGGTGTAAAATTCAAGAATGATCAAAACATGGATACAATCAAAGCTAGTATCCGAATAGATATTTTGGACGAAAAGGAAAATTTTCATTTTTCGATGAATAATGCCGATTCGTGAATAATGTCATTATATCGTGAATAGTCTTAGTATCGTGAATAGTAACTCAGACACCAAAAGTTCCAAATTTGATATAAACTTCAGATCAATATTTCAAAGATAATGATATTGAAGAAATAATATCATTACGAAAAAAAATAATATCCCTTACCTCACAAAGACAATTATTTAGTTGAAACAGGATATAAAGGCTATGACTTGAACTTGCACCGTATAGCAATACTCAAAGTATACTCAAAATAATCACAAGAATACGCTCGATAATATAGAGAGAGAAAATTTCAGTTTCTGGTGTGATTTTCAATTCTAACCTAAGCACCCTATTTATAGGAAATTGGTTAGAACACCAAAGCAGAAAATTTAATTTAATATTATTATTATTTTTTCTAAATTTTCCTATGTATACCAACTGAATTCAGCCATCAACCACACCCCAATAAAAAACAACAAAAACGTTTTTCTCACTTAAACCATTTAAAACTTCAAAAAATGATAATCAATTAATCCAAACTTCAATAATTCATAATAAATAGCCCTTTTGTCGAAAAATTGAATCTCATGAGTTTTTTTATAGAAAATTAAATTCTCTTCAACTTTACTGGTGAAAGTTTTTCCAAATTCCAAATGAAATTGACCAAAATCCATAAACCAAGCGATTTTACAAAGTATAATCAAATTTCGATCGAGAAATGGGGTCCACCGACATGTTTAACATGTTTTAAACATTTATTGCAACAAAATACTCTTCCTCCTCGTATACTCATATATCCCACATTCGTTGTAAAAATATCACCATTATTATATTATTAAAATATAATAATATATTTAAATGAATTATTTTATCGAGAAAAAGATAAAATTTTAATTTTCAACAATTGTCACATTAAAATTTTCTCCATCTATATCCACATAAAAATCAATATTTTCCTCATCATATGAATCAATAATTAATTATTCACAAATAATATTACGAATCACAATATTAATGACCGATAGGTTCCGGAAAGAGGGGCTTTCCAATAAAGATTTCTCCTTCTTGGCGCAAGCGCAATTAGGTGACCAAACCTCTCCTCGAGGCAGAACTTTCTAGACATTGCCAATAATGTTATCTAATAATATTATTCGATAATATGAATTATTAGCTTCGATAATGAAAAATAATTGTGTAATGACAATTATTGAAACAACAACAATATAAAATATCTACGCAAACAATTATTAAATCAATAAAATAAAATCTTGAGCGAAGAATTATCGTAACCATTATTGAGTAGTGCCTTCTTACGTAAGAATCAATAATTGGTGCAATACTGGTAATCTTCTTGTGTTTTAACCAACAGAGTATTTTTAACGATATTAATCAGTAATAACTACTACGCAAGTTATTTTTAAACAACTTATATTTGTGCGTTTTCTTCATCCAATCGCTTTCAGTTATGGGGCCCATTAAAGATTGCGTCGTCTTACGAATATTCCACGACCAAACGAATATTCCCGAAACAACAATGAATATTTTATAACCACTTTTATTTTTTGAAATATTTATGTATTTTACCCATAACTATCCACATTATTCAAATCAACCCTTACTATTTCAAATTAATAAATAGAGAAAATTAAATTTCATTAATAATAAGTTGGGGTCTTACATTTTACGTGATTCTAGGGATTGATTGGTTAACTACTTATCAAACAAAAATTGATTATTTTCGTAAGGTTGTTAGCTTTCATATTCCTAATCAACCTATTATGCGAATTCAAATGACCAAACCAATAAAATCAATCACGGTCATCTCAAGCCATAAAGCTATTCATTTATTGAAAAACGGATGTCAAGCTTTCTTAGCTCATGTCACGGATCTAAACAAAAATACGTCAGTTTTGAATGATATTTCTATTGTTAATAAATTCCTTGACGTATTCCACGAAGAACTTCGGCCTACCCCAGGCGTGAAATTGAATTTTGTATCGACCTTGAACCCAAGACAAAACCCATTTCCAAAGCCCCATATCGAATGGCTCCTTGAACTTCAGGAGTTAAAGACCCAACTGCAGGAATTGTTAGACATTGGCTTTATTCGTCCTAGTACTTCTCCTTGGGGTGCTCCTGTTCTATTCATGAAGAAGAAAGATGGGAGTATGCGACTTTGTATTGATTATCGGGAGTTGAATCATGTCACCATCAAAAATAGGTACCCATTGCCACGTATTGATGACCTGTTTGACCAGTTGGAAGGAGCCAAATTCTTTTCAAAGATTGATCTTCGTTCCGGATATCACCAATTGAATATTAGAACCAATGACATTCCAAATACGGCTTTCAGAACTCGGTACGGGCATTGTGAATTCCTAGTCATGTCCTTTGGATTGACTAATACTCCTGCTGCCTTCATGGATATGATGAACCGAGTATTCAAGGAATATTTGGATCACTTTGTGGTCGTCTTTATTGATGACATCCTTATTTATTCCAAAAGCCATGAAGATCGTGAACAACACTTGAAGCTGACACTCCAAAAGCTTCGTGAATATAAGCTTTATGCCAAATTGAAGAAATGCGAGTTCTGGCTTGAGGAAGTAGCATTCCTTGGGCACGTGGTATCAAGTCATGGAATATCTGTTGACATAACAAAGATTGAAGTTATTCAAAGTTGGGAACAACCTAAATTAGTGACCGAAGTACGTAGCTTTCTCGGTTTAGCTGGTTATTATCGGAGATTCGTGGAAGGATTTTCTCGAATCGCTACTCCATTAAGTCAGCTGACTCGGAAAGATACAAAGTTCGGTTGGAGCGAAGAATGTGAGAAGAGTTTTCAAGAACTCAAGAGGAGACTCATTTGATGCTTCGGGCAAAGGGTTGGGATGTGTTCTCATGCAACATGGAATGTCATAGTCTATGCCTCAAGACAACTCAAAAAATATGAGAGGAATTATCCTACTCATGATCTAGAGTTGGCAACTGTTGTCTTCGCACTAAAGATTTGGAGGCATTACTTGTATGGGGAGAAAGTTGAGATCTTTACGGATCATAAAAGCCTCAAATATTTCTTCACTCAAAAGGAACTCAACATGCGACAATGACGTTGGCTTAAACTGTTGAAAGATTATGATCATACCATCCAATACCATCCTGGAAAAGCGAACATGGTAGCTGACACATTGAGTAGAAGATCATATCACAAGTCTTGAATGCGATATTGTCGACCTGAAAGGCCCATTTGTGTGACTTGCAAAAGATGGAGATAGAGTTAAAGACTCCGGGGACCCATGTGATGATGGTGAATATCTGAGTAGAATCGACTTTAATTGATAAAGTTAAAGTTGCTCAAGCTCTGAGACCTTGAAATGATGCGTTATGAGGAAGAAAGTGCAAGAAGGTGCTATCTCGGGGAGCGAGAATCGATGAAGAAGGAATACTTCGAGTCAACTTCAGACTTTGTGTTCTTAACGACCCTGATTTAAAGTATAAAATCATGATGGTTCCGTCTTTATTATTATTCTGTTAGAATATCACATACATGCGTTCTGTGGGACTGGTTCCGTCTTTATTATTATTACATTTGGAATATTATATGCATGCGTTCTGGGGACTGGTTCCGTCTTTATTATTACTGTTGGAACATCACATGCATGCGAATTTACTTTGACACGGTTACATTACTTTATTAATCTGTTGGAATAACTCATACATGTGACGAATCTGCTACACCGTATGCATGGTGATTTCTTTTGTTATTCCATTCGTTATTATACTCAGTTAGTTAAAGTTTTGACTTCTATACTCCATGAAATTAGTGGAATATCCTTGATATTTGTGCTTCATCCAGTATCTTTTCATGGAAATATTCTTCTGAACATTCTTGAATTTTACTCTACAAAGCAGTATCATGTTGACAATTTGGACGTTATTGATTCATGGATAAATTAATTCTTGAACTTGTTTTTATTGAATTCTTATATCATTGTCATCATCCTCATGTTTATATTATGTTGAAAGTCATCTGTGGCCTATAGTGCATAGATGGACTTAGTATGATTATGTCCAGGGATTATTCGGTGTAATCATGACCGTAATGTTACAAATGATGTGGAAAAAGTCCTCATTGTCCCGTAGTGCATTGATGGATAGTTGTTGGCAAGATCATGACCATTAATGAATACACAAATATTCTTGGCCCGTAGTGCATGGATAATTGTGGTCGTGATACTAAAGAATATCCTTGGCTGTAGTGCAGGGGTGATTCGATGATGTGGATTGTGACGCCCCCAAAATTAGGTATACATCACCCATCTTGGGTCGTCAGATACATGGTACAGAATTCAAATACAACTTACTAATACAACTGTCGTGTACAATACGACAAAAACATAAACCGTGTGAGTTTGAATACAAATATTATCTACTAGAGATTATACAAACTCAAAAGGAGTCCTCATTACAATTATTATCACACTATTTCACGAGATAGTGAGGACTACTAATCTTATCCTCTGGACCATCACTCCGCTTCCCAACTCGTCCCAAATATATATTCTCATTTCACAGAAGAATAACGGTGAAGAAAGGGTGAGCTCAACTAGCCTAGTAAGAAATATTATGACTAAGATAATGCGAATAAATTATCATTAGCCTCCAACAATGTTAAACCGATAAAATATAATAGACATCAAGTTTAACTACAAAGAGAATTCAGCAATCCATTAAAAGAGTCAAGTAGAAATATAATCTACTATCTTTTATGATTTAAAAGTTTTCATCACTTTTATCGGCGAGACTCATTTCAATAAATAATCCACATCATTAAATCATCCTCGCACTACGGTGCCAATGATATTCTTTAGTATTACGACCACGAATTATCCATGCACTACTGTGCCAAAGATAATCGTGTTTTCATCAACTAGTCCCGATCATGCCATAAAACAATTCATCTTTGCTCCTTGGCGTCAAGAGAATCCATAGCCATAATCATACCAAAAGCGTCCATCAATGCACTACTACGGGCAATGAGGACTTTTAATTTTCACATCATTTGTAACATTACGGTCATGATTATACCAATTAATCCCTGGTCATAATCATACCAAGTCCATCTATGCACTACAGGCCACAGATGACTTTCAACATAACATAAACATGAGGATGATGACAATGATATAAGAATTCAATTAAACAAGTTCAAGAATTAATTTGTCCAGGAACCAATAACGTCCAAATTATCAACATGATACTTCTTTGTAGAATAAAATTCAAGAATGCTCAGAAGAATATTTTCATGAAAAATACTGGATGAAGCACAAATATCAAGGATATTCCACTAATTTCATGGAGTATAGAAGTCAAAATTTTAATGAACTGAGTATAATACCGAATTGAATAACAAAAGATATCACCATGCATGCAGTACTTCCCATGAGCGGTTATTCCAATGTAATAATAATAATCGGAACGGTCGGTGAAATTCACAATCGACGAGATGTTCCAATGTAATAATAAATGCGAATAATAAATGATGGAACCAGTCCGGCGATATAGATACCAGATGAGGATATTCAACGAGAATAATAAAGATTTTATAATAAAAAATGGAACCAGTCCCATGATATACATGAATGAGGATATTATATTCCGTAATAATAAAGACGAGAATAATAGAAGAATGTCACCAAGTATAGGGTAGTCACAGTATCTTTGGTTATTCCAAATAGAATAATAAAGAATGGAATTGTAAGACCCCAACTTATTATTAATGAAATTTAATTTTCTATTTATTATTTTGAAATAGTAAGGGTTGATTTGATTAATGTGGATAGTTATGGGTAAAATACATGAAATATTTCAAAATAAGCAAGTGGTTATAAAATATTCATTGTTGTTTGGGAATATTCGTTTTGGTCGTGGAATATTCTTTATTGCCGGGGAATATTAAATGACGGCCATGATTTTTATGGGCCCATAACTTGAAAGCGATTGGATGAAGAAAACGACAAATATAAGTTGTTTAAAAATAACGGCGTAGTTATTCTCAGATTAATCTTTGTTAAAATACTCTGTGGTTAAAACACGGTGACTTTACGGTATTGCACCAATTATTGATTCTTACGTGAAGGCCTTTACTACTCAATAATGGTTACGATAATTCTTGCTCAAAGATTTTATTGATTTAATAATTCTTTGCGTTGATATTTTATTGTTGTTGTTTCAATAATTGTCATTACACAATATTTTTCATTATCGAAGCTAATAATTCATATTATCCGAATAATATTATTAGATAACATTATTAGCAATGTCTAGAAAGTTACATCTAAGGAGAGGTTTGATCATCTAATTGCGGCTACCAAAGAAGGAGAAATTCTTATTGAAAGCCCCTCTTTCTGGGAGCGGCACCGTTGCCAAAGATCTTGTGATTCTGTAATATTATTTGTGAATAATTAATTATTGATTTATATAATGAGGAAAATATTGATTTTATGTGGATATAGATGGAGAAAATTTTTAATGTGACAATTGTTGAAAATTAATATTTTATCTTTTTACGATAAAATAATTCATTTAAATATATTATTTTAATAATATAATAATGGTGATATTTTTACAACGAATGTGGGATATATGAGTATCTGAGGAGGAAGAGTATTTTTGTTGCAATAAATGTTTAAAACATGTTAAACATGTCGGTTGGACCCCATTTATTGATTTGAAATTTGATTATAAACTTGTAAAATCGCCTGGTTTGTGGATTTACATCAATTTTTATTTGGAATTTGAAAAATCTTTCTTCTGCAAAGTTGTAGAAATTGGATTTCCTATAAAAACACGTGTGATTCAATTTTTTGATAAAAGGGCTATTTATTATGAATTATTGAAGTTTGAAGTTCAAAATAATTGATTTTGGAAGTATAAAATATTTAAAAAAATGACAAAACGTTTTTTGTCATTATTATGGGTCTTGCATGTGTTAGAAGTGGCTGAATTTAGATCTCTAAATGTGAGCGTAGGAATAAAAATTAATAAATTAATATTTTAATAAATTTTCGCTTTGGTGTTCTAAGCATTTTCCTATAAATAGGTGCTTAGGGTTAGAATTGAAAATCACACCTTAAACCAAGTTTTCTATCTATATTATCGGCGTATTCTTGTGAGTATTTTGTGTAAGACCCCAACTTATTATTAATGAAATTTAATTTTCTCTATTTATTATTTTGAACTAGTAAGGGTTGATTTGATTAATGTGGATAGTTAGGGGTTAAATACGCAAATATTTCAAAATAAGCAAGTGGTTATAAAATATTCATTGTTGTCGAGGAATATTCGTTTGGTCGTGGAATATTAAATCTTTGTCGGGAATATTAAATGCGGCCACATAGCGACCATGTGTGTGGGCCCCATAACGAAAGCGATTGGATGAGGAAAAGCAGCAAATATAAGTTGTTTAAAAATAACAGGCGTAGTTATTACAGATTATCTTGTTGGAATACCCTTGGTTAAAACACACTAATCGGCGTTGTTGAACAAGAAGTACGCAGTATTGCACCAATTATTGATTCTTACGTAAGAAGGCACTACTCGATAATTATTACGATAATTCTTTATTCGATTATTTTATTTTATTGATTCAATAATTGTTGCGTTGATATTTTATATTCTTTGTTGTTTCAATAATTGTCATTACGCAGATTTTTCATTATCTACAATAATTCATATTATCCTGAATAATATTATTAGAAAACATTATTAGCGATGTACATAAAGTTACATCAAGGAGAGGTTTGGTCACCTAATCGCTTGCCAAGAAGGAGAGATCCTTATTGAAAGCCCCTCTTTCTGAACCGCACGGTTGTCGATATTGTGATCCCGTAATATTATTTGTGAATAATTAATTATTGATTCATATGATGAGGAAAATATTGATTTTATATGGATATAGATGGAGAAAATTTTAAAATGACAATTGTTGAAAATTAATATTTTATCTTTTTACGATAAAATAATTCATTTAAATATATTATTTTAATAATATATTGATGGTGATATTTTTACAATAAATTCATGGTTTATAAATAGATGAGGTGGAAGAGAGAAGATAGAATTGGAATTATTTAATAATTATAAATATTTTAATGTATATATATATATATATATATATACGTATTTATTTGTGTGTGTGTGTGGAAGAAGTGGTGGGGGTAGAGAGAGAAAGTGGGGAAGAGAGAGAGTTAGTGGAGAATTATGGGAAAGGAAGAAAGAGAAGGGAAGAGAAGGAAATTAGAAAACTTATCCGTATGCAGATTTTGGTCATTTTTCGTTTGGAATTTGGAAAAAATTCATACAGAAAGTTGTAGAGAATTAGATTTCAGTGAGAATGGATATAGAATTCAGTATTTTTCTCGATAACCGGTTTATTTTCTATGAATTGTTGAAGTTTCGAAAAATAAAATAATTTTTAAATGAGTAGGGCCCCACTTTTTGGTTGGTGATTAATTAACATGTAGGTACAAATTTATTTAAAGATGGTGATGGCTTTCAAAGTTGGTTGGTGGCATGCGTAGAAGGTGAGAAATAAGAATAATAATATTTTATTATTTAGTCTCCTTTGGCGTTCTAAGCATTTTCCTATAAATAAAGTAACGCTTAGGTTAGAATTGAAAATCACACCGTAAACAAGTTTTCTTTCTCTCTAGATTATTGAGCGTATTTTTGTGAGTATTTTGATATTTTGAGAGTTCTTATTCGGTCTGAAGTTTCACAAGACTATATCCAAAATTCAATGTAAATACGGTTATTTTGAGGTAAGGGATGTTATTTTCTTCTCAAATGATATTATTTCTTCAATATCATTATCTTTGAAATATTGGTTGGAACTTTTATCAAATTTGGAACTTTTTCATGTCGGGTTACTATTTCATGAGTTACTTATTCACGAAGTTCTTATTCATGAGTTACTATTCACGATTCTTATTCACAAGTACTATTCATGAAGCGTGAAGATGTTTTTTATGGAATTTCTATCTTTTGGTGTCGAGTTACTTATTCACGATACTGCCTTTATTCACGATATCTGACTATTCATCGAAAAATAAAATTTCTTCTTTTCGTCAAAATATCTATTACGGATACTAGCTTTGATTGTATCCATGTTTTGATCATTCTTGAATTTTACACCACTATGATTATTTTTGAGGTATTTTTAAACATGGATAAAACAAAGTACGAATCCTAAATCCTTAATCCTTGTCATTTTGTTTCACTGGATTCGTTTCTTTAAAAATATTCTTCATCATCCTCAGTTTTAAATGATGATATTATTGAATATCTTTGGCTTTGTAGTGCAAAAGATGAATGATTTCTGAAGAATATCTTTGGCTTTGTAGTGCAAAGATGAGCAGTGTTGAGATGAACATGACCGACTGATTAATATCTTTGGCCCATAGTGCAAAGATGAACAGGTGTTTAAATGAACATGACCAACTGATGAATATCTTTGGCCTGTAGTGCAAAGATGAATATTTGATTACAGATGTATATTGATTGATGTTACGGGGATAAAAGATGAGCGATGAACTTTTAAATTCATACATAGAAGATAGTAGTTTGCATTCTCTACTTAACTCTTCTAATGAATTATTATTTCATTGCGAATGTTGATTTAAAATTTGTTGTCTATTGTATTCTATTAGATTTTTCCTGTTGAAGACTAACGATAATTTGTTGTATATTATCTTAGTCATAATATTCTTTCTTGAGCTAGTTGAGCTCACCTTTTCCTTTTGTTCCATTTTTCTCGGGAGGCGAGAATATAAGCGAGTACGCAGTGGGGGTATGGAATGAAGGTTCTAGAGAGAGTTGTTTAGTAGTCCTCACCATTTTGTAAAATAAAGTATCAATAAATGTGATGAGGATTTATTTGAGTATAGATATTATGTCTAGAAGATAATATTTGTATTTAAACTCACAGCTTTTCTTGTTGTAATAATAAAGTTGTAGTTGTTTACGTATCCATGTATTGACAACTCGAAATGGGTGATGTATACCTATTTTGGGGCGTCACAGTTGGTATCGAGCCATAAGTAAAGAGCCCCGAGCCTCTCATTTGGTGACTTCTGCTTATGGGGATGCACCGCCGCTTTCTCCGTAGGGGACGCCGATTTCTTGGTGCAAACCCGATAGAGTACCATTGTGAGTCTTTGTGGTTGAAGCACCATGAGGGGTCACAATTGGTATCGAGCTTAGGGATATGATCTCTGGCGGAGGCGGGGAATAGAACTAGGAGGGAGAGACGAGTAAATCCTTCATTAGTGTGTGTCCTACCTAAGCTTATTTGTTAGTTGGTCAAGATATATAGGGATATTATGTGATATATTGATTTCCTTAATTAACCCTTTGTTTTATGGCGATATTTAAGATGGCAAATGAAATGTCAACAATGGAGTGAATGAGACCATGGATATACCTCTAATCACCAACCGTGATAATGTAATATCAAGCGAAGAAGGAATTAGAGATATCCATGTGGTGAGGAAGAATTAATAGTTGCACCCGAGTTAGTCGCAGAGGTAGCGGTGAGAGTGAGGAAGAAGAGGAACCCGAGGAGAATTTATTAGAAGAAATTTTTGATCAAAATGTAGAACTACGAGATCGTATTCGTGAGCTAGAAGAACGAGTTGAAGAATTGCAAGCGGTCGTGGAACAAAGAGATACTGACAATTCAAAATTATATTACCCGATATGTGATGCTCGAAACAAAATCACGCTTTGGCGGAGGGTAAGATATTAAAGTTGAATCGAGAATTCAAATATCAAGGATCAAATTGAAAGAAGAAACAACCGAACGAGTGAGAATGAAGGATGCGTGGGTAAAAGCCGCATCGCGACATGTTGATATTGTAGAAAGAGACGTCCGATCCAAAAGGTTAAAATAGATGATATACATTTCTCTTTTTGGACAAAGAATTGGAAGAACCCAACATCGAGTTTTAAATTACCTGCATGCAGGCGGTCAATCTCAATTCGATATGGATCAAGATTGATGATTCGGATCATGAATCGGAGTATGATGAAGCGATTGAAGGTGGAATATGCCTATAGAAAAGTCAATTCCAACGATAATAACGACACCAAATGCTACCCTGCATAAGTCAAAGCTAGGTAGTTCAAAGGAGAGCGGTTGTCATGACTTCCCAACAAGTGAGGAACCCGAACGAAGTTAGCATGGGTTAGTTAATTATAATTCTTATGAAGTTTATACCTTATTAGATACCGATGCTTACCCATTCATTTATCTCTCCTGCATGTGCTCAACGTTTAAACTTGACTCTAGGAGAAATTAGACTTTGACTTATCTATGGAAACTCCGTTAGGAGAAACTTTCATCACATCCACCGTTTATAAATCTTGTTTGATTCAAGTTGGCACCATCACCTTACCATTGACCTTATCTCTTTAAAGATACTTGCTTTTGATGTGATTTTAGGGATTGATTGGTTAACTACTCATCATGCCAAAATTGATTGTTTTCGTAAGGTTGTTAGTTTTCATATTCCTAACCAACCCATTGTATGCAATTCAAGCAACTAAACCATTAAAATCAATCATTTGCTCATATCTAAACATAAAGCTATTCGTTTATTGAAAAACGGATGTCAAGCTTTCTTAGCCCATGTTATGGATTTGAATAAAGACACGTCAAATTTGAATAACATTCCTGTTGTTATTGACTTTCCTCGCGTATTTCTCAAGAACTTCCCGCCTACCCCCGTAACGTGAAGTTGAATTCTTTATTGATCTTGAACTGGTACAAAGCCCATTTCTAAAACCCCATATCGAATGGCTCCTATTGAACTTCAGAGTTAAAGGTCCAACTACGAGAATTGTTGGACATCGGTTTCATTCGTCTAGTACATCTCCTTGGGGTGCTCCTGCTTTATTTGTAAAGAAGAAAGACGGGAGTATGCGACTTTGTATTGACTATCTGAATTGAACCATGTCACCATCAAGAATAGGTATCCTCTACCTCGTATTGATGACTTGTTTGACCAATTGCAAGGGGCACAATTCTTTTCAAAATCGATCTTCGCTTACGGATATCATCAAATGAAGATTAGAACCGAGGATATTCCAAAGACGCCTTCGTAACTTCGGTATGGGCATTATGAATTCTTAGTCATGTCGTTCGGATCGACTAATGCTCCTCATGACTTTCATGGATATGATGAATCGAGTATTCAAGGAATATTTGGATCGGTTTGTTGTTGTCTTTATTGATGACATCCTTATATATTCCAAAAGTCGTGAAGATCATGAGCACCATTTGAAATTCGGTACTCCAAAGGCTTCGTGAAAACAAACTATATGCCAAATTGAAGAAATGCGAGTTACGGCTTGAGGAAGTAGCATTTCTTGGGCACGTGGTGTCAAAACATGGAGTATCTGTTGATCCGCCAAGATTGAAGCAATACAAAGTTGGGAACAACCAAGTCGGTGATCAAAATGTCGTAGCTTTTTGGGCTTAATGGTTATTATTATCGATTCGTGGAAGGGTTTTCTCGAATCGCTACTCCATTAACTCAAATTAACTTGGAAGGATACAAAATTCGTTTGGAGTGAAGAATGAGAGAAGTGTTTCCAAGAGCTTAAGAGGAGACTTATTTAAGCACTGTTCTAACAATACCATCTGGTTCGGATGGATTTGTTATCTCTGATGATGCTTCGAGCAAAGGGTTAGGATGTGTTCTCATGCAACGTGGGAAAGTCATAGCCTATGCCTCGCGACAACTTAAAGAGTATGAGAGGAATTATCCTACTCATGATCTAGAGTTAAGCGTGATCGTTTAAGTATTAAAGATATGGAGGCACTATCTATATGGGGAGAAAGTGGAGATATATTCGCACCATAAAAGCCTTAAATATTTCTTCACTCAAAAGAACTCAACATCGCGGCAATGACGTTGGCTCGAACTATTGAAAGACTACGACCACACTATTCAATACCATCCCGAAAAGCGAATGTGGTAGTGACGCGCGTTGAGTAGAAGATCATATCGCGGAACGAAAGTGCGATGATGTCAAGTATACGACAGAGCCAACTTTAATAGAAAAAGTTAAGGTTGCTCGAAGCCACCGATCCGGAGATGATGCATATGAAGAAGAAAGTACAAGAAGGAGCTATTCCTAAGGCGAGAATTGATGAAGAAGGAATACTTGAGTCCACTCTAGACTTTGTGTTCCTAACGACTCGATTTAAAGTACAAGATTATGATGGGCCTTATATAATACACCATTTGCAATACATCCTCGAAGTACTAAAATGTATCGTGATCTTGACATACATTTTGGTGGAACAATATGAAGAGAGAGATTGCAAAGTTTATCTCAATGTGTTTAACTTGTCAACGTGTAAAAGGCGAGCATCTAGTACCTAAGGGTCCGTTGCAACCACTTGAGATTCCTAATGGAAGTGGGAACACATTACCATGGATTTCGTTACGGGTCTTCCTACGGTTTCTCAAGGCATCAATGCTATTTGGGTTATTGTTGATAGATTAACCAAGTCTGCTCATTTCTTGCCGACACGGAGACTTATTCCTTGAGCGTCTTGCTAGTATGTGCGTGAATGAGATTGTGAGGTTGCATGGCATGCCTGTATCCATAGTTTCGGATCGTGACCCAAGATTCACTTCAAGATTTTGGGTTAGCTTGCAAAAAGCTATGGGCACGCGGATTTGCGATTTAGTTCGACATACCATCCCCAAACGGATGGACAATCGAGAGGACTATTCAAACTCTTGAAGATTTATTAAGACTACGTGTCCTGACTTCAAGGGCGCTTGGGATAAGTATTTACCATTGGTGGAATTCTCCTACAACAACAGTTATCGAGCAAGTATAGGTGTGGCTCCATTCAAGCATTATATGGACGAAAATGTCGTTCTCCAATATGTTGGGATGAGGTGGGTGAAGCAACATTGTTGGGACCCGAAAGTTAGTACGATATGACTACCGAAAAGATCCAAATGATTCGACAACGTATACAAAACGGCACAAGATCGACAAAAGAGTTATGCGGATCTTCATCGAAAGGACGTGGAATTTAGTGTGGGGATCATGTATTATTATGCGAGTTGCTCCATGGAAGGGAGTTACAAGATTTGGGAAGAGAGGAAAGCTCAATCCACGATTTATTGGTCCATTTCAAATTCTTGACAGAGTAGGAAATGTAGCTATATGTACTTGCGTTACCTCAAGTATGTCTCGTGTTCATAATGTGTTTCATATATCTCATCAGAATATGTGAAAGACCCGAACCACGTTATAGAGTTAGAACCTACGACGAGATAGTCAAGACCTAACGTATGAGGAGGTACCGTCAAGATTTTGGATAGAAGGAGCATGTCCCACGCCAAGAAGGTCATACCACAAGTTAAAGTTTTGTGGAGGAATCATGCTATAGAGGAAATGACCCGGGAATTGGAAACGGAAATGAAAGCGAGGTATCTTCACCTTTTGAAACACCGAGTACGTCGTCGAATTTCGAGGACGAAATTTCATAAGGAGGGAGGTTGTAAGACCCCAACTTATTATTAATGAAATTTAATTTTCTATTTATTATTTTGAAATAGTAAGGGTTGATTTGATTAATGTGGATAGTTAGGGGTTAAATACGCAAATATTTCAAAATAAGCAAGTGGTTATAAAATATTCATTGTTGTCGAGGAATATTCGTTTGGTCGTGGAATATTCGTACGACGGCGCAGCCATGTGTGGGCCCCATAACGGAAAGCGATTGGATGAGGAAAACGACAAATATAAGTTGTTTAAAAATAATCTACGTAGTTATTACCAAGTTAATCTTGTTGGAATACCGGTGGTTAAAACACACTAATCTGCCGCGTTGTTGAACAAAGAAGATACCAGATTGCACCAATTATTGATTCTTACGTGAGAAGGCACTTTTCAATAATTGTTACGATAATTACTTGCTCAAGATTTTATTTTATTGATTCAATAATTGTTGCGTTGATATTTTATATTCTTTGTTGTTTCAATAATTGTCATTACACAAGATTTCCATTATCTGAGACAATAATTCATATTATCCTCAATAATATTATTAGAAAACATTATTGGCAATGTCTAGAAAGTTCTCGCCATAAGGAGAGGTTTGGTCACCTAATTGCATGGCGCCCAATAAGGAGAGAGATCCTTATTGAAAGCCCCTCTTCCTGGAACCGCACGGTTGTCAATATTGTGATCCCGTAATATTATTTGTGAATAATTAATTATTGATTCATATGATGAGGAAAATATTGATTTTATATGGATATAGATGGAGAAAAATTTTAAAATGACAATTGTTGAAAATTAATATTTTATCTTTTCCTCGATAAAATAATTCATTTAAATATATTATTTTAATAATATATTGATGGTGATATTTTTACAATAAATTCATGGTTTATAAATAGATGAGGTGGAAGAGAGAAGATAGAATTGGAATTATTTAATAATTATAAATATTTTAATGTATATATATATATATATATATATACGTATGTATTTGTTGTGTGTGTGGGAAGAAGTGGTGGGGGTAGAGAAGAAAGTGGGGGAAGAGAGAGAGTTAGTGGAGAATTATGGAAAGGAAGAAAGAGAAGGGAAGAGAAGGAAATTAGAAAACTTATCCGTATCAGATTTTGGTCATTTTTTCGCTTGGAATTTGGAAAAAATTCTTCAGAAAAGTTGTAGAGAATTCGATTTCAGGCAGAATGGATATAGAATTCGTATTTTTCTGATAACCGGTTTATTTTCTATGAATTGTTGAAGTTTCAGAAAATAAAATAATTTTTAAATGAGGCGGGCCCCACTTTTTGGTTGGTGATTAATTAACATGTAAATTTTGATTTATTTAAAGATGGTCATGGCTTTCAAAGTTGGTTGGTGGCATGCGTAGAAGGTGAGAAATAAGAATAATAATATTTTATTATTTAGTCTCCTTTGCGTTCTAAGCATTTTCCTATAAATAAAGCGCTTGGGTTAGAATTGAAAATCACACCGTAAACAAGTTTTCTTTCTCTCTAGATTATTGAGCGTATTTTGTGAGTATTTTGATATTTTGAGAGTTCTATTCATTGGTCTGCAAGTTTCACAAGACTATATCCAAAATTCAATCAAGTATACGGTTATTTTGAGGTAAGGGATGTTATTTTCTTCTCAAATGATATTATTTCTTCAATATCATTATCTTTGAAATATTGGTTGGAACTTTTTATCAAATTTGGAACTTTTTCATGCTCGGGTTACTATTCATGAGTTACTTATTCACGAGTTACTATTCATGAGTTACTATTCACGATTACTATTCACAAGTACTATTCATGAAGCGTGAAGATGTTTTTTGTGGAATTTCTATCTTTTGGTGTCTGAGTTACTATTCACGTGATACGACACTTATTCACGATACTCTGACTATTCATCGAAAAATAAAATTTCTTCTTTTCGTCCAAAATATCTATTCGGATACTAGCTTTGATTGTATCCATGTTTTGATCATTCTTGAATTTTACACCACTATGATTATTTTTGAGGTATTTTTAAACATGGATAAAACAAAGTACTGAATCCTAAATCCTTAATCCTTGTCATTTTGTTTCACTTTGGATCGCTTTTTTAAAAATATTCTTCATCATCCTCGCTTTTAAATGATGATATTATTGAATATCTTTGGCCCAGTAGTGCAAAGATGAATGATTTCTAAAGAATATCTTTGCCCTGTAGTGCAAAGATGAACAGGTGTTGAGATGAACATGACCGACTGATTAATATCTTTGGCCCATAGTGCAAAGATGAACAGGTGTTTAAATGAACATGACTTAATCGATGAATATCTTTGGCCTGTAGTGCAAAGATGAATATTTGATTACAGATGTATATTGATTGATGTTACAGGGATAAAAGATAGACGATGAACTTTTAAATTCATACATAGAAGATAGTAGTTTGCATTCTCTACTTAACTCTTCTAATGAATTATTATTTCATTGCGAATGTTGATTTAAAATTTGTTGTCTATCATTCTATTAGATTTTTCCTGTTGAAGACTAACGATAATTTGTTGTATATTATCTTAGTCATAATATTCTTTACTGAGCTAGTTGAGCTCACCCTTTTCCTTTTTGTTCCATTTTTCTCAGGAGGCGAGAATATAGCGAGTACGAGTCGGGGTATGGAATGAAGGTTCTAGAGAGAGTTGTTTAGTAGTCCTCACCATTTTTGTAAAATAAAGTATCAATAAATGTGATGAGGATTTATTTGAGTATAGATATTGTCTAGAAGATAATATTTGTATTTAAACTCACAGTTTTACTGTTGTAATAATAAAGTTGTAGTTGTTTCTGTACCATGTATTGACAACTCAGAATGGGTGATGTATACCTATTTTGGGGGCGTCACATTTTGAGTATATTTTGAGTATTGCTATACTGGTGCAAAGTTCAAGTCATAGCTTTATATCCCAGGTGTTTCAACTAAATCTTGTCTTTGTGAGGTAAGGGATATTATTTTTTAATGATATTATTTATTCTAATATCATTATCTTAGAAGTATCGATCTGAACTTTTAGTCAAATTTGGAACTTTTAGTGTTAGGGAGTTCTTATTCACGATACTTTAGTCTTATTCACGATACTCTGAGACTTATTCACTTAATCTGACCAAGACTATTCATCGAAAAATAAAATTTTCCTTTTAAATCGTAGAAAATATCTATTGTGGATACTAGCTTTGATTGTATCCATGTTTTGATCATTCTTGAATTTTACACCACTATAATTATTTTTGAGGTATTTTTTTTTGGATGTGGATAAAACAAAGTACGAATCCTTAATCCTTAATCCTTGTCATTTTGTTTCATTGGATTCGTTTCTTTAAAAATATTTTTCATCATCTTCATCTTAAATGATGATATTATGGAATATCTTTGGCACAGAGTGCAAAGATGAATGATTTCTGAAGAATATCTTTGGTCAGTAGTGCAAAGATGAACAGTGTTTAGATGAACATGACTAATCGATGAATATCTTTGGCAGTGTAGTGCAAAGATGAATATTTGATTCCGATATATATTGATTGATGTTACGGGGGATAAAAGATAGATTTATGAAATTTTAAATTCATACATAGAAGATAGTAGTTTGCATTCTCTACTTAACTCTTCTAATGAATTATTATTTCATTGCGAATATTGATTTAAAATTTGTTGTCTATTGTATTCTATTAGATTTTTCCCTGTTGAAGACTAACGATAATTTGTTGTATATTATCTTAGTCATAATATTCTTTACTGGCTAGTTGAGCTCACCCTTTTCCTTGTTGTTCCATTTTTCTTCTCAAGAGGCGAGAATGTAGCGAGTACTAGTCGGGGTATGGAATGAAGGTTCTAGAGAGAGTTGTTTAGTAGTCCTCACCATTTTTGTAAAATAATGTATCAATAATTATGATGGGGATTTATTTGCGTGTGGATATTGTCTAGATGGCAATATCTGTATTTAAACTCACAGTTTTTATGTTGTAATAATAAAGTTGTAGTTGTTTATGTACCATGTATTGACAACTCAGAATGGGTGATGTATACTGTAACGACCCCAAAATAGGTTCATTCCATCCAACCCATTCTGAGTCGCCAAATATATGGTACGGAAAACAATTACAACTTTATTACAATAATTGTCGTCCAAAATACAACAACACATATGCTGTGAGTTTGGATACAAATATATACTAACTGTAGCACGTCATAATGACACCTTACATAAAGGTATAGTCAAAAACTGTTTCAGAAATTAGAATCTTTGGGAAGTGCTCAAGGAAACCTTCGTACATGGGAGGCCATGCTTTTAGGTTATGGTAGATATCATATGGCCACAGAATTATCCTTGGTTGACCCAATAGACCCCAAAGAAAAAAGAGAAGATTACTATCATATTCTTCCCAATGGTGAATCTTCTCTTGACATATCATTATCTCCACTGTCTCTAATTAGGTATTATACTCCAAACAAACACCAAGATTATATAGGTAGTGCTTGTAAATATACTCAGCAAGTGGATGTGCACAACCTTGTCTTATGATAACACGAGTTTGTATGTCATTAGACATCTTGTATGATAGTGACAAAACACCCTTCCAAAGTTGGGTTCGCCTCACCCTCAACATCTATAGACCACCATTCTATTTCCTCGCTATCCCCCGCTCGACCTAGCTACACTTTTATTACCTGAAAGGAATTGTGAAACAAAAGGGTGAGCACAACTAGCTCAGTAAAGAATATTATGACTAAAGATAAATAAATTATCAATAATCTTCATCAGTAATAAATCGTAGATTTAGAACATATATGGTAGATGATAAAACTTTTCAACCATAGTTGCAAATGAACGAAGCAATCCATTAAAAGAGTCAAATAGACTATAAAGTCTATTGTCTTCTCCCACGTTAAAAGTCCACCAACAATGTTTTATCCTCAGAACATCAATCAACAGCCTCCTTTCCACAATCACATGTATAACTCATAATCATAATTGTAGTTCTAAATTCCTCTTCTTATCCGGGATGAAGATAATTCCATCACCGCCTTTACCTCGAAACATCAAAGATCATGGTTATACCAAATCATAGTTCCCTGCTCATAATCATACTAATAAATTCATCTTTGCACTACTACCAAAGATATTCATCATCAGCTCATCTTTGCACTACATGCCAAAGATATTCAATAACAAGTCATCTTTGCACTACGAGCCAAAGATATTCAAAGAATAAAATCTCTTCTTGCACTACGGGCCAAAGATATTCATCAATAATTCATCTTTGCACTACAAAAGCAAAGATATTCATATATCAAATAAATACATAATCATTTCGTGGTTATATAACAATAATTATAACCATGTTGATCAATTCACCTTTGCACTTAAGCTAAAAATATTCAATTGTAAATTTAATGGTCATGATCATACCAGTCAACAATTCAACTTTTGCACTACTAGCCAAAGAGAACTCATAGTCACAATCATACCAATAATCTACCCATCTTTACACTCAAGTCAAAGAGAAATTTCTTCACCAGGATTATAAAAATGTTATATATGATAATAAAAATAAAATTATCAAAACATGAATTCAATCAATAATAACCATAATAAACATCTTGGATAAAAAGAAAAATTTCATTTTTCTGTGAATAATCTTAGATCGTGAATAAGAATCTCAAACAAAAAAAAATAAACTTTCACAATAAAATCCATATCAATATTTATAACACCTTAATCCAAATGTTATAAAATCACTTAATAATATCAAAATCTTAATATTCTTAATATTACAACAATATTTAATAATTTTTAAAACTTATAAATAATTTAATTAAATTGTTTACACTTTACTAATTAAAGCATTTAATCATCATAAAATGCCAAACTCATAAGATTTCATCACCAATAACCAAAGCCCTTAAAAAAATCTGCATATACCTCATATATGATTCTCAAGCCATAAAATCATATTTTCCAATTTTCTTACTTCACATAACATATTTAATTCATTTACTCATAACTAAAACATTTTCATGAAAAATACCAAATCAGTTCCAAAAATATTTATTTTCTGGGATTTAGAAGAATATAGTCCCATATTGAATATATATTTTTCTCAGAATTTTTAAAATTCATTTACTATTTTTCACATGGCCAAAACCACCGAATATTTAAACATTTATCATAAATTGTACTTTTGTCCAAAAATTTCAAATTAATACTAAGGTATAATGATATTATATAGATGTACTCCCAATAAAAATTTCATCAATTTTGGAGTTAATCACAAGGAGTTATAAGCAATTACTTTTAAAATAGTCTTTTCTCATAAAATCCATAACTCCTAATCTATACATCCAAAAATCGCCATTTTTGGACACAATCTACAAAACTCATCAAAATATCATTCAATTTTTTCTAGAATTTTTGAAGGTTCAGAAAAATTTCAAAATTTAAAAACATAATAACCCTTACATACTAACGACAACATCCCTTACCTCAAAAGAGCAGTACTTCTAACTAGAATAACGCTGAACGAACTTGCACCGTATAGCAATACTCAAAGTATACTCAAAATACTCACAAGAATACGCTCGATAATATAGAGAGAGAAAACTTCAGTTTCTGGAGTGACTTTCAATTCTAACCTAAGCACCCTATTTATAGGAAAATACTTAGAACACCAAAGTAGAAAATTTATTAAAATATTAATATATATATATATATATAAAATCTTCACGCACACCTTGGACAATCTGATCTCAGCTCTTTTTCCATGCTAGTGGGCACACCTACCTTGTTAAAAACGTTTTTCTTTTAAAACAAATTTAAAACTTTTGAAAATAATTATTTTGAACTTGAAACTTCAATAATTCATAATAAATAGTCATTTTATCGTAAAATTCAATCTCACAATTTTTATAGGAAATTCAATTCTCTACAACTTTACGTAAGAAAGTTTTTCCAAATTCCAAATGTAAATTGACCAAAAATCCACAAACTGACGATTTTACAAAATTATAATCAAATTTCAAATAAGAAATGGGGTCCACCGAGACACAAAACATGTGTTAATCATTTAATGCCATAAAAATACTCTTCCTCCTCATATACTCACATATCACACATTCATTATAAAATATCACCGCTAATATATTATTAAAATAATATATTTAAATGAATTATTTTATCAAAAAAGATAAAATATTAATTTTCAACAATTGTCACTTTAAAAATTTTCTTCATCTATATCCACATAAAATGAATATTTTCCTTATTATATGAATCAATAATTAATTATTCACAAATAATATTACATAATCACAATAATGACAACCAGCGCTTCCGTGGAAAGAGGGGCTTTTCAATAAAGATTTCTCCTTATCTACGCGCGCAATTAGGTGACCAAACCTCTCCTTGACGTGAACTTTCTAGACATTGCCAATAATGTTTTCTAATAATATTATTCGAGATAAAATGAATTATTGCTTCAATAATGAAAAATACGCGTAGTAGTGACAATTATTAAAACAACAAGAATATAAAATATCAACGCAAAGAATTATTGAATCAATAAAATAAAATATTGAATATTAATTATCGTAATAATTATTGAGTAGTGCCTTCTTTCACGTAAGAATCAATAATTGGTGCAATACCGCGGTGCTACCGTGTTTTTAACCAATTTAGTATTTTAACAAAGATTAATTCAGTAATAACTACGCCGTCATTTATAAACAACTTATATTTATCGCTTTCTTCATCCAATCGCTTTTTAGTTATATGGGGCCCACACACGGTCACTACTGCCAGCATTTAATATTCCCCTACGTAAAGAATATTCCACGACCAAACGAATATTCCCTAATAATAATGAATATTTTATAACCACTTGCTTATTTTGAAAAAATTATATATATCACCCTTAACTTTAACTTTTATCAATTTAACCATTTACTTGAATAGTAATTATAAGAAAAATTGAATACTTTTATTTCATAAAATCCGGTCTTACAATCTCCTCCTTATGAAATTTCGTCCCGAAATTAGCGTATTCGTATTTCAAAAAGTTGAGAATACCTTGCTTTCATTTCGATTCCATCTTAGTCGCCCTCATAATTTCTCCATTGCTCATCTCCTCGTAATTCGATATCATTCTAGAATACGACTTCAAAACAAGGGTTAATTGAATAAATTAACATATCACATAATATCCCGATATTATGACTGACCAACAAATAAGCTTAGGTAGGACACACTAGCGAAGGATTTATTCATCTCTCCCTCCTAGTTCTAATCCCGATCTCCGCCAGAGATCATATCCCTAAGCTCGATACCAAATGTAACGACCCCAAAATAGGTCCATTCCATCCAACCCATTCTCGAGTCGCCAAATATATGGTACGGAAAAACAACTACAACTTTATTACAATAATTGTCGTGCAAAATACAACAACACATATCTTTGTGAGTTTGGATACAAATATATACCAATCAGTGAGACGTCACAATGACACCTTACATAAAGGTATAGTCAAAAACTATTTTAGAAATTAGAATCTTTGGGAAGTGCTCAAGAAACCTTTCGTATACGTGGGAGGCCATGCTTTTAGGTTATGGTAGATATCATATGGCCACGTAATTATCCTTGGTCAATCTAATAGACCCCAAATCGAAAAAATGAGAAGATTACTATCATATTCTTCCCAATGGTGAGTCTTCTCTTGACATATCATTATCTCCACTGTCTCTAATTAGGTATTATACTCCAAACAAACACCAAGATTATATAGGTAGTGCTTGTAAATATACTCAGCAAGTGGATGTGCACAACCTTGTCTTATGATAACACGAGTTTGTATGTCATTAGACATCTTGTATGATAGTGACAAAACACCCTTCCAAAGTTGGGTTCGCCTCACCCTCAACATCTATAGACCACCATTCTATTCCCTCGCTATCCCCCGCTCGACCTAGCTACACTTTTATTACCTGAAAGGAATTGTGAAACAAAAGGGTGAGCACAACTAGCTCAGTAAAGAATATTATGACTAAAGATAAATAAATTATCAATAATCTTCATCAGTAATAAATCAGAGATTTAGAACATATGGTAGATGATAAAACTTTTCAACCATAGTTGCAGCGAACGAGCAATCCATTAAAAGAGTCAAATAGACTATAAAGTCTATTGTCTTCTCCACGTTAAAAGTCCACCAACAATGTTTTATCCCTGTAACATCAATCAACAGTTCCTTTCCACAATCACATGTATAACTCATAATCATAATTGTAGTTCTAAATTCCTCTTCTTATCCAGGATAAAGATAATTCCATCACCTGTCTTTACCTGAAACATCAAAGATCATGGTTATACCAAATCATAGTTCCTATTCATAATCATACTAATAAATTCATCTTTGCACCACGGCCAAAGATATTCATCAACAGTTCATCTTTGCACTACATGCCAAAGATATTCAACAACAAGTCATCTTCGCACTACGAGCCAAAGATATTCAAGAATAAAAGTCTTTTCACTACGGACCAAAGATATTCATCAATAATTCATCTTTGCACTACAGGCTAAAGATATTCATATATCAAATAAATACATAATCATTTTAGAAGTTATATAACAATAATTATAACCATGTTGATCAATTCACCTTTGCACTTAAGCTAAAAATATTCAATTGTAAATTTAATGGTCATGATCATACCAATCAACAATTCAACTTTTACACTACTAGCCAAAGAGAACTCATAAATCACAATCATACCAATAATCTACCCATCTTTACACTCAAGTCAAAGAGAAATTTCTTCACCAGATTATAAAATGTTATATATGATAATAAAAATAAAATTATCAAAACATGAATTCAATCAATAATAACCATAATAAACATCTTGGATAAAAAGAAAAATTTCATTTTTCGTGAATAATCTTAGATATCGTGAATAAGAATCTCGACAAAAAAAAATAAACTTTCACAATAAAATCCATATCAATATTTATAACACCTTAATCCAAATGTTATAAAATCACTTAATAATATCAAAATCTTAATATTCTTAATATTACAACAATATTTAATAATTTTAAAACTTATAAATAATTTAATTAAATTGTTTACACTTTACTAATTAAAGCATTTAATCATCATAAAATGCCAAACTCATAAGATTTCATCACCAATAACCAA
The DNA here is from genome assembly GCA_020205615.1 of Panax quinquefolius. Classification (NCBI taxonomy): domain Eukaryota; kingdom Viridiplantae; phylum Streptophyta; class Magnoliopsida; order Apiales; family Araliaceae; genus Panax; species Panax quinquefolius. Next base: position 13,523,721 of record CM035166.1, on the reverse strand, counting down.
AGCCCTTAAAAAATCTGATATACCTCATATATGATTCTCAAGCCATAAAATCATATTTTCCAATTTTCTTACTTCACATAACATATTTAATTCATTTACTCATAACTAAAACATTTTCATGAAAAATACCAAATCAGTTCCAAAATATTTATTTTCTGGGATTTAGAAGAATATAGTCCCATATTGAATATATATTTTTCTCAGAATTTTTAAAATTCATTTACTATTTTTCACATGGCCAAAACCACCGAATATTTAAACATTTATCATAAATTGTACTTTTGTCCAAAAATTCTGAAATTAATACTAGATAATCTTGATATTATATAGATGTACTCCCAATAAAAATTTCATCAATTTTGGAGTTAATCACAAGGAGTTATAAGCAATTACTTTTAAAATAGTCTTTTCTCATAAAATCCATAACTCCTAATCTATACATCCAAAAATCGCCATTTTTGGACACAATCTACAAAACTCATCAAAATATCATTCAATTTTTTCTAGAATTTTTGAAGGTTCAGAAAAATTTCAAAATTTAAAAACATAATAACCCTTACATACTAACGACAACATCCCTTACCTCAAAAAGAAAGAGATTTAACTAGAATAACGTCGAAAGCTAACTTGCACCGTATAGCAATACTCAAAGTATACTCAAAATACTCACAAGAATACGCTTCGATAATATAGAGAGAAAAACTTCAGCTTTAAATGTGACTTTCAATTCTAACCTAAGCACCCTATTTATAGGAAAATGCTTAGAACACCAAAAAGAGAAAATTTATTAAAATATTAATATATATATATATATATATATATATCTTCACGCACACCTTGGACAATCTGATCTCAAATTTCTCTTTTTCCATGCTAGTGGGCACACCTACCTTGTTAAAAACGTTTTTCTTTTAAAAACAAATTTAAAACTTTTGAAAAATAATTATTTCGGAGCTTCTGAACTTCAATAATTCATAATAAATAGTCATTTTATCAGAAAATTCGAATCTCACATTTGTTTATAGGAAATTCAATTCTCTACAACTTTGCAGAAGAAAGTTTTTCCAAATTCCAAACAGAAATTGACCGAAATCCACAAACGGGCGATTTTACAGGCTATAATCAAATTTCAGTCAAGAAATGGGGTCCACCGAGACACAAAACATGTGTTAATCATTTAATGCCACAAAAATACTCTTCCTCCTCATATACTCACATATCGCACATTCATTATAAAAATATCACCGTTAATATATTATTAAAATAATATATTTAAATGAATTATTTTATCAAAAAAAGAAAAAATATTAATTTTCAACAATTGTCACTTTAAAAATTTTCTCCATCTATATCCACATGTAAAATGAATATTTTTCTTATCATATTAATCAATAATTAATTATTCACAAATAATATTACGTAATCACAATAATGACAACCAGGCGGTTCCTGAAAGAGGGGCTTTCCAATAAAGATTTTTCCTTCTTCAAGCGCGCAATTATTAGGTGACCAAACCTCTCCTTGATGTAACTTTCTAGACATTGCCAATAATGTTTTCTAATAATATTATTCGGATAAAATGAATTATTGCTTCGATAATGGAAAATACTGTAAAATGACAATTATTATTAAAACAACAAAGAATATAAAATATCAACGCAAAGAATTATTAAATCAATAAAATAATTTGAATAAGAATTATCGTAATAATTATTGAGTAGTGCCTTCACGTAAGAATCAATAATTGGTGCAATACCGTGCAAATCTTCGTGTTTTAACCACCGAGTATTTTAACAGTATTAATGGTAACAACTATGCCGTCATTTATAAACAACTTATATTTATCGTTTTCTTCATCCAATCACTTTCTGTTATGGGGCCCACACATGGTTGCGCCGTCGTACGAATATTCCCCGACAGAAAGAATATTCCACGACCAAACGAATATTCCCCGACAATAATGAATATTTTATAACTACTTGCTTATTTTGAAAAAATTATATATATCACCCTTAACTTTAACTTTTATCAATTTAACCATTTACTGAATAGTAATTATAAGAAAAATTGAATACTTTTATTTCATAAAATCCGGGGTCTTACATATACCTATTTTGGGGGCGTCACAGGAATAACAGAAGTTCTCTTCATGAATACAAAAGAAATAATATTCCTTACCTTAAAATAATACTTGATATAAGAGTAGTGAAGTAGCAGAAAACTTTTCTTCTATCTCTCTATAGTTTCTCTCTAGAGTTCAAAGGAATTAAAAAGAAAATAATGAAGGAATGAGCTTCTTTTATAGGAAAATAGAATGCATAAGAATAATCCATGAACGGTCGTATTGATTTACTTTAATCTGACGGTCCATATTTAAAGAAAAATCTTTTAAATAAAATATTATATAATCTATTTATATAAAAAGATTTTTACTATGCAAACACTATCTTGCACTATGCAAACACTATGCATAATAAAATATAATATATTCTATTTATAGAATAACTTTAATAAAGTATTCTATTTTATATAAAAAGATTTTACTACGCAAAAATATTACGCATAATAGAATATAATATATTATATTTATAGAATAACTTTAATAAAGTATTCATTTTATATAAAAAGATGTTTCTATTTTATTACGTGAATAAAACAAAACTTCTAAATCAACAATAATTGAATCAAATAATGTGAGATACTACGCAAAGAACTATCAGAAAGAATAATTGAACAAAACCGAGTGACTTCTCACATAAATATCAATAATCAATATCGTAGTGCTACTACGCAACAACGCCAGACATCTTATTTTTTTACTACCGAGTAGTTCAACAAAGATTACCCAGAAAACTTTCGCCGTTATTTTCAAGAAAAATATTTTTTGTCGCTTTCTCGATTCGCCAATAATTCCGTTGTGGGGTCCACTAATGATTGTCTTGTCGCATTTAATATTTCCCTGCTTAAAACGAATATTCCCAACCAATCGATATATATATATGACAACTTGCATACTTTACAAAATTTATAAATATTACCTACAACTATAACATTATCTCAAATTCACACCATAATATAAAAAAATTATTTCAAGAAAATTAATTCTTTATTCATAAAATCTAGGGTTTCACATGGATTATTTATTAAAATTTGAGTCCCAAATGATAAAAGTCATGAAAAACCTTTTAAATCATAGAAGATAGTAGATTTTATTCTCTACTGACTCTTCTAATGGATTGCTTGTTCACCGCAGCTTAAACTTGATGTTTGTTATATTTTATCGGTTTAACATCTGTTGAAGGCTAATGATAATTTATTCTCGCATTATCTTAGTTATAATATTTCTTCTTGGGCTAGTTGAGCTCACCCTTTCTTTCACCGTTCTCTTTCGTGAAATGAGAATATAGGTTGGACGAGTCTGGAGAACTGGAGTGATGGACCGGATGATAAGATTAGTAGTCCTCACTATTCTCATTAAATAGTGTGACAATAAATGTAATGAGGACCCCATTGAGTTTGTATATTGTCTAGATGACAATATTTGTATTAAAACTCACAGCATATGTTTAGTCGTATTTTACACGACTATTGTATACTTAAGTTGTATTTGAATTTTGTACCATGTATTTGGCGACTCAAGATGGGTGATGTATACCTATTTTGGGGGCGTCACAACTGACGTATTACAAACTCCCCCACTTAAATTTCGAACGTCCCCGTCAGAACCGATCACACACATGGCCCAAAGATCTTTGCCTCTCTAGCCATTGTGGGATAATACCGGTTGGCTTCGTGTTCCCACCTCTGGACCTCCATCTCTCCATTGTGGGATAATACCACCAGCCTTCGTGTCTCCACCTCCGGCAACTCGATCGGATGACCCGACACGAGCTTTCGAGAGTCGGCTCTGATACCATATGTAACAACCCGGGTCAAATCCCAAGTCCGGAACAAATCTCGGGTCAAATCCCAAGTCTGAATCGAATCAAATCTATCAAAATAAAGCCTCAAACTACTGGCCCAATAGTATCTTCTTGGGTCATCTCATCTCACCACAACAGCTCCCCAAAAGGTCGATGACTTGAAGGTACTATTGGTAGTACCTTATTTCCTTATATCTTGAACAAATTTTTCCCCTATCTTTCGATGTGGGACTGGGGTGTTACAAACTCCCCACTTAAATTCTCGACGCCCCGTCGTAATCGATCACACACACTACCAAAGATCTTTGCCTTTCTAGCCATCATGGGATAATACCGTCTCGCTTCGTGTCCCCACCTCCGCACCTCCATCTCCCATCAGGGATAATACCACCACCACCTTCGTGTCCCCACCTCCCAAGAACTCGATTGGATGACCCTACCAGCTTTCAGAGCTCGGCCTCGATACCATATGAAACAACCCGTCAAATCCAGAGTCCTAATAAATCTCTGTCAAATCCAAGTACTGAATCGAATCAAATCCATCAAATTATAATGCCTCAACTATCGGCCCAATAGTATCTTCTTGGGTCATCTTAGCCCACCACAGGCTCCCAAAAGGTCATGACTTGAAGATACTATTGGTAGTAACTTATTTCCTTATATGCAAATAATTTTTTCCCCTATCTTTCGATGTGGGACTGAAGTGTTACAAAATTGATCAAGTATGAATTTTTAAAGTCGATAGAAAATATTTTTAATTCAAAAGGGATGTGATAATTAACTTTTGAATACAATAAATTTTGAGAATTACTTTGTAAAAAGTTTTTAATTTTCATAATTATATTGTTTTAAACTAAATAAATTAATTATGATTCTAAGATCAAAGGCTTAAAAGTCAAAGCTATTTAGAAATTTTGTTTCATTTTTTAAATTTTTTTTGGCTTATTCTAATTTAAATTAATAACTCATTTAAATTTCATGCAAACAGTACTGTAACATATTGTTTAATTGGATTATTAAACACTACTTTTAACCCTGAATATTATTACTTAATTGCATAATTAATAAATCAAAGTTAGGCAATCACACACTCTCTCTCAATGTCTCACATATACACCGTAAGTTTGTAACACTAAAAAAATTTCAAAAATTGGTAAAATCAAGTTTGCACTTTTAATTACATAATTGATAATTGATGTATTTAATATACAGTAGTAATTGTACAATGATTATTACTATATTACTGAAGTCTCGATACATTGATGACTCGATTTCTCTAATCTCTATATCGGTTTGATAATTTCAATAACTCATGTAAATGTAAGCAACTTTATTGTATCATTCTTTAATTAATATTAAATTTTCATTGCATGATGATTAATGATTTTATTTATTTGCTTTATGACATTAGTTATAATTTATTAAATTATTAGGGATGTAAATTATAATAATCCAACAATCATTGTTAAAATTTTTATGAAAATATTAAAATTATTTTAATTAAATTAGAATTTAGTGGTGAAGAAGTACACATTATTATTTATTAATTATTTAATAAAAATGTTTACTTGTAATCAATTATTAAAAAAAACAAAAAGATGTTTCGGTAATAAAAAAGTTTGTTACAAATTTAACAATTATTGACAAGACAAATTTTATAATTTAATATGATATAACCAATTATTTATATTCAAAATTCTAGAAACAATTTAAACATGTAAGAAATTAAATTACTCGAACTTATCGAACCAAACTCGAACTGTTCATGAACAAAGACGAATCGAATCACGTGATTCGCGAACATGCAATCAAACATAATAATATGTGCGAACTCGACTCAACTAGACGAACAACTCGAACCGAACCAAATCGATCCGCGAACTGTTCGATTCGTTTGCAGCCCTACGTTCGACCATACGTTACTTTATATCTTCTTGACAAAAAGGCTATAGTTACTTCTACGCTGTCTCGTGGCGCGTGGCCATAAACTAAAAAGATACAGCCGGGATGGGAAAACATGGGCCCCACTTGACACTGACACCTAGCCACTCTTTTGTCTTGTCTTGTGTTTTTCTTTTAGCTGTTATGCCAATTTAACGCGAGATCTCATACTCTACAAGAAAAAGGGCCATCTGCGACCAATGATATCAGCGACCGCACTATTCAGTCGCTGATAATAGTAATAGCGACCGCTATCTGCGATCGCGAAGGATTCTAGTTGCTCGTATATATCAGTGATCGCATGCGGTCGCTGAGAAGAGTTTCCCACCCAAATTTTGGTACGAAACTTTGGCGCGACGACCAATCTATATCAGCGACCGCTGATTCTTATAACCTTAATCAGATTTAGGCATTCGCTCGAACCAGTCGACAGGAAAAAAAAGAAGGAGAAACGCAACGAGGGAGAAGAGGGAGTAGGGGAGAAGAGAAGAGGAACCACCAACATCCGACCGGCCGACGCCTTCACCACTACTGTACCACCGCCGGTAAACCCTATCTTAAACCCCTGCAGCTCTACCCTTCTTAGCCATTCCTTCAGTCTATTTTTCTTTGTAAGATTAGATTTTTATTTGATCTCATTAGCTGCGAATATTTTAATTTATTTTTGTGAATTCTTAATATTTGGTATTAAATATGCCTGTGATGGGTATAAATATACTTTGAGTTCTTTTTTACTATGAAATGAACCTAAAAAATGATTGTTTTATATAAACCGAAAACCTTGCATACCATTTGTTTGATGAAATGCTAGACTAAGGGCTGTTATAGTGTCAATATATGCTAGTTGTGATTTAGAGTCTAAAATGATGCTAGTTCTAAAAAAAGTATATCTTATGCTTCAATTATGCTCTATACATAAATATAACATGTTTTAAAGAACCTTGCATACCATGATAGCTTTGTTAATGAACAAAACAAAGTAGATTTGGACTGTTAATTAAGAGTTCGTTTATGAGTGACTTGCCATGCTTTTAAGGTTGTTTTCATGCTATACATGGTGTCTAAATATGCTAAACCTTGAAGGTTAATGGTAGTGTAATTATGTAACTTTGACAAGTGATAAAAGAGCCAAAATAGGGCAGTCTGGGCCTGTTAAATCAGGTCAGACCATGCCACTATTTTGTGTGCTTGAAAGTTAGCTTAAATGTCTATTTGAGACATGTTAAGGGTGTAAACTGCTTAATGCCACCTAGATCAAAGCTATGCTTGATAAAGGTTATGTAAAAGAGTAGTCAAAGCTTATATGTTGCATAAGAGCATTCACAACAGTTTTTTTATCTCTATCCCTACTCTGCATTGTTATTGGGTCATTCTGTAGGATAGGGATTCAATTTTTTCATTATGTACCGAACAGGTTCTTTATATTGATTCTTTAAATATTAAATTTTGAAATTTAAAATTTAAAAGTTAAAATTTGAAAGTTCCAACAATCAAATTTTTGAACGTTGTAACTATTTTTTATTTAAATGTAATTGTTGTTTGAATTTAAAATTTGCAATTATTTTAATTTAAAAATAGATATTGCTAGAAATCAAAATGTGCAACGATCATTATGTCTTTATGAGAACTAAAACAATATTATTTTAATTATAAAATAATAAAATTTATAAGTAGTATTATTTTTTACAAAAGTAATAAAAATCAAAATTTGACTGATTTTTAATTCTTTTATAGTTCTCTTTCTTCTCTAAATCCTCTGTTTAAAAAATAAAAATGAGTGAATTTGATAGACATACTCAAATCAACAATTAAGTGAGATAAGATCCTTTAACCAACATAAAATCGTAATAAATAGGGTGTGAAATGTCATTTTACATAAATAGGGAACGCTTTTTTGATTCCCTCACTCTGAGGAGTCAAAATCATATATAGGGATTAAAATAAAGAATTATATAAGGATAAAGAAACTGTTGGATATTGATTTATTGATATATTCTTTAAATGTGGGGATAGAAAGTCTATTGGGGAAACTGTTGTGAATGCTCTAACCATGCTATTTTGTTTGATAGATTGTCAAACCATGCTTCCTTGTGGAATTTAAAAGCCTAATAGGGACTATTTTGAACTGAAGCTATAATTCTTACATATAGATGTTTTAAACCATGAACATATAGTATATATAGTAGGTTCATGTTGTGATAATGCATATACTTCGATGCTTGGGACTGTTTTGGTGAAATGGTGATAACTCATGCTTAATATGCCTAGAAAAAGGATTGTTTTAGTATTAGAAACTGAACTAACATTTACAAGCATGCTAATGTATATAATGTTAAGTTTTAATGATGATTTAAAGTTTGTATGAGGGCTTAAAGGTCCCTTGAGTCCTAGGTTAGGACTATTAATGATTTAAAGCCAAAACTGTTCTTAAATTGGGACTGTTATAGCAAAAGTCAGTACCTGGACTTATTAGTCAGTAAGGAGACCATAATATGTCCAAAAGGGGTATTTAGAATGTGATCCTTCACTTAGTTGAGGTTTAAGTTGTGTGTTGTCCAAATTTCATGTCTAAAAGCTATGAAAAGTGAGCTTTAAGTGGCAACTAACACCTAATTAAGGAATTACCATACCTGGACCATTTAAGCAAGTTTTATTAGCTATAACATGACATAAATAAACTACAAAATATAACTAAACCAAGTCTAGAATGTGTTGATTGTTATCCTTGTGAAAATCATGTTTTAAAGCCAAATATGGACAATTTTGAGTAAGTCTTGGCACCTGACCCTAAAAAATTGCAATGATCTCATATAAAGTCTCTAATGCATGCTAGTAATTATCCCCAATCATAGCTAAGACTGATGTTAACAAAAGAATCAAGTTTGTGTGTATTTAACAAGTACAAAGTTAGCTTTAATAGGACAAATTTGGCTAGGCCACTAAATAAAGTGAGATTATGATAACATACATATTCCTAGACTATCCAAGTAGCCAAAACTGGGAAAATAGAAAACAATCAAAAATAGTTTTTTGTGAAAAGTTGGAAATAAACCAGTTTGAGCCCCTATTTTGGGAAGATTAACTGACTGGATAAGACTATCAAAAACAGTTTTTGTAAAAATGTTTATGTACCTTTCATTTATAGTTGTCGTAGTTAACTATTTTTTCCTTTTCTATAAAATGAATGTTTTGTTATAAAATTATGTCTAGATTCATAATATAATGGATGTCTAGATACATGTAACTCCCATGTCTATTAAATTTTGAAACTCAGGACTCTTGAGTTTTGTAACTTACTAGTAGTATTGATGTTCTTATTTCTATAAATATGACTATTGTAAAGTGATGGATAGAGATACAAAATATTATGCAAATACACTCTTTTCTCTAATCATCTTTGATCTTGATTTTAGTTATCATTTATAACACGTTATCAGCACGAATTGCTTATCATTTTCGTCTTGAAGCAGATAATCATAATTGATTTGAAGGAGAAGGTAAAACTCTCTCTCTCTACATATAATATATGTTATGTTCTGGTATTACAGTGTCTTGTATATATATGTTGTCTATTATCTCTGCACCACCAATATGTCCAGTGTCCACTAGTACTCTATAGCTAATGGTGTGAAATGGGTCAGGAAATTGACCACACAATTGAATACACCCGAATTTACCTAGCTAGACTTAACATACATCATTGTGGTAAAACTAATTATTCTGATTTGAATAGTATAACAATTGGTAACAACCCTTGCGTGAAAGTACTAAAATAATAAAAATGGACTGTTGAATACATCTTTGCATCACCTTGACTTTGAGTTTGTAAGTTTATTTGTTGGCATTTTTTTAGAAGAGGCTGCAAGCTCAGCAAAAGAATAAAGTAATAATAATGCGGCTACTGTTTTTTTATGCAATAATTCAAAAGAGAAAGTCTTCTTGTTCTAAAAACAAATAAAGTTAATTAATTACATGTACAAATTGTAATGTAGAAGAACTTTGAAAAATCTGCCTCTATGCCTAATTCTTGTTGATCTTATGGCACAAAAGATCAGGGAGCCTGACTTTTCACAGCTTCATTTTAACTTTTTGCAAATAATGGGGTAAAAGTTAAAACCATGAATTCTGTTTTGGGTAACTAGCTAGTCAAATTTGTATTAATAGACAATTTGTTTGGTACTAATTTTTTGGTGAAAGGCCTTTAACTATTTTGGGAAAAAGTTTAATACTTATAATATCCATTATCAAAGGCTGAAAAATCAATCTTAAAAGGAGAGAGAAGAAAAGGTAAAAATAAGGTGGTATGAACATCCAGACCTTTTCATAAAAATTTATTTTTGTCATTCAGTAAATTTAATTGAAAAAAAAGGGGGAATTTTTTTTTTTTAGAGAAAAAAGAGTTGTTGAATATGAAGTTTCCGTACCAAGTAGCATCAAATTAAAGTTGGCATGCACGTTGGAAACCAATTTAAGTTTCAATTTGTTTATTAGTTTATTGAGTTATTACTCACCTCTCTGTTCAATACTTGGTTGGTTGGTGTGTTATAAAATTAGATATATATCTTTTTATTTTAATTTGATTTATTTTTAACACATGAATTCCTAGTTAATACATACTAAGGGTATATTTAAAAATATAAAATTACCCTTAAAAGTTGTTATTTTATAAATGTATCTTTAATTTTGGATTGGATAGAATATTTGAAAAAAAAAAGAAATAATAGTATGTGCTTTGCAGAGAAACAAAGATTTAAGAATTATGTTAGTCTTATGCTAATGTATTTTGTTTTCTTCTTTTCATGATCGGCTTATTTAATTTAAAGGATTGTGTTAATAATTTATAATATTATGAACTTATTATATTTATTTCTTTTTATGAAGAAAATATGGATTTGTGTGAGACCCTGATTTTATGAATAAAGATTTAATTTTCTCGAAATAATTTTTTTTTAATATTATGGTGTTGATTTGATGTAATATTATAGTTGTGGGTAATATTTACAAATTTTGCAAAAGTAAGCAAGTGGTTGTATAATATTCGATTGGTGGGGAATATTCTTTTGTCGTGAAATATCCGTATTTACTCATGAGTACAATCATTGGTAGACCCCAAATGTAATTATTGTTTGACATAGAAAAACGACAAAATACTTTATAAAAATAACTATGAACTTTTACCGTTAACTCGTTGAAACACCCGATGTTAAAAGTATAGTAATACACGTGGTTGCATAGTAGTACACGGTATTGATTATTGATCCTTATGTGAGAAGTCACCAAGTATTGTTCAATCGGTATTCGTGACACTTTTTTCGTAGTTTTGAAGTACTATTCACGAGTTACTATTCACGGGGTACTATTGATCACCCATAAAATATATTTCTTTTCGGTCCAAATCATTTTTGGGTACAATATTATTCCATGAGGAGATTTGCTAATTTTTCAGACCGTTGGTTGAAGTTATAATAGTAAATCAATATGGATCGCTGGTGAAAAGTTATAATAGTGAATCAATATGGATCGCTGGTTTAAAGTTTTAATAGTAAATCAGTATGGACCGTTGCTTTAAGTTTTTATAGTAAATCAATATGGACCGTCTGTTTAAAAGTAAATCAATCTGGACCGTTCATGAATTAGTTACTATTTAGTCCATTTTCCTATAAATAGAAGCTCATTCCTTCATTATTTCTTACGAATTCACTGAAACTCTAGAGAGAGAAATTATAGAGAAACTATAGAAAAGTATTCTGCTACTTCCCTATTATTATATTCAGTTTTTTTTACGGTAAGGGGTATTATTTCTTTTGTATTCATGAAGAGAACTTCATTATTCCAATATTTATTATTCACATTAGAATAACCAAAGATATCTGCGACTACCCTATACTTGGTGACATTCTTCTAATATTCCGCCTTTATTATTATTCCTTGGAATATCCTCGCTCATGCATGCGTTTTACGCCGGACCGGTTCCGCTTTGTTATTATTACATTGGAATATCCTGTTCATGCGCTTCTTGGGACCGGGTTCCGCCTCTTTATTATTATTCATTGAAATATTCTGTCATAAGGCTTACGCCGACCGGGTTCCGCTCTTTATTATTCTGTTGGAACATCATGTGCCGGCAAGTGAATTTCGCTTTGACTGGTTCCGTTATTTATTATTCGTTGAATAACCTATCTATGCTGGCACCGCATGCATGGTGATTTCTTTTGTTATTCCATTCGTTATTATACGCAGTTGGTTAAAGTTTTGACTTCTATACTCCATGAAATTAGTGGAATATCCTTGATATTTGCGTTTCATTCAGTATCTTTTCATGAAAATATTCTTCTGAGCATTCTTGAATTTTACTCTACAACGCAGTATCATGTTGACAATGTGGACGTTATTAGTTCCTGGTTAAATTAATTCTTGAACTTGTTTTATTGAATTCTTATATCATTGTCATCATCCTCATGCTTATATTATGTTGGAAGTCATATGTGGCCTGTAGTGCATAGATGGACTTGGTATAATTATGACCAGGGATTACTCGGTATAATCATAACTGTAATCTTACAAATGATGTGGAAAAAGTCCTCATTAACCCGTAGTGCATTGATGGATAGTTTTTGGTATAATTATGATGTGGAAAAAGTCCTCACCCATCAAGTGGACCATTTAGATATTTTATGGTTTTAATAGATGCATCTACAAGATGGTCACATTGTGTTTATTATCAACTCGCAACCTGGCTTTTGCGAGATTACTTGTTCAAATTATTAGATTACGAGCACAATTTCCTGATCATACAGTCAAGACTATTCATCTTGATAATGCTTGTGAATTCACATCCCAAACATTTAATGATTATTGTATGTCACTTGGGATAAAAAAATGAACATCATGTTGCCCATGTTCATACTCAGAATGGTCTTGCTGAATCATTTATTAAACGCCTTCAGTTAATTGCAAGACCATTGCTCATGAGAACAAAACTTCCCGTCTCTATTTGGGGGCACACTATTTTACATGCAGCAGCACTTATTCGCATTAGGCCAACATCATATCATAAATTCTCCCCATTACAATTGGTTTTTGGTCATGAGCTAGATATTTTTCATCTAAGAATATTTGGTTGTGCGGTATATGTTCCAATTTATCCTCCACAACGCACAAAGATGGGTCCTCAAAGGAGGCTGGGAATATATATTGGGTTTGAGTCCCCATCAATAATTAAATATCTTGAACCTTTAACAGATGATTTATTTACCGCACGATTTGCCGATTGTCATTTTGATGAGACTATGTTCCCAGCATTAGGGGGAGAAATTAAACAGCTGGATAAAGATATAACTTGGAATGCATTGTCATTATTGAATTTTGATCCTCGTACAAAACAATGTGAACAAGAAATTCAAAAGATACTTAGTTTGCAAGATATAGCAAATCAGTTACCAAATGCATTCACCGACTCAAAAGGACTAACCAAATCTCATATACTAGCTGTAAATGCTCCAGCTCGGATTGAAGTCCAAATAGGACAATCCGGAAAAATTGTAGCAAATGAGTCTAAGGCACGCCAGAAGCGTGGTAGACCAATCGGTTTGAAAGACAAAAATCCTCGAAAAAGAAAAGAAGTAGATAAACAAGTTGGAATTATTGAGGAAGAAAATATTCATGAGGATATAGACATAGCTAATCATAAAACCCCAGAAGAGGTTCAGGTACCTGAGAATAATAAAAATGATGAGATCTCGATAAGTTATGTCTTTACAAAGAAAAGATGGAACCGAAGTGAGATAGTTGTTGACAACAGCTTTTCATATAATATATCTCTTGATATAATTAATGAAAACGAGGATTCTGAACCTAATTCTGTCGAAGAATGTAGACGCAAAAATGATTGGCCAAAATGGAAAGAAGCAATACAGGCAGAATTAAATTCACTTTCAAAACGTGAAGTTTTTGGACCTGTAGTCCAAACACCCGAAGAAGTAAAGCCAGTTGGATACAAATGGGTCTTTGTGCGAAAAAGAAATGAGAAAAATGAAATCGTAAGATATAAGGCACGACTTGTGGCACAAGGGTTTTCACAAAGACCTGACATTGATTACAATGAAACATATTCTCCTGTGGTAGATGCAATTACATTGCGATATCTTATTAGCCTGGCCACTCATGAAAAACTAGATATGTGTCTAATAGATGTTGTCACAGCCTATTTATATGGGTCAATTGATAATAATGTTTATATGAAAATCCTTGAAGGATTTAAAATGCCTGAAGAATATAATTCGAATCCCCGGGAAGTTTACTCAATCAAGTTGCAAAGGTCCCTATATGGGTTAAAGCAATCAGGACGCATGTGGTACAATCGTCTTAGTGAATATTTATTGAAAGAAGGGTATAATAATAACCCTATATACCCATGTGTTTTTATAAAAAAGTCAGAATCTGGTTTTGCTATTATTGCTGTGTATGTTGATGATTTAAATATTATTGGAACTCATGGAGAGATTCCAAAGACAATGAATTATTTAAAGAAAGAATTTGAGATGAAAGATTTAGGAAAAACAAAATTTTGTCTCGGCCTGCAGATCGAGCATTTAGCAGATGGAATTCTCATTCATCAGTCAACTTACATAGAGAAGGTCCTTAAAAGATTTTATATGGATAAAGCTCATCCATTGAGTACCCCAATGGTTGTTAGATCACTTGATATGAAAAAGGACCCTTTTAGACCTCGTGAGGATAATGAAGAATTACTTGGTCCTGAAGTACCATACCTCAGTGCAATTGGTGCATTAATGTATCTTGCTAATAATACACGACCTGATATAGCATTCTCTGTGAATTTGTTAGCAAGATATAACTCTTCTCCTACCCGGAGACATTGGAATAGGGTTAAACATATTTTTCGTTACCTACGAGGAACTATGGATATGGGTTTATTTTATTCAAATAATGATAATCAAAAATTAGTTGGATATGCTGATGCAGGGTATTTATCTGATCCACATAAAGGTCGATCTCAAACAGGTTATCTCTTTATGTGTGGTGATACTGCTATATCATGGAGATCTACAAAGAAAATATTAGTTGCCACTTCATCTAATCATGCTGAAATACTTGCAATCCATGAAGAAAGTCGAGAATGTATGTGGTTGAGATCAATGATGTAAGACCCCAACTTTTATAAATAAAGATGAATTTTCTATAAATATCATTTTTGAATATTATGGAATTAATTTGATATAATGTTATAGTTGTGGATAATATTTATAAATTTTGCAAAGTACGCAAGTTGTTATATAATATTCGATTGGTCGGGGAATATTCGTTTTAACAGGGAATATTCGTGCATAACCAAGACAATCATTGGTGGACCCCATTAACGGAATTATTGTTTGGATTGAGAAAACGACAAAAATACTTTATGAAAATAACGGCGGAAGTTTTACCGTTAATCTGTTGAAACACCCGGTGTTAAAAGTACGATAATAAGCGTGGTTATGCGAAGAGTACACCAGTATTGATTATTGATGCTTACGTGAGAAGTCACTCGGTTTTGTTCAATTATTATTACAATAATTGCCGCGATAAGATATCTCACGTTATTTGATTCAATTATTGTCAATATTTTATATATTATTAAATCAATAATTGAGACGACAAAGGTTATTAATATTATTATTTACAATATTAACGATGTCTAGAAGTTACATCAAGGAGAGGTTTGGTCACCTAATTGCTACCAATAGGGAGAAATCCTTATTCGAAAGCCCCCTCTTTCCTGGGAATGACCTGGTCGATTAATATTGTGAATTGTAATAATGGTGATAATGTAAGACCCCAAATTATTAATAAATGAAATTTATTTTCCTCTATTTATTATTTTGAAATAGTAAGGGTTGATTTGATTAATGTGGATAGTTATGGGTAAAATACGCAAATATTTCGAATAAGCAAGTGGTTATAAAATATTCATTATTGTCGGGAAATATTCGTTTGGTCGTGGAATATTCGTACTGTCGGGGAATATTCATACGATGGCTCAGTCTTTTGTGAAACCCATAACGGAAAGCGATTGGATGAAGAAAACGACAATTATAAGTTGTTTATAAATAACGGCGTAGTTATTAATGCAGATTATCTTGTTGGAATACCCGGTGGTTAAAACACACTAATACGCGTTGTTGAACAAAGAAGATACCACGGTATTGCACCAATTATTGATTCTTACGTAAAAGGCACTACTCGATAATGGTTACGATAATTCTTATTCGATTATTTTATTTTATTGATTTAATAATTGCTTTGCGTTGATATTTTATATTGTTGTTGTTGTTTTGATAATTGTCATTACACAAGATTTTCCATTATCGAAGCAATAATTCATATTATCTGAATAATATTATTAGAAAACATTATTGGCAATGTCTAGAAAGTTACATACAAGGAGAGGTTTGGTCACCTAATTACTTGCGCCATGATGAAGGAGAAATCTTTATTGAAAGCCCCTCTTTCCTGAGGAGCTACTTTGTTGCGAATCTTGTGATTCTGTAATATTATTTGTGAATAATTAATTATTGATTTATATGATGAGGAAAATATTGATTTTATGTGGATATATATGGAGAAAATTTTTAATGTGATAATTGTTGAAAATTAATATTTTATCTTTTTCTGATAAAATAATTCATTTAAATATATTATTATATTTTAATAATATAATAATGGTGATATTTTTACAATTAATGTGGGATATATGAGTATATGAGGAGGAAGAGTATTTTTGTTACAATAAATGTTTAAAACATGTTAAACATGTCAGAATGACCCCATTTATTATTGAAATTTGATTATAAACAGTAAAATCGTCCGTTTGTGGATTTCGGTCAATTTCTGTTTGGAATTTGGAAAAACTTTCTTCTGCAAAGTTGTACATAATTGAATTTCCTATAAAAACTCTTGAGATTCAAATTTTCTGGCAAAAGGGCTATTTATTGTGAATTATTAAAGTTCCGAAGTTCTGAAATAATTGATTTTTGTAAGTTTTAATTATTTATTTTATGAAAAACATTTTTTTATTACTTTTTCTAAAAGGTTGGCATGTGGGAAATGTTAAAAGCTGATTTCCAAAGAGGCGTAGGAAAATTTATTATTAATAATATATTATATTAAATTTTCTGCTTTAGTGTTCTAAGCAATTTCCTATAAATAGGGTGCTTAGGTTAGAATTGAAAATCACACCAGAAACTGAAGTTTTCTCTCTCTATATTATTGAGCGTATTCTTGTGAGTATTTTGAGTATATTTTGAGTATTGCTATATCTGATTGCAAGTTCAAGTCATAGCCTTATATCCTGTGTTTATTTAAAATCTTGATCTTTCGAGGTAAGGGATGTTATTTTATTCGAAAATGATATTATTTCTTTAATATCATTATCTTTGAAATATTGGTTGGAAATTTTATCAAATTTGGAACTTTTTCATGTTCGGGGTTACTATTCATGAGTTCTTATTCACGAGTTACTATTCATGAGTTACTATTCACGAGTTACTATTCACGAGTACTATTCACGAAGAAAGCGTGAAGATGTTTTTTGTGAAATTTCTATCTTTTGGTGTCGAGTTACTATTCACGTTCACGATACGTATATTACTTATTCACGAATACAACACTATTCATTCCTAAAATGAAATTTCTTCTTTTTGTCCAAAATATCTATTATGGATACTAGCTTTGATTGTATCCATGTTTTAATCATTCTTGAATTTTACTCCACTCGATTACTTATGAAGTATTTTTGAACTTGGATTGTTTAAAATACTGAATCCTTAATATTTGTTCTTTTGTTTCACTTTGGATTCGTTTCCTTTAAAATATTTTTCATCATCCTCGGTCTAAATGATGATATTCTTGAATATCTTTGGCTTTGTAGTGCAAAGATGAATGATTTCTTGATGAATATCTTTGGCCCGTAGTGCAAAAGATGAACATGTGTTGAGATGAACATGACTAATCGATTAATATCTTTGGCCCGTGTGCAAAGATGAGCAGTGTTTAGATGAACATGACCAATGATGAATATCTTTGGCTGTGGTGCAAAGATGAATATTTAATTCGGATATATATTGATTGATGTTATAGGATAAAAATCAACGATGAACTTTTAAATTCATATATAGAAGATAGTAGTTTGCATTCTCTACTTAACTCTTCTAATGAATTATTATTTCATTGCGAAGATTGATTTAAAACTGGTTGTCTATTGTATTCTATTAGATTTTTCCTGTTGAAGACTAACGATAATTTGTTGTATATTATCTTAGTCATAATATTCTTCTTTGGGCTAGTTGAGCTCACCCTTTTCCTTGTTGTTCCATTTTTCTTCTCGGGAGGCGAGAATGTAGCGAGTACTAGTCGGGTATGGAATGAAGGTTCTAGAGAGAGTTGTTTAGTAGTCCTCACCATTTTTGTAAAATAATGTATCAATAATTATGATGGGGATTTATTTGCGTGTGGATATTGTCTAGATGGCAATATCTCGTATTTAAACTCACAAGATATATATGTTGTATGCGTATTTTTTGCACGACAAATGTATTAATAAGGTTGTAGTTATTTCTGTACCATGTATTTGGGGACTTGGAATGGGTTGGATGGAATGGACCTATTTTGGGGGCATCACAGTTGGTATCAAAGCTTAGGGATATGATCTCTACGGCGGAGATCGGGGAATAGAACTAGGAGGGAGAGCAGAGTAAATCCTTCGCTAGTGTGTCTACTTAAGCTTATTTGTTGGTTGGTCATAATATAGGGATATTATGTGATTTTGTTTTTATTTAATTAACCCTTGTTTTATGCGGTACTTGAGAATGTCGACCGAGAATATTAACGATGGAGTAAATGAGATCGTGGAGATGCTGTATACTTACCAGCGGAGAGAGCGTGCAACAGTGTGGCAATGTACCTCCTGTGAACAACACCACTGGGCGAGATGATGAGCGAGGGGATGTTTAGAAGTTTTTTGCGATTCATGCAAAATCGACGAGGAGACTCGTGTTCAAAATACGAGGAGAAATGATAGCAATTCACGGGTGGTCACAACCCAAGCGATTCAAAGAGTTGGGACCACGAAATTCAGGAAAGCGGATCCGATTAAAGGCGAGGCGTGGGTCAAACAAATTACCAAGATATTCGATGTCTTAGGATGCGGAGGAGGAACAGAAAGTTTCATTCGCTACTTTTATGTTCCATAACGAGGCGATTCTTGGTGGAAATCATGAAGCGTACCTATCCAATTTGCACTCGGCGGCATGTCATGGGAGACATTTGAAATAGTTCAATGACAAGTACTTCCACGAAAGTATTACGTCATATGAAGGAAGTGGAGTTTATTAGGCGGGAAGCGAGAATAACATGGCGGTGTCCCGATCGAGGCGAAGTTCGCGGAGTTATCGAGTTTGCACCTCATTTGGTGGAAAATGAGGAGCGTATGGCGCGGATGTTTCTTAGAGGTTTGAAACCCGGCGTACGTCGATATCTCATTTCTCATAAATTTTCTCTATTATTCCGGATGTTGTCAACGGGGCTCGGTTGTTAGGCGAGATAACGAGTACGTTCAACCGAGGGACCATAACCGAGGATCATCTGAGAGATAGCGATCATCGAATAACGATAACCAATGGAGAAAGAAGAATACGGACAAAAGCGGTAACCACTCTGGTGGTAATCGTGGCCATGAAAATAGAAGAAGCGAGTCGGGAGGAGATTTTAAAAGAGGAGATTCAACAACGACCATGTGAAGAGGCGTCGGCCAAGAATATCGGTTCCAAGGAGGAGAAAGACCACCGGTCGTATGTATGTTACAAATCTTGGGAAAGAGGGACATATCGGCCCAAACGCCCCAGTTTTAAGGTATGCTATAATTGTGGAAAAGAAGGACATATCGCTCGAAATTATGCGGTATCGAAACCCGATCCAGTGGGAATGGTGACTCAAAAGGATGTCCCGAAAAGTCAAAGTCAGCGGTTCTAGAAGAAGCGTTTGTCGTGGCCGGTCAAAATCGAGAACTTCGAGCGAAGTTAGCACAGGTTAGTTAATTATAAATTCTTGCGAAGTTTATACCTTACTAGAATCTGGGGTTCTACCCATTCTTTTATCTCTCTTTGCTTGCTTGCTCAACGTTTGAACTTGACTACGGAGAAATTAGACTTTGACCTATTTATGGAGACTCAGTTAGGAGAAACTTTCATTACATCCGTTGTTTAGAAATCTTGCTTGATTCAGGGTTGGCACTATCACATTACACATTAACCTTATTTCTATAGAGATATTTACTTTTGATGTGATTTTAAGGTTAACTACTTATCATGCAAAATTGATTATTACTTTTGTAAGGTTGTTAGTTTTCATATTCCTAAGCAACTTTGTTATTCAATTCAAGCAATCAAAGCATGGTAATCAAACATTTTCATATCAAGCCATGAAGTCATTCGTTTATTACGGATGTCAAGTTTTCTTAGTCCATGTTATGGATTTGAATAAAGACACGTCAGATTTGAATAATATTCCTGTTGTTATTGATTTTTCCTGACGTATTTCCTGAAGAATTTCTTGGCTTACTCCCAAAGCCTGATATTAAATTTTGTATCGACTTTGAACCCGATACAAAACTCATTTCTAAAATCTCATATCGAATGGCTCCTATTGAACTTCAGGAGTTAAAAATTCAACTATAGAATTTGGTACTGAGCCTTTATCTGGTGACTTCCTTTGTGGAATACAAAAAACCCGAGACTCTCCGTGGGGACACCATATTAGATGCGATAGTAAAATGATAGGTGTCATTGTAATGTCTTATCGAAGGTTGGGATATGAGTCACGATTGAGAACAACCTAAATCGATGTCGAAATCGTAGCTTTTCTGAAGCTTAGTTGGTTATTATCGGAAATTCGTTGAAGGATATTCTCGAATCGCTATTCCTTTAACTTGCAAATGACTCGTAGAGATACAAAATTCGAATGGAGAAAAGAATGTGGGAAGAGCTTGAAGAACTTCGAGAGGAGACTCATTTCAAAGACACGTGTTACGACCATGCCATCCTGGAAAAGCGAGCGTGGTAGGCGGCGTGTTGAGTAGAAGATCGTATATACAATCTGAGTACGATATTGTCAAAGACTCATTTCGTATAATTTACAAATAATAGAGATGGAGATGAAAACTCTAGGTACCCACGTGATGATATCTGAGTATAATCGACTTTAATCGATAAAGTTAAAAACATTCAAGCTACACACCGGAGTGATGAATTTGAAGAAGGAGGTGCAAGAAGTTGTTATTTCAAAAGCGAGAATCGGTGAGGTGAGGAAAGCTCAAACCTTCGATTTATTAATCCATTTGAAATTCTCGATCGAATAGGAACTGTGGCCTATAGACTCGTTTTACCGCCAAGTATGACGCGTGTTCATAACATTTTTCACGTATCGATGTTACGTAAATATGTGGACGACTCGAACCACGTCATTGAGTTAGAACCGGATGAGATAGCCGAAGACTTAACGTACGAGGAGGTACTTGTCAAGATCTTGGATAGGAAAGAATATATCCTATGTATCGAGGTTATACCACAAGTTAAGGTTTTGTGGAGAAACCATGCTATTGAGGAAATGACCTAGGAGTTGGAAACGGAAATGAAAGCGATGTATTCTCATCTTTTGAAACACACAGTGCGTCGTCAATTTCGAGGACGAAATTTCATAAGGAGGGAGGTTGTAAGACCCCAAATTATTAATAAATGAAATTTATTTTCTCTATTTATTATTTTGAAATAGTAAGGGTTGATTTGATTAATGTGGATAGTTATGGGTAAAATACATAAATATTTTGAATAAGCAAGTGGTTATAAAATATTCATTATTGTCGGGAATATTAGTTTGGTGGTGGAATATTAAATGCTTTGTCGGGAATATTAAATGCGACAATGTAGCGATCTTTTTATGGGCCCCATAACGGAAAAGCGATTGGATGAAGAAAAGCGACAAATATAAGTTGTTTATAAATAACGGTAGTTATTCACAGATTATCTTGTTGGAATACCCGGTGGTTAAAACACACTAATACGCTGCGTTGTTGAGCGATGGCACGGTATTGCACCAATTATTGATTCTTACGTGAAAGGCACTACTCAATAATGGTTACGATAATTCTTATTGATATTTTATTTTATTGATTTAATAATTCTTTGCGTTGATATTTTATATTCTTTGTTGTTTGATAATTGTCATTACACGATATTTTCCATTATCGAAGCAATAATTCATATTATCTGAATAATATTATTATAAAACATTATTGGCAATGTCTAGAAAGTTACATCTAAGGAGAAGTTTGGTCACTAATTGCGGCGCCAAATGAAGGAGAAATCTTTATTGGAAAGCCCCCTCTTTCTGAGGAGCGGCACAGGTTGCGATCTTGTGATTCTGTAATATTATTTGTGAATAATTAATTATTGATTTATATGATGAGGGAAATATTGATTTTATGTGGATATATATGGAGAAAATTTTTAATGTGATAATTGTTGAAAATTAATATTTTATCTTTTTCTGATAAAATAATTCATTTAAATATATTATTATATTTTAATAATATAATAATGGTGATATTTTTACAATGAATGTGGGATATATGAGTATACGAGGAGGAAGAGTATTTTTGTTACAATAAATGTTTAAAACATGTTAAACATGTCGGTGGACCCCATTTATTGACTGAAATTTGATTATAGCTTGTAAAATCGTCCGTTTGTGGATTTCGGTCAATTTCTATTTGGAATTTGGAAAAACTTTCTTCTGC
Organism: Panax quinquefolius; assembly: GCA_020205615.1. NCBI lineage: Eukaryota > Viridiplantae > Streptophyta > Magnoliopsida > Apiales > Araliaceae > Panax > Panax quinquefolius. Next base: position 13,501,008 of record CM035166.1, on the reverse strand, counting down.
AAAATTGTAGAGAATTGAATTTCGTATTAAAACTCTTAAGATTCAAATTTTACGATAAAAGAGAGCTATTTATTGTGAATTATTAAAGTTAGAAGTTAAAAATAATTGATTTTTGTAAGTTTTAATTATTTATTTTATGAAAAAACGTTTTTATTACTTTTTCTAAAAGGTTGGCATGTGGGAAATGTTAAAAGTCGATTTCCAAAGAGGCGTAGGAAAATTTATTATTAATAATATATTATTATATTAAATTTTCGCTTTTAGTGTTCTAAGCATTTTCTATAAATAGGGTCTTAAGGTTAAAATTGAAAATCACACGAAGCTGAAGTTTTCTCTCTCTATATTATCGAGCGTATTCTTGTGAGTATTTTGAGTATATTTTGAGTATTGCTATATCTGGTGCAAGTTCAAGTCATAGCCTATATCCTGTTGTTTAAATTAGAAATCTTGATCTTTCGAGGTAAGGATGTTATTTTATTCTCAATGATATTATTTCTTTAATATCATTATCTTTGAAATATTGGTTGGAAATTTTTATCAAATTTGGAACTTTTTCATGTCGGGTTTACTATTCATGAGTTCTTATTCACGAGTTACTATTCATGAGTTACTATTCACGAGTTCTTATTCACGAGTACTATTCACGAGTACTATTCACGAAGCGTGAAGATGTTTTTTGTGAAATTTCTATCTTTTGGTGTCGGAGTTACTATTCACGTATCGGCCTTATTCACGTATTACGGTATATTCACGAATACGGCACTATTCACCAAAAATGAAATTTCTTCTTTTGTCAAAATATCTATTATGGATACTAGCTTTGATTGTATCCATGTTTTAATCATTCTTGAATTTTACTCCACTCGATTACTTATGAAGTATTTTTGAACTTGGATTGTTTAAAATACTGAATCCTTAATATTGTTCTTTTGTTTCCTTTGGATTCGTTTCCTTTAAAATATTTTTCATCATCCTCGGTCCTAAATGATGATATTCTTGAATATCTTTGGCTTTGTAGTGCAAAGATGAATGATTTCTTGATGAATATCTTTGGCCGTAGTGTGCAAAGATGAACATGTGTTGAGATGAACATGACCTAATGATTAATATCTTTGGCCCAGTAGTGCAAAGATGAGCAGTGTTTAGATGAACATGACCAATGATGAATATCTTTGGCACATAGTGCAAAGATGAATATTTGAATTCGAGATATATATTGATTGATGTTACGGGGATAAAATATCGACGATGAACTTTTAAATTCATATATAGAAGATAGTAGTTTGCATTCTCTACTTAACTCTTCTAATGAATTATTATTTCATTGCGAAGATTGATTTAAAAGCTGGTTTGTCTATTGTATTCTATTAGATTTTTCCTGTTGAAGACTAACGATAATTTGTTGTATATTATCTTAGTCATAATATTCTTCTTGGGCTAGTTGAGCTCACCCTTTTCCTTGTTGTTCCATTTTTCTTCTCAGGAGGCGAGAATGTAGCGAGTACTAGTCGGGGTATGGAATGAAGGTTCTAGAGAGAGTTGTTTAGTAGTCCTCACCATTTTTGTAAAATAATATATCAATAATTATGATGGGGATTTATTTGCGTGTGGATATTGTCTAGATGGCAATATCTGTATTTAAACTCACAGTATATATGTTGTCGTATTTTGCACGACAAATGAATTAATAAAGTTGTAGTTATTTCTGTACCATGTATTTGGCGACTCAGAATGGGTTGGATGGAATGGACCTATTTTGGGGGCGTCACAGATAAAGTTTGTTTAATTAGTATTATTAATGTAATAAAACAGAAAAACTTTTTATATAAAACAGAATACTTTTATAAAGTTATTCGTTTTATTAGACTAATAGTAAAATCTTTTTATATAAAACAGAATACTTTTATAAATTTATTTGTTTTATTAGACAATAATTAAAATATATTATATTTTATTATGCATAGTGTTTGCATAGTAAAATCTTTTTATATAAAACAGAATACTTTTATAAAGTTATTCGTTTGATTAGATTATAAATAGAATATATTATATTTTATTGTAAACCAATCTGGACAGTCCGTTTAAAGTAAATCAATCTGGACCGTTCATAAGTTAGTTACTATGCAGTCCATTCTTCTATAAATAGAAGCTCATTCCTTCATTATTTCTTACGAATTCACTAAAACTCTAGAGAGAGAAATTATAGAGAAACTATAAAAAAGTATTATGCTATTTCCCTACTCTTATATTCAGTTTCTTTTACGGTATGGATATTATTTGTTGTACTCATAAGGGGTATTATTTCTTTTGTATTCATGAAGAGAACTTCTGTTATTCCATTATTTATTATTCTATTGGAATAACCTGTATACGCGGGCTACCCTATACTTGGTGAAATTCTTCTGTTATTCCATTCTTTATTATTCTGTTGGAATATCACATCTCATGCGCGTTTCTTGTGGGACACGGTTCCATTCTTTATTATTCTGTTGGAATATCCCGTCTGTGCGTTTTACGCCGGACTTGGTTCCATTCTTTATTATTCTGTTGGAATATCCTCGTCTGCATGCATTTCTGACTGGTTCCGTTATTTATTATTCATTGAATAACTCGCCTGCGGCCTATCGCATCGCTTTGGTGATTTCTTTTGTTATTCCATTCTTTATTATACTCAGTTGGTTAAAACTTTGACTTCTATACTCCATGAAATTAGTGAAATATCCTTGATATTTGTGCTTCATCCAGTATCTTTTCATGAAAATATTCTTCTGAGCATTCTTGAATTTTACTCTACAAAGAAGTATCATGTTGACAATTTGGACGTTATTAGTTCCTGGATAAATTAATTCTTGAACTTGTTTTATTGAATTGTTATATCATTGTCATCATCCTCATGTTTATATTTTGTTGAAAGTCATTTGTGGCCTGTAGTGCATAGATGGACTTGGTATGATTATGACCAGGGATTATTCGGTGTAATCATGACCGTAATGTTACAAATGATGTGGTAAAAGTCCTCATTGGCCCGTAGTGCATTGATGGACAGTTGTTGGTATGATCATGACCATTAATGAATACACGAATTTTCTTGGCCCGTAGTGCATGGATAATTTATGGTCGTGATACTAAAGAATATCTTTGGCCGTAGTGCAGGGGTGATTCGATGATGTGGATTATTTATTAAGCTGAGTCCCAGCGATAAAAGTGATGAAAAACCTTTTAAATCATAGAAGATAGTAGATTTTATTCTGTACTTGACTCATCTAATGGATTGCTTGTTCCGCTGCAGTTAAACTTGATGTTTATTATATTTTATCAGTTTAACACTGTTGAAGGCTAATGATAATTTATTCTGTATTATCTTAGTCATAATATTTCTTACTGGGCTAGTTGAGCTCACCCTTTTGCTTTCATTGTTCTCTTCAGAAAATAAGAACGTAGTAGGGACTAGTCGGGGAACGGAGTGACGGTCCAGATGATAGCATTAGTAGTCCTCACTATTCTATGAAATAGTGTAATAATAAATGTAATGAGGACCCCATTCAGTTTGTATATTGTCTAGATGACAATATTTGTATTAAAACTCACAGTATATGTTTATTCGTATTTTACACGACTGTTGTATAATTAAGTTGTATTTGAATTTTGTACAATGTATTTGGCTACTCAAGATGGGTGATGTATACCTATTTTGGGGGATTCACAGTTGGTATCAACGCTTAGGGATATGATCCCTGGCTAAGATGTGAGAATAGAACTAGGAGGGGAGAGACGGGGAATTCCTTCGCTAGTATGACCTACCTAAGTTTTTTTTTGTATTTAATTGGTCTGTCAGAATATAGGGTTAATATGTTACATGTCAATTAACCTTTTTTTTTGTGGCAGTATCTGAAAATGACATCCGAGAATGTTGAGAATAACAATAGAGCACAGGCGACCGTTGATTCACCACATATCAATAATCAAGATAATGTGCATCAGGAAGGCGACGATCCTCATGCAAATAACAACACTGACCAAATGATGAATGATGGAATGTTCACAGGCTTTATGCAATTCATGCAACAGCAGGTGAGAGCGGTGAAAGTAGTATGCACACAAGCCAATCATGTTTGATGATAAAGCATATACTTTGTAACAATCTTATTCATTTATTAATAAAAAGTATTAATTTATTAAAGGCTTTTAATTATCTACATGATGCTGTTTTATAATATGTGATAAACCCAACGTTTTAAGCAATGCTTTTAGAATAATGATGATGATCATTCTAATGAGATCTAAATTCTTAGAAAGCTTAAAAACTAAAATAGTTCCCAATCATTGGATTACTAAATAGGGGATTAGTGAATCTGGATAGATTGGTACATACGTTGCTTGCTCATTGGATGAGGATGATTGATCTCATGATCATTTGTGTGGAACACTAAAGCAGTATGTAGGTGCTTATTAGAGAATAAGTTCATTTGAGCGTTGGCTCGCTAAGGAATACCTAATGGAGTTTTATTTGCTGTCGATAGGAATTCTGTAGTGATAGTAGTACAAGTAATCCTTGGACTTGAGATCATCATAGTATCTTGTGTATGATGAGTTATACTTTGACTTATTCCTTAAGACCCTTAGGGTATATCAAAGGGTATGCTTGGGTATAATAAGTTGTACATGGAGATAATGTATGATCAATAAAGAATCTACCACTTCTAATAAAAGAAGAGAAATGTCTATGTGATTCGATAAATGACAACCCAGTAGTCCTTGGCGGCGAATGAAATTAGAAAGGAGTTTCTAATTTGCATTATTTGAGTTGTGCATTTAAGGATCGAAATACATATAATTAAATAAAATAAGACTTGAAAGTAATTCCATGTCTTATATTTAATTGGGACATTGTATGGTGGAAGGATTGAATTGTCACGTAACTATTTACTCAAAGGTTCTTTTAATGATTAATGTTGAAATCTATATTATCTGGAAAGTCGTTGATCGCTAGGGAGGCTTATCCCTATTGTAGAATAAATATTATTTATTTAAATAAATAAATTGTTTAATTTATTTATTTAAATAAGATTAGAATTGTTCTAATTGATTTATTCACAACCGGTTTAATATGGAGAACCTAAAGGGTCACACCATAAAAGGAAGAATAATTATTTAAGAAGTTAATGGCATAATCGTAATAATATGTTAAGTATATTTAATTTAATCTATGGTGATAGAATAAATTAAATAGCTTAATATTATTATTTAATATTTTAGAAATATTAAATATAAATTAATAAGAGGAGTCTTATTAATATTATTACAATTATTATTATTTTAATTTCTAAAAGAGTTTAGGAATTAATTTAATATAAGTACTCTCATTTATTCCTAATTGGATTAGGAAGGAAAATTAGTTAAAGGAGTTTAATTAATTATCCTAATAAGATTATTAGAGCTTAATTAATTAAAAGAATTTTATTAATTAAATAAAACCCAATTTTTTAATTGTTAAGGAGGGTTGCCCACATCAATAAATAAGAGGAGTCTTATTATGGGTGCAGGGGTTGTTGACTTTTTCAACAATGTAATTCCAATTTGTTGGAGAGTACCCTTTTCATAGAGATAGAAAACTAGGGTTTGAGCCAAATACCCTTCTTCTTGAATTTTCTTCTTCCTTGGTGGATCACCTCTAGAGGCCAAACATTTGGGTGGCTAACGTTGATCGAAGGAAGGAACCAAACCCGGTGGATTCAAGTTGAGCGAAAAGGATTGGAGGTGAACTTGTACACGAGGAAGCTCGATCTTCAAGGGTATGATTCTTATTCATCTTTTTCGTTTAGTTAATAATTATGCATAAAGGATGATCCGGGGTTTATGGTTTGTAAATTTTTAAACTCGATTTTTACACGCTTAGCATTAATTTTTGCAATTTGATTGCTTTCATGAATATTACAAACCTAACGATGGCATCGAGCCAAACCTTTATCTAATTATTAATTGTTTTATTTAATATGTATATTGATATGTGTTTAGAACAATTTAATTGGGCATATTTTATATATATAAATAAAAAAAAAAAAAAAAGGTGCGGAATTTTTTTTTGCAAAGGTAGTAGTGAATCCATTTATTATTTTTAAGTTCTGCCAAATCCGGTTTTTTTGCATACACACTAAAAATCGAGGCAAGTTTTTCATGTATGCATTTAATAAACAAAAAAAAAATCACAAGATTGAAATCGAGACCGATCCACATAAACCGTGACGGAAAACAAGGATAGATTAATCATTAGCAATCATTGCATGAAATGATAATCTAATGATTATATATATATATATATATATCATGTATGCGAAATTTTAAAAAGGAATCGATTTTTTTTTTTTTCAGCAAATTCACGGGTTTTTCTTTGCATACCTAAATCGAGATGGCTTTGGAATAGTTTTTTTTTGAAAGGAAGGATACATGTATATATATATATATATTATATATATATATATAATATATATTACGAATATATATATATACATATATATATTCTTAATTATTATATAATTAAAATAAAAAGTTATTTTAATTTTAAAATAAAAGGTTTATTTTAATATTAAAATATAAAGATTTATTTTAATTTTAATAATTTTATAATTAAAATAAAAGTTTATTTTAATCTTAAAATAAAAGGTTTATTTTAATATTAAAATAAAAAGATTTATTTTAATTTTAAAATTAAATTTCATTCTAACTAATTAGAATTGGAATTGGATTCCATGCTAACTAATTGGAGTTGAAATTGGATTCTATTTTTTCCCTTAAATAAAGGAGTTTATTTAGATATGAAATAAGATTTTATATTATTCAAAATAAAAGAGTTTATTTGTGAATAGGAAAAAAAAATCCGTGTTTCCTTAAATAAAGGAGTTTATTTAAATATGAAATAAGATTTCATATTATTCAAAATAAAAGAAGTTTATTTGTGAATAGGAAAAAGAATATCCGTGTTTCCTTTAATAAAAGATTTTTATATATATGGAATTGGATTCCATAATTAATTAAAATAAAAGAGTTTATTTTGATTAAAATTTTGATTAAAATAAAATAGTTTATTTTATTCAAAATTGGATAAATTAAAATAAAATAGTTTTATTTTAATTTAAATTTGGATTAAAATAAAGGAGTTTATTTTGATTCAAGCGCCCCAAAATAGGTATACATCACCCATTACGAGTTGTCAATACATGAGTGCGAAACAACTACAACTTTATTATTACAACGATAAAGCGTGAGTTTGAATACAAATATTATCTTACAGACAATATCTATACTCAAATAAATCCTCATCACATTTATTGATACATTATTTTACAAAAATGGTGAGGACTACTAAACAATCCTTTCTAAAACCTTCATTCCATACCCAGGCTAAATACTAAGCTATATTCTAGCCTCCACGAGAAAAAATGGAACAAAAAAGGAAAAGGGTGAGCTCAACTAGCTCGATAAAGAATATTATGACTAAGATAATATACAACAAATTATCGTTAGTCTTGACGAGGAAAAATCTAATAGAATCTGATAGACAACAAATTTTAAATCAATATTACATGAAAAATAATAATTCATTAGAAGAGTTAAGTAGAGAATGCAAACTACTATCTTACATGTATGAATTTAAAAGTTCATCGTCTATCTTTTATCCTGTAACATCAATCGATATACATCTGGAATCAAATATTCATCTTTGCACTCTGAGCCGAAAGATATTCATCGATTAGTCATGTTCATTTAAACACTGTTCATCTTTGCACTCTGGGCCAAAGATATTCTTGAAAATCATTCATCTTTGCACTTTCTGAGGCCAAAGATATTCTTGAAAATCATTCATCTTTTGCTTTCTGGGCCAAAGATATTCCATAATATCATCATTTAAGGCGAGGATGATGAAAATATTTTTTTTTTAAAAAAGCGAATCCGGTGAAACAAAATGACAAGGATTAAGGATTAAGGATTAGTACTTGGTTTTATCCATGTCAAAAATACCTCAAAAATAATCATAGTGGTGTAAAATTCAAGAGAATGATCAAAACATGGATCTGATCGAAGCTAGTATCCGAATAGATATTTTGAACGAAAAGAAGAAATTTTATTTTTTATTGAATAGTCTTAGTATCGTGAATAGTCTTGAGTATCGTGAATAGTCTTAGTATCGTGAATAATAACTCAGACACCAAAAGATAAAAATTCCACAAAAAAACATCTTCACGCTTAAATGAATAGTACTCGTGAATAGTAACTTTCGTGAATAGTAACTCATGAATAGTAACTTCGTGAATAGTAACTCATGAATAGTAACTCAATAGAATAATAGTAACCCCACATGAAAAAGTTCCAAATTTGATAAAAACTTCAGGATCAATATTTGACATAATGATATTGAAGAAATAATATCATTCTGAAAAAAATAATATCCACTTACCTCGAAAGATCGATACTTCTAATTTGAATCTAGGGTATAGTCTTTGAAGGAACTTGCCGTCTAGCAATACTCAAAGTATACTCAAAATACTCACAAGAATAAACTCGATAATATAGAGAGAAAACTTGATTTTACGGTGTGATTTTCAATTCTAACCTAAGCACCTATTTATAGGAAAATGCTTAGAACACCAAGCGAAAAATTTAATAAAATAATAATATATATTATACAAATTTCTTAGCCACCTTAGACCAATCTGATTTCAGCACATTTATATCATATGTGGGAAAAAAAAAAAAACGTTTTTTTTAAAAAAAATAATTAAAACTTCCAAAAATCAATTATTTGAACTTGAACTTCAATAATTCATAATAAATAGCCCTTTCATCAGAAAATTCGAATCTCGCGAGTTTTATAGGAAATTCAATTCTCTACAACTTTGCAGAAGAAAGTTTTTCCAAATTCCAAATAGAAATTGACCAAAATCCACAAGCAGGCGATTTTTACATTTATAATCAAATTTCGATCGATAAATGGGGTCCACAGAGCATGTTTAACATGTTTTAAACATTTATTGCAACAAAAATACTCTTCCTCCTCGTATACTCATATATCCCACATTAGTTTGTAAAAATATCACCATTATTATATTATTAAAATATAATAATATATTTAAATGAATTATTTTATCGAGAAAAAGATAAAATATTAATTTTCAACAATTGTCATTTAAAAATTTTCTCCATCTATATCCACATAAAATCAATATTTTCCTCATCATATAAATCAATAATTAATTATTCACAAATAATATTACGAGAATCCTGATATTGACAACGAGGCGGTTCAGGGAAGAGGGGCTTTCGATAAAATTTCTTCTTCTTGGCGTGATTAGGTGACCAAACCTCTCCTTAGAGCGAAACTTTCTAGACATTGCCAATAATGTTATCTAATAATATTATTAGGATAATATGAATTATTGCTTGATAATGAAAAATCTTGTGTAATGACAATTATTGAAACAATGACAATATAAAATATCAACATGACAATTATTAACTCGATAAAATCTTTGAGCGATAATTCTTGTAACCATTATTGAGTAGTGCCTTCTTACGTAAGAATCAATAATTGGTGCAATCTGGTATCTTCTTGTTTTGCTATTAGTGTGTTTTAACCACTAGGTATTTTAACGATGATATTACTTGGTAACAACTCTGTGCCGTTATTTTTAAAAACAACTTATATTTGTCGTTTTCTTCATCCAATCGCTTTTTTCCGTTATGGGGCCCACACATGGCTTTGCTTGCGTCGTGCGAATATTCCCCAAAGCGATGTCGAATATTCCACGACCAAACGAATATTCCCAAACGATAATGAATATTTTATAACCACTTGCTTATTTTGAAATATTTGCGTATTTAACCCTAACTATCCACATTAATCAAATCAACCCTTACTATTTCAAAATAATAAATAAAGAAAATTAAATTTTTATTTATAATAAGTTGGGGTCTTACAACCTCCCTCCTTATGAAATTTAAGTCCTCGAAATTGGCGTCGTACACTGGTGTTTGAAAAGGTGAGGATACCTCGCTTTCATTTCCGTTTCAATTCCCGGTCATTTCCTCTATAGCATGATTCCTCCACAAAACTTTAACTTGTGGTATGACCTTTCTTGGCGTGGGACATGCTCCTTCTATCCAAGATCTTGGCGGTACCTCCTCATCGTTAAGTCTTGGCTATCTCGTCCGGTTCTAACTTTCTATAACGTGGTTGGGTCTTTCACATATTTACGAAATGCGGATATGTGAAACACATTATGAACACGAGACATACTTGGAGAATAGCTTGCAAGTCTATAGGCTACATTTCCTACTCGGTCGAGAATTTGAAATGGACCATAAATGCGTGGATTGAGCTTTCCTCTCTTCCCAAATCTTGTAACTCCCTTCCATGGAGCAACTTCATGACAATACATGATCCCCCACACTAAATTCCACGTCCTTTCGATGAAGATCCGCATAACTCTTTTGTCGATCTTGTCTTGCCGTTTGTATCGTTGTCGAATCATTTGGATCTTTTCGGTGATAAATACGTACTAACTTCGGGTCCCAACAATGTTGCTTTCACCCACCTCATCCCAACATATTGGAAGCGACATTTTCGTCCATATAATGCTTGAATGGAGCCACACTATACTTGCACGATAAGCTGTTGTTGTTGTAGGAGAATTCCACCAATGGTAAATACTTATCCCAACGCCCTTGAAGTCTAGGACCACGAGTCTTAATAAATCTTGAAGAGTTTGAATAGTCCTCTCTGATTGTCCGTCCGGTTTGGGGATGGTATGCGAACTAAATCGCAAATCCGTGCCCATAGCTTTTTGCAAGCTAACCCAAAATCTTGAAGTGAATCTTGGGTCACGATCCAAAACTATGGATCTGAGGCATGCCATGCAACCTCACAATCTCATTCACGTACATACTAGCAAGGCGTTCGAGGAATAAGTCTCCGTGTCGGCAAGAAATGAAGCGGACTTGGTTAATCTATCAACAATAACCCAAATAGCATTGATGCCTTGAGAAAGCCGTAGGAAGACCGTATGAAATCCATAGTAATGTGTTCCCCACTTCCATTTGGAATCTCAAGTGGTTGCAGCGGACCCTTAGGTACTAGATGCTCGCCTTTACTGCGTTGACAAGTTAAACACATCGAGATAAACTTTGCAATCTCTCTCTTCATATTGTTCCACCAAAATGTATGTAGAAGATCACGATACATTTAGTACTTCGAGGATGGATTGCAAATGGTGTATTGTGTGCCTCCATCATAATCTTGTACTTCAAATCAGTCGTTAGGAACACAAAGTCTAGAGTGGACTCAAGTATTCCTTCTTCATCAATTCTAAACTTAGGAATAGCTCCTTCTTGTACTTTCTTCTTCATACGCATCGACTCAAGATTGGTGGCTTGAAGCGACCTTAACTTTTTCTATTAAAGTTGGCTCTGTCGTATATACTTGACATCATCGCTTTTCGTTCCGCATATGATCTTCTACTCAATCGTCGGCTACCACGTTAAACTTTTCGGGATGGTATTGAATAGTGTGGTCGTAGTCTTTCAATAGCTCGAGCCAGCGTCATTGCCGCGTGTTGAGTTCTTTTTGAGTGAAGAAATATTTAAGGCTTTTATGGTGCGAATATATCTCCACTTTCTCCCCGTATAGATAGTGCCTCCATATCTTTAAGCGAAAAGCATTGCTTTTGCCAACTCTAGATCATGAGTAGGATAATTCCTCTCATACTCTTTAAGTTGTCGCGAGGCATAGGCTATGACTTTCCCGTTGCATGAGAACACATCCTAACCCTTTGCACGAAGCATCGTTTGTAGATAACAAATCCATCAAACCGGATGGTATTGTTAGAAACAGTCTTAAAATAAGTCTCCTCTTAAGCTCTTGGAAACTTTTCTCGCATTCTTCGCTCCAAAGCGAATTTTGTATCCTTAGGAGTTAAATTTGAGTTAATGGAGTAGCGATTAGAAAACCCTTCCACGAATCTCAGATAATAACCATTAAGCCCAAAAACTACGTGCTTGATCCACAGACTTGGTTGCTCCCAACTTTGTATTGCTTGATCTTGGCCGGATCAGCGGATACTCCATGTTTTGACACCACGTGCCCAAGGAATGCTACTTCCTCAAGCGAACTTCGCATTTCTTCAATTTGGCATATAGTTGGTTTTCACGAAGCCTTTGGAGTACCGACTTCAAATGGTGCTCATGATCTTCACGACTTTTGGAATATATGAGGATGTCATCAATAAAAACAACAACGAATTGATCCAAATATTCCTTGAATACTCGGTTCATCATATCCATGAAAGCCGCGAGAGCATTAGTTAGTCAAAAAAGACATGACTAAAATTCATAATGCCCATCTTAGGGAGTTACGAAGCGGTCTTTGGAATATCCTCGATTCTAATCTTGGTGATGATATCCGAGCGAAGATCGATTTTGAAAAAATTGTGCCCCTTACAATTTGGTCGAACAAGTCATCAATCTGAGGTGAGGGATACCTATTCTTGATGGTGACATGGTTCAATTCCGATAGTCGATACAAAATCGCATACTCCGTCTTTCTTCTTTACAAATAAAGCAGGAGCACCCCGAGGAGATGTCTTGGGGCCAGATGAAACCGATGTCCAACAATTCACGTAGTTGGACCTTTAACTCTGAAGTTCAATAGGAGCCATTCGATATGGGGTTTTAGAAATGGGCTTTGTGCGGTTCAAGATCAATAAAGAATTCAACTTCACGTTACGGGGTAGGCCAAGGAAGTTCTTGAAAAATCGTCGGGAAAATCGATAACAACGGGAATATTATTCAAATTTGGCGTGTCTTTATTCAAATCCATAACATGGGCTAAGAAAGCTTGACATCCGTTTTTCAATAAGCGAATAGCTTTATGATTAGATATGATGTGATTGATTTTAATGGTTTAGTTGCTTGAATTAAATACAACGGGTTGGTTAGGAATATGAAAACTAACAACCTTACGAAAACAATCAATTTTGGCATGATGAGTAGTTAACGATCAATCCTAAAATCACATCAAAAGCAAGTATCTTTAAAGAGATAAGGTCAGACGGTAAGGTAATGGTGCCAACTTGAATCAAACAAGATTTATAAGCGATTGGATGTGATGAAAGTTTCTCTAACGGAGTTTCCACGAGATAGGTCAAAGTCTAATTTCTCGGAGTCGAGTTTAAGCGTTGAGCACATGCGGGAGAGATAAATGAATGGGTATGCCGGTATCAAGTAAGGTATAAACTTAGCAAGAATTTATAAATAGCTTACCGTGATCACCTCGTTTGGGTTCCTCGCATTATGACCGATCCACAACAAACGCTCTTCCGGAATCGTTGACTTTGACTTTTACGGGGCGATCTTTTGAGTCACCGTCCCCATTGAACTAGGTTTATTCTCTTGTACAATCTCGGCGATATGTCCTTCCTTTCCACAATTATAGCATACCTTGAGCTGTTGTGGGCAGGGTTTGGGTGATATGTCCCTCTTTTCGCATTTGTAGCATATAATGGGTGGTGGTTTCTCCTCCCTTAGAACCGATTTCTTTCTTAAACCTTTATCGTCTTCACATAATTAGTTGTTAAATCTCCTCTTTTTAAAATCTCCTCTGACTCGCTTCTTCTATTTTCATGGCCATGATTACCACGGAGTGGTTACCATTTTGTCCGTCTGTTTCTTTCTCCATTTGGTTATCATTATTACATTGGCTATGCTATCTACGTGCGATCCACGGTTGTGGTCCCTCGGTTGGCCGTACTACTAGATTATCTCGCTCTAATAATTGAGCCACATTTTACAACATCTCGAATAAAGAAAAAATTATGAGAAATGAGATCTTGGCGTATCTTGGGGTTTCAAACCTCTAAGAAACATCCGCGTCATCGTTCCTCATTCTCCACCAAATGAGGTCTGAAACACGGATAACTCTGCAAACTTTGCCTCGTCTTTGAGACAAATCGTGTTGTTTTGTTCTAATCGATGAACTCCACTTCCTTCATATAGCGAACACTTTCGGAAAGTATTTGTCATTAAATAGCTTCTGAAAGCGTCTCCCAAGACATCTTTGAGTCGGTTTGGATGGAGTGCAGCTTCACGAGACTCCCACCGATGATCTGCCTCCCACGGAACATAAAAGGTGGCGAATGGAACCTTCTGTCCTCCGTGCATCCCAAGACATCGAATATCTTGGTAATTTGTTTGACCCGTGTTTCATGGCGATCGGATCGGCTTTCCCTTAAATTCTGGTGGTCCCACTTTTTTGAAGCTGCTTGGTTGTGACAACCCGTGAATTCTTATCATTTCCTCCTGTATTTTGAACACGAGTCTCCTAAATGCGATTTTGCATGAGCTACAAAAAACTTCTAAACATCCCTCGTTCATCATCTGCTTTCGATGGTGTTGTTCACGGGAGGAACATTGCCCGACTGTTACGCGTTCTCCTCGTTGGTGAGTCTGAGCGTCTCCACGGTCTCATTTCCATTGTTAATATTCTCGATTCGACATTCTCAAATCTTGTCATAAAACAAAAAGGTTAATTAAGAAATCAATATATCACATAATATCCTATATCTTGACCAACTAACAAATAAGCTTAGGTAGGACACACTAGCGAAGGATTTACTCGTCTCTCCCCTCTGGTTCTATTCCCGATCTCATGGAGATCATATCCTAAGCTACGATACCAAGCTGTGGCCCCCAAAATAGGTATACATCACCCATTACGAGTTGTCGATACGTGATGCGAAGCAACTACAACTTTATTATTACAACGATAAAAGCGTGAGTTTGAATACAAATATTATCTTACTAGACAATATCTATACTCAAATAAATCCTCATCACATTTATTGATACATTATTTTACAAAAATGGTGAGGACTACTAAACAATCCTTTCTAAAACCTTCATTCCATACCCAGAGCTAAATACTTTCGCTATATTCTAGCCTCTGAGAAGAAAAATGGAACAAAAAGGAAAAGGGTGAGCTCAACTAGCTCGATAAAAATATTATGACTAAGATAATATACAACAAATTATCGTTAGTCTTGACGAGGAAAAATCTAATAGAATCTGATAGACAACAAATTTTAAATCAATATTACATGTGAAATAATAATTCATTAGAAGAGTTAAGTAGAGAATGCAAACTACTATCTTACATGTATGAATTTAAAAGTTCATCGTCTATCTTTTATCCTGTAACATCAATCAATATACATCGGAATCAAATATTCATCTTTGCACTCTGAGGCCGAAGATATTCATCGATTAGTCATGTTCATTTAAACACTGTTCATCTTTTCTTTGGCACTATTCATCTATTCTTCAAAATCATTCATCTTTGCTACGAGCCAAAGATATTCTTGAAAATCATTCATCTTTTGCACTTCTCTGGGCCAAAGATATTCCATAATATCATCATTTAAGGCGAGGATGATGAAAATATTTTTTAAAAGCGAATCGATTGAAACAAAATGACAAGGATTAAGGATTAAGGATTAGTACTTGGTTTTATCCATCCAAAAATACCTCAAAAATAATCATAGTGGTGTAAAATTCAAGAATGATCAAAACATGGATCTGATCGAAGTTAGTATCCGAATAGATATTTTGGACGAAAAGAAGAAATTTTATTTTTCGATTGAATAGTCTGCAGTATCATCGTGAATAGTCTTGTATATCGTGAATAGTCTTAGTATCGTGAATAGTAACTCAGACACCAAAAGATAGAAATTCCACAAAAAATCTTTCGCGCTTACGTGAATAGTACTAAGTGAATAGTAACTTCGTGAATAGTAACTCATGAATAATAACTTCGTGAATAGTAACTCATGAATAGTAACTCATGAATAATGAATAGTAACCCAGACATGAAAAAGTTCCAAATTTGATAAAAACTTCAGATCAATATTTGATATAATGATATTGAAGAAATAATATCATTCTGAAAAAAAAATAATATCCACTTACCTCGAAAGATCGATACTTACAATTTGAATCTAGGGTATAGTCTTTGAAGGAACTTGCACCGTCTAGCAATACTCAAAGTATACTCAAAATACTCACAAGAATAAACTCGATAATATAGAGAGAAAACTTGATTTACGGTGTGATTTTCAATTCTAACTAAGCACCTATTTATAGGAAAATCTTTAGAACACAAAGCGAAAAATTTAATAAAATAATAATATATATTAAACAAATTCAAGCCCACCTTTGAAGATCTGATTTCAGCATTAATATCATTTATATCACATGTGGGATTGCAAAAAAACAAAAACGTTTTTCTTAAAAAAAACAATTAAAACTTCCAAAATTCAATTATTTGAGACTTGAACTTCAATAATTCATAATAAATAGCCCTTTCATCAGAAAAATTCGAATCTCTACATGAGTTTTTATAGGAAATTCAATTCTCTACAACTTTGCAGAAGAAAGTTTTTCCAAATTCCAAATAGAAATTGGCCAAAATCCATGAGCGAGGCGATTTTACATTATATAATCAAATTTGATCGATATAAATGGGGTCCACCGACATGTTTAACATGTTTTAAACATTTATTGCAACAAAAATACTCTTCCTCCTCGTATACTCATATATCCCACATTAGTTGTAAAAATATCACCATTAATATATTATTAAAATAATATATTTAAATGAATTATTTTATCGAGAAAAAGATAAAATATTAATTTTCAACAATTGTCATTTTAAAATTTTCTCCATCTATATCCACATAAAATCAATATTTTCCTCATCATATAAATCAATAATTAATTATTCACAAATAATATTACGAAATCACAATATTGATGACGAGTAGGTTCCCGGAAAGAGGGGCTTTCGATAAAATTTCTTCTTCTTGGCGGCCTTGATTAGGTGACCAAACCTCTCCTTAGAGCGAACTTTCTAGACATTGCCAATAATGTTATCTAATAATATTATTCGGATAATATGAATTATTGCTTCGATAATGAAAAATCTTGTGTAATGTGATTATTGAAACAACAATGATATAAAATATCAACATGACAATTATTAACTCGATAAAATCTTTGAGCGATAATTCACATAACCATTATTGAGTAGTGCCTTCTTACGTAAGAATCAATAATTGGTGCAATCTGGTATCTTCTTGTTTCTTAACGCGCGTATTAGTGTTTTTAACCACGGGTATTTTAACGATGATAATGGTAACAACTTCTACTGTAGATTATTTTAAAACAACTTATATTTGTCGTTTTCTTCATCCAATAAACTTTCAGTTATGGGGCCCACACATGGTATTTGTTGCGTCGTCGAAAATATTCCCAAGATGCGAATATTCCACGATATTCCACGACGACGAATATTCCCAACGATAATGAATATTTTATAACCACTTGCTTATTTTGAAATATTTGCGTATTTAACCCTAAACTATCCACATTAATCAAATCAACCCTTACTATTTCAAAATAATAAATAAAGAAAATTCCTTTTTATTTAAAAATTTTGGGGTCTTACAAAAACAAGATGAGAGACAAATTAATAACAAACCCTTCAATTTTTTATATTAAGTCCTAAGCGTTCAAAGATATTTGGAATATCGAGCGTCGCCTTCTAGCATGATAAAATTAATAGAGTATTAAATATTTAATATGAGTTTGTTGTGTCACCACAAGGCAAGTATTAAGTATTTAAGATGTTAATTTATCACATTTGATGCTTATAAAGAAAATTGAACAATATTGTTTTGTTGTGTCACCACAAGGATGATATTTTCTTTTTTGAATATATGGAGTGCTAGGTGGACTTAACTTGGATAATTTTGATTCGGATGTGCCACCACTTGATCAAAAATAATCTAAGAGGCAAAATCTGAGGAGTTACATAGTTGATGTAATTGACAAAAGTTGTCTACCTATTTATTTATATATAGTTTGTTGTGTCACCACAAGGCTATATACATTTGAAATGGGATCCTTATTCTCACTAGCAAATCTTTAATTAGATTTTGCTTAGAACTATATAAGTGAGGTAATATAGTTTGAAGAAAATAGTGGGAGATACCAATTTAAAACAAGACCTAATTTATTTTAGTAATTAATAAAAGAATGTATGTTAAAATGTTGTTAATTACAAATTCATTTCTGAAATTTTACAATGTCTAAAATTACTATCAACTGCGAAGCATATTAGATGCTAAATTAACGGGCCAAGAATTAAACGGATTGGTTAAGGAATTTGAGAATAGTTCTCATAGTTTGAAAAGCTATCTTATGTCCTTAATCGCCTATCCTGCAATGGTTGCGAATAATGCCTCGAGGAAGAGATTGCTACTTTTAGAAAGTGGCAAGATGATGCACTGATTAGCTCGATGCATCATGCTCGCATCCATGAGTAACAAGCTTGACGTCGACTGAAACTATGGATACTCTACTATATTCCCGCACATCAAGTAGTTGATGGTGAGGAAAGTGGGGCCCGATAGATATCGAGATATCTAAGGAGCTCTTCCGATCTAGAATGGCCAATGGCACTATAGATGCAGACAAAAGTTCTTAACATAATCAATTTGATTGATCAATTAGGACAACTGGTTTTTGTCATGGATGGAGAGTTGAGCGAAGATTTGATCTTGCACTCACTCCGGACTCCTTTCACAATTGTTGTGAATTTTTCATATGAACAAGCTAGATATCGACCTTCATTGATTTGCTTAACATATTGAAAAATGTTGAGAGTCACTTTCCAACCAAGAAAGATCAAGTCTTCTTGGTAGGGTCCAAAGGATCTTCCGAAAAAGAAGAACGATTCAAAGAAGGTAAATAGAAAGGCATAAACAAAGGATAATAAGAACAAAAGCGATGGGATAGCAAAGGAGTTTGCTTCCTTTGCTATAAGCACGGACACTTGGAAAAGAAAGCTGAGAAGCATCTTGCGAGAGGCTAACGAAAGAAGCTTAGTGAAGTTTGATTCTAATACTGATTTTTGTTCATGATTGAAATAAATTTTTCTTTAAGTCGAGGTTCTACTTGGGTATTGGATACCAACTTTGGTTATCATAAATATAGATTTATGAAGGGACCAAATAGAGTAGAAAGCTAAACAAATATAAGTAATCCTATGTGTGGGAAATGAAGCAAAGGTTGCTTTGCATTAGCTATAGAAACTTATAGTTTAGCAATGCTACGAAGCAAATCTATTAAGTCGATAAGTTGTTATTGTATTCCGGTTCTTGTTAAAAATATTATTTCCATTTTATTGTTGGACAATGAAATTCTTTGGTATTATAATTAAGAACAATTGTTGTTATTTATAATAATAATAATGTTTTGTATATAATGGAATATTACTTAATGGATTTTGTATACTTGACTTACATAAAAATTATTTTGTAAATTGAACAAACTAGTATAAGAAAAGGAGATGATCATTCAAAGAGTTGAATGTATGTATTTGTTGAAATACAAGTGTGAATTATTTGAAAGGTTCAAAATTTGAAGTGAAACAAATTGAAAAAGTATTAAGATTCTTTGATTAGATCGAGGAATAAATACTTGTGCAGTAAGTTTCTGGATCATCTCAAATGGTTTTCTCGTAATGGACACATCCTGATACGCAATAATTGATTGATGTATCTGAATGAAAAATCGTACCTTGTTGGACATAGTGCGGTCCATAATGATTTTACCGACATTCCAATTATCCTTCCAGGATAATGTCCTAGAAATGGTGCATATCTACGAAAATGGTAACCTCAAAATCCACCCCAAGACTCCATAAAAGTTATGGATGGGGAGGATTCCTAATCTTAAGTATGTTAAGATAAGGGTTTCCAACTTATGTGAAAAGGTTTCAAAAGGATAAGCTTGGGACAAGATTTGATAAGTGTCGATTTGTGGGACATCCTAAAGTAAGTTTAGGGTATATGTTCTATAATTCTACTTAGCAAAAGGTGTTTGTTACGAAACACGCACGCCTTCTAAGATAAAGGTGTTTATTATTGAAGGGGCTAGTGGGAGGATAATAGATCTTGAAGAGTTCAAGAACCACAAAACACTATAAGTCAAATAAGAGGAACACATAGATAGACATATTACCACACAAAAATGCGAATAATCAGAAAATACGGAATAGTACCAAAGATACCTGAGGAGGTATGGATTCATCATTACATGGATGATGATGATGAGGTACACATCATAGAAGATGATGATCCGAGTTGGAACATTCGATGAGGTAAGACTTCTAGTTTGTGTAAAAATGAAATGAACCTGAGTGGGAAAGGTCGTGAAATTTCTAGTATTATATATGTTGATATACTACGGATGAGGAATAACATACCAATGCTACAATCGGTAAAGATAAAGTTGTCTAAACATTCCTCCATGAATGATTTGGAAGAGTATCTTAATTGGGGATATAAATCTATATAGATAGATTTAAGAGGATGCTCGACTTAACCCAAGGAACGATATATTCATTTGATGCTAAAGTCGTTTAGCATGGCAAACTCAAGAGATGTCTCATGTCGATGAGCTATGGAGTGTATCTCTCTTAATAGTCCCCACGGACTCACGAAAAGAGAGGTCGCATGAGTGACAATCATGTATGCAATGAAATGTACGAGACCTGATGTTGATCAGTCATATTATGGAGAAGTTCACTATAAGTCAGTGAAAAACATCTTAAAGTGTTTAACCGGCACTAAGAATGTGAGCATACATGGTGGGTCTGAATTAAAACTAGAGGGCTTAACAGACTCAAGTTTTTCAGACAGACCAAGACGACAGAAAATTCACTTTAAGGTAAAGTGTTACCTTGATCGATGGTGCGATGAATTGGAAAGGTTCCAAATAAAGAAAGAGTTCTTTGGTTTAGTAATTAAAGACAAAGTATATAGCTATAAATGAAGTCTGCCAAGTTGATTGTTTGGATTAAAAGTTCATTACTGAGAACTAGGAATAGTTCTAAAGTCTCATCTTGGATCTAAACATGTGTTGTGGCACTTTCATTTGATTATTAGAATCATTGAAAGATGGGAAATCACTATAGAGATAGTGGACTCTCATGAACAACATTACATATCCATTAACTAAAGCTTATCCAACGGCGGGATAATCGTCACTTAGAGAAGAAGAGTATAAGATACCATGACGATTGGCTTTTAGTGCAAGTGGGAGATTGAAAGTAGTATGCACACAAGCCAATCATGTTTGATGATAAAGCATATACTTTGTAACAATCTTATTCATTTATTAATAAAAAGTATTAATTTATTAAAGGCTTTTAATTATCTACATGATCTTTGTTTTATAATATGTGATAAACCCATAGTTTTAAGCAATGCTTTTAGAATAATGATGATGATCATTCTAATGAGATCTAAATTCTTAGAAAGCTTAAAACTAAAATAGTTCCCAATCATTGGATTACTAAATTGGGGATTAGTGAATCCGGATAGATTGGTATATCGTTGCTTGCTCATTGGATGAGGATGATTGATCTCATGATCATTTGTGTGGAGACACTAAAGCAAGTATGTAGGTGCTTATTAGAGAATAAATTCACCGAGCGTTGGCTCGCTAAGGAATACCTAATGGAGTTTTATTTGCTGTCGATAGGAATTCTGTAGTGATAGTAGTCTGAAGTAATCCTTGGACTTGAGATCATCATAGTATCTTGTGTATGATGAGTTATACTTTGACTTATTCCTTAAGACCCTTAGGGTATATCAAAGGGTATGCTTGGGTATAATAAGTTGTACATGGAGATAATGTATGATCGATAAAGAATCTACCACTTAATAAAAGAAGAAATGTCCTATGTGATTCGATAAATGACAACCCAAGTAGTCCTTGGCGGTATAATGAAATTAGAAAGGAGTTTCTAATTTGCATTATTTGAGTTGTGCATTTAAGGATCGAAATACATATAATTAAATAAAATAAGACTTGAAAGTAATTCCATGTCTTATATTTAATTGGGACATTGTATGGTGGAAGGATTGAATTGTCGATAACTATTTACTCAAAGGTTCTTTAATGATTAATGTTGAAATCTATATTATCCGGAAAGTCGTTGATCGCTAGGAGGCTTATCCTATTGTAGAATAAATATTATTTATTTAAATAAATTAATTGTTTAATTTATTTATTTAAATAAGATTAGAATTGTTCTAATTGATTTATTCACAACCTAGGTTTAATATGGAGAACCTAAAGGGTCACACCATAAAAGGAAGAATAATTATTTAAGAAGTTAATGGCATAATCGTAATAATATGTTAAGTATATTTAATTTAATCTATGGTGATAGAATAAATTAAATAGCTTAATATTATTATTTAATATTTTAGAAATATTAAATATAAATTAATAAGAGAGTCTTATTAATATTATTACAATTATTATTATTTTAATTTCTAAAGAGTTTAGGAATTAATTTAATATAAGTACTCTCATTTATTCCTAATTGGATTAGGAAGGAAAATTAGTTAAAGGAGTTTAATTAATTATCCCTAATAAGATTAGGGAGCTTAATTAATTAAAAGAATTTATTAATTAAATAAAACCCAATTTCTTAATTGTTAAGGAGGGTTGCCCACATCTATAAATAAGAGGAGTCTTATTATGGGTGCGGGGGTTGTTGACTTTTTCAACAATGCATATAATTCCAATTTGTTGGAGAGTACCCTTTTCTATAGAGATAGAAAACTAGGGTTTGAGCCAAATACCCTTCTTCTTGAATTTTCTTCTTCCTTGGTGGATCACCTCTGAGAGCCAAACATTTGGGTGGCTAACGTTGATCGAAGGAAGGAACCAAACCGGTGGATTCAAGTTGAGCGAAAAGGATTGGAGGTGAACTTGTACACGAGGAAGCTCGATCTTCAAGGGTATGATTCTTTCTTCATCTTTTTCGTTTAATTAATAATTATGCATAAAGGGTGATCCGGGTTTATGGTTTGTAAATTTTTTAAACTCTGATTTTTACACGCTTCCGCATTAATTTTGCAATTTGATTGCCTTCATGAATATTACAAACCTAACAAGCGGCTCCTATCTAAAATGTAGGTGGAAATACTAGAAACTCTCGGACGGTCACCGTTAAACAGTTCAAGGAGCTGGACACTGGAGTTTATTGGATAACCAAAACCACTTAAGGCGGAAGCATGGATAAAGTAGATCACCAAGATATTTGATGTCTTGGGATGCTCCGAGGAGCAAAAAGGTTCCTTCTTGCCTTTATGTTGCGAGGAAGCATTTCTTTGTAGGAATCGATAAAGCGTACTCATCCTGCCGCACTGAAAATGTCTTGGGAGAAGTTCCAAGAACTATTCAACGACAAGTACTTTCCCGAAAGTATTCGTCACATTAAGGATGTGGAGTTCATCAAGTTGGAGCAGAATAATATGACCGTGTCGTAGTACGAAGCTAAGTTTGTCGAGTTGTTCCGGTTTGCATCCCACTTGGTGGATAATGAAGAGAGAATAACGCGCATGTTTTTAAGAGGTTTGAAGCCAGAGATACGTCAACATCTTATTTCTCATAAACTGTGTTTGTATTCAGATGTTGTAAATAGGGCTCAGTTAGTGGAGCGCGATAATGAGTCAACGCAACCAAAAAAGAGAGCGTAAACAAAAATGATAATACAAGTGAGAAGCGATCATCGAAGCGGTGACAACAAGCGTGGAGGGAATCAACAAAGCCGAAATAGTAACCACTTTGGTGGTAATCGAGGCCAAAGCAATAAGAATGGACATTTCAAGAAGAGAGATTCAATAATGATGGAAAGACGCGTCGACCAAAGACCACGCTGTTAAGGAAGGAGAACGACCACCTATCATATACTTCAAATGCGGAGGGAGGGACACATCAGTTCAAAACTGCGTGATGCCATCCAAAGCATGTTATAATTGTGGAAGAGAAGGTCACTTAGCCCGATTTTGTCGTTCACCGAAGACAAGTTCAATAGGATGGAGGCACCAAAGGTCAGTCCCGAAAAGTCAAAGCCGGTAGTCTGAAGGAGAGCGTTTGTTGTGACCTCCCAGAAAGCAAGGAACCCGAATGAGGTCATCACGGGTAAGCTTATCATAAACTCTAGCGAAGTCTATACTTTATTTTATACCGGTTCTACCCATTCTTTTATTTCTTCTACTTGCGCTCAACGATTAAATTTAACTCCGGAGAAATTAGACTTTGACTTATTTGTGGAAACTCGGTTAGGAGAAACCTTCAATACATCCATTGTTTATAAGTCTTGTTTGGTTCAAATCGGTACCCTCACATTATCTGTCGATCTTATTTCATTAAAAATACTTGCATTTGACGTGATTCTAGGGATTGATTGGTTAATTACTCATCATGCAAAAAATTGATTGTTTTCGTAAGGTTGTTAGCTTTCATATTCCTAATCAAACTATTATGCGAATTTAAGCGACAAAAACATTAAAATCAATCACGGTCATCTCAAGCCATAAAGCTATTCGTTTATTGAAAAACGGATGTCAAGCTTTCTTAGCTCATGTCACGGGTCTAAACAAAAATACGTCAGTTTTGAATGATATTTCTATTGTTAATAAATTCCCTGATGTATTCCCTGAAGAACTTCTTGGACTACCCCCAGAGCGTGAAATTGAATTTTGTATCGACCATGGACCTGGTACAAAACCCATTTCCAAAGCCCCATATCGAATGGCTCCTATTGAACTTCAGGAGTTAAAGACCCAACTGCAGGAATTGTTAGACATTGGCTTTATTCGTCCTAGTACTTCTCCTTGGGGTACTCCTGTTCTATTCGTGAAGAAGAAAGATGAGAGTATGCGACTTTGTATTGATTATCGGGAGTTGAATCATGTCACCGTCAAAAATAGGTACCCATTGCCAAGTATTAATGACCTGTTTGACCAGTTGGAAGGAGCCAAATTCTTTTCAAAGATTGATTTTTGTTCCGGATATCACCAATTGAAGATTAGAACCGATGACATTCCAAAGACGGCTTTCAGAACTCGGTACGGGCATTATGGATTCCTAGTCATGTTCTTTGGATTGACTAATGCTCCTGCTGCCTTCATGGATATGATGAACCGAGTATTCAAGAAATATTTGGATCACTTTGTGGTCGTCTTTATTGATGACTTCCTTATTTATTCCAAAAGCCGTGAAGATCATGAGCAACACTTGAGGCTGACACTCCAAAAGCTTCGTGAATACAAGCTTTATGCCAAGTTGAAGAAATACGAGTTCTGGCTTGAGGAAGTAGCATTCCTTGGGCACGTAGTATTAAGTCATGGAATATCTGTTGACCCGACAAAGATTGAAGCTATTTAAAGCTGGGAGCAACCTAAATCAGTGACCAAAGTACGTAGCTTTCTCGGTTTAGCTGGTTATTATAGGAGATTCGTGGAAGGATTTTCTCTAATCGCTACTCCATTAACTCAGCTGACTTGGAAAGTTACAAAGTTCGGTTGGAGCGAAGAATATGAGAAAAATTTTCAAGAACTCAAGAGGAGACTCATTTCGAACACTGCTACGACAATACCATCCGCTCTCGGAGGATTTGTCATCTACAGTGATGCTTCGGGCAAAGGGTTGGGATGTGTTCTCATGCAACATAGGAAAGTCATAGCCTATGCCTCGCGACAACTTAAAGAATATGAGAGGAATTATCCTACTCATGATCTAGAGTTAGCATTATTATCTTTTTCACTTAAAATTTGGAGGCATTACTTGTATGGGGAGAAAGTGGAGATCTTTACGGATCATAAAAGCCTCAAATATTTCTTCACTCAAAAGGAACTCAACATGCGACAACGACATTGGCTTGAACTGTTGAAAGATTATGATCATATCATCCAATACCATCCTGGAAAAATGAACGTGGTAGCTGACGCATTAAGTAGAAGATCATATGCAAGTACTAGTGCGATATTGTCAACGCAAAGGTCCATTTTGTGTGACTTGCAAAGGTTGGAGATAAAGTTAAAGACTCCAGGGACCCATGTGATGATGGCGAATATACGAGTAAAACTGACTTTAATTGATAAAGTTAAAGCTGCTCAAGCTACAGACCTGGAGCTGATGCGTATGAGGAAGAAAGTGCAAGAAGGTGCTATGCTGGAAGCAAGAATCGATGAAGAAGGAATACTTCGAGTCAACTCCAGACTTTGTGTTCCTAACGACCCTGATTTAAAGTATAAAATCATGATGGAGGCGCAAAACACACCGTTTGCAATCCATCCTGGGAGTACCAAAATGTATCATGATCTTCGTCATACATTTTGGTGGAGCAATATGAAGAGAGAGATAGCGTTGTTTATCTCAAGGTGTCTAACTTGTCAACGAGTTAAAGCTAAGCATCAAGTACCAAAAGGTCCATTGCAACCACTTGAAATTCCAGAATAGAAGTGGGAGCACATTACTATGGATTTCGTTACCGGTTTTCCTAAGGTTTCTCAAGGCATAGATGTGATTTGGGTCATTGTTGATAGATTGGCCAAGTCTGCTCATTTCTTACCGTCTGAGAAACTTATACACTTGAACGTCTTGCTCAGTATGTACATAAACGAGATTGTAAGATCGCATGGTATGCCAAGATCCATAGTTTCTGATCGAGACCCAAGATTCACTTCACGATTTTGGGTTAGTTTGCAAAAAGCTATGGGCACGGACTTACGATTTAGCTTCGGCATATCATCCTCGAATTTGGACGGACAATCGGAGAGGACTATTCAAACTCTTGAAGATCTATTAAGACTATGTGTCCTTGATTTCAAGGGAAGTTGGGACAAGTTCTTACCATTGGTGGAGTTTTCCTATAACAACAGTTATCAAACAAGTATTGGCATGGCTCCATTCGAAGGGTTGTATGGAAGAAAGTGTAGTTCTCCAGTATGCTTGGATGAGGTGGGTGAAGCAACGTTATTGGGACCGGAGTTGGTACGTATGACTACGGAAAATATTCAAACGATCCGGCAACGTATAAAAACCTCACAAGATCGACAAAAGAGTTATGCTGATCTTCATCGAAAGGATGTGGAATTTGATATAGGAGATCATGTGTTGTTACGTGTTGCTCCATGGAAAGAAGTTACGAGATTTGGAAAGAGAGGAAAGCTCAATCCTCGATTCATCGGCCCATTTTTAATCCTCGATCGAGAAGGAACTGTGGCCTATAGACTCGCTTTACCGCCAAGTATGTCTCGTGTTCATAACGTTTTTCACGTATCCATGTTATGTAAATATGTGGAAGACCCGAACCACATTATTGAGTTAGAACCGGACGAAATAGCGGAAGATTTGATGTATGAAGAGGTTCCTGTTCAAATCTTGAATAAGAAGGAACATATTCTACGCTCCAAGGTTATACCTCAAGTCAAAGTTTTGTGGAGAAACCACGATGTTGAGGAAATGACTTGGGAGTTAGAATCTAAAATGAAATCAAGGTATCCTTACCTCTTCGACATACCAGGTACGTACTCTAATTTCGAGGGCGAAATTTCATAAGAAGGGGAGGTTGTAAGACCCCAACTTTTATAAATAAAGATGAATTTATATAAATATCATTTTTGAATATTATGGAACGAATTTGATATAATGTTATAGTTGTGGGTAATATTTATAAATTTTGCAAAGTATGCAAGTTGTTATATAATATTCGATTGGTCGGGGAATATTCGTTTTAACGAGAGAATATTCGCATAACGACACAATCATTGGTGGACCCCATTAACGGAATTATTATCGGATTGAGAAAACGATAAAAATATCTTTTTATGAAAATAACGGCGGAAGTTTTACTGTTAATCTGTTGAAACACCCATGTTAAAAGTACAATAATAAGCGTGGTTATCATAAGAGCACACCATTGATTATTGATGCTTACGTGAGAAGTCACTCGATTTTGTTCAAATATTATTACAATGAATTCTTTGCATAGTATCTCACGTTATTTGATTCAATTATTGTCAATATTTTATATATTATTAAATCAATAATTGAGACGACAATGTTATTAATATTATTATTTGCAATATTAACGATGTCTAGAAGTTACATCGAAAGAGAGGTTTGGTCACCTAATTGCAAGGCCCATAGGGAGAAATCCTTATTGAAAGCCCCTTTCACAGGAATGACTTGGTCGATTAATATTGTGAATTGTAATACCAAAGATATTCATCGAAATCATTCATCTTTTGCACTTTCTGAGCCAAAGATATTCAATTATATCATCATTTAGGATGAGGATGATGAAAAATATTTTAAAAAAAACGAATCCAGTGAAACAAAAGAACAAGTATTAAGGATTCATACTTTAAATAACTCAAGTTTGAAAATACTTCATAAAGTAAAATTCAAGAATGAAGACCAAAACATAGATCCAATCAAAGATAGGAACTATAACAGACAATCTTGGACATAGAAAAGAAAATTTAATTTTTCTGTGAATAATGTCGTATTCGTGAATAGTCTTAGAGTATCGTGAATAGTAACTCCGACACCAAAAGATAGAAATTTCACAAAAAACATCATCATGCTTCGTAAATAGTACTCGTGAATAGTAACTCATGAATAGTAACCCCGACATGAAAAAGTTCCAAATTTGATAAAAAGTTCTAATCAATATTTCGGCATAATGATATTGAAGAAATAATATCATTTTTTTTAAAAAAAAATATCCCTTACCTCAAAAGGATAGTACTTCTGATTGGATATAGTGCTGAAAGAACTTGCACCGTATCGCAATACTCAAAGTACTAAAATACTCACAAAAATACGCTCAATATATCGAGAGAAAAAGAGAGAGAAATCTTTAGTTTCTGGTGTGATTTTCAATTATAACCTAAGCACCCTATTTATAGGAAAATGCTTAGAACACCAAAGTAGAAAATTTAATATAATATTAATATAATTTATTAAATTTCCTACACACACAAACTTAGTCCACAACATCAGCCACTCAGCCAACAAAAACAAAAAAAAAATGTTTTTATAATTATAAATATTTAAAACTTCCAACAATTAATAATTAATTAATCCGAAACTTCAATAATTCATAATAAATAGCCCTTTTATCAGAAAATTCGAATCTTACGACTTTTTATAGGAAATTCAATTCTCTGACTTTGCGAAAGAAAGTTTTCTAAATTCCAAACGAAATTGAATGAAATCCATAAACAGAGCGATTTTATAGGCTATAATCAAATTTCAGTCAAGAAATGGGCCCACAAACATGTTTTACATGTTTTAAACAACTTTTGCAATAAAAATACTCTTCCTCCTCATATACTCATATATCCCACATTCATTGTAAAATATCATCCTTATTATATTATAATAATATAATAAAATATTATTTTATCAGAAAAGATAAAATATCGATTTTCAACAATTGTCACTTTAAAAATTTTCTCCATCTATATCCACATAAAATGAATATTTTCCTCATCATATAAATCAATAATTAATTATTCACAAATAATATTACGAATCACAATCTTGACAACTAAGCGGTTCCGGGAAAGAGGGGCTTTCGAATAAGAATTTCTCCTTCTTGGTAGCGCATTAGGTGACCAAACCTCTCCTTGAAATAGAACTTTCTAAACATTGCGATAATTTTATCTAATAATATTATTCGATACTATGAATTATTTCTTCGATAATGGAAAATACGTGTAGTGATAATTATTGAAACAACGATAATATAGAATATCAATGCAACAATTATTGAATCGATAAAATAAAATGAGCGCGGTAATTCTGTAACAATTATTGAGTAGTGCCTTCTTACGTAAGAATCAATAATTGGTGCAATCTGCAATATCTTCTTGTTCTCAACAACACGTATTCTTGTGTTTTAACCACCGGTATTCCAACGATATTACTTGAATAACAACTGCTACCGTTATTTATAAACAACTTATACTTGTCGTTTTCTTCATCCAATCGCTTTTATTTATGGGCGCACAAAAGCTGCGTGTCAGATGCGAATATTCCCAAACAATGAAGAATATTCCACGACCAAACGAATATTCTCAAAAACAATGAATATTTTATAACCACTTGCATATTTTAAAATATTAGCGCATTTTACCCATAACTAACCACATCAACCCTTACTATTTCAAAATGATAAATAGAGGAAATTAAATTTTATTTATTAATAATTTGGGGTCTTACAACCTCCCCTCCTTATGAAATTTCTTCCTCGAAATTGACGTACGTACCTGGTGTTTTGAAAAGATGAGGATACCTCGCTTTCATTTTCGTTTCCAACTCCCAGGTCATTTCCTCAATAGCATGGTTTCTCCACAAAACTTTAACTTGTGGTATGACCTTCGTGCGTAGGACATGCTCCTTCCTATCCAAGATTTTGACAAGTACCTCTTCATACGTTAAGTCTTGGCTATCTCGTCCGGTTCTAACTTCAATAGCGTGGTTGGGTCTTTCACATATTTACGAAGCACAGATATATGAAAAACATTATGAACACGAGACATACTTGGAGGTAACGCAAGTCTATAGGCCACATTTCCTATTCGGTCAAGAATCTGAAATTGACCAATAAATCGTGGATTGAGCTTTTCTCTCTTCCCAAATCTTATAACTCCCTTCCATGGAGCCACACGCAATAATACATGATCCCCAATGTCAAATTTCACGTCCTTTCGATGAAGATCCGCATAACTCTTTTGTCGATCCTGTGCCGTTTGTATACGTTGTCGAATCATTTGGATCTTTTCCGTAGTCATACGTACCAACTCGGGTCCCAACAATGTTGTTTCACCCACCTCATCCCAACATATTGGAGAGCGACACTTTCGTCCATATAATGCTTCAAATGGAGCCACACCTATACTTGCCTGATAACTGTTGTTGTAGGAGAATTCCACCAATGGTAGGTACTTATCCCAACTTCCTTTGAAATCTAGGACACAAAGTCTTAATAGATCTTCAAGAGTTTGACTAGTCCTCTCTGATTGTCCGTCCGTTTGAGGATGGTATGCCGAACTAAATCGTAAATCCGTGCCCATAGCTTTTCGCAAGCTAACCCAAAATCTTGAAGTGAATCTTGGGTCACGATCTGAAACTATGGATATTGGCATGCCATGCAACCTCATAATCTCATTCACATACATACTAGCAAGACGTTCAAGGGAATAAGTCTCACGTATAGGCAAGAAATGGGCTGACTTGGTTAATCTATCAACAATAACCCAAATCGCATTTATGCCTTGAGAAACCTTGGGAAGACCAGTAACAAAATCCATGGTAATGTGTTCCCACTTCCATTTCGGAATCTCAAGTGGTTGCAATGGACCCTTTGGCACTTGATGCTCGCCTTTACGTTGACAAGTTAAACACATCGAGATAAACTTTGCAATCTCTCTCTTCATATTGTTCCACCAAAATGTATGTGAAGATCACGATACATTTTGTACTTCGAGATGGATTGCAAATGGTGTATTGTGTGCTCCTCCATCATTATCTTGTACTTCAAATCGAATCGTTAGGAACACAAAGTGCAGGTGGACTCAAGTATTCCTTCTTCATCGATTCTTGCTTACGGAATAGCACCTTCTTGTACTTTCTTCTTCATAATCATCGACTCTGGAG
The DNA here is from genome assembly GCA_020205615.1 of Panax quinquefolius. Classification (NCBI taxonomy): domain Eukaryota; kingdom Viridiplantae; phylum Streptophyta; class Magnoliopsida; order Apiales; family Araliaceae; genus Panax; species Panax quinquefolius. Next base: position 13,469,367 of record CM035166.1, on the reverse strand, counting down.
TGCGTGGCTTGAGCAACTTTAACTTTCTCGATTAAAGTTAGTTCTATCGTATATACTTGACATCATTACATGGGTTCCCGGAGTCTTGAATTCTATCTTCATCTTTTGTAAATCACACAAAATGGGCCTTTATTTTAACAACATCGCATTTGTTCCCGTGTATGATCTTCTACTCAATGCGTCAGCTACCACGTTCGCTTTTCCAGGATGGTATTGAATAGCGTGGTCGTAATCTTTTAATAGCTCGAGCCAACGTCGTTGCCGCATGTTAAGTTCCTTTTGGGTGAAGAAATATTTGAGGCTTTTATGGTCTGAATATATCTCCACTTTTTCCCCCATATAGATAGTGCCTCCGGATCTTTAAGCGGCAACGATTGCTTGACTCTAGATCATGGGTAGGATAATTCCTCTCATATTCTTTAAGTTGTCGCGAGGCATAGGCTATGACTTTCCCACGTTTCATAAGAACACATCCTAACCCTTTGCCTGAAGCATCGCTGTAGATAACAAATCCATCCGTACCAGATGGTATTGTCAGAACAGGTGCCGAAATGAGTCTCCTCTTAAGATCTTGGAATCTCTTCTTGCATTCCTCGCTCCATACGAATTTTGTATTTTTACGAGTCAGCTGAGTTAACGGAGTAGCGATTCTAGAAAATCCTTCCACAAATCTCCAATAATAACTAGCTAAGCCCAAAAAGCTACGTACTTCGGTCACCGTCTTTGGTTGGTCCCAACTTTGTATTGCTTCAATCTTCGCCGGGTCAACAGATACTCCATGTTTTGACACCATGTGCCCAAGGAATGCTACTTCCTCGAGCCGAACTCGCATTTCTTGACTTGGCATATAGCTTGTTATCACGAAGCCTTAGCGATTACCGAATTCGAATGGCGCTCTTGATCTTCACGGCTTTTGGAATATATGAGGATGTCATCAATAAAGACAACAACGAATGATCCAAATAATCCTTGAATACTCGGTTCATCATATCCATGAAAGTCGCGGGAGCATTAGTCAATCCAAAGGGCATGACTAGGAATTCATAATGCCGTCTGGGGTTTACGAAGGCGATCTTGAATATCCTCGGTTTTAACCTTGGGTGATGATATCCGAGCGAAGATCGATTTTGAAAAGAATTGTGCTCCTTGCAAGCTGAAAAGTCATCAATACGAGGTAGCGGATACTATTCTTGATAGTGACATGGTTTAATTCCGATAATCGATCTGAAAATCGCATACTCGGTCTTTCTTCTTCTTTACAAAAAAAGAGCACACCCGGAGATGTACTAGGGCCAGATGAAACCGATGTCCAACAACTCCTATAGTTGGACCTTTAATTCCGTGTCGATACAAAATCGCATACTCCGTCTTTCTTCTTTTTGAAATAAAACAGGAGCACCCCAAGGAGATGTACTAGGGCCGAATGAAACCGATGTCCAACAACTCTCACGTAGTTGGACCTTTAATTCTGAAGTTCAATAGGACCCATTCGATATGGGGTTTTAGAAATGGGCTTTGTACGAGTTCAAGGTCAATAAAGAATTCAACTTCACGTTACGGGGGTAGACGGGAAGTTCTTGAAAATCGTCGGGAAAGTTAATAACAACAGGAATATTATTCAAATCTAACGTGTCTTTATTCAAATCCATGACATGGGCTAAGAAAGCTTGACATCCGTTTTTTAATAAACGAATAGCTTTATGACTTGATATGACAGTGATTGATTTTAATGATTTAGTTGCTTGAATTCGAACAACAGGTTGATTAGGAATATAAAAACTAACAATCTTACGAAAAAAATCAATTTTGGCATGATGAGTAGTTAACCAATCAATCCCTAAAATCACATCAAAAGCAAGTATCTTTAAAGAGATAAGGTCAACGGTAATGTGATGGTGCCAACTTGGATCAAACAAGATTTATAAGCGATGGATGTGATGAAAGTTTCTCTAATGAGTCTCCACGGATAAATCAAAGTCTAATTTCTCCTGAGTCAAGTTTAAGCGTTGAGCACAAGCGGGAGAGATAAATGAATGGGTATACCCAAATTATCAAGTATTGTATAAACTTCGTATGAATTTATGATTAGCTTACCCGTGATCACCTCGTTTGGGTTCCTCACATATTGACCAGTCACGACAAACGCTCTTCCAGGAACCGTTAACTTTGACTTTTCTGGGACAGCCTTTTGAGTCACCATCCCCGCTGGACTTGGTTTCGCTACAGTGCAATCTCGAGTGATATGTCCTTCCTTTCCACAGTTATAACATACCTTAAACTGTTGTGGGTAGTTTGGGCTAATATGTCCTTTTTTCCGCACTTATAGCATATGACCGGTGGTCGTTCTCCTCCCTTGGAACTAGTTGGTGCTGATGTCTTCACATTGTCATTGTTGAATCTCCTCTTTTTAAAATCTCCCCTCGACTCGCTTCTTCTATTTTCATGGCCACGATTACCACCAGAGTGTTTACCATTTATGTCTAAATGTTTTCCTCCCTGCTAGTTTTCATTGCTCCGATGATTGCGCCAGCACCGTGATGACCACAGTTGCGGTCCCTTGGTTGAAACGTACTCGCTATCTCGCTCTAATAATTGAGCCTGTTGACAACATCTCCCGAATATAAAGAAAATTTATGAGAGATAAGATATTCTTCCGAATCTCGAGTTTTAAACCTCTCATAAACATCCTCGTCATTCGTTCCTCATTCTCTACCAAATGAGGTGCAAACACGGATAACTCTGCGAACTTACGCCTCGTGTTGGGACACCATCGTGTTGTTTTTTCTGTTCTAGTCTAATAAACTCTACCTTCTTCATATAAGCGAATACTTTCGGAAAGTATTTTTTCGTTGAAAAAGTTTAAAACGTTTCCCACGACATCTTTGAGTCGGCGGTGAGTCCGTTTTCACGAGACTCCCACCAGATGATCTGCCTTTCGCCACGAACATAAAGGTGGCGAATGGAACCTTCTGTTCCTCCGTGTATCCCAAGACATCGAATATCTTGGTAATTTGCTTGATCCACGTTTCCATGCCATGATCGGATCTGGCTTTCCCTTAAATTACAGTGGTCCCGACTCTTTAAACTGCTTGGCCGTTTGTGACAAGCCGCAGCGTTCTATCATTTTCCACCAGATTACGTACACGAGTCTCCTCGTGCGGTTTTGCATGAACTACAAAAAGCTCCTAAACATCCGTCGTTCGTTCATTGTCTTTCGGTGGTGTTGTTTACGGGAGGAATATTGTCTTCTGTTGCACGTTCCCGGGTGGTGATTAAAGGTGTTTCCACGGTCTCATTAACTCCACAGATTAATATTCTCAAATGCCATTCTTAAATCTTGCCATAAAACAAGGGTTAATTAAACAATTTAACATATCACATCACATATTAACCATATGCTTCAATGACCAACAAATAAGCTTGGTATGACACACTAGCGAAGGATTACTCGTCTCTCCCTCCTAGTACTATTCCCCATCTCCTTGGAGACCATATCCTAAAGCTCGATACCAATTGTGGCGCCCCCAAAATAGGTATACTGACACCCATTCTGAGTCGTCAAAATACATGGTGCACGAATATGAACTACAACTTTATTAATACAACATAAAAAGCGTGAGTTTAAATAAAAATATGTTATCTAGACAATATCCACACTCAAATAAGTCCTTATTACAATTATTGATACATTATTTTACAAAAATGGCGAGGACTATTAAAACGACTTTCTAGAAACTTCATTCCATACCCCGACTAGTACTCACTAAATTCTCGCCTCCTGAGAAGAAAAATGGAACAAAAGGAAAAGGGTGAGCTCAACTAGCCCAGTAAAGAACATTATAACTAAGATAATACAGAATAAATTATCGTTAGTCTTCAACAGGGAAAAATCTAATAGAATACAATAGACAACAAGTTTTAAATCAATATTCGCAGTGGAAATAATAATTCATTAGAAGAGTTAAGTAAAGAATGAAATCTACTATCTTCTATATATGAATATAAAAGTTCATCGTTTTTCTTTTATCCTGTAACATCAATCAATATATATACGGAATCAAATATTCATCTTTGCACTACTGGTGCGAAGATATTCATCGATTAATCATGTTCATCTAAACACTGTTCATCTTTACACTTCTGGGCGAAAGATATTCATCGAAATCATTCATCTTTGCCTTCTGAGCCAAAGATATTCGATAATATCATCATTTAGAATGAGGATGATGAAAAATATTTTAAAGAAAAGCGAATCTAGTGAAACAAAAGAACAAGTATTAAGGATTCATACTTTAAATAGCTTAAGTTCGAAAATACTTCATAAATAACCGGTGGAGTAAAATTCAAGAATGAAGACCAAAACATAGATCCAATCAAAGATAGGAACTATAACGAGATAATCTTGGAGATAGAAAAGAAAATTTAATTTTTTGTGAATAGTGTAAATATTAAATGAATAGTCTTAAGATATCGTGAATAAGTATCGTGAATAGTACTCAAAAAAAGATAGAAATTTCACAAAAAATCATCATCTTATACTTACTTCGTGAATAGTACTGAATAGTAGTAACTCGTGAATAGTAACCCGAATAGTAACTCATAAATAGTAACCCCAAGCATGAAAAAAGTTCCAAATTTGATAAAAGTTCTAATCAATATTTCTAAGATAATGATATTGAAGAAATAATATCATTTTTTTAAAAAAATAATATCCTTTACCTCGAAAAAGGATAGTACTTGATTGGATATAGTCTTTGAAAGAACTTGCACCGTATAGCAATACTCAAAGTACTAAAATACTCACAAAAATACGCTCAATATATCGAGAGAAAAAGAGAGAGAAATCTTTAGTTTCTGGTGTGATTTTCAATTATAACCTAAGCACCCTATTTATAGGAAAATGCTTAGAACACCAAAGCAGAAAATTTAATATAATATTAATATAATTTATTAAATTTCCTACACACACAAACTTAGTCCACAACATCAGCCACTTACCCAACAAAAACAAAAAAAAATGTTTTTCTAATTATAAATATTTAAAACTTCCAACAATTAATAATTAATTAATCCGAAACTTCAATAATTCATAATAAATAGCCATTTTATCAGAAAATTTGAATCTTGCGACTTTTTATAGGAAATTCAATTCTCTACAACTTTGCAGAAGAAAGTTTTCCAAATTCCAAACAGAAATTGACCGAAATCCATAAACAGGCGATTTTATAGGCTATAATCAAATTTCAGTCAAGAAATGGGCCCACAGACATGTTTTACATGTTTTAAACAACTTTTGCAACAAAAATACTCTTCCTCCTCATATACTCATATATCCCACATTCATTGTAAAATATCATCCTTATTATATTATAATAATATAATAAAATATTATTTTATCAGAAAAGATAAAATATCGATTTTCAACAATTGTCACTTTAAAAATTTTCTCTATCTATATCCACATAAAATGAATATTTTCCTCATCATATAAATCAATAATTAATTATTCACAAATAATATTACGAAATCACAATCTTGTGACTAGGCGGTTCCCAGGAAAGAGGGGCTTTCGATAAGAATTTCTCCTTCTTGGCCTATGATTAGGTGACCAAACCTCTCCTTAGTCGAAACTTTCTAGACATTGTCGATAATGTTATCTAATAATATTATTCGGATAATATGAATTATTGCTTCGATAATGGAAAATCTTGTGTAGTGATAATTATTGAAACAACGGTAATATAGAATATCAATGCAATAATTATTGAATCGATAAAATAAAATCTTTGAGCGATTAATTCTTTGTAACAATTATTGAGTAGTGCCTTCTTACGTAAGAATCAATAATTGGTGCAATACTGGTATCTTCTTGTCTTGACAAACGCGTATTCTTGTGTTTTAACCACCGGGTATTCCAACAGTATTAACGGTAACAACTGCGTCGTTATTTATAAATAACTTATACTTGTCGTTTTCTTTATCCAATCGCTTTCCGTTATGGGGCCCACAAAAGACTGAGCCGTCGCATTTAATATTCCCAAGACAACAAAGAATATTCTACGACCGAACGAAATATTCCCAAACAACAATGAATATTTTATAACCACCGCTTATTTAAAAATATTTAGCATTTTACCCATAACTAACCACATCAACCCTTACTATTTCAAAATGATAAATAGAAAAATTAAATTTCATTTATTAATAATTTGGGGTCTTACAAAGAATAAAACAGAAAAACTTTTTATATAAAATGTAATACTTTTATAAAGTTATTCATTTTATTAAACTAATAGTAAAATCTTTTTATATAAAAATGAATACTTTTATAAAGTTATTTATTTTATTAGATAATAATTAGAATATATTATATTTTATTATGCATAGTATTTGCATACTAAAATCTCTTTATATAAAAAATGTAATACTTTTATAAAGTTATTCGTTTTATTAGATTATAAATAGAATATATTATATTTTATTATAAACCAATCTGGGACCGTCTGTTTAAAGTAAATCAATCTGGACCGTTCATAAGTTAGTAACTATGCAGTCCATTCTTCTATAAATAGAAGCTCATTCCTTCATTATTTCTTACGAATTCAATCGAAACTCTAGAGAGGAAATTATAGAAACTATAGAAAAGTAATCATTACTTCCCTACTCTTATATTCGGTTTTTTTACTGATGAAGAGATATTATTTGTTGTACTAAAGTAAGGGTATTATTTCTTTTGTATTCATGAAGAGAACTTACATTATTCCATTATTTATTATCTATTGGAATAACTTTTGTACGCTGCTACCCTATACTTGGTGAAATTCTTACATTATTCCATTCTTTATTATTCATTTGGAATATCATGTATGCGTATGCGTTTACGCGTCGGACACGGGTTCTATTATTACATTGGAATATCCGTGCATGCGTTTTACGCAGGACCAGTTCTCGTTATTTATTATTCCATTGGAATAACTTTTCTGCAAGCGATCTATCACACGCCCGGGTGATTTCTTTTGTTATTCCATTCTTTATTATACTCGGTTGGTTAAAACTTTGACTTATACTCCATAAAATTAGTGGAATATCCTTGATATTTACGATTCATCGATATCTTTTCATGGAAATATTCTTCCGAGCATTCTTGAATTTTACTCTCTGAAAAGAAGTATCATGTTGACAATTTGGGCGTTATTAGTTCTGGATAAATTAATTCTTGAACTTATTTTATTGAATTCTTATATCATTGTCATCATCCTCATGTTTATATTTTGTTGAAAGTCATCCGTGGTTTGTAGTGCATAGATGGACTTGGTATGATTATGACCGAGGATTATTCGGTGTAATCATGGTAGTAATGTTACAAATGATGTGGTAAAAGTCCTTATTTGCCGTGTAATGCATTAATGTCTGCAGCTTGTTGGTATGATCATGACCATTAATGAATACACGCGTATTTGCACAAAGAATGTACACCATTATTGATTATTGATGCTTTCGTGAGAAGTCACTCGCTTTTGTTCAATTATTATTACGATAATTCTTTGCATAAGTATCTCACGTTATTTGATTCAATTATTGTCAATATTTTATATATTATTAAATCAATAATTGAGACGACAAGGTTATTAATATTATTATTTGCAATATTAACGATGTCTAGAAGTTACATCGAGGAGAGGTTTGGTCACCTAATTACTTGCGCCATAATAGGGAAAAATCCTTATTGAAAAGCCCCTCTTTCACAGGAACGACACAGTCGATTAATATTATGAATTGTAATAATGGTGATAAAGTTTGTTTAATTAGTATTATTAATGTAATAAAATGAGAAAAACTTTTTATATAAAAATGTAATACTTTTATAAAGTTATTCGTTTTATTAGACTAATAGTAAAAAAATTATATAAAACAAAATACTTTTATAAAGTTATTTGTTTTATTAGACAATAATTAGAATATATTATATATTATTATGCATAGTGCATGCATAGTATTTGCATACTAAAATCTTTTTATATAAAACAGAATACTTTTATAAAGTTATTTGTTTTATTAGATTATAAATAGAATATATTATATTTTATTATAAACCAATCTTGACCGTCCGTTTAAAGTAAATCAATCTGGACCGTTCATAAGTTAGTTACTATGCAGTCCATTCTTCTATAAATAGAAGCTCATTCTTTCATTATTTCTTACAAATTCACTGAAACTCCAGAGAAAGAAATTATAGAGAAACTATAAAAAAGTATTCTGCTACTTCCCTACTCTTATATTCAGTTTCTTTTACGGTAAGGAATATTATTTGTTGTACTCGTAAGGGGTATTATTTCTTTTGTATTCATGAAGAGAACTTCTGTTATTCCATTATTTATTATTCTGTTGGAATAACTTTTGTATAAGCTGCCTACCCTATACTTGGTGAAATTCTTACATTATTCCATTCTTTATTATTACATTGGAATATCACATGCATGCGTTTCTGCGGGACGGTTTCGATCTTTATTATTATTCTCGTTGGAATATCCTCATGCATGCGTTTTCGTGGGACTTCGGTTCCATTCTTTATTATTACGTTGGAATATCCTATCTCATGCGTTTCTGTGGGACCGAATTCCGTTATTTATTATTCTGTTGGAATAACTTGTCTGTGCGGTCTATCGCATGCCTGGTGATTTCTTTTGTTATTCCATTCTTTATTATACTCAGTTGGTTAAAACTTTGACTTCTATACTCCATGAAATTAGTGAAATATCCTTGATATTTGCGCTTCATCTAGTATCTTTTCATGAAAATATTCTTCTGAGCATTCTTGAATTTTACTCTACAAAGAAGTATCATGTTGACAATTTGGATGTTATTAGTTTCTTGATAAATTAATTCTTGAACTTGTTTTATTGAATTCTTATATCATTGTCATCATCCTCATGTTTATATTTTGTTGAAAGTCATCTGTGGCCTGTAGTGCATAGATGGACTTGGTATGATTATGACCAGGGATTATTCGGTGTAATCATGACCGTAATGTTACAAACGATGTGGTAAAAGTCCTCATTGGCCCGTAGTGCATTGATGGACAGTTGTTGGTATGATCATGACCATTAATGAATACACGAATTTTCTTGGCCCGTAGTGCATGGATAATTTGTAGTCGTGATACTAAAGAATATCCTTGGCTGTAGTGCAGGGGTGATTCGATGATGTGGATTATTTATTAAAATTCGAGTCCCAAATGATAAAAGTGATGAAAAACCTTTTAAATCATAGAAGATAGTAGATTTTATTCTCTACTCGACTCTTTTAATGGATTGCTTGTTCCGCTGCAGTTAAACTTGATGTTTGTTATATTTTATCAGTTTAACACTGTTGAAGGCTAATGATAATTTATTCTACATTATCTTAGTCATAATATTTCTTACTGGGCTAGTTGAGCTCACCCTTTTGCTTTCATTGTTCTCTTCAGAAAATAAGAACGTAGTAGGGACTAGTCGGGGAACGGAGTGACGGTCCAGATGATAGCATTAGTAGTCCTCACTATTCTATGAAATAGTGTAATAATAAATGTAATGAGGACCCCATTGAGTTTGTATATTGTCTAGATGACAATATTTGTATTAAAACTAACAGTATATGTTTAGTCGTATTTTACACGACTGTTGTATAATTAAGTTGTATTTGAATTTTGTACCATGTATTTGGCGACTCAAGATGGGTGATGTATACCTATTTTGGGGGCGTCACAAATGACTCAACATATTCGTGAAACATGCGGTTTATCTTACAGCAAAGGAACTCCAACCATTCTGTATGAAGACAATGTTGCTAGGAGTGAGCATTCGGTTAATAACCGAACCGAATACATATTTCAATTATAACCGAAAACCGAATTTATGCTATTTTAGGTATCCGAACAACTACCCGAAATGTCTGATAACCGAATAACCGAATTAAATATTCGGTTATTCGGTTAATAACCGAATGTAATACAACATTCAACAATGAATACAAACACCAAGTTCAACTGATAATCTGACAACAACACCAAGTCTTATATACACAGCATGAATTTAACACTGACAAGTGACTGCAGCAACACCAAGTCACCAACTGATAATCTGATATACAATAACACCAAGTCACCAATCGATAATCTGATATACACAAAGTAATACTGAGCATGACATGATATAGATTACAAACAACCTGATATACACAACATGATACACACCAAGTCCAACTGATATACACAACATGATATAGAAAAGTGATCGTGATCATGAATTTCAACAGAGTAGAAAAAAGTGAGACAACATTCAACATATATTTTTGACAACCCCCAGCAACCGAGACAAGTCAATAAGACCAAAGAATCGGCAACAATCAACAATTCAACAAGACCATCAACTAGCAATCGAGACAAGTCGAGTGTCGAATGACACCAACCGAGACAAGTTAGACAACACCAAGACAACAACAATTCAACAAGACTAACACCAACCGAGAACACCAAAAACATGAATGAGAGTATGAGACATATTACAAAAATAGATCGATGAGACACCAAGTCAATGAAAATGGACCGATCCAACACCAACAGACTAAGCGAGACATATTACAAAAAACATGAATGAGCATGAGATAACTGAGCCAACTTCCATCTTCAAATCTGCAATGAATAAAAAGAAAGAAACTACATCAGTTGCAAATACATTATTTTTTGATGCTCATTAAATGTATACAATGAATCAATGAACCTTATATACAAATTAATGAATCGAGAGATGAATTTACCTTATTAATTAAGTTGAGTCATAGAAACATTGGCATCATTAGTAGCAAGGCTCAACTTGGAAATTGTTGTTAAATGAAAAATGAAAAATATAATTAAACACATTATTCTTATAAATTTTTTTATTAGTTCAATAAAATAAACATAAATAATAATTATTACCACACTCAAGTTTATCGGCAAAGTCGTTATCTTCCTCCACATCAATGCAATTCTTCTTTTTAATCCAATCTTGAGCACATATAAGAGCTTCCACCATATTAGGAGACAATGAACTCCTAAATGAATCAAGAATGTGCCCCGATTGCTAAATGCGGATTCCGAAGCAACGGTAGAAATGGGAATAGCCAACACATCACGGGCAATACGTGAAAGGATAGGGAATCTTGCACTATTTGCTTTCCACCACACCAAAATATCGAAAGACTCATCGGCTTCTTCCACATCTTCACTTAAATATTTGTCCAACTCCGATTTTTCTCCAAGTATCACTCCGGTTTGACGCTTTTTTAACTTATCCATAAGTCTATTTGTATTTTGGGATTCCATTGAATTAGAACCTTGGGATGACATGTTACTTAAACTTGATGTGCCACTTGGCCCACTTTCTTGAGTTGAATACTTTTTTTTGTACTCATTAAACATATCTTCCATTGCTTTATTCACACCATCGGCAATCTCTATCCCCGTGGCCCTATTCCTTGTTTGATATTCTAAATCCATATCTTCATTATCAATATCAAAATGAAGATCTACTCCCATACCCACCAACGGATCTTCAACTTCAATTTCATCATCTCCATACATTTCGTCTAAAACAAATTGAACAAAACTTAACTTAGACCGAGGATCAAGCACAGCGGGAATATACAACAACATATTCATCTTTGTAACATTTCCCCAATACTTATCATATTTTCTTTTCATTGCCTTGGCCATTTGTTTCAATTCTCTATCATTGTTTCTTTCCCATTCACTCAAAATAACATAAGTTTCACTTATTTCATGAAATGCAGTATTTGATGTGACATAAGATGAGCCGGAAATACGCACAGTGAGATTATAAAAATGTTCTAAGAATCTCACAAACAATTTAGCCCTATTCCAATCCGAGCCCGTTGGAATATCTTGGCCCCCCATCTCTTTTACAAAGCCATGATCTTCAAATCCATATCGATCAAAAGCTTCTTTGTACTTTAAGGCTGAACTTAACATCAAGTAAGTAGAGTTCCATCTAGTTGGGAAATCTAGACTTAAGCCTTTCTTGTCTTGAAGACCACAATACTTAATACAGTTCTTAAATGACTTTTGACCCTAGCCGGGGATAATTTTGCATACTTCATTGCACGCCTAACATTCTCAACAGATTTCTCAATCAACTTCAACCCATCATTCACAACAAGATTAATAATGTGAGCTATACATCTCATGTGAATGAACTTACCACCCAAAACATTGGTTTTCCAAGATGAACATCATCTCTCAAGTAAGCAAATTTCTTTGTATCATTTGAGCTAGCATTATCTACAGTGAGTGTCATAACTTTAGAAAGTCCCCACTCTTTTAGACAAGACTCAACCATTTCCCCGATGTCCTTCCCCTTATGACTTGTGATGGTTCAAAATTTAAGATTTTCTTATGCAATTTCCAATTTTCATCAATAAAATGGGCAAGAATAACACATATAATTTAAGCGTTGATTGAAGTCCAAGAATCGTGAGTGAGGCAAACACCTTCACAATTTTTTCTAAGGAATGTTTTCACAATTTTCTCATTATCATACAAACGAATGCGATCTCTAGCAAATGTAAAACGTGAAGGCAATCTGAAACCTGGGACATGCAAACTTGCGATAAGTCGTTTAAAACCATCTTTCTCAACATGTTTGAAAGGAAGCTCATCTACAATAAGATGGTAAATGCTTGCTGCCCTAACAACTTCTTGGTCAAACCTCCAGTGGTGAGTGTAACCTCACATGCCCTCCTCCCCCTCACCCTCTTTAATTCCTACAAGTTGGGGTTGAGCCTTATCCATATTGATGGGATTATTTTTACAAGTCCTAAGGTGATTTCTTAAAGCAGTGGTACCATTTGAAGATGAATCGTGACTAATTCTTTTCCACAATAAGTACACTTACCTTTGATGACATTACCATCATTATCTTTAAGCTGAATGAAGTGCCCCTCAGGTCACACCTTGGATCTAGGTGTCATCCTCTTTCTTTCTTGACTTTACATTTTCTGACTGTCCCGTACTCTTTGTAGTTGAGGTTGTGGGGGTGGGGGTGGGGATGGGGGTGGGATTAAGGGTGGGAACACTGTCACCCCCCTGTTTCTCATGTCCAATTGCATCAAGGTCATCAAGGTCGGGTTAAATGCATATCATCCACCATATATGAAATCATTTAAAGTACTTCTTGACATCATCTAAAAATTTCAAACAAATTACATTAACAACGAAAGTTTAAAAAGTTTACATCAATCAAAAACTTAAGATTTCAACATTTGAGATTATTCATGCCTAAGTAAGATCTCTACATCTATTTTTCCATCATTTTTCTTAAAATCCCAACCCTGCATTATATGTTTTCAAAAAGTATGAATTGCATGAAATAACCCATGTAAGACCATCAAATTTTGAGAGAAAACAACCTGCATTATATGTTTTCTAAAAGGAACCGCTATTTGTTTTGAGAGAAAAACAAACGCAATGAGCCAATGATTCATGATCTTGGACAAAATGAAAGAGTGTGTATGCAGTGAACTTTTTAGTTCAAACTTCTTTATTTATTTATCTCTTGAAAATTTGAAAATTCTCGATCAATACTTGAATAATTAACAACAACGATTAGGGAACACTTTGGGCATCAAAGAAAACAGAAAGGGACATAAGAATTTAAGATTAGCACTTACATAACTAAAACATGGAAATGGAATTGAAAAAATCAGTAGATCTTAGTAATTATTTTACCTGAGAAGAGAAGTAAAGAAAGAGAGACTTGAATACTCGATGCAGAACAGCAGAAACAAAAGAACCCAAAAGGGTCGACCGGTCGAGGGAGGCGATGCCGTGAGCCCGTGAGGCCATGACTGCCGTCTGTCGAAAGGAGGCGATGGCCGATGAGGGTCGAGTTCGACTGCTCGAGGGAGGCGATGAGGGTTTGACCGTTTGAGAATCTGGTCTGAGTGGCCTCTGTGTTGTGTTGGCATCTGTGATGAGGGAGGGACTGAGGGTTTGAGGGTTTGGGATTTGGGAATTTGAGAGAATGAGAATGAAATTGAGGGTTTGAGTCTTTGAGATCAGGCGAGGCGAATGAGGGCTGAGGAGTGAGGCGAATAGGCGATGAGGGTTTTCAAGTAAGTCTGTAAGTCATAAAGCCAATAAGACAATAAGTCGTATTATTTTTTCAAATAGACAACCATGTATTCGGTTTTCGGTTTAACCGAAGAGTGTAAAATAAAACCCATATAAGCTAACCGAAACCCGTAATATAATTCGGATATAACCGAATTGTTATAAATAATCGAATTATCAAAAAATTTCGGTTAAATTATTTCGGTTCGGTTCGGTATTTCAGTTATATCCATTTTTTGCTCACTCCTAAATGCTGCATGTATAGCTCAATTAAAAGGAGGATACATCAAAGGAGATAGAACAAAGCACATCTAACCAAATTTTTTTTTCACGCATGACCTTGATAAGTGTGGTGACATTGATGTTCAACAAATTCGATCAAAAGATAATCTGGCAGATTTATTTACCAAAGCATTATCAACTGCAATGTTTGAAGGATTGTGCCGCAATATTGGAATGCGACAGCTGAAATACTTATGGATACATTTATGAGGGGGAGGTAATACGCGTTGCACTCTTTTTTCCTTAACCAAGGTTTTTTTCCATTGGGTTTTTCCTGGTAAGGTTTTTAATGAGGCAGCTTTCAATGCGTATAGCTATACAATAGACATCCAAGGGGGAGTGTTATAAAATTATGTCTAGATTCATAATATAATGGATGTCTAGATACATGTAACTCCCATGTCTATTAAGTTTTGAAACTCGTGACTCTTGAGTTTTGTAACTTACTAGTAGTATTTATGTTCTTACTTCTATAAATATAACTATTGTAAAGTGATGGATAGAGATACAAAATATTATGCAAATACGCTATTTTCTCTAATCATCTTTGATCTTGATTTTAGTTATCTTTTATAACATATTTAGTTTTAATTGTATTACATACAATCACATATATACATGTTCTCTATATCCTTGACATGTTTGTGTACCTTTCATTTATAACTCATACTAACATCCTAAATTTTTTATTTATAGATGTCTTCTGAACTAGCAACACGAAAGCGCGGGTTGGGTCGGGGCCCTAATCATGTGCCGAAGGCCCCGGCTAATCCAGATGATCGCATTCTCATACAGATACGTCCTCCTCCAAAAAGCATGTAAGTTAAACATCCTGTATATATAACAATTTAATATTTCCATTGTTATAAATATATTTTAATGTAAATTATTGTATATCCAGCGACCAGATTATTTGCGACTACTATCCGCAACCGCATTCGGTCGCTGATAGTCATCTGCGACCAGATGCGGTCGCTGATAGGGGGTCGCTGATAAGCCTTTTTGTTGTAGTGATACAAAGAGGAAAAAGCCAAAAGAAACGTAATGGTCCAGCCTCCCTGGCCAGGGATAATACTACTCACCTCCATAATCTTGTGGATGTAATTTGGTGCTACAAGGACTCCATAAGAAAAAAATTGTATCCAATAATATTATACACTTGTCTGATAATAATAAGTAGAGTATCATAATAGGAAAAAATATATATACATAGCTGTGTAGTACACAGTCGGTTATGACGACGATTTTTTGGGCTATGGCGATGGGGAAACCATCGCGATAGCTATTTTAGGCTACGGCGGCGAGTGAACCATCGACATAGCCCAAAAAACCCCATCGGCTTAGCCCGACTGTGTAATACACAGCTGTGTATATACATATAGCCCATCATAATAACACTCACTACTCCTTTTTAATTTTTTTCAATTAGGGGATTAAACTTTTAATTTTTTCACTTTGAGGATTCTTTTCTCAATTTTTTTAAATTAGGGGATTAAAATTTTAATTTTTTCTGAGTACGTCTAATTGATAATGTTTCGTCAAAAAATGATGAAATGAGAGCGATACGTGACTAAAAAATGCTTGTGCAATATTGAATCTTATTTTAACATTTATTCAATTAATTTTTTGTACCAAAAAAGGTAAATATTAGATCATTATTAATTTTTTAAAGTAAATTTAATAACAATTTTACCCTATTGGTATAAAAAAGTAATTATATTGATCATTGATGATTATGAAATAAACTTAAAGTTAATGATATTAATCTATATTTAGGCCTTCATTTTTATACTAAAAAGGGTAAAATTATTATTATATTGATTATTGATGATTATAAATTAACAAGATTTTAATTAATAGTATATTTATACATTTTAAAATATTTATTATTATATTTATTATTGATGATTTTTAAATCGACTTTATAATGTCTTAAATTTACTTTAAAAAATTAATAATGGTCTTATATTTACCATTTTTCGTATAAAAAATTAATGAAATAAATGTTAAATGAGACTCCATATTATGCATAATTAATTTTTTTAGCTATGTTTAGCTGTCATATCATCAACTTTTAACGTGGTACTATCAATTAAACGTAATCAAAAAAATTACAAGTTTAATCCCTAATTGAAAAAATTGAGAAAACAATCCCTAAAGTGAAAAAAAAAAATGAAGTTAAGAGTTTAATCCCATAATTAAAAATATTGAAAAGATAATTCTCAAAATAGAAAAAAATCAGGGTATTAATCCATATTTAGACCTTATATTTGTACGGTAATTACACATCCCGTTTTATTAATAGAGATATTAAGGGAAATAATTTTGTGATCCATATAAGATAATACTCTTTGTCCCGTATTAAATGTTATAATTTCTTTTTTAGGATGCTCTACAATAAATGTCATATTTCTATAGTTGTAACTATTTTTATCTTCTTCTTTTTTACCCTCATAATCTTTTTACTCAACTTTTGTTGGAAATTAAAGAAATGAAAAAAATATTTACATTGGAAATTGATCATTTATTAATATCCAGTCATTTTTAAACGATTAAATGTACGGAGGGTGCATTTTGTTTAACAGAAAAGAAGTTTAGGGTGCACTTAGATACGTTTTAAATATTAGGATGCAAGCCTCAATAATGCTACAAACTTTGGGGTGTAAACTGTACTTTAGTCGCACAAGTATTAAAGAACGATTGTATAGTATTAAATATAATATCAATTTTCTATATTGTCCTTATATTGGAAAAATAGTGTTATTTATTGGACAAAAAATAGGGAGAAAACTAAAGTTATATTTAATATTTGCGGTAATATTAGAAATTAAACAATTAATACTTACTTGAAATTCTCAAACGACTTATATTAAGGAACAAAAACAATTCTCTAAAATGACTTATATTAAGAGACGGGTAGACTAATTTAAAAGGATAAATTAGGGATATATATAAGGAATTCATATTTGACTAAAAGATAATTTGCACCCCAAACTTTACACCCATGTTGACTTTTGCACCCTAAACTGAAAAATGTGTCTAAGTACACCCCAAATTTCAATTACACGTAGCAAAAAAACACATTTTCTTCATTTAATCAGTCAAAAGTGACCGGCTAAGACACACGTGTGGATCTGAAGGGTGTTTAAGTCTTTTCCTTCTTATCTTCTCCAATTCATCATCATCCTCACTCTCTCCTCCATTTTGAATCCAACTCCACCTCTCTCCTTCTCTCCCCTCAACCTTCCACCACTTCTCTTCATCAGCAGCATAATTGCATTTCTCCTAAAAACTCGTTCTTTTCCATTCCCAATCTCTCCATCAATCTCTCTGCCTCTCCATTTCGAGTATTTGACTCATCTTACTCTCACATTTCCCAACTCAGACCTTGCCCCCTCTAAGTCTCCCAAACTGTAGTCACTGTTCATGGGCATTAAAGTGAAAGTAGTATGCACACAAGCCAATCATGTTTGATGATAAAGCATATACTTTGTAACAATCTTATTCATTTATTAATAAAAAGTATTAATTTATTAAAGGCTTTTAATTATCTACATGATGCTGTTTTATAATATGTGATAAACCTATAGTTTTAAGCAATGCTTTTAGAATAATGATGATGATCATTCTAATGAGATCTAAATTCTTAGAAAGCTTAAAAACTAAAATAGTTCTCAATCGTTGGATTACTAAATTGGGGATTAGTGAATCCGGATAGATTGGTACATACGTTGCTTGCTCATTGGATGAGGATGATTGATCTCATGATCATTTGTGTGGAGACACTAAAGCAAGTATGTAGGTGCTTATTAGAGAATAAGTTCATTGAACGTTGGCTCGCTAAGGAATACCTAATGGAGTTTTATTTGTCCATCAATAGGAATTCACAGAGTGATAGTAGTCTGACAAGTAATCCTTGGACTTGAGATCATCATAGTATCTTGTGTATGATGAGTTATACTTTGACTTATTCCTTAAGACCCTTAGGTATATCAAAAGGTATGTTTGGGTATAATAAGTTTATACATGGAGATAATGTATGATCAATAAAGAATCTACCACTTCTAATAAAAGAAGAGAAATGTCCTATGTGATTCGATAAATGACAACCTAGTAGTCCTTGGCGTTATGCGTAATGAAATTAGAAAGGAGTTTCTAATTTGCATTATTTGAGTTGTGCATTTAAGGATCGAAATACATATAATTAAATAAAATAAGACTTGACGATAATTCCATGTCTTATATTTAATTGGGACATTGTATGGTGGAAGGATTGAATTATCGGTAACTATTTACTCAAAGGTTCTTTTATGATTAATGTTG
This sequence comes from Panax quinquefolius, assembly GCA_020205615.1. NCBI lineage: Eukaryota > Viridiplantae > Streptophyta > Magnoliopsida > Apiales > Araliaceae > Panax > Panax quinquefolius. Next base: position 13,450,616 of record CM035166.1, on the reverse strand, counting down.
AAATCTATATTATCTGGAAAGTCGTTGATCATTTAGGAGGCTTATCCCTATTGTAGAATAAATATTATTTATTTAAATAAATTAATTGTTTAATTTATTTATTTAAATAAGATTAGAATTGTTCTAATTGATTTATTCACAACCGCTTAATATGGAGAACCTAAAGGGTCACACCATAAAAAAGAAGAATAATTATTTAAGAAGTTAATGGCATAATCGTAATAATATGTTAAGTATATTTAATTTAATCTATGGTGATAGAATAAATTAAATAGCTTAATATTTATTATTTAATATTTTAGAAATATTAAATATAAATTAATAAGAGGAGTCTTATTAATATTATTACAATTATTATTATTATTTTAATTTCTAAAAGAGTTTAGAAATTAATTTAATACAAGTACTCTCATTTATTCCTAATTGGATTAGGAAGGAAAATTAGTTAAAGGAGTTTAATTAATTATCCCTAATAAGATTAGGGAGCTTAATTAATTAAAAGAATTTAATTAATTAAATAAAACCCAATTCCTTAATTGTTAAGGTGGGTTGCCCATATCTATTAATAAGAGGAGTCTTATTATGGGTGGGGGGTTGTTGACTTTTTTAACATACGACATAATTCCAATTGTTGGGTGAGTACACATTTTCTATAGAGATAGAAAAACTAGGGTTTAGCCAACCACCCCTTCTTCTTGAATTTTCTTCTTCCTTGGTGGATCACCTCTAGAGGCCAAACATTTGGGTGGCTAACGTTGATCAAAGGAAGAAACCAAACCCGATGGATTCAAGATTGAACGAAAAGGATTTGGAGGTGAACTTGTACTGAGAGGAAGCTCGATCTTCAAGGTATGATTTATTCTTTATCTTTTCGTTTAATTAATAATTATGCATAAAGGGTGATCCGGGTTTTATGGTTTGTAAATAATTTTTAAACTCTGATTTTTACACGCTTCCGCACTTTTATGCAATTGGATTGTGCACATGAATATTACAAACCTAACATAAAGCTCATCAAAAACCCACTTGAAATTGTACACGATTGTGGATCTACGCGCCCCCAAGTCTCTCAACAAGGTTGTCAAGCTGACGTTTTGGGATATCTTGACAATTTCTTGAAATTGGGGATTGAGGTCGATTGGGATGAAGATAAAGACCGAGACAATTACTTTTCTGCTTGCAAGACTTACCACGCCAGCAATGGAGTTTTTGGGTTCAATTCAACTAACCCAAACAAACATTTCATCTGTTTCAAATCCACACATCGATTCTCTCTCCACTTTACTCCTTAGCTTTCTCAATTTCACCGGCCTGACAATCATCGGATACGTCGCCATTTTCCTCGGTATAATCTCTCTCCTCCCCTTTATCGTCATGTCCCTCATAGCAATCCCCAATATTCATCCCCAAAAATGGCGAATTTGAGATTTTTGCCAAAAAATTTGGGCATGGCAGATTTGGGATTTTTGCCTAAATTTTTTGGGTTTAGATCGAAATGGTTTAATACTCCATGGGTGGGGATACCATTAGCTACTTTGATCACATTGGAGGTTTCCTATATGGAATTTACTGATATAATTGGTGCAGCTAATTTTTTGTATAGTTTGGGTATGTTGTTGGAACTTGCTTCTTTTGTTTGGTTGAGGAGGAAGTTTACAGTAATGAAGCGGCCGTATCGAGTTCCGATGAGGCTGTCGGGGTTGGTGATTATGTGTTTGATTCCGTTTGGGTTTCTGGTGCTGATAATGGCAATTGCTACAAAGAATATTTATTTGATCAGTGTAGGTTGATGACTTTGGGGGCAATTGAATGGTATTTTCTGATCAAGTATTGCAAGTCAAAGAAGTGGCTTGAATTCAATAATGGTGATGGGAAGGAAGACTTATGAATTAAGATAATATGGTGATAATTATGGCTTTTTGTCTTTTTAACATACAGTTAAAATTGATGTAAGACCAAAAGAAATGTGGAAGAAAAGAACAGTTGTCATGATCTTTCAAAGAAGCAAGTGTTCACTGTTGTCATGAAAACCCCCTTGCTTGCTCACATCTCCCCAGAGCTCAATCATAGAGGTATTAAGGGGATGCCTTTTACATCCACAAATAAATGTGTTGGATTAGTACAAAAACAGTGTTATTATTATGTAGATGTGGGTACGGATTTTACCCAAGTCGAAAGATGATGTTATATCCTAACAGACCAGTGAGTGAGAGGAGGGCGGAGGAGATGATGGTGGAGGTATGGGTGAGTTGACTCAGTGTAGCAGTGTGGGTTTAACAGAGAGAGAAGGGGGACTGTGTAAAATAAATGTAAAGTACCGAGCATACCCTTTTGTAATAAATATTACAGCCTTAGCCGGTCACTTTTGTAATTGAAATTTGGGATGTATTTAGACACCTTTTTTGGTTTGGGGTGCAAAAGTTTGGAGTGCAAATTATCTTCTAGTCTTGATATTTTCACAAGTGGGTCCCATTTTTAACTAAACCAACTCTTTGTACAGTAAACTAACTATTTGATTTAGTTCTTATGTCCAAATTACCCCTACTTGATAAATAACTAAACATCTAGTTGCTTAACTTTATTTGATTATTAGCGTTACTCAATTGAAAGATAATTTTTATTTATTTAATTATTTAATTATTATGATAGTAATAATAATTAGAAAATAGTTTGGAAATAAGTGATAAAATTATTTACACATAAAAATTAGGATCTAAGGCTTTCTCCGTTAGGAAAAAAATTATTTTCAAAATTTCTATTATCATATCATATTACTAAATTAAGATTTTTATGAAATAAATTATTCTTAAAATGTGTAAACTTTATAATAAATGTAAAAAATTAATTTAAGTTTGACATTGAAACGCTCATCCAATTAATCTTATAAAAATTGATGTAATAAGATAAAATCGAAGTTTCAAATTGTTTATTTGTTCAGAGTCTTCAGATTAATTCAGATGAGTACTTCCAATGTCAAACTTAAATTAATTTTTACACAATCTTATTATAAACAAAATGGAACACAGAACTTAAGAATTGCAAATTTGGCTAATTTGAAATTTCATTAAAATGGAACACAAAAATCTAACAAACCAAGTCTGGATAGATGGATATGTCTGTATACAGTCGTTTTAAAAGGAATATTACTTCATTCTCACACCTGCAACCAAGCATGGACTCTCAATTAAAATTTTATGCACACACAAATGATATTAAGATAATAATACATTATTAATATATAAACTAATTTTGTCTAATATAAATACTTTATTACTATTGTGTTATAATCTTACCAACTATGAAAATTTGATTCTCAGAAGAAAAAAAATAAGAGTTTCGCATATTTTTTAACTTTCTTTTCATGTATATTAATGCTAATCATACGAATATTTAGATATGAATTTTTTGACAATGTCTTTAAATCTTACTTTAAATTTATAATACTTTAAAATAAATAAAAAAGTCGTAGATAGTACAAAAAAACAAGAATAACTTTTTTCTGTGTTTGTTAATTCTTAATTTTATTATCACAAATTCATTATCTAGCCATTAGAATCAAAATAAACCGTCAGTAAAGTTGAAGATAAGTATGAAATAAAATTTAATATTTACAAATTTTGCATGGGACATTTTTTTCTAACTTATTTCTTAACTATTTTCTAATTATTATTAATATTATTCCTATTATAATAATTAAATAAATAAAAGTAGTCTTCAATTGAATAACGCTAATAATCAAATAAAATTAAGTAACTAGATGTTTAGTTATTTATCAAGTGGGGGTAATTTGGACATAAGAACTAAATGTTATAGTTAATTTATTGTACAAATGATCGGTTTAGTTAAAAACTAGATACAAACCCGCGCGTTGCGGCGTGATTATTCAATTTTTTTATAATAAATGTGTATGTACAATTAATAAATTAAAATATAATAAAAAGATGATAGATTGTTGTGCGATGATCAAATTTTACACAGGAAAACAAATGAATATACATTGTAGGGGGTAGTGGTGAGAGTATACCGGTTTGTGCATTACACTCTAAGTATGTGACTATTGCTTTTAGGCTAGTGGCAAAGTAAGTGACCTCAACTTGTGGACAAATTATTTTTTCTACTATTCCCTTTTTCTATTATTTTTTTCTATTTTTTTCACAAAAGTGTAGTCAATTGATTTATTTTCCCCGTCCTTTACTACTTTTGTATTTTGTTTACTGCAAAGAAAGGGTTGCCAACCGGTTTGTCCATTGCTGGTCATGTATGCCTGATTAGTCAACATGTCATCAGCAAGCCATAAAAGAATGACACACAAATCAAATTATGATAAATCTGTAGATCAACAGTTGGTGATGGATAATTCCTCTTTGTAACTTGTATATCTCTCTTGCAGATTGAAAAGGCTCTAAATGTTGCTTAAAAGTTTATTCGAGCATCCCCGGATGAACTTAAATATGTAGCTGGTGATCTGGCCAGAATTCTTGTACAGGTCCAAAACCACCAAACAAGTAGTTCATAATTTCAATGTCGAGATGAAATATGTACCTTTTAAGAGATTAACAAATTTTTTTGAAACTCCGTTGGTTAAAAAAAATGAATCATGATAATTTTAATTTTTAATTTCAACATGTCAAAATTGCTATAGAATATGTTTAAAGAGTAAAATTTTCGCATGTGAGTTAGAATTAAATTATTAAACAAACATTTATAGAACATTCAAAACTCAGAAGAACATTATTTAAGATCAAAATTTACTTAAATATATCAAATTCAATTTATCATGAAATATCCAAAATGAGAAGTTTAAGAATTTTAATTTAGGACTAAGAGGCTAATTTTATGAAAAGAAAAAAGGGTTCTTACATTTAAACACAAATGTACCATATGATAATATATATATATATATATATATATATATATATATATATATATATATATATATTTGAAAAAATTCTTTTCAATGATTATTAATAGTCCTAATATAGGAATAAAATCTCTAATAATATAGAGAATTGTTATTTTCATAAGAAAATTTAATAATCTTCAACGGTTTAGCTTAATAAATACTGGAAGAGTATTAATCAAATTACATATTACACCAAAATCAGTAGTAATTAGTGAAGATTTATTTATACATAGAATGCAAGAAAAATACATCTGGTACATGTTATAAATTCTACAAAATGACCTTGCCGGACATTTTTACAACAATGAATCATCATGACGAAAAATAGCTTCAGACAAGAATGAATACACATTAAGATCTAGATGATCTGCTAAACAATAGTTTTTATTGAATTAATCATAGCATAAAAGGAACATATAAATGAACAGCGGAAATGTGAAATGTGCATCTGCTTTTTATGTAGATGGTTCACAAAGATATGTACAGAGTGATTTGTGGAATAAGAATACTTATTTAAATATATGATACATGATAAACAATTAACTAAAGTAGTATTAAGCTTTCTGTAATTCTTCGTATTTGTAGCTTCAAACTCTTTTTTCTTTGCAAGGGCAGACTCTTCTTTCCTTTGCTGCTTTTTCAATAACTACTCAGAAACCACAACAACTACCTTCAATTCCATTTCACCCATTTTTCTACAAAGCATAGACAAAAATTAAATGCTACTATGAACCTTTGAATCACAAAGATTAAAGAAAAGGTGATTCTTTTTTAGCACTGTTCACACGAATTGCTTATTAACAAAATTTGGATCACAATGGATTTGTACCTACGACTTGGCTTCATTCACTTTACTGTTATATCCCAATTGTTTATTATAATTTTTAGGAGAAATAAAATTATTAAGCAAATTAGGTAAGCATGAGTTAATAAGAAATAATACTAAGAACTAACCTGAGAATCACAAAGACTGGATATAAAATTAAAGGTGTGGTTATTAATATGTGAAGAGCGACTACACCCTGCAATAACAATATGAAGATTAACCTCTTTTGAAGGTAAAGGTAGAAACCAATTAATTAATTATTATAAATTATATATGTCAAGTTTCTATATGATAATCCATTTACAACCACAATACTAAATTCAAAGTACACCGTTGCATATATGTAAACACATATGCTCCTAGATAAGATAACATGAGTTAGATCATACTACTACATATAACATATTAAAGCACAGATACCACAGTTGTAAGTTATTAGCTAGATCTAACATTTATTATATCCAAATAATATAAGAACAACATTTTTCTATTGTACTTCCTCCGTTCTAAAATATAAGATCATTATTGGCTTTTTTAAGTCAACTTAAGACAATTTCAACCTCAAAATTGACATGAATTTATTTAATTTTTGTCAATACAATGATGAATATTATAAACTTTCTAATAAGTACTATTCATTGTAAGATTTATTGTTTCATAATTTTTAATGAAACGTCTCAATTTTGAGTTTGAAACTTTCTCAAATTAATTTTCAAAAGTCAATATTAGTCTTATAATTTGGAACGTAGGGAGTAATTTGCAATGGTGGGAATAAAATTTAGGCACCTGTAGGTATTCCAAGAACCTTTGAGCCACGCCCGAATCCTTTGATAACAGGATCACCAATATACCAAGGTTCTATTGGTAGAGTATTCTCTATCCCTGCAATTCAGTACATTTTAGTTGCAGATTCTTGTGGATTGTATAAAGAAAAATTTTGTTGGTTCTTCAGCAAAAGTTCTTTCTCCCTTTCTTTCATTTCTAAGAGAAGTTCCCTCCTTGCGGAAAAATGTACGAGGGTATAGACAGTATTTTCTTAGTTAATAGCTACCAAGACACTGGAACAATGCATTTTACAAGTGACATGCAGAAGCAATGGACTACTTTTGGACACCAAGTATCAACACTGACGACCTCTTTTCTATAAGACTAAGCATCTTCTTTACAACTATGCGGTGGAGCATTTACAAGAAAGCACCTCAAAAATGGGTTTTCATACTTTTTGATATGAAAATGCATTTCTCTCGATAGACAGACACAGTCAACTAACAGTTACACCAGGAACACTTAATAAAACAGTCCTGAGAAAGTGACTAATTATATATTTTTAATCAAAAGAACTGACACAAGATCAATTTATGTTGCAAACTCATCGAGCACATTAGGAGGTACCATAAAAAGGGAACTTCAGCTTAATGTGGCAACAGCAGCATGAGTGATATGAAGTACATCGGTGACAGAAACCACAATTCCATCTGCACTAAATTATTCAGACATCAGAAATCATCTTGATAAATAGTGGAAAATTTTGCACAAACTTTCAACCCAATAAGTTGGTATACTAACCCCTATCAACAACAGGTAGGTGCAAAAAATTTCCATCATGCATGGTATGCAGAGCATCAACAATTGGTGTATCAACTGTTGCACATTCCGTATTTGGGGTCATCACCTACATATTGTATTGAAATTAAAATTTATATTCTTTTTTTCATTATAAGAAAAGCATATATGCTCTCCCCCATTGACAGAAGAACCAATATAAAACTTCTCCTGGAACTAAAAAGTGATTAAATGATCTAGAAATTGGAAAAAGAAAAGGTTCAAATATTAATTTAGCAGAACACAAAGTCCCATTATAGTAACTTATCCACCGAAGTGGACTCAGGGAGGAGATCTTGCGCTATGACTCACATTTTTAACATAGCATCACTTCTAATAACTTTTAACATAGCATCACTTCTAATAACTTTGCATTTAGATATTGAATTGTTTTGGGATAAATCACTAAAACCCAACTACTGAAAGAAGGAAGCAAGGAAAGAAGGGGGGTGACTAATCCTGCAATGACATAAAAATGACCTAAGCTAATATAGTTTTATACAGGTTGAATAAATCCTAGAAATCAGAATCGAGGTACACCATTTTGTATTGAATCTAATTAGTTGATTGAATGAGGAATGTATATGTATTGTGTGTATATGATATAAGTGAACTCTTTACTTGGTTCTGGCCCTAATAACAAAAGATGTTCTAGATTTCAATTCAAATATGACTAAATGCAAAGAAGAAACTTTTCTGAGATGATAAAAATTCACTTACACAAATAATTCATCATATATAGACATCACTGTCACACGCGCACCAAAAAAAGAAGAAAAAGATTCACCTTTGGCAATAGGATTTAGTAATGTAGGGGGTATATTCAATTAAGATTTTTAAAGACTTAAAGATTTTAAAAGTTTAGTTGTATTCAATCAAGACAATTAAAAAGTTAATAAAAGTTTAGTGGTATTCAATTACAATTTTTTTAATGTCTTTAAAAGTTAGGTGGTATTGAATTAAGATTTTTACAAAGTTTATAAAAGTATTTTGGTATTCAAAAAGTCATAGATTTTAAAATTTTCTATCAAATGATAGACTTTGACAGACTTTAGAAGAAGAATTATAACTATCAACCCATATCCAAAATCTTACCTCATCTCTAAAGATTTTTAAAGACTTCCAAATAAACACAAAGGTGGATAAAATTAGTTACTAATTGGACTTTGTCTTTTATTGGGGGTCAAAGTAGTTATTTATTTTATATGGACTAATAAATATTAATATGTGATGGATAAATAATTTGGTAAAATTTGGGCCATAAAAATAATTGGATTTATTATAATAAGAGAATTAACAAGATATATTAATAAGTAAACTAAATAACTAGACCTAATCTGAATTGATGAGTAAAAAAACAGTCGTTCGAAAGTTTCCAATAGAAAGAGAAAAGAGGAAAGAGATTTGTTCAACAAATGTGAGATCATGAAACTCTTACATGTATGAAGTTTTACTACTTTTGATCATATAGATTTTCATTGTCATATTATTTTATGAAAAACAGAGTTTGGTATTCTTATTAAAAAACGTACGCATATGCATAAAGTATATATCTCTCAATGAAAAGTGAGCTTAATTTTTGCATTGCGTCTGTAGTTTTTAAAATTTTATTGGTATCCAAGTATCCAAATGTATCATGAAATGAGTAGAATAATATGAACGCTTTCAACATATATAAAATCTCATGCCACAATAATATAAAGAAATTTACTCTAGTTCATGAAAAAAGAGGGAGAGGTTGTGCACATGGGCTAATTAATAATTAATATAAGTTGCAAGATATATTAGAAGTATACAAAAGTCTATCACAGTCTTGATACAAAGTTTATAAAAGCATGTTACTTATTTTATGGAGTCTGTAAAAGTCATTTTAAAAAAGTCTTTTAAGTCTTTAAAAGTAATTAAAATCCCACAAATTCTACAAAAGTCTATCACTTAAAAAAAGTCTTTAAAAATCTTAATTGAATACACACCTCGTATTGTAGAAACATTCATATCACTGTCAATTAATACATATACAGGAAAAAAGTAGGAAGAGAGAGAACCCTGCCATTCATGGCTTTCAATGCATTTTGAGCTTCTACCTCTGACTGGAATGAAACGAAACCAAAACGTTTAGGCCTTTGTGTTTTATTGTCCATCACAAGTCTAGTTGCATCAAGTAAATAAGAACATAGTTAGCCATATATTGTACAACTATAGTTATCAAACCCAATCAAAACAGATGCCCCATTTACAATGAAGGAATTCAAATTATCTAGAACAATAATTCTTCAATAATTGGAGGGAATACTAAAATACCCAACAAAAAAAAAAGCTAAAAGCCGATATTACCTTCTGTAACTAAACCAAATGGTGAAAACCAGCTCTTCAAATCTTGATTTGTGGTGTAAAATGACACCCCTGAGCAAGAATATAGTAATTTATAGATCTTCAAATTTTGATTTGCTAAAATCACTACTTTATTTTAGGAGATACTAATTAAGAAAAGAAAATTGAGATACATAAATATAAGATTGTCAATATCAGCAAAGGGTTGTAAATCTAAAAACTGTTTAGATTTATAGTAATGATTTAGGGGATTATAATCAATAAATTAAGAGATAACATAATAACGTATGCACGGAAATTTTTAATTTCATAGAAATTATGCAGATAATAATTTAATGAATTTAATTGAGCAACATTTCCAGCAACTCAGATCATTCATCATTTCACAAACTTTTAGATACATACACATACACATGATTAACATTTAACAGTCCATCGTGCGAAACGTGAATGACATAAGTAGAAGAAAGACATAGAGACAAAACGGAAAAGAAGGGGAAAATTGACAGTGAATAAGACATGCACGGTTGCTCTTCACTTATGAGAATAAACAATTAGCCTGATTATATATATATATATATATATATATATATATATGTGTGTGTGTGTGTGTGTGTGTGTGTGTTATTAGTATGTATATGAATGGAGAATTATGTCAGGTGATCATTAACATCATTTCAAACTCTAATTCAGTTAAAAAGTTTTATCCATATAAAATTTTGCTGATTGGTTGTTGAAAAGATTAAATTCTACTTGGTTTGTTATTATTTATCCATAATTTAAAAAAGGAACCTCAATTTCAATTGTTTGTCAAGGATATTTTTATACGAAGTTGTTTGTCAAGGGTATTTTTGTCAAGAATTATAAGGAGCATTAAATAGAATGGACAGGTGTTGAATTTGTAGAAGGACAGATGTAAAATTATTTTCATGTACTGTGATTTAGTATATATAAAAGATGAGACCCATTTGTAAAAATATCAATTTCCTATATATATATATATATATATATATAATCATCAATGTGCAGAAGATAGATAAAGAGGGTGTTTGATAAAAATTGAATGAATCTGAATCTGGATGAGCTGAATCTGTATCTAAATGAAAAAAATTGTTTGATAATTAATATGTCTGAAACATCTGAATAACATAATTTTATTATTTCACCCCTTTGAAAAAAATTCAAAGTTGTTGTAAATTTATTTAATATAATAGTTAATATATTTTTTTTAATTTTTAAAATATTTTTACTTTATTCAATTTCTTTCATTCAATCAAAGAAATCGACTTAATTTCAAATTTCAATCATCCTAATCGATTCAACCATTCGCATAATTTTTTTTTCAAAAAAAACGACTTAACAATAGTAATCGATTTAACTATTTAGATATATTCAGTCATAAACAAATACTACCGAAGTATAAATTATTATTATTATTATTAGATGTGAACTGCGGGGTCCCCACGTATTATCTTTGCAGCTTACGTGTGACGAGTTTAGCGTTGGTCGCGTGGAGTGTACTCTAACTTAAATCTCTTTCAAACTCTGACCGCAAATTTGTCAGAAAAAAAAAAGAGAAAATATAAAACGAAAAAGAGAGAGTACCAAAATCCCACGAAATTATATGTATCTCTTTATCACTAAATGCGAACGAAAGCGACACGGTACGTACAAAAATGTAACGCAAGTCACGTAACCAAAACCGAATATTCAACTAGATTTAAATCCGCCATTTCAAATCCGCAATGATAAGCATAACAATGACTTATCAGTTCTTCCTACTTATCAGTTTTAATTAATTTTCATTTTTATTTCTTGAAAAACCATAAAAAGAAGAGGGGTAACAATCACACATTCAGTCATTTTTTTAAGAAAGTAAATTTTATACATTTTCAACGTATGTAATATCATGAAATATTTATGTTGGATAATTTTTTATATATTTTAATGGAATATTATACTCATAATATCATTAGGACTGTCAATTGGGTTGATAAAGCCCGAATTCTAATTATTCGACTCATTTAAAACACGTTCAAATTCTATTTAGGAGTGAGCCGAACTGAGCCGAACTTGGACAAAAATTTAAGTACGAAGTGAAATTCAAGTCGAACTTGGCCAATAGATCGTTCGACCTATTATAGGACCGACCGAATTATAATGTTAAAAATTATAAAAAAAATTTTGCTTTTTTTTTTAAAAAAATAACTAAAAAAAAGTTTAATATTTTATAGAACTGGAATTTTTTCATAATATAGTGTTTTGGGTGTGATTTGGATATATATAACAAAATATGTATGTGATGTAACAATCCAAGATTTTATTTGTAATTTAAAATATTTATTAAATTAAATAAATATTTTATTGATGAAGTTGTTGTTTTGTAATTTAAAGTATTTTTTAAATTAAATGAATATGTGATTTTTGTTAGTAAATATTTATAAATTATATTTATTAGATAATATTCTAAATTAATTTAATTTATAGTTATTATGTTGTAAGATAACATGAGATGTTATATTGTTGTTGTGATGTGATAAATTAAGATGGTATATTAATTTATTAAATAAAATTATAATGAGAATATAATTTTGTGATATGTGTTTAAGGGAATATTTATTTAAAATATAGTATGTGTAATTAATTTAGTTGATTTATTGTTGGATATGGAAATCCAAATAAATAGTATGTGATTATGAATTATAAACTAAATAGTTTATTAAAATAAAATTCAAGTAGTTTAATTTAGTTTTGACCAAACAAGACTTAAATATATTAGGTCTTTATTTTAAAGACTTTTTACCAAACAAAGCCTTATGGCTTTTAGATTTTTAAATTTTAATTATAATAATATATAAATAAAATAAATTAAACAATAAATATAATATATTTATACCCTAAGCGTTATATCTATAACTGATATTCTAATAACTAGACATATTAAGGTTATCAGTTTTTTATCTATACACTTTAGTGTGTACGTGAATTGTCTTTTGTCCTAAGAAGAAAAGCTGCAGAGAACTTGAGAGAGAGAATTGAGAGAGAGATTGTGAGAATTGTCAAGCAACTTCAGTGTTTAGCAAGAATTAACAAGCCAATTGAAGGTATTTTTTTAACCTTAATATTACGTATATATATATGTTTATATGTGGGTTTTTACGACATAAAATCTCATGCTCTGTGAATTTAACTTGTTGAATTATTGATATATATAACTGGAAATTGTGATTATATGTGTTGGTTATATGCGAGTTGTATATAAACAAGAATTCATATGCTAACTACAGTTAAAAAGGAAGAAAAGTAAATTATAGTATATATTTGCATGTGGCTTGTAAAAGTACCAATTTTAGTGGTCCATTTGTATGTTAAATTGTGAATTGAGGCTTGATTATGCTAGTCCATTAAGAAATGAAGATAACGTAATTTGAATGAGGTGATTTGGTCAAGCATAGAGATTACAGTGATGGATTTTGTAAAGGATGTCAAAAATGGAATTTTCATATGATAATATAGAATTTGAGAAATTAAAATAGTTTTAGTTGTTGTTAAATTGTGTTAAGTGATTGAATATGTTAGCAATCATGTTTATGATAGTTGTATATTTATTTTACGTGTTAATTTCACTGTTTGGTGGGTGAAATTCGTGTTAGTTGGGATAAAGCCTGCCATCGTTCATAGCCTTTACGGTTCTCGTTCGCACCGGCGCGCAATTGCGGCACGTATGCAAGTGGCTGAAAATGGCGCATTGCCACGGCCCCGAGGCTTGTACGGTACGCAAATTGCGCCCATACCTTGTCCTGAGATAGTGAGGTCTGCTGCTGCTGCAGACTTTGTAACACTACTATAACTTGGTCTAAGGTTATGTTAATGTGTCAAATGTGTAACGACAATGTTAAAACAACATAGTGTTATGTGGTTAGTGATTTTAAAGTTATAAGAAGTTAGTAAACTATGAAAATGACATGTTGTGATTTATTGAGAATGAGGATTAGTAAATAAGTATTATGAGGTTAACACTTGAAATTTCTAATATTTGTATAGTGGCATAAGACTTGTGCTAAAATGATAAGTTTAGCAAGAAATGTACATGTTATGGTATGTTAGCAAATCTAATAGGTATTGTGGTTCTAAACCTATGTGTAGGTTATTGGAGTACGTGAGTTGTAATTGTATAGCTTACGCAAGAGGCAAGTTCCCTAACCTTTGCTACCTTATTATTCAACAAGGTTACTTTTCACTATTACGTTATACTTATGCAAATTCTCTAACCCTAACCTCTTGTTTAACAATTTAATGTCATGCCAATTCTTTAACTCTCATTTATTGTTGAAGCAAGTTAGTTAATCTTTATTTCTTTATTTCAAACGAGGTTACTTGGGTTATTCAAAGTTTGTAATTTTGTTTATTTAGCTACTAGTAACTGTTGTTTGATCTTCGTTCTCCAATGTTATTATACTATCCTACATTATTGTACCGAAGTCTAAGTTGTCTAGCGATTCTTTACTAATTCAACTAATCCTTAGTTGATGAATGTTCTAAACTCTAAATTACCCTTGAAGTCAACCCAAACCAAACTTCCTTTGGTTTGCATATGTACTCACACAAATTTTGAAAGCATGTTTGTAAGACCCCAACTTTTATAAATAAAGATGAATTTCCTATAAATATCATTTTTGAATATTATGGAATGAATTTGATATAATGTTATAATTGTGGGTAATATTTATAAATTTTGCAAAGTACGCAAGTTGTTATATAATATTCGATTGGTGGAGAATATTCGCTTTTAACAGGAATATTCGTATAACAAAGACAATCATCATAGGACCCCACAACGGAATTATTGTTTGGATTGAGAAAATGACAAAAATACTTTATGAAAATAACTCATGCGGAAGTTTTACCGTTAATCGTTGAAACACCCGGTGTTAAAAGTACAAAGAATCTGTATGGTCAGCATAGTAGCACACGGTATTGATCATTGATGCTTACGTGAGAAGTCACTCAGTTTTGTTCAATTATTGCTACAGTAATTGCTGCATAGTATCTCACGTTATTTGATTCAATTATTGTCAATATTTTATGTAAGAACCCGAATTTTATAAAATAAAAGTATTCAATTTTTTTTAATTACTATTCATGAGTTACTATTCATGAGTTACTATTCATTCACGAAAGTTACTATTCATGAGTTACTATTCACGAAGTTACTATTCACGAAGTTACTATTCACGAGTTACTATTCACGAGTACTATTCATGAAGCATGATAAAAAAATTTCGTAAGAAGGCATTAGTCAATAATTGTTACAAGAATTATCGCTCAATATTTTATTTTATTGATTCAATAATTGCTACGCTGATATTTTATATTATTGTTGTTTCAATAATTGTCACTAGACAAGATTTTCCATTATCGAAGCAATAATTCATATTATCCTAATAATATTATTAGATAACATTATTGGCAATGCCTAGAAAGTTCTGTCAAGGAGAGGTTTGGTCACCTAATCATGCTACCAAAGTAAGAGAAATTCTTATCGAAAGCCCCTTCCTTCGAACCGCCTCGTTGTTAATATTGTGATTATGTAATATTATTTGTGAATAATTAATTATTGATTTTATGATGAGAAAAATATTTATTTTATGTGGATATAGATGGAGAAATTTTTTAAAGTGACAATTGTTGAAAATTAATATTTTATCTTTTTCCGATAAAATAATTCATTTAAATATATTATTTTAATAATATATTAACTATGTGATATTTTTACAAAGGAATGTGAATATATGAGTATATGAGGAGAAAGAATATTTTTGTTACAATAAATGTTTAAAACATGTTAAACATGTCTTGCGGACCATTTCTCGACCGAAATTTGATTATAAACAGAAAAATCGTCTGCTTGTGGATTTCTTTACCAATTTTTGTTTGGAATTTGGAAAACTTTCTTCTGCAAAGTTGTAGAGAATTGAATTTCCTATTAAAACTCATGAGATTTGAATTTTCTGATAAAAGGGCTATTTATTATGAATTATTGAAGTTCCGTAATATCGGGTCCAAATTAATTTTATTACAAAAAAATGCTAAAAACATGTTTCTCATGTTAGTTGGCCCCATAAGTGTACTTTTGCATGTGAGAATTGCTGAATCTGAATTCAAAGGAGGCGTATGACTTTGGTTATTAATAATAATATTTAATAAATTTTCTCTTTTAATTGTGTTCTAAAGATTTTCCTATAAATAGGTGTCTTGGGTTAGAATTGAAAATCACACCGAAAACCCAAGTTTTCTCTCTATATTATCGAGCATATTCTTGTGAGTATTTTGAGTATACTTTGAGTATTGCTATACGGTGCAAGTTCGTTCGTCATTATATATCCAACATTCCAAGATCGCTTTTTGAGGTAAGTGATAGTAAGTGGATTTTAAGGGTTATTATGTTTTTAGTTTCGAAATTTTTCTGAACCTTCAAAATTCTAGAAAATTTTGAAATGATAATTTGATGAGTTTTATATATTATGTCCAAAATGGCGATTTTTGGATGTATAGATTGAGAGTTATGAATTTTATGAGAAAAGACTATTTTAAAAGTAACCGCTTATAACTCCTTGTGATTAACTCCAAAATTGATGAAATTTTTATTGGGAGTACATCTATATAATATCAGTATACCGTGTAAATTTCAGAAATTTTGGACAAAAGTACAATTTATGATAAATGTTTAAATATTCGGTGGTTTTGGCCATGTGAAAATGGTAAATGAATTTTAAAATTTCTGAGAAAAATATATATTCAATATGGGACTATATTCTTCTAAATACCAGAAATTAAATATTTTTGGAACTGATTTGGTATTTTTCATGAAAATGTTCTAGTTATGAGTAAATGAATTAAATATGTTATGTGAACTAAAAAAATTGGAAAATATGATTTTATGGCTTGAGAATCATATATGAGGTTTATGCAGATTTTTGATGAGGGTTTTGGTTATTGGTGATGAAATCTTATGAGTTTGGCATTTTATGATGATTAAATGCATTAATTAGTAAAGTGTAAACAATTTAATTAAATTGTTTATAAGTTTAAGAAATGATTAAAATATTATTATAATATTAATAATATTAGATTATGAGATTTCTAAGTGATTTATAACATTTGGATTAAGGTGTTATAAATATGGATATGAATTTTATTATGAAACTTTATCTTTTCGTGTTTAGGTTACTTACGCACGATACTATGACTATGTATGAATATTTGGTACTATTCACGACAAATTGGTTTCTTCTTCACCAAATTATCGCTTGATTTATGAATCTTACTCTTGAAATTAAAACCATGTTTTGATTATATTATTTTTATATAACATTCTTATAACCCTAATGATGATATTTCTCTTTGACTCGAGTGTAAAGATGAGTAGATTATCGGTATGATCGTGACTATAGGTTCTCTTTGGCCAAGAGTGCAAAAGTTGAATTGTTGACCGGTATGATCATGACCATTGAATTTATAATTGAATATTTTAGCTTAAGTGCAAAGGTGAATCGATCAACACGGTTATAATTATTGTTATATAACTTCCGAAATGATTATGTATTTCTTTGATATATGAATATCTTTGCTAGTAGTGCAAAGATGACTTTGTTGTTGAATATCTTTAATTGGTAGTGCAAAAGATGAATTATCGATGAATATCTTTGCTCAGAATGCAAAGATGACTTGTTGTCAATATCTTAGCTTTGTAGTGCAAAGATGAATTATTGATGAATATCTTTTGCTCGTAATGCAAAGATGACTTGTTGTTGAATATCTTTAGCCTTGTAGTGCAAAGATGAATTATTGATGAATATCTTTGGCTCAGAATGCAAAGATGACCATTGTTGAATATCTTTACCGTAGTGTAAAGATGAACTGTTGATGAATATCTTTGGCCCGTGGTGCAAAGATGAATTTATTAGTATGATTATGAACAGAACTGTGATTTGGTATAACCATGATATTTGATGTTTCGTGTAAAGACAGTGATGAAAATTATCTTCGTTCCGGATGAGAAGAGGAATTTAGAATCACAATTATGATTATGAAGTTATTCATATGATTGTGGAAAGGAACCGCTGATTGATGTTACAGGATAAAATATTGTCAGTGGACTTTTAACGTGGAGAAGACAATAGACTTTTATAGTCTATTCGACTCTTTTAATGGATTGCTCGTTCTACCGCAACTATGGTTGAAAAGTTTTATCATCTACCATATGTTCTAAATCTCCGATTCATTACCGATGAAGACTATTGATAATTTATTTATCTTTAGTCATAATATTCTTTACCGAGCTAGTTGTGCTCACCCTTTTGTTTCACAATTCCTTTCGTGTAATAAAAGTGTAGCCGGGTTGAGCGGGGATAACAAGGAATAGAATCTATGGTCTATAGTTGTTGAGGTTCTCCCAAAGAGTATGAAAATAATTTTATTGAGGGCTTTAGTGTGTTGTATTTTATACATCATTTAATAGTTATTTTTGGTGAATTAAATAGGGTGAAGCGAACCCAACTTTGGAAGGGTGTTTTGTCACTATCATACAAGATGTCTAATGACATACAAACTCGTGTTATCATAAGACACGGTCAGGCTCATCCACTTGCTTTAGTATATTTACAAGCACTACCTTTATAATCTTGGTGTTTGTTTGGAGTATAATACCCAATTAGAGACAAAGGAGATAATGATATGTCAAGAGAAGACTCACCATCGGGAAGAATATGATAGTAATCTTCTCGCTTTTCTTTGGGGTTTATTGGTCAACCAAGGATAATTTCGTGGCCATATGATATCTACCATAACCTAAAAGCACGGCCTCCCATGTATGGTAAGTTTTCTTGAGCACTTCCCAAAGATTCTAATTTCTAAAACAGCTTTTGACTATACCTTTATGTAAGGTGTCATTGTGACGTCTATCTAAAGTTGGTGTCCAAAGTTACAATTGGTATATATTTAATTGTATTCAAACTCACAAAGATATGTGTTGTTGTATTTTGCACGACAATTGTTGTAATAAAGTTGTAGTTATTTTCCGTACTATATATTTAGCGACTCGTAATGGGTTGGATGGAATGGACCTATTTTGGGTTAAGCATACTTGGTATCGAGCTATAAGTAAAGAGCCCCGAGCCTCTCGGGCCGGTGACTTCGTTGATGGGGGATGCACCGCCGCGGACTCTCTCGTAGGGGACGCCTGCTCATGGCAGGGGCAAACCGATAGGTATCAATGTGAGGTGTCGACACAAGTTGGTGTCCAGAGTTACATTTGGTATCGAAGCTTAGGATATGATCTCCAAGAGATCGGATTAGAACTAAGAGGGAGAGATGAGTAAATACTTCGCTAAAGGTGTCCTACCTAAGCTTATTTTTGTTGGTCACCATAATATCGGATATTATGTGATATGTTAATTTGTTAAATTAACCCTTGTTTTGAAGTCGTATTCTAGAATGATATCCTCAAATACGTGAGATGAAGCAATGGAGAAATCATGATGATGGGGAGATAGAATCTAAATGAAAACAAGGTATTCTCAACTCTTTGAAATACTGTGTACGTAAATTTCGGAACGAAATTTCATAAGGAGGGAGATTGTAAGAACCCGAATTTTATAAAATAAAAGTATTCAATTTTTTAATTACTATTCATGAGTTACTATTCATGAGTTACTATTCACGATTCTATTCATGAGTTACTATTCACGAGTTACTATTCACGAAGTTACTATTCATGAGTTACTATTCACGAGTTACTATTCACGAGTACTATTCATGAAGCATGATAATTTTTTTTTTTTCATAAGAAGGCATTAGTCAATAATTGTTACAAAGAATTACTGCTCAATATTTTATTTTATCGATTCAATAATTGCTACGCTGATATTTTATATTATCATTGTTTCAATAATTGTCACGTACATGATTTTTCCATTATCGAAGCAATAATTCATATTATCTCAATAATATTATTAGATAACATTATTGGCAATGCCTAGAAAGTTCGCTCTAAGGAGAGGTTTGGTCACCTAATCAAGCTACCAAGAAGGAGAAATTCTTATCGAAAGCCCCTTTTTCCTGAACCCGCCTCATTGTTAATATCATTGTGATTATGTAATATTATTTGTGAATAATTAATTATTGATTTTATGATGAGAAAAATATTTATTTTATGTGGATATAGATGGAGAAAATTTTAAAGTGACAATTGTTGAAAATTAATATTTTATCTTTTTCGATAAAATAATTCATTTAAATATATTATTTTAATAATATATTAACTATGATATATTTTACAAATGAATGTGGAATATATGAGTATATGAGGAGGAAGAATATTTTTGTTACAATAAATGTTTAAAACATGTTAAACATGTCTATGGACCCCATTTCTTGATCGAAATTTGATTATAAACAGTAAAATCGTCCGCTTGTGGATTTCGGTCAATTTTTGTTTGGAATTTGGAAAAACTTTCTTCTGCAAAGTTGTAGAGAATTGAATTTCCTATTAAAACTCGCGAGATTTGAATTTTCTGATAAAAGGGCTATTTATTATGAATTATTGAAGTTCCGTAATATTGGTCCGAATTAATTTTATTACAAAAATGCTAAAACATGTTTCTCATGTTAGTTGGCCCCATAAGTACTACTTTTGCATGTGAGAATTGCTGGAATCTGAATTCAAAGGAGGCGTATGACTTTGGTTATTAATAATAATATTTAATAAATTTTCGCTTTGGTTTCTAAGATTTTCCTATAAATAGGTGCTTAGGTTAGAATTGAAAATCACACCGTAAACTCAAGTTTTCTCTCTATATTATCGAGCGATTCTTATGAGTATTTTGAGTATACTTTGAGTATTGCTATACTACGTGCAAGTTCGTCAAATAAGTTATATCCGACATTCCAAGATCGCTTTTTTGAGGTAAGTGATAGTAAGGGATTTTAAGGGTTATTATGTTTTTAGTTTCGAAATTTTTCTGAACCTTCAAAATTCTAGAAAATTTTGAAATGATAATTTGATGAGTTTTATATATTATGTCCAAAATGGCGATTTTTGAATGTATAGATTGAGAGTTATGAATTTTATGAGAAAAGACTATTTTAAAAGTAACCGCTTATAACTCCTTGTGATTAACTCCAAAATTGATGAAATTTTTATTGGGAGTACATCTATATAATATCAGTATACCGTGTAAATTTCAGAATTTTTGGACAAAAGTACAATTTATGATAAATGTTTAAATATTCGGTGGTTTTGGCCATGTGAAAATGGTAAATGAATTTTAAAAATTCTGAGAAAATATATATTCAATATGGGACTATATTCTTCTAAATACCAGAAATTAAATATTTTTGGAACTGATTTGGTATTTTTCATGAAAATGTTCTAGTTATGAGTAAATGAATTAAATATGTTATGTGAACTAAGAAAATTGGAAAATATGATTTTATGGCTTGAGAATCATATATGAGGTTTATGCAGATTTTTGATGAGGGTTTTGGTTATTGGTGATGAAATCTTATGAGTTTGGCATTTTATGATGATTAAATGCATTAATTAGTAAAGTGTAAACAATTTAATTAAATTGTTTATAAGTTTAAGAAATGATTAAAATATTATTATAATATTAATAATATTAGATTATGAGATTTCTAAGTGATTTATAACATTTGGATTAAGGTGTTATAAATATGGATATGAATTTTATTATGAAACTTTATCTTTTCGTATCGAGAAATACTACGCACGATACTACATTACGTATTTAATACGGGTACTATTCACGACAAATTGGTTTCTTCTCCGACCAAATTATCGTTGATTTATGAATCTTACTCTTGAAATTAAAATCATGTTTTGATTATATTGTTTTTATATAACATTCTTATAACCCTAATGATGATATTTCTCTTTCTCGACTGTAGTGTAAAGATGAGTAGATTATCGGTATGATCGTGACTATAGGTTCTCTTTGCCAAGAGTGCAAAAGTTGAATTATCGATCGGTATGATCATGGCCATTGAATTTACAATTGAATATTTTTAGCTTAAGTGCAAAGGTGAATTGATCAACATAGTTATAATTATTGTTATATAACTTCCGAAATGATTATGTATTTCTTTGATATATGAATATCTTCGCTAGTAGTGCAAAGATGACTGTTGTTGAATATCTTTAATTTAGAGTGCAAAGATGAATTATTGATGAATATCTTTGGCTCAGTAATGCAAAGACGACTGTTTGTTGAATATCTTAGCACTGAAGTGCAAAGATGAATTATCGATGAATATCTTTTGTTCAGAATGCAAAGACGACTGTTGTTGAATATCTTTAGCCAGAAGTAAAAGATGAATTATTGATGAATATCTTTGGCTCGTAATGCAAAGATGACCGTTGTTGAATATCTTTAGCAGAGTAGTAAAGATGAATCGTTGATGAATATCTTTGCCCGTGGTGCAAAGATGAATTTATTAGTATGATTATGAATGAACTGTGATTTGGTATAACCATGATATTTGATGTTTCGTAAAGACAGTGATGAAAATTATCTTCATTCCTGGATGAGAAGAGGAATTTAGAATCACAATTATGATTATGAAGTTATTCATATGATTGTGGAAAGGAACTGCTGATTGATGTTACAGGGATAAAATATTGTCAGGTGGACTTTAACGTGGAGAAGACAATAGACTTTTATAGTCTATTCGACTCTTTTAATGGATCGCTTCGTTCACCGCAACTATGGTTGAAAAGTTTTATCATCTACCATATGTTCTAAATCTCCGATTCATTATCGATGAAGACTATTGATAATTTATTTATCTTTAGTCATAATATTCTTTTCTCGAGCTAGTTGTGCTCACCCTTTTGTTTCACAATTCCTTTCGTAATAAAAGTGTAGTTGGGTTGAGCGGGGATAACAAGGAATAGAATCTGGTCTATAGTTGTTGAGGTTCTCCCTAAAGAGTATGAAAATAATTTTATTGAGGGCTTTAGTGTGTCAGATTTTATACATCATTTAATAGTTATTTTGGTGAATTAAATAGGTGAGGCTAACCCAACTTTGGAAGGGTGTTTTGTCACTATCATACAAGATGTCTAATGACATACAAACTCGTGTTATCATAAGACATGGTTGTGTTTCATCCACTTGCCGAGTATATTTACAAGCACTACCTTTATAATCTTGGTGTTTGTTTGGAGTATAATACCCAATTAGAGATTTGTGGAGATAATGATATGTCAAGAGAAGACTCACCATCGGGAAGAATATGATAGTAATCTTCTCGCTTTTCTTTGGGGTTTATCAGGTCAACCAAGGATAATTCAAAGTGGCCATATGATATCTACCATAACCTAAAAGCATGGCCTCCCATGTACGGGGTTTCTCGAGCACTTCCCAAAGATTCTAATTTCTAAAATGCTTTTGACTATACCTTTATGTAAGGTGTCATTGTGACGTGCTATCTAAAGTTGGTGTCCAAAGTTACAATTGGTATATATTTAATTGTATTCAAACTCACAAAGATACGTGTTGTTGTATTTTGCACGACAATTGTTGTAATAAAGTTGTAGTTATTTTCCGTACCATATATTTAGCGACTCAGAATGGGTTGGATGGAATGGACCTATTTTGGGGTCGTTAAAATATATTATTAAATCAATAATTGAGATGACAAAGTTATTAATATTATTATTTTCAATATTAACGATGTCTAGAAGTTCTGTCAAGGAGAGGTTTGGTCACCTAATTACGCGCCAATAGGGAGAAATCCTTATTAGAAATCCCCCTCTTTCCTGGGAACAACCTGGTCGATTAATATTGTGAATTATAATAATGATGATGAATGTTGTTAAAAATATTGAGAAAAATTTTATGAGGCATTTTGTTATAAATCGGCTTATTATATGGACCCCCATTTATCCATTTTTCAAAATAAGCGGTAGAAATTATTTAAAGGTGGGGCCCAAATGTTGGGGCCACATGTAAATGGCATGTGTTGAAAACCCATTTTGGAAATGGGGTGGGAGGAGTTACGTGATGAGGGAGGAGTTTATATATATAAGATCGTGATGTGGGTGTATATATATATATCAGTGTGTGAGTGGAAAATGGTGGAAAATTGATAGTATGAAAGTGATGGGCGTAAGATGTGTGTGTGTGATAGTGATGGGTGTAAGATGTGTGTGTGTGTGTGTGATAGTGAAAGGTGTAAGGTGTGTATGTGTGATAGTAAAGTGTGTAAGAGTGTAGTGAAAGTGATTTTTTTTTTGGGGGGGGGGGGGGGGATTAATGTTGGTTATGGGGAATAAAAATCAAGTGGTTTATATATAATATGGATATATATAAATTAAAAGCATGTGTTTTTATATATATATATATATATTATTTTATTTTTTATTTTGTTTTTTTATGAATGGTTGATTGAAATTGAATCTGCAAAATTATTTCGTCCATGAACAGTGTCCTTCCATTCTCCTATAAATAGAAGCTCATTTCTTCATTATTTCTTTACGAATTCAATTGAAACTCTAGAGAGAAATTATAGAAAATTATAGAAAAGTATTCTCGCTACTTCCTACTCTTATATCCAGTTTCTTTTTACTTGTAGGGGTTATTTCTTTTGTATTCATGAAGAGAACTTCATCATTATTCCATTATTTATTATTCTGCTTGAATATCCTGTTTTGCAGCGCTTTTTTACGGACTTTAATTGCTTCCGCCTTTTTATTATTCTCGCTGAATATCCTGTTTTGTGCTTTTACGCCTTTTACCTATTTCCGCTTGTATTATTTTGTTAATATATCGTCTGCATGCGTTTACGCCGCACTGGTTCCGTTATTTATTATTCTGTTGAATAACCTCGTCTCGCGGGCCATCGCATGCCCGGTGATTTCTTTTGTTATTCCATTCTTTATTATACTCAACAAGTTAAAATTTTGACTTCTATACTCCATGAAATTAGTGGAATATCCTTGATATTTGCGCTTCATCCAGTATCTTTTCATGAAAATATTCTTCTGAGCATTCTTGAATTTTACTCTACAAAGAAGTATCATGTTGACAATTTGGACGTTATTAGTTCTTGGATAAATTAATTCTTGAACTTGTTTTTATTGAATTCTTATATCATTGTCATCATCCTCATGTTTATATTTTGTTGAAAGTCATCTCATGGCCCTGTAGTGCATCAATGGACTTGGTATGATTATGACCGTGAATTTTTCTTGTAATCATGATCGTAATGTTACAAATGATGTGGTAAAAGTCCTCATTGGCCCGTAGTGCATTGATGGACAGTTGTTGGCATGATCATGACCATTAATGAATACACGAATATCCTTGGCCCGTAGTGCATGGATAATTTGTGGTTGTGATATTAATGAATATCCTTGGTCGTAGTGCATAAAAGATGTGAATTAATTATTAAGCTGAGTCTCAGCGATAAAAGTGATGAAAAACCTTTTAAATCATAAAAGAAAGTAGATTTTATTATCTACTTGACTCTTTTAATGGATTGCTTGTTCCGCTACAGTTAAACTTGGTGTTTGTTATATTTTATCAGTTTAACACTGTTGAAGGCTAACGATAATTTATTCTGCATTATCTTAGTCATAATATGTCTTACTGGGCTAGTTGAGCTCACCCTTTCTTCCACCGTTTCTTCGGAAATAAAACGTAGCTGGACTACTAGGGGAACGGAGTGACTATCCGTATGATAGTAGTAGTAGTAGTCCTCACTATTCTGTTAAATAGTGTGAAAATAAATGTAATGAGGACTCCATTGAGTTTGTATATTTTCTAGATGACAATATTTGTATTAAAACTCACAACTCATGTTGTATATTTAAGATTGTATTTATATTTTGTACCATATATTTGGCGACTCAGAATAGGTGATGTATATCTATTTTGGGAGCATCACAGTTAGTATCAAAGCTTAGGGATATAATCCCTGGCTAAGATGTGAGACTAGAATTAGGAGGGGAGAGACGGGGAATTCCTTCGCTAGTATGACCTACCTAAGTTTATTTGGTATTTAAATGGTTGGTCAGAGTATAGAGATAATATGTTACATGTCAACTAACCCTTGTTTTGTGGCAAGATTCAAAATGACATCCTAGAATATTGAGAATAAGAATGGAGCACAGAGACCGCTGAGTCTCCACATATCAATAATCGTGATAATGTGAATCGTGAAGGCGACAATCCTCATGCAAACAACAACATCGACCAAATGATGAATGATGAAATGTTCGTAGGCTTTATGCAATTCATGCAACATCAAGTTTAGAGCGCTCCTCTCCAAAATGTAGGTGGAAACATCGAAACTCTCCTGACGGCCACCGCTAAATGCTTCAAGGAGCTGGACCACCGGAGTTTATCGAGAGCCAAAACCACTTAAGGCGAATCATGGATAAAGCAGATCACCAAGATATTTGATGTCTTGGAATGCTCCGAGGAGCAAAAGGTTCCCTTTGCCACCTTTATGTTACGAGAAGAGGCACATTACTGGTGGGAATCGGTAAAGCGTACACAACCTGCCGCACTGAAGATATCTTGGGAGAAGTTCCAAGAACTATTCAACGACAAGTACTTTCCCGAAAGTATTCGTCACATAAAAGAGGTAGATTTCATTAAGTTAGAGCAGAACAATATGACCGTGTCACAGTAAGAAGCTAAGTTTGTTGAGTTGTCTCGATTTGCGTCTCACTTGGTTGATAATGAGGAGAGAATGACGTGAATGTTTTTAAGAGGTTTGAAACCGAAGATACATTAATATCTTATTTCTCATAAACTGTGTTTATATTCAGATGTTGTAAATAGAGCTCAGTTATTTGAGCGCGATAACGAGTCAACGCAACCAAGAGAAAGCAAATTGCAGATAATAAAAATGCCAGTAACTGGCCATCGGGTTTGGTGACAACAAACGTGGAGGAATCAACATGCCGTAAATGGTAACCACTTTGGTGGTAATCATGGCCAAGACAATAAGAATGGACATTTCAAGAAGAGGAGATTCAACAATGATGGAAAGACGTCAAAGATCAAGACCGTGGTTAAGGAAGGAGAATGACCACGACCACCTATCATATGCTTCAAATGCGAGGGAGGACATATCACCAAACCGCACGATGCCATCCAAAGCGTGTTATAATTATGGAAGAGAAGGTCACCTAGCCCGATTTTGTCATGCACCGAAGACAAGTCCAGTTGGAATGGTGAATACCGTCCCAGACAAGTCAAAACCAGTAGTTCAAGGGAGAGCGTTTGTTGTAACCTCCCAGAAAGCAAGGAACCCGAACGAGGTCATCACGGGTAAGCTTATCATAAACTCTAGCGAAGTCTATACCTTATTTAATACCTGCTTCACCCATTCTTTATTTCTCCTACTTACCAACGATTAAATTTGACTGGAGAAATTAGACTTTGACTTTCATCGGGAAACTCCATCGGGAGAAACCTTCATTACATCCAATCGCTTATAAGTCTTGTTTGGTTCAAAACGGTACCTCACATTAACTGTCGATCTTATTTCATTAAAAATACATGTATTTGATGTGATTCTAGGGATTGATCGTTAACTACTCATCATGCAAAAATTGATTATTTTCGTAAGGTTGTTAGCTTTCATATTCCTAACCAACCTATTATACTTAATTCAAGCAACTAAACCATTAAAATCAATCATCGCTATTTCAAGCCATAAAGCTATTTCGCTTATTGAAAACGGATGTCAAGCTTTCTTAGCTCATATCACGGATCTAAACAAAAATAAGTCAGTTTTTAATGATATTTTTATTGTTAATAAATTTCCTGACGTATTCCCCAAAGAACTTCCTAGCCTACCCCCAGAGCGTGAAATTGAATTTTGTAAAAACCTTGAACCCGGTACAAAACACATTTCCAAAGCCCTATATCGAATGGCTCCTATTGAACTTCAGGAGTTAAAGACCCAACCGCAGGAATTGTTAGACATCGGCTTTATTCATCCTAGTACTTCTCCTCGGGGTGCTTCGCTCTATTCGTGAAGAAGAAAGATCGAGTATGCGACTTTGTATTGATTATCGAGAGTTGAATCATGTCACCATCAAAATAAAATTTACATTGCCACGTATTGATGACTCGTTCGACCAGCTTGCAAGGCGCCAAATTCTTTTCAAAGATCAATCTTCGTTATGGATATCATCAGTTAAAGGTTAAAATAGAGGATATTCCAAAGACTGCCTTTAGAACTCGGTACGGACACTATGAATTTTTAGTCATGTATTTTGGATTGACTAATGCTCCTGCTGCCTTCATGGATATGATGAACCGAGTATTCAAGGAATATTTGGATCACTTTGTGGTCGTTTTTATTGATGACATCCTCATATATTCCAAAAGCAGTGAAGATCATGAGCAACACTTGAGGCTGATACTCCAAAAGCTTCGTGAAAACAAGTTTTATGCCAAGTTGAAGAAATGCGAGTTCTGGCTTGAGGAAGTAGAATTCCTTGGGCACGTACTATCAAGTCATGGAATATCTGTTGACCCAACAAAGATTGAAGCTATTTAAAGTTGGGAGCAACCTAAATCAGTGACCGAAGTACGTAGCTTTCTCGATTTAGCTAGTTATTATCGGAGATTCGTGGAAGGATTTTCTCGAATCGCTACTCCATTAACTCAGCTGACTCGGAAAGATATAAAATTCGGATGGAGCGAGGAATGTGAGAAGAGTTTTCAAGAACTCAAGAGGAGACTCATTTCAAAGACTGCTCCGACAATACCATCCGCCTTGAGGGATTTGTCATCTACAAAGGATGCTTCTAGCAAAGGGTTAGGATGTGTTCTCACGCAACATGGAAAAGTCATAGCCTATGCCTCAAGACAACTCAAAGAATATGAGAGAAATTATCCTACTCACGATCTAGAGTTGGCAAATACAAGTGTTTTTGCACTTAAAATTTGGAGGCATTACTTGATGGGGAGAAAGTGGAGATCTTTACTTGATCATAAAAGCCTCAAATATTTCTTCACCAAAAGGAACTCAACATGTGACAATGACGTTGGCTTGAATTGTTAAAAGATTATGATCATACCATCCAATACCATCCTCGAAAAAGCGAACGTGGTAGCCGACGATTAAGTAGAAGATCATATGCAAGCACGAAAAGTGCGATATTGTCAACGTAAAGGCCCATTTTGTGTGACTTGCAAAGGATGGAGATAGAGTTAAAGACTCTGTGGGACCCATTTGATGATGGCGAATATACGAAAGTAGAACCGACTTTAATCGATAAAGTTAAAGTTGCTCAAGCCACGCACTGGAACCGGATGCGTATGAGAAGAAAGTGCAAGAAGGTGCTATACCGTAAGCAAGAATCGATGAAGAAGGAATACTTCAGTCAACTCCCCACTTTGTGTTTCTAACGACCGATTTAAAGTATAAAATCATGATGGAGGCGCACAATACACCGCTTGCAATCCATCCCGGGTATTATTTCTTTTTTCATGAAGAGAACTTCGATATTCCATTATTTATTATTACATTGCTGAATAACCTATATACGCTGCTACCCTACACTTGGTAAAATTCTTTCATTATTCCATTCTTTATTATTCTGCTGAATATCCCGATGTGTGCATTTTACGGACCGGTTCATTCTTTATTATTCTATTGGAATATCTCATTTCGCTCGCCTTTATTATTCGCTGAATATCCTCGCAGACGCTTTTCGCCGACCTGCTTCGTTTTTATTATTCATCGTGCATGCAGCGCGTTTCGCCGACTGTTCCATTTATTATTCTGCTTGGAATAACTCCGCCCACAGCTTATCGCACGCCCGGTGATTTCTTTTGTTATTCCATTCTTTATTATACTCGATTGGTTAAAATTTTGACTTCTATACTCCATGAAATTAGTGGAATATCCTTGATATTTAAGCTTCATCCATTATCTTTTCATGGAAATATTCTTCTGAGCAATCTTGATTTTACTCTACAAAGAAGTATCATGTTGACAATTTGACGTTATTAGTTCTTGGATAAATTAATTCTTGAACTTGTTTTATTGAATTCTTATATCATTGCATCATCCTCATGTTTATATTTTGTTGAAAGTCATCAGGCCTTAGTGTATATAGATGGACTTGGTATGATTATACCGACTTGAATTATCAATCATGATCGTAATGTTACAAATGATGTGGCAAAGTCCTCATCATTGATGAATACGATTGTTGGCATGTCGATCGCACTATATGCATTATCCTTGGCCGTAATCGATAATCGATAATTTGTGGCTGTGATATTAATGAATATCCTCGCCATAGATGATGATTAATTATTGATAAAAGTGATGAAAACCTTGCAGACAATTATTTCATGTAAGGCTAACGATACATTCGCATTATCTTAGATTGCATTGGCTCATTCTTTTTCCACTATTTATTTCATGAAAAATGTATGACTAGTCTGGGATGTCGGCGTGATGATGATAGTATATTTTCTCGCTAAATAGTTTGAAAATAAATGTAATGAGGACTCCATTGAAGTTTGTATAAGGCGCCATCACTACTTCATTACCATGTATTTGGCGCACTTCGTAATAGTGATGTATATTCTTTTGGGGCGCCTTGTTCGCAAAAAATAGGTATACATCACCTATTCCGAGTCACAAATACATGGTATGTAATACAAATACAACTTAATTATACAACCGTCAGGTAAAGTACTTACAAAAACATAAGTCGTGAGTTTTAATACAAATATTGTCATCTAGACAATATTCCAACTCAAATTCAATACTATTACATTTATTTTCCACTATTTCACCGAATAATAGGAGGACTACTAATGCTATCATCCGTTCGTCACCCGCTCCTCGACTAGTCCCCTCGCCACGCTCTCATTTCCTCAAGAGAATAATAAAAGTAAAAGGGTGAGCTCAACTAGCCCAAAGAGAAATATTATGACCAAGATAATGCATAATATATTATCGTTAGCCTTCAACAAAGGTTAAATTGATACAATATAACAACCATCAAGTTTAACTCATAGCTTTAACAAGCAATCCATTAAAAGAGTCAAGTAGAGAATAAAATCTACTATCTTTATGATTTAAAAGGTTTTTCATCACTTTTATCACCGGACCTCCGCTTAATAAATAATCCACATCATCGAATCACCCCGCACTACTACCAAGGATATTCTTTAAGTATCACGCACCACAATTATCCACGACTACGGGCCAAGAATATTTGTATTCAATAATGGTCATGATCATGCTAACAATCGCCCATCAATGCACTACGGGCCAACGAGGACTTTTACC
This sequence comes from Panax quinquefolius, assembly GCA_020205615.1. NCBI lineage: Eukaryota > Viridiplantae > Streptophyta > Magnoliopsida > Apiales > Araliaceae > Panax > Panax quinquefolius. The sequence goes on along the minus strand of CM035166.1, from coordinate 13,419,591 downwards.
ACATCATTTGTAATATTACTACCATGATTACACCGAATAATCCCCGGTCATAATCATACCAAGTCTATCTACGCACTATAGGCATGTGTATGAATTTCAACAAAATATAAAATACGAGGATGATGACAATGATATAAGAATTCAATAAAATAAGTTCAAGAATTATTTTATCCAGAACTAATAACGCCCAAATTGTCAACATGATATCGCTTTCAGAGTAAAATTCAAGAATGCTCGTAAGAATATTTCCATGAAAAGATATCGACGAAGCGCAAAATATCAAGGATATTCCACTAATTTCATGGAGTATAAGTCAAAACTTTAACCAACCGAGTATAATAAGGAATGGAATAATAAAAGAAATCACCAGCATGCGATAGATCGCATACGCAAAAGTTATTCCAATGTAATAATAAATAATCTTAATCAGTCCCACAGAAACGCATGTATAGTGATATTCCAAATGTAATAATAAAGACGGAATTAGGTCCCAAGAGAACGATGTATGTGATATTCCAAATGTAATAATAAAGATGTAATCAGTCCCATATAAAACGCATGCATGTGATATGATATTCCAACAGTAATAATAAAGATTTTAACCAGTGTCCTGCAGAGAACGCATGCATGTGATGTTCCAATGTAATGATAAAGAATGGAACAATGTAAGAATTTCACCAAGTATAGGTAAGCCACAGATACAAAAGTTATTCCAATGTAATAATAAAGAATGGAATAATGTGTTCTCTTCATATATAAGAAAGAAATAATACTCCCTACCTTTAGAAAAACTGATATCGGAATAAAGGAGGTAGCAGACTTTCTCTTCTTCTTTTTCTATAATATCTCTATAATAATCGCTTCTAAAGCTTTTGTGAATTGGTGAGAAATGAAGGAAGAATGAGCTTCTATTTATAGAAAAATATAGTTTCGATAATCGCACGCTTTTGGGGCTCGAAAAATTTTAGTACAATACCTCCAACTTTTCCTTTATTTTTAATTTAGTCATGGAAGTATTATCAAACTCGCACCACCTCCCCTAATAGTAATAATGTGATTCAATAGTAAATTATGTGAATCAATAGTTCTATACATGTGAAAATATGAATTACAATATAAGACCAATCTATACCTCCATTTTAACTTAGTCATGCAAGTATTATCAATATCGCACCAACTCCCTAATAGTAACAAGAATGTGAAACAATAGTATACACAAGTGAACAAATAGTTATAATCACGTGAAATAATAGCAATCAATTGCTCATTTATCCTGCTAAATACCGATCGGTCAATATAACCTCTCCACATCAATTATTATCAAATAATTGTCGATTTTCACTAACACAAATAATTCCAACACAATGAAACCATTTTTATCAAAATATAAATTTTGAAATTTTGAAGTTTGATTTTTCCCAAAAAGTCAATTGGTGACTTTTCACCAAATAGTGAATTCGGAAAATTTTGTGTTTATAGACTATTTTACTAATTTTATCGCTCCTGACTCAAATATCACGTCCAAGATCTCCAAATTCAACTCCTAACACAACTTCAATTTTAATAACATTCATCATTAATATTATAACTCACAATATTTATCAACCAAAGTCGCTCCTGTGAGAGAGGGGGCTTTCTATAAAGGATTTCTCCCTATCAAGCGCCGCAATTAGGTGACCAAACCCTCCTCGATGTAACTTCTAGACATTGTAAATATTGCAATTTAATAATATGAATAACTTTGTCGCCTCAATTATTGATTTAATGAAATAACATATTACGCAGATGATACTACGACAATAATCGAATCAATAGTATGAGAGATATGATGTGACGCCCCCAAAATAGGTATACATCACCCATTCTGAGTTGTCAATACATGGTACGTAAACAACTACAACTTTATTATTACAACAAGAAAATCGTGAGTTTGAATACAAATATTATCTTCTGACAATATCTATACTCAAATAAATCCTCATCACATTTATTGATACATTATTTTACAAAATGGTGAGGACTACTAAACAATTCTTTCTAAAACCTTCATTCCATACCCCCACTGCACTCGCTATATTCTCGCCTCCTAAGAAGAAAAATGGAACAAAAAGAAAAGGGTGAGCTCAACTAGCCCAATAAAGAATATTGTGACTAAGATAATATACAACAAATTATCGTTAGTCTTCAACAGGAAAAATCTAATAGAATACAATAGACAACAAATTTTAAATCAATATTCGCAATGAAATAATAATTCATTAGAAGAGTTAAGTAGAGAATGCAAACTACTATCTTCTATGTATGAATTTAAAAGTTCATCGCTCATCTTTTATCCCCAGAACATCAATCAATATACATCTCGAATCAAATATTCATCTTTGCACTACAAAAGCCAAAGATATTCATCACTTGGTCATGTTCATCTAAACACCTCTTCATCTTTGCACTACTACCAAAGATATTCTTCAGAAATCATTCATCTTTGCACTACAAAAGCCAAAGATATTCAATAATATCATCATTTAAGACCGAGGATGATGAAAATATTTTTTAAAGAAACGAATCCAAAGGAAACAAAATGACAAGGATTAAGGATTAATGATTCGTATTTTGTTTTATCCATATTCAAAATACCTCAAAAATAATCATAGTGGTGTAAAATTCAAGAATGATCAAAACATGGATACAATCAAAGCTAGTATCCGTATTAGATATTTTGACAAAAAGAAGAAATTTTATTTTTCTATGAATAGTCAGATACGTGAATAGTAACTCTCACACCAAAAGATAGAAATTTCCCAAAAACATCTTCACGCTTCATGAATAGTACTCAGAATAAGAACTCGTGAATAAGAACTCATGAATAAGAATCGTGAATAAGAACTCATTAATAAGAACTCATGAATAAGAACTCAGCATAGTAACTCTCATGAATAAGAATCTCATGAATAGTAACCCCCGATATGGAAAAGTTCCAAATTTGATAAAAGTTTCAACCAATATTTCAAAGATAATGATATCAAGAAATAATATCATTCGAGAAGAAAATAACATCCCTTACCTCGAAAGATTAGTACTTCTAGTGAATACCGTATATAGTAACAAGGGAACTTCTGCACCGCCTAACAATACTCAAAGTATACTCACAAGAATACGCCAATATATCGAGAGAGAAATAGAGAGAAACTTCAGCCGTGTGTTTTTCAATTCTAACCCAAGACCCTATTTATAGAAAAATGCTTGAACACCAAAAGTAGAAAATTGAATATAATATTAATATATTTTTCACATTTTCTTTAGCCCACCTTAGACAACTGATCTCAGCCCATTTGAATCACATGTGAGGCCAACTTAGTTGCAAAAAACGTTTTTCTCAAAATAATTAACTAAAACTCCCAAAATTAATTATTTCAAACTTTGGAACTTCAATAATTCATAATAAATAGCCCTTTATCGTAAAATTCAAATCTCGCAAGTTTTTATAGGAAATTCAATTCTCTACAACTTTACGTAAGAAAGTTTTTCCAAATTCTAAACAAAATTTGACCAAATCCACAAACGGGCAATTTTACAAAAGCTATAATCAAATTTCAATCAATAAATGGGGTCCACCGACATGTTTAACATGTTTTAAATATTTATTGCAACAAAATACTCTTCCTCCTCGTATACTCATATATCCCACATTCGTTGTAAAATATCACCATTATTATATTATTATAATATAATAATATATTTAAATAAATTATTTTATCGTAAAAAGATAAAATTTCAATTTTCAACAATTGTCACATTAAAAATTTTCCATCTATATCCACATAAAATCAATATTTTCCTTATCATATGAATCAATAATTAATTATTCACAAATAATATTACAAAATCACAATATCGACAACCAGCAGCGCCTCCTGTGAGAGGGGGCTTTCCAATAAGAATTTCTCCTTACTAAATACAAGCAATTAGGTGACCAAACCTCTCCTTAGATGTAACTTTCTAGACATTGCCAATAATGTTATCTAATAATATTATTCAGATAATATGAATTATTGTTTCGATAATGAAAATACCGTAGAATGACAATTATCAAACAACAACAATATAAAATATCAACGCATCAATTATTAAATCAATAAAATACTAAATAAGAATTATCGTAACCATTATTGAGTAGTGCCTTCTTACGTAAGAATCAATAATTGTGCAATACCGCAGTGCTACCGTGTTTTAACCACCGAGTATTTTAACAAGATTAATCTAGAATAACTACACCGTTATTTTTTTAAACAACTTATATTTATCGCTTTCTTCATCCAATCGCTTCACATGGGGCCACATATTGTCGCTCCGGCCGCATTTAATATTCCCCGAAAGTACGAATATTCCACGACCAAACGAATATTCCCTTTAGAACAATGAATATTTTATAACCACTTGCTTATTTTGAAATATTTATGATTTTTACCCTAACTCTCCACATTAATCAAATCAACCCTTACTATTTCAAAATAATAAATAGAGAAAATTAAATTTCATTAATAATAAGTTGGGGTCTTACACCTAACCTCTTGTTTAACGATTTATCATCATGCTAATTCTTTAACTCTCATTTATTGTTGAAGCAAGTTAGTTAATCTTTATTTCTTTATTTCAAACGAGGTTACTTCGGGTTATTCAAAGTCTCAGAATGTTGTTTATTCAAATTACTAATAACCGTTGTTTGATCTTCATTCTCCAATGTTATTATACTATCCTACATTATTGTACCGAACTCTAAGTTGTCTCAGCGATTCTTTACCAATTCAACTAATCCTTAGTCGATGAATGTTCTAAACTCTAAATTACCTTGAAGTCAACCCAAACCAAACTTCCTTTGGTTTGCATATGTACTCACATAAATTTTGAAAGCATGTTGTCGATGATAACATTTGTTCAATTTAGAAATCGTTAATACTCTAGCTCTTATTGATTCATCGATATACCTTGTTCATGAAGTTATTATAATCAAACTCTTGAATAGTTATTTGTTTCTATCTGATTCAACTAGTACATGGTTGATGAGCATTCTAAAGATCTAGAATTCCTTGTAAGCTAATTCCCAACCAAACTTCATTTGGTTCGGAACCTAATAATCTAAGCTGAGATGAATAACCCTATTATTAGGGTATTATTTTAGAAATACGCAATAACGTTAAAATGTTTGCATGTTACATAAGACAAAGGGTCGATCACCGAGAGTGCTAATGATGGTCCATATAATGCTAGATCGTTAAAAGTTACAGTAGAAACACCTGTAAACCTAGGACATGGATGATGATTATAGTCTTTTAGACTGTTAAAGGTTAAATTAGAAATACTTGAAAACCTAAAATAGAGTTCGTGGTCTTGTAACCCTCAGTATATTATTTGATGTGTTATCTATTGTCAACTTAAACGTTCATTATTCCTTTGAACTCATAGTTGTTGAATTGAAGTTTATTGTTCTAGTAAGAACACTTTACCATTGAAAGCTCAGTTAATTGTCATTCATAAAATGTTATTGTATATTATCCTTCTTGTGGACAATTGTTTGCTCACTCTTGCACAAAATAATGTAGATGGAGTTAAGAAGTTTGAAGAGCTTTCTACAAGCAAGGGCAAGGACCAAGTGCTTAATTAGATGATAACGTTTAATTTATCTTTTACTTATGAAGTTTATGTACTAGATTTAATTATGATTATGTTTTAATTTCCGCTGATGATTATATTAAAGGTTAGATGACCTGAGATTTATTTGAGATTATGTAACCCTTTAATGGGAGATTTAATGTTTAAACTTTTGAGTTTAATTATATCCTTTGTTTATGGGTAGTTAGTTATGATTTATTTGGATAGTGAACACCAAATCTGTGGAATTGAAGTATCCGGATTTGGGGGTGTCACATGTGCAGTCTGTACAGACCTGTTTTGTTATATGTATCCAAATCACACCCAAAACACTGTATTATGAAAATTTTTCAATTCCATAAAATAGTAAACTTTTTTTTAGTTGTTTTAAAAAAAAGCCAAAAAAAAAATTAAAAAATCCGAATTTTACTCCCGTACGGGAGTCCGAACCTGATTAGAATGTGTGTGTATATATATACAAATAGAGTCCGATTTGGTCCGGACGCCCGCATTTTAGTACCGCCCGGACCTTATTTTTTTTTTTGCTTTTTTTTTAAACAACTAAAAAATATATATATATATATATATTATGGAGCTTGAATTTTTACATAATACAGTATTTTTTGTATGATTTGGATACATATAACAAAACATGTCTATACATTCTGTGCAGACTGTACATATATTCTTTGGTATAAGTATCCAAATCACACCCAAAACACTGTATTATGTAAAAATTTCAGTTCCATAATTTTTTATTTTTATTTTTAGTTGTTTTATAAAAAAAAAAGCAAAAAAAAAAAAAAATGGGTAGATTTTGCTCCAAATTTTACTTCCTGACCGGATCTCACTTATATATATATATATATATATATATATATATATATATATATATATATTACATATTTACTCTCTCAATTTGTATTTATATACAATATTCGAATCGAAAATTAAGTATCATATCTTTTGAAAAATGGTCACTTATATTATTTGTGAGACCCCATTTTTATGAATAAATATTTAATTTTCTCAAAATAATTTTTTTTGAATATTATGGTGTGGATTTGATATAATGTTATAGTTGTGGGTAGTATTTATAAATTTTGAAAAGTATGCAAGTTATTGTATAATATTCGATTGGTCTGAAATATTCTTTTTGTCGAGAATATCCGCATTTACCAAGACAAATCATCAGTGGACCTCAGAACGGAATTATTGTTTGATGGAGAAAACGACAAAAATATTTTTATGAGAATAACTAAGTTTTACCGTTAAAACCGCTTGAACTACCTCTAAGAGTAAAGTACAAAGAATACGCTGTGGTCGTATGTAAAGCACACTAGTATTGATTATTGATGTTTACGTGATAAGTCACCCAGCTTTTATTTTATTAGTATTATTAATGTAATAAAACAGTAAAAACTTTTATGTAAAAAATGTAATACTTTTATAAAGTTATTCTATAAATAGAATATATTCTATTCTATTATGCGTAGTATTTTGCATAGTAAAATCTTTTATATAAAATGTATTACTTTTATAAAGTTATTCTATAAATAGAATATATTATATTTTATTACGATAGTGTTTTGTATAGTAAAAAAATTTTTTATATAAAATGTAATACTTTTATAAAGTTATTCGCTTTATTAGATTATAAATAGAATATATTATATTTTATTTAAAAGATTTTGCTTTAAATATGGACCGTCCGATTAAAAGTAAATCAATCTGACCGTTTGCTCATGAATTAGTTACTATTACGTACCATGCTTCTATAAATGTAAGCTCATTCATTTATTATTTCACTTAATTCAATTTGAAACTCTAGAGAGAGAAACTATAAAGAGAGTTCTTCTTCTATAATCTCGAAAGTATTTCTTTAGAGTTTAAGAAAGCTTTGAGAGTAAAGTACAAGTTTTCTCGAGTATATCCTCGCCTCTACCAATTTAATACTCTTCTTTCAAAGGTAGAGGATATTATTTGTTGTACTTTCGTAAGGGGTATTCTTTCTTTCTTATTCATGAAGAGAACTTCATTATTCTATTCTTTATTATTCTCTGTTGAATAACTCAGATATGCTGGATACCCTATACTGGTGAAATTCTTCATTATTCCATTCTTTATTATTATGTTGAATAACTCGCCTCATGCAAAGTAATCGCATACACGGTGAAATTCTTCCGTTATTCCATTCTTATTATTCTCGTTGAATAACCTGCTTATGCGCAAGTACCGCATACATGGTGAAATTCTTCTAATATTTCGCTCTATTATTATTCTCGTTGTAATATCCTGCCCATGTATGCTTACGCTTTAATTTCTTTGAACCTCGTTCCATTATTTATTATTCTCATTGGGAATAACTCATGTCTGCAATTACTATCGCATGCCTGGTGATTTCTTTTGTTATTTTATTCTTTATTATACTCAGTTGGTTAAAGTTTTGACTTCTATACTCCATGAAATTAGTGGAATATACTTTATATTTGCGCTTCATCCAGTATCTTTTCATGAAAATATTCTTCTGAGCATTCTTGAATTTTACTCCATAAAGAAGTATAATGTTGGCAATTTGGACGTTATTGGTTCCTGGATAAATTAATTCTTAAACTTGTTTTATTGAATTCTTATATCATTGTCATCACCCTCATGTTTATATTATGTTGAAAGTCATCTGTGGCTTGTAGTGCATAGATGGACTTGGTATGATTATGACCAGGGATTAATCGTTATAACCATGACCGTAATGTTACAAATGATGTGGTAAAAGTCCTCATTGGACCGTAGTGCATTGATGGACAGTTGTTGGCATGATCATGACCATTGATGAATACACGAATATCCTCGGCCCAGTAGTGCATGGATAATTTATGGTCGTGATACTAATGAATATCCTCGTCAGAAAAGGCGGATTTGATGATGTGGATTATTTATTGTCGAGTCTCAACAATAAAAAGTAATGAAAACCTTTTAAATCATAAAAGATAGTAGATTTTATTATCTACTCGACTTTTCTAATGGATCGCTTGTTCCGCCAGTAGTTAAACTTGATGTTTGTTATATTTTATCGCTTTAACACTATCAAGACTAAGGATAATTTATTCGCTTTATCTTAGTCATAATATTTCATCGGGCTAGTTGAGCTCACCCTTTCTTTCACCGTTTCTCTTCAGAAATGAGAACGAAGCAGGACTAGTCGGGGAACTGAGAGTGATGGTCCAGTAGATGATAACATTAGTAGTCCTCACTATTCTCGTGAAATAGTGTGTTAATAAATGTATTGAGGACTTATTTTGAGTTTTAATATCGCCTAGAAGACAATGTTTGTATTAAAACTCACAAAGATATGTTTCATGTCAGATATTTAAGATTGTATTTGAATTTTGTACCATGTATTTGGCGACTCAAGATGGGTGATGTATACTTATTTTGGGGGCGTCACAGTTGGTATCAAAGCTTAGGGATATGATCCCTGGCTGAGATGTGAGACAAGAACTAAGAGGGAGAGAGACGGAGAATTCTTCGCTAGTATGACCTACCTAAGTTTATTTGGTATTTAATTGGTCTCACGTAGTATAGAGATAATATGTGATATGTTAATTAACCCTTGTTTTATGGCAAGATTTTTGAAAATGGCATCCAAAATGTTGAGATAAGCAATGGAGCACAAGAGACCGTTGAGTCTCCAAAGATCAATAATCAGGACAATGTGCAACAGGATGGCGATAATCTTCCTGTAAACAACAACACTTATCAATTGACGAACGACGGTACATTTAGGAGCTTTTTAGAATTCATGCAACATCAGGCAAAGGCGGCTCCTGTTCATAATGCAGGAGGAAAAAATGACAACCCACGGTTGGTCACCGCTAAGCAATTCAAGGAGCTGGGACCAGCAGAATTTTTGGGAAAGCCAGATCCACTTAAGGCGAAGACGTGGTTAAAGCAGATCACCAAGATATTTGATGTCTTGGGATGCTCCGAGGAACAAAAGGTTCCCTTTGCCACCTTTATGTTGCGTGAAGAAGCGGCAGACATCGGTGGAATCAGAAACGCGCTCCATTCTCGACGCACTCAAGATGTCTTGGGAGAAGTTCCAAGAATTGTTCAACGACAAGTACTTTCCCGAAAGTATTCGGCCACACGAAGGAGGTAGAATTCATCAAGTCGAGCAAAATAATACGACCGTATCACAAAGACGAGGCTAAGTTTGCGGAGTTATCCCGGTTTGCATCCCATTTGGTCGATAATGAGGAACGAATGATGCGAATGTTTCTAAGAGGTTTGAAACCCGATATACGCCAATACCTCATTTCTCACAAACTTTGTTTATATTCGGGATGTTGTGATATGGCTCAGCTTATTGAGCGCGATAATGAGTCAACACAACCAAAAGAACGAACGACAAATAACACGATAATAATCATACCGTACAACGGCCATCGTAACAATGATAACCATCGGGGGGGAAATTATCATGCCAAGAATGGTAACCACTTTGGTGGTAATCATGGCCAAGATAATAGAAGGGAAATTTCAAGAAGAGAAGGTTCAATAATGATGGAAAGACAACAAAGACCAAAGACCCGCTTTTCAGGAAGAAGAACGACCACCATCAGATATGTTTCAAATGCGACAGAGGGACACATCCGTCCAAATCAGACGCAACAATCCAAAACGTGTTTTAATTATGGAAGAGAAGGTCACCTAGCTCGATTTTGTTGTATGGTGAAGTCAAGTCCAAATTGGATAGTGATGCCAAAGGATGTCCCGCATAAGCCAAAGCCAGTAGTTTAAGAGAGAGCGTTTTTTTCGTGACGAGGAACCCGAATAAAATTATCACGTATATGTTAATCATAAACTCTCATAAGTCTATACCGTGTTAGATACCGGGCCTACTCTCACTCTTTTATTTCACTTAGTTGTGTTCAATGTTTGAAGTTAACTCCAGAGAAGTTAGACTTTAATATATCTCGCTTAAACTCGCCGAGAAACCTTCGTTACCTCCACTATTTATAAATCTTGTTCAAATCAACACTTTCACGCTATGTGTCGATCTTGTCTCTTTGAAAATACTTGCCTTTGATGCGATTTTAGGAATCGATTGGTTAACTACTCATCATGCTTTTCAGAAGGTTGTTAGCTTTCATATTCCTAACCAACCCATATGCAAATTCAAGCAACCAAACCACTAAAGTCAATCATCATCATATCAAGCCATAAGTAAAGAGCCCTGGTCCTTTCGTTGTCGACTTTCTTGTGTGAAATGCACCAAGCCGCACTTTCTTCGTAGGCGACGCCGTGAATGACGATGACAAGTTGATAGGTATCAATGTGACGTACTATCCAAGTCTTCGATGAGGTCACGCTTTTGAATGATATTTCTATTGTTAATAAATTTCCGACGATTCTTGAAGACTTCTTAGCCTACCCCTAGAGCGTGAAATCGAATTTTGTATCGACCCAAAGACAAAACCCATTTCTAAAACCCTTAAATATTTCTTCAACTAAAACGAACGATAACGCGCAAAAGACGCTCGGCTCGAGTCATTGAAGATTACGATCGTATTATTCAATATCATCGTGGAAGTGCGAACGCAGTAGCCGACGCGCGCGTGAGTAGAAGATCAGATGCGTTATTTCAGTGCGAATATAAGATGAACCCACGGAAGATAACGAATATACGAGTAGAATCGACTTTAATCGATAAAGTTAAAGCCGCCAAGCTACACACCCCAGAGAATCGATGAATGTGAAGAAGAAGGTTCAAGAGGGCGTTATTCTAGAAGCAAGAATCGACGAAGAGAGGAAATCTCAACCCTCGATTTAATCGCCCATTTGAAATCCTCGATCGAGTAGGAACCGCGGCTTATAGACTCGCTTTTACCGCCAAGTATGTCGCGTGTTCATAACGCTTTTTAACGATCGATGTTACGTAAATATGTGGACGACCATTCAACCACATTATTAATTTAGAACCGGACGAGATATCGTAAGATTTAACGATGAGGAGATACGTGTTAACATCTTGATAAGAAGGATCATATTCGACGCTCAAAGGTTATACCTCAAGAGTTAGAATTTGAAGTGAAGTCAAGGTATCCTCACCGCTTAGCATACCAGTACGTACGTAAATTTCGAGGCTTAAATTCCATAAGGAGGGAGATTGTGAGACCCTGCATTTTTATGAATAAATATTTAATTTTCTCGAAATAATTTTTTGAATATTATGGTGTGGATTTGATATAATGTTATAGTTGTGGGTAGTATTTATAAATTTTAAAAGTATGCAAGTTATTGTATAATATTCGATTGGTGGGAATATTCTTTTTGTTGGGGAATATCCGCATTTACGACGCAGATAATCATCGTGGACCCCAATTAATGGAATTATTGTTTGATGGAGAAAACAACAAAAATATTTTTATGAGAATAACGGCGGAAGTTTTACCGTTAAAACTGCTTGAACTACTCAAGAGTAAAAGTACAAAGAATACGCTGGCGGGTCGCATAGAGTAGACACTATCAGTTGATTATTGATGTTTATGTGATAAGTCACTCGCTTTGTTTTTATTAGTATTATTAATGTAATAAAACAGAAAAACTTTTTATATAAAACATAATACTTTTATAAAGTTATTCTATAAATAGAATATATTATTCTATTATGCATAGTGTTTTTGCAGATAGTAAAATCTTTTTTATATAAAATATAATACTTTTATAAAGTTATTCTATAAATAGAATATATTATATTTTATTATGCATAGTGATATATATAAAATATTCTGATAGATAAGATTTTGCATAGTAAAATCTTTTTATATAAAATGTAATACTTTTATAAAGTTATTCGCTTTATTAGATTATAAATAGAATATATTATATTTTATTTAAAAGATTTTGCTTTAAATATGGACCGTCCGATTAAAAGTAAATCAATCTAGACCGCTTCATGAATTAGTTACTATGTACCCCATTCTTCTATAAATAAAGCTCATTCATTCATTATTTCTTACGAATTCAATCGAAACTATAGAGAGAGAAACTATAGAGAGAGTTCTTTTTCTATAATCTTGAAAGCGTATATCTTTAGAGTTTAAGAAAGCTTTGAGCGTAGTACAAGTTTTCTTCGAGTATATCCTCTCCTACCAAATTTAATACTCTTCTTTTCAAAGGTAGGGGATATTATTTGTCAGTACTCGTAAGGAGTATTCTTTCTTTCTTATTCATGAAGAGAACTTCATTATTCCATTCTTTATTATTCTCGTTGAATAACTCAGATACGCTGGGTACCCTATACTTGGTGAAATTCTTATGTTATTCCAATCTTTATTATTATGTTGGAATAACATGTCTATGCAAAGTACCGCATACATGGTGAAATTCTTCTGTTATTCCATTCTTATTATTCTATTGAATAACTTATTTATGCTTGAAGCACCCGCATACATGGTGAAATTCTTCCGATATTCCTTTATTTATTATTCGCCTTAATATCCTATCTCATGCGCTTTACTTTTAATTCCTAGTTCCATTATTTATTATTCGCTGGAATATCCTCGCTGCAAGCTTTATGCCGACCGGTTCCATTATTTATTATTCTCGTTGAAATATCCTGCCTGCGCGCTTTTACGCACGACTTTCGGTTCCATTAGTTATTATTCTTCGCTTGGAATAACTCGTCTGCAAGCGGCTATCGTATGCCTGCGGTGATTTCTTTTGTTATTCCATTCTTTATTATACTCAATTGGTTAAAGTTTTGACTTCTATACTCTATGAAATTAGTGGAATATCCTCGATATTTGCGCTTCATCCAAAGATATTTTCATGAAAATATTCTTCCGAGCATTCTTGAATTTTACTCCACAAAGAAGTATCATGTCGACAATTGACGTTATCGGTTCCTCGGATAAATTAATTTTGAACTTGTTTTATCAATTCTTATATCATTATCATCACCCTCATGTTTATATTATGTTGAAAGTCAATCGTATTCAGTAGTGCATAGATGGACTTGGTATGATTATGACCAGTGATTAATTGGTATAATCACGACCGTAATGTTACAAATGATGTGGTAAAAGTCCTTATCGCCCGTAGTGCATCGATGGACAGCTTGTTGACAAGATCACGACCATCGATGAATACACGAATATCCTCGGCCCAGAGTGATGAAAACACGATTATGGATAATTTGTGGTCGTGATACTAATGAATATCCTTAAATCAGTAAAAGTGTGGATGATGATGTGATTATTTATTGTTCGAGTCTCAAATATAAAAAGTAATGAAAACCTTTTAAATCATAGAAGATAGTAGATTTTATTCTCTACTCGACTCTTCTAATGGATCATTGCTTGTTCACCGCAGCTTAAACTTGATGTTTGTTATATTTTATCGCTTTAACATTATCAAGACTAATGATAATTTATTCTCGCTTTATCTTAGTCATAATATTTCTTCGGGCTAGTTGAGCTCACCCTTTTCTTTTTATTGTTCTCTTCGTGAAATGAGAACGTAGCAGGGACTAGTCGGGAACCGAGAGTGACGGTCCGCAGGATAAGATTAGTAGTCCTCACTATTCTGTGAAATAGTGTGTTAATAAATGTATTGAGGACTTATTTTAAGTTTTAATGTTGTCTAGAAGACAATGTTTGTATTAAAACTCACAGCTCATGTTGCATATTTAAGATTGTATTTGAATTTTGTACCATGTATTTGGTGACTCAAGATGGGTGATGTATACCTATTTTGGGAGCGTCACATTATTTTCGTAATAAAATATAGTAATAACATAAAAAAAAATATTGAGGTAAGATATTAAAAATAATAAATACTAGAGTACGTACTTAATAAAATAACTTATTTATGTTAATTTAAACTTCAATTTGATTAGTAAAAAGAATGTTATATGTCAAACTTTTTATATAAATTGCTTTAAATTATATTTTGTTTTTGGTATGAGAGTCGATATTGATAATTTTATATTTTAATACGAGTTTGATCCAAAAAAATCTAAAACTCGTGATCTTATTTGGATCGAGTTTGAACATATTTATTATATCCCAAATGGGCAAAGCTCGAACTCGAGCCTGATAATTTTAAAATGAACCGAGTTTGGGCAACCTTAAACTTGATTCACACAACCCGATTGACAGACCTAAATATTGCTATGTATACACTATTAATATATCAAATTTAAACTATTTTTAAAAATTTTATGTCATATATGTACTATGTGAAAAAATGCTACTACCTCCGTTCCCAAAAAACTAGTTCAGTTTGATTTTTTTTGGGGTCAAATTAATCAATTTTATAATTAGAATTAAAAACATATTTATTTATATACTAGGTAATAGCTAGTGCAATGCACGGACTAGTTTGAATAACGGATTGTATCTATATTAATTTTGCTTCCACCTTTAATGCGATACACTGTATTTTTAACTTAGCAATAAGAAAGATTTTTTTTATAATAAGTTCTCTTCAATTAAACTTTTTAATACATTTTTGCATGACATATCAGTTACATTTGTAAATATATTGATTTTGCTATAATATTGCTTCCACCTTACAAAATAGAAGATATATCAATCAACAAAGTTTTCAAACCTAATTACCCAAATGTCTTGTACCAAATGACTATTTATTTAGTGAAAGACCACTTATGAACATTCTCTTAACCTCATTTCATCAAACACTTCAACTACACTTCTAATTGCATTATCCAAATGAATTAAGTTAATTATAATGCTTAAGCTCTGTATAATTATTTCACTCAATTTATGAAATATCAAAATAGTAATACAAAAAAAGTAAAATGTTTGTAAAATTTTGGCATACATTTGGCGAGTTTCGAAGCTGAATGTTACTGAGCGGAGAAAGAGGTTAATTAAACCCTATTATTGATTGTTAAAGTATGCATCAATACTTATTTAAAAGATTGTAAAAAATGCAACCATAAATAATAAATTAAATAATTTTAGCCTTTTAGTCAAGATGAATTCTCATTATAATCTTACCATGTTTGCATGAGTGCATGTAGAATAAACAAAAATCAAAGCTACAGTCTAAACATTTTTCAAAAATTCACACTATAGTCTAAACATTTTTCAAATATAATAAATTGAAACTATAAAACTTCATCACATTCAAAATGAGTACGTTTTGGGCAGTCGAATAGATTGAAGAGAAAGGAAGTGAGATGAAGCAACTTCTAAGTTCTAACCATATATAAGAGCTCAGTCGTAGGACTTGAAATTCATGAGAGAAATGAATCATAGAACTTTTGACACAAACATATATAAACATTAGCACAACGACTGTTTAACAAATGTACATAATGGATATTGAATAGTAATGCAATTCCACATATAGACTTGACAAAATATGAATTTGGTTTGGTTTTGGTTTTACATAAAATGGTTATGGGTCAAAATAAGAACTAAAACCACATTATCCATTTTTAATATGGTTTGTATGGGTTGAACCCAAATGGTTATAGTTTTAATATAGGTTGATCCATATTTTAATTTTTGAGATTTATGTATTTTTTCTTTTTCCATCTTTTAATTAATTATCTATCTAATTTTTCTAATACAAAGTATCTTTCTAAAATAAATTAATATACTTTCTCTCTCTAAAATTTATATAGTGTTCGTTCAAAATTAAAAAAGTAATAAATTAATATACGTTCTCTCTCTAAAAAGAGTCTCATTTTAATTTTAAAAATCTCTTTCAAAAATGATTTATCTCAATGTTTGTTACATTACATGATAACGACTCAATTAAGTATTAAAAAATAATTTTTTTATTAGAAGTATTTTCAAAATAATTTACATTAAAAACTTTTTTATATTAATTAAAATAAAAAAAGAGTATTGTTATTCAACAACAAAATCATTTTGTAAATTGACTCTTTTTTGTAGAACAAAAGAATTTTCATGTTTATATTTGATATAATTGTAAAATTATAAAAAGAAACTTACAAATGATTGAATATATATTTAATATATAAATTAATTGTTTGAAAATAATTTATGGAGAGAAGGAGAAAATTAAATTAAATTATATAATATAAAATCAGATAATTTAAATGAGTTATTTTAATTAATTAAGGAGGATATATTAATTATTTAAATTAGTAGTTCGTTACACTAAAAGTGTTAACTTTATTATGGATTAATTCCATAATTAGTGGAATGGTTTTTATACATAATTATAAATATATAAATTACAAAAATATGTAATATGTATATAATGTAATATGTATAATGTATATGTGTTATATAAGAACGTAGTGTAATCAATGCAAAAGTAAATATAGATTTGGAGGGAGAAATACAGTAATTGGGGAGACTTAATCTTTATGTACTTATCAGATGAAACAGCTGCTCGGCCTTCGTTATGATCATGAAGCTTCGTTTGTGTTAATGCCAAGATCCCCGTCCACGCGCTCCAATTACCAAATCGCGTCTATTCCTACACAAATATGGGTAAACACTGAAAGCTCGGCGGCTTAGGCCGCAGGGGATAACTTCGGTGTGAGAATAAGTACATGTTGAATAAAGTTAACAATAGAGGCTTAATGCTCTAGTGTTGAAAAGTAATAATGAATTGTGTATAATGATCTCACCACCTCCATAGAGTCATTCCCCGTATTGGATTAGAATTCCTTATTAAGTACAATTCCTTAGTGAGATTGTATAAGATCTCCTAAAAAGAAGGGAGTTGGATCAAATCCTAACAGTCTGCAACTCGACGATCGGAATAACTGCAGAAAGAGTGGGAAAGCGAATGCCGAGACAAATAAGATGTCTTCCGACAACAAGCCCCATTGAAGAAGAGTCAAAATAGGTATACATCACCTCATTCCACATCATCCCCGCACTACTAGTCAGGATATTCATTAGTATCACGTAAACAACTACAACTTTATTATTACAACAAGAAATGCACTGTGAGTTTTTACCACATCATTTGAATACAAATATTATCTTCTGCATAATTTATTATTACAACATCTAAATATTATCTTCTGACAATATCTATACTCAAATAAATCCTCATCACATTTATTGATACATTATTTTACAAAATGGTGGACTACTAAACAACTCTCTCTAAAACCTTCATTCCATACCCCGACTGCATCGCTATATTCTCGCCTCCCCGAGAAGAAAAAAATGGAACAAAAAGAAAAAGGGTGAGCTCAACTAGCCCAAGAAAGAATATTATGACTAAGATAATATACAACAAATTATCATTAGTCTTCAAACAGGAAAAATCTAATAGAATACAATAGACAACAAATTTTAAATCAATATTCAGCAATGAAATAATAATTCATTAGAAGAGTTAAGTAGAGAATGCAAACTACTATCTTCTATGTATGAATTTAAAAGTTCATCGCTCATCTTTTATCCCCGTAACATCAATCAATATACATCCGAATCAAATATTCATCTTTGCACTACAAAAGCAAAGATATTCATCACCGGGTCATGTTCATCTAAACACTGCTCATCTTTGCACTACTACCAAAGAGATATTCTTCAAATCATTCATCTTGCACTACAAAAGCCAAAGATATTCAATAATATCATCATTTAAGACCGAGGATGATGAAAATATTTTTAAAGAAACGAATCCAAAGGAAACAAAATGACAAGGATTAAGGATTAAGGATTCGTATTTTGTTTTATCCATGTTCAAAAATACCTCAAAAATAATCATAGTGGTGTAAAATTCAAGAATGATCAAAACACGGATACAATCAAAGCTAGTATCCGTAATAGATATTTTGGACAAAAAAGAAGAAATTTTATTTTTCTATGAATAAAGGTCAGATACGTGAATAGTGGTCCGATACGTGAATAGTAAATCTCGACACCAAAAGATAAAATTCCACAAAAAACATCTTCACGCTTCATTAATAGACTTCGTGAATAAGAATCGTGAATAAGAACTCATGAATAGTAACTCGTGAATAGAAACTCATGAATAGTAACCCCGACATGAAAAAGTTCCAAATTTGATAAAAAGTTCCAACTAATATTTCAAAGATAATGATATCAAGAAATAATATCATTCGAGAAGAAAATAACATCCCTTACCTCGAAAGATTAAGACTTCTAGTCGAATACCGTATATAAAGTATCAAGGAACTTGCACCGCCTAACAATACTCAAAGTATACTCACAAGAATACGCCAATATATCGAGAGAGAAATAGAGAGAAACTTTAGCTTCGTGTGTTTTTCAATTCTAACCTAAGACCCTATTTATAGAAAAATGCTTAGAATAACACCAAAAGCGTAAAAAATTTAATATAATATTAATATATTTTTAACATTTTCTTTAGCCCACCTTAGACAACTGATCTCAGCCCATTTGAATCACATGTGAGGCCAACTTAGTTGCAAAAAACGTTTTTCTCAAAATAATTAACTAAAACTCCCAAAAATTAATTATTTTAACTTCTAAACTCAATAATTCATAATAAATAGCCCTTTCATCAAAAAAATTCAAATCTCGTGAGTTTTTATAGGAAATTCAATTCTCTACAACTTTGCAGAAGAAAGTTTTTCCAAATTCCAAATAGAAATTGACCAAATCCACAAACCAAGCGATTTTACAAAGCTATAATCAAATTTCTACCAATAATATGGGGTCCACCAACACACAAAACATGTTTTAAACATTTATTGCCACAAAAATACTCTTCCTCCTCATATACTCATATATCCCACATTCATTGTAAAAATATCACCATTATTATATTATTAAAATATAATAATATATTTAAATGAATTATTTTATCGTAAAAAGATAAAATATTAATTTTCAACAATTGTCACATTAAAATTTTCTCCATCTATATCCACATAAAATCAATATTTTCCTCATCATATAAATCAATAATTAATTATTCACAAATAATATTATAATCACAATATCGACAACCAAAAGCAGCCTCAGATGTAGGGGGCTTTCCAATAAGAATTTCTTCTTACTGGCGCCGCAATTAGGTGACCAAACCTCTCCTTAGATGTAACTTTCTAGACATTGCCAATAATGTTATCTAATAATATTATTCAGATAATATGAATTATTGCTTCGATAATGAAAAATACCGTAATGACAATTATCAAAAAATAAAGAATATAAAATATCAACGCAAAGAATTATTAACTCAATAAAATATCGAATAAGAATTATCGTAACCATTATCGAGTAAAGCCTTCACGTAAGAATCAATAATCGTGCAATACCGCAAAGCTATCGTGTTTTAACCACCGAGTATTTTAACAAAGATTAATCTGTGAATAACTACGCCAAGTATTTTTAAACAACTTATATTCATCGCTTTCTTCATCCAATCGCTTCACATGGGGCCCACACATGGTCATACTGTCAGCATTTAATATTCCCCGACAAAGATTTAATATTCCACGACCAAACGAATATTCCCCGACAACAATGAATATTTTATAACCACTTGCTTATTTTGAAATATTTATGATTTTACCCCTAACTATCCACATTAATCAAATCAACCCTTACTATTTCAAAATAATAAATAGAGAAAATTAAATTTCATTAATAATAAGTTGGGGTCTTACAACCTCCCTCCTTATGAAATTTCGTCCTCTAAATCGACGACGACGACTCGTGTTTTTCAAAAGGTGAGGATACCTCGCTTTCATTTCCGCTTTCCAATTCCCTGTGTCATTTCTATATAGATGATTCCTCCACAAAACTTTAACTTGTGGTATGACTTTCATGCAGTAGGGACATGCTCCTTCCTATCCAAGATCTTGACAGTACCTCCTCATACGCTAAGTCTTCTATTATCTCGTCCTGGTTCTAACTCTATAACGTGGTTCGGTCTTTCACATATTTACGAAGTACATGATATGTGAAACACATTATGAACACGAGACATACTTTGAGGTAACGCGAGTCTATAGGCTACATTTCCTACTCGGCCAAGAATTTGAAATGGACCAATAAATCGTGGATCGAGCTTTCCTCTCTTCCCAAATCTTGTAACTCCTTCCATGGAGCAACTCGCAATAATACATGATCCCCACACTAAATTCCACGCCCTTTCGATGAAGATCCGCATAACTCTTTTGTCGATCTTGTGCCGCTTTGTATACGCTATCGAATCATTTGGATCTTTTCCGTAGTCATACGCATCAACTCGGTCCCAACAAAGGTTGCTTCACCCACCTCATCCCAACATACCGAGAGAGCGACACTTTCGCCCATATAATGCTTCAAATGGAGCCACACCTATACTTGCTCGATAACTGCTGTTGTAGGAGAATTCCACCAATGGTAAATACTTATCCCAACCGCCTCTTGAAGTCTAGGACACGTAGTCTTAATAAATCTTCAAGAGTTTGAATAGTCCTTTCCGATCATCCGTCTGCTTGAGGATGGTATGCCGAATCAATCGTAAATCCATGCCCATAGCTTTTTGCAAGCTAACCCAAAATCTTGAAGTGAATCTTGGGTCACGATCCAAACTATGGATACAGTATGCCATGCAACCTCACAATCTCATTCACGCATATATACTAGCAAGACGCTCAAGTGAATAAGTCTCCGTGATAGCAAGAAATGAGCGTACTTGGTTAATCTATCAACAATAACCCAAATAAAGATTGATGCCCCGAGAAACCGTAGGGAAGACCCGTGAACGAAATCCATGGTAATGTGTTCCCACTTCCATTTCGAATCTCAAGTGGTTGCAACGACCCTTTAGGTACCAGATGCTCCGCCTTTACACGCTGACAAGTTAAACACATCGAGATAAACTTTGCAATCTCTCTCTTCATATTTGTTCCACCAAAATGTATGTCAAGATCACGATACATTTTAGTACTTCCAGATGGATTGCAAATGGTGTATCAGGTGCCTCCATCATAATCTTGTACTTCAAATCGTAGTCGTTAGAACACAAAGTCTAGAGTGGACTCAAGTATTCCTTCTTCATCAATTCTCGCCCTAATAGCTCCTTCAGACTTTCTTCTTCATACGATCACCCTGCCTGCGGGCTCGAGCAACCTTAACTTTTTCTATTAAAGTCGGCTCTACGCGTATACTTGACATCATCGCACTCGCTCCTCGCATATGATCTTCTACTCAACGCCGCCACCACCACCACGCTCGCTTTTCCGTGATGGTATCAATAGTGTGGTCGTAGTCTTCAATAGCTCGAGCCAACGTCACGCCAGACATGTCGAGTTCTTTTTTGAGTGAAGAAATATTTAAGGCTTTTTATGGTCCTAATATATCTCACTTTCTCCCCATATAGATAGTGCTCTCCATATCTTTAACAAGAAAACGATCGGCCGCTAACTCTAGATCACGAGTAGGATAATTCCTCTCATACTCTTTAAGTTGTCGCGAGGCATAAAGCTATGACTTTCCCACGCTGCATGAGAACACATCCTAACCCTTTGCCTCAAGCATCATCAGAGATAACAAATCCATCCGAACCAGATGGTATTGTTGTAACAGTGCCAAATAAGTCTCCTCTTAAGCTCTTGGAAACTCTTCTCGATTCTTCGCTTCCAAACGAATTTTGTATCCTTCCGAAGTTAGCCGAAGTTAATGGAGTAGCGATTCGAGAAAACCCTTCCACGAATCTCCGATAATAACCAAATTTAGCCCAAAAAGCTACGATTTCACCACCGACTTTCGCTGTTCCCAACTTCAGATTGCTTCAATCTTCACGGATCAACAGATACTCCATGTTTCGACACCACGCGCCCAAAGGAATGCTACTTCCTCGCCGTAACTCGCATTTCTTCAATTTGGCATATAGTTTGTTTTCACGGCCCTTTGGAGTACCAAATTTTCAAATGGTGCTCATGATCTTCACGACTTTTGGAATATATAAGGATGTCATCAATAAAAACAACAACGAACCGATCCAAATATTCCTCAATACTTGGCTCATCATATCCATGAAAGTCGCAGGAGCATTAGTCAATCCGAAAGACATAACTAAGAATTCATAATGCCCGCACCGAAGTTCTAAAGGCGCCTTTGAATATCCTCGCCTAATCTTCAAATTGATGATATCCGTAATCTAAGATCGATTTTTGAAAAGAATTGTGCCCTCTCAAATCGGGTCAAACAAGTCATCAATACGAGGTAGAGGATACCTATTCTCGATGGTGACATGGTTCAATTCCCCATAGTCAATAATAAAAGTCGATACTCCCCGCTTTTCTTCTTTACTTAATAAAACAGAGCACCCCAAGGAGATGTACTAGACGAATGAAACCGATGTCCAACAATTCCTCGTAGTTGACCTTTAACTCCTCAAGTTCAATAGAGCCATTCGATATGGGGTTTTAGAAATGGGCTTTGTACCAGTTCAAGATCAATAAAGAATTCAACTTCACGCTCGGGGTAGACCGAAGTTCTTCAGAAATACGCCAGAAAGTCAATAACAACAGAATATTATTCAAATTTGACGTGTCTTTATTCAAATCCATAACATGGGCTAAGAAAGCTTGACATCCGCTTTTCAATAAACGAATAGCTTTATGATTAGATATGATGTTGATTGATTTTAATGGTTTAGTTGCTTGAATTGCATAAATGTGTCAAGTTAGAATATGAAAACTAACAACCTTACGAAAAACAATCAATTTTGGCATGATGAGTAGTTAACCAATCAATCCCTAAAATCACATCAAAAGCAAGTATCTTTAAAGAGATAAGGTCAATGTGTAAGGTGATGGTGCCAACTCAATCAAACAAGATTTATAAACAAAGGATGTGATGAAAGTTTCTCCTAACGGAGTTTCCACAGATAGGTCAAAGTCTAATTTCTCCTGAGTCAAGTTTAAACGCTGAGCACAAGCAGAGAGATAAATGAATGGGTAGCACCCAGATCAAGTAAGGTATAAACTTCGCAAGAATTTATAAATAGCTTACCCGTGATCACCTCGCTTGGTTCCTCGATTTTGACCAAATACAACAAACGCCTTCCCTAATCGCTGACTTTGACTTTTCTCGATGCTTTTTTCGAGTCACCGTCCCCACTGAACTAGGTTTCGCCACCACTGCATAATCTCGAGCGATATATGTCCTTCCTTTCCACAATTATAACATACCTTGAACTGTTGGGACGCTTGACCGATATGTCCTCTTTTCCGTGATTTATAGCATACGACCGGTGGTCGTTTCCTCCCTTAGAACCGCTTGTTCCGCAGACCGCTGCCTTCACATGGTCGTTGTTAAATCTCCTCTTTAAAATCTCCTCCCGACTCGCTTTTTCTATTTTCACGGCTATGATTACCACCAGAGTGGTTACCATTTTTGTCCGTCTGCTTTCTTTTCTCCGCCGGTTATCATTATTCTGCTTGATCGCTATCTCCGGTACGATCCTCGTTATGGTCCTCAACCGACCGTACTTCATATCTCGCCTAATAATTGAGCCCTCATTACAACATCCGAATAGAGAGAAAATTTATGAGAAATGAGATATCGACGACGCCGTTTCAAACCTCTAAGAAACATCCGCCATATACGCTCCTCATTCTCCACCAAATGAGGTGCAAACCTCGATAACTCGCAAACTTTGCCTCGCATCGAGACACCGCCATGTTGTTTTGCTCTAATCTGATGAACTCCACTTCCTTCATACGACGCAACACTTTCGTGAAAGTATTTGTCATTAAATAGTTTCAAACGCTTCCCAAGACATGCCGAAAAAAGTACGGATGGGGTACGCTTCACGCATTCTCCCACCAAGAGTCCGCCGCCACGGAACATAAAGTGGCGAATGGAACCTTCGTTCTCTCCGCATCCCAAGACATCGAATATCTTGGTAATTTGTTTGACCCATGTTTCCGCCATGATCGGATCCGCTTTCCTTAAATTCGTGGTCCCAACTTTTCGAATCGCTTTGCTCGTGATAACCCGTGAATTGCTATCATTTCCTCCTCAGATTTTGAACACGAAGTCTCCTCGTCTCGATTTTGCATGAACCGCAAAAAGCTTCTAAACATCCCCTCGCTCATCATCTCGCCAAGGGGTGTTGTTCACAGAGGAACATTGCCACTGCTGCAGACGCTCTCTCCTCGCTGGTGAGTACAAAGCGCTCCACTGGCCTCATTTCCATTGTTAATATTCTCAATGACATTCTCAAATACATATAAAACAAGGGTTAATTAAGGAAATCAATATATCACATAATATCCTTATATACGACTCCAACTAAAAAATAAGCTTAGTAGACACACTAGCTAAGGATTTACTCGCCTCTCCTCCTAGTTCTATTCCCCGATCTCCGCCAGAGATCATATCCCTAAGCTCGATACCAACCGTGACGCCCCCAAAATAGGTATACATCACCCATTCTCGAGTTGTCAATACATGGTACGTAAACAACTACAACTTTATTATTACAACAAGAAATCTGTGAGTTTGAATACAAATATTATCTTCTGCATAATATCTATACTCAAATAAATCCTCATCACATTTATTGATACATTATTTTACAAAAATGGTGAGGACTACTAAACAACTCTTTCTAAAACCTTCATTCCATACCCCGACTCAGACTCGCTATATTCTCGCCTCCCCGAGAAGAAAAAAATGGAACAAAAAGGAAAAGGGTGAGCTCAACTAGCCCAAGAAAGAATATTACGACTAAGATAATATACAACAAATTATCATTAGTCTTCAACAGGAAAAATCTAATAGAATACAATAGACAACAAATTTTAAATCAATATTCGCAGCTGAAATAATAATTCATTAGAAGAGTTAAGTAGAGAATGCAAACTACTATCTTCTATGTATGAATTTAAAAGTTCATCGCTCATCTTTTATCCCCGTAACATCAATCAATATACATCCGAATCAAATATTCATCTTTGCACTACAGCCAAAGATATTCATCACCGGTCATGTTCATCTAAACACTGCTCATCTTTGCACTACGCCCAAAGATATTCTTCAGAATCATTCATCTTTGCACTACAGCCAAAGATATTCAATAATATCATCATTTAAGACCGAGGATGATGAAAAATATTTTTAAAGAAACGAATCCAAAGGAAACAAAATGACAAGGATTAAGGATTAAGGATTCGTATTTTGTTTTATCCATGTTCAAAAATACCTCAAAAAATAATCATAAGTGGTGTAAAATTCAAGAATGATCAAAACATGGATACAATCAAAGCTAGTATCCGTAATAGATATTTTGACAAAAAGAAGAAATTTTATTTTTCTATGAATAGTGTCAGATACGTGAATAGTGCCAGATATCGTGAATAAGTAACTCCACACCAAAAGATAGAAATTCCACAAAAAACATCTTCACGCTTCACTTAATAGTACTCGTGAATAAGAATCGTGAATAAGAATCATGAATAAGAAACTCGTGAATAAGAACTCATGAATAGTAACCC
Organism: Panax quinquefolius; assembly: GCA_020205615.1. Lineage (NCBI taxonomy): Eukaryota > Viridiplantae > Streptophyta > Magnoliopsida > Apiales > Araliaceae > Panax > Panax quinquefolius. Next base: position 13,393,487 of record CM035166.1, on the reverse strand, counting down.
CGATATGAAAAAGTTCCAAATTTGATAAAAAGTTCCAACCAATATTTCAAAGATAATGATATCAAGAAATAATATCATTTGAGAAGAAAATAACATCCCTTACCTCGAAAGATTAAGACTTCTAATTTGAATACCGTATAAGGTCAAGGAACTTGCAGACCGCCTAACAATACTCAAAGTATACTCACAAGAATACGCCAATATATCGAGAGAGATATAGAGAGAAACTTCAGCTTCTGTGTGTGTTTTTCAATTCTAACCTAAGACCCTATTTATAGAAAATGCTTAAACACCAAAGCAGTAAAATTGAATATAATATTAATATATTTTTTAACATTTTCTTTAGCCCACCTTAGACAACTGATCTCAGCCCATTTGAATCACATGTGAGGCCAACTTAGTTGCAAAAAAAACGTTTTTCTCAAAATAATTAACTAAAACTCCCAAAAATTAATTATTTTAACTTCTAACTTCAATAATTCATAATAAATAGCCCTTTTTATCAAAAAATTCAAATCTCATGAGTTTTTATAGGAAATTCAATTCTCTACAACTTTGCAGAAGAAAGTTTTTCCAAATTCCAAATAGAAATTGACCCGAAATCCACAAACGAAGCGATTTTACAAAGCTATAATCAAATTTCTACCAATAATGGGGTCCACCAACACACAAAACATGTTTTTAAACATTTATTGCAACAAAAATACTCTTCCTCCTCATATACTCATATATCCCACATTCATTGTAAAAATATCACCATTATTATATTATTAAATATAATAATATTTAAAATGAATTATTTTATCGTAAAAGATAAAATATTAATTTTCAAATAATTGTCACATTAAAATTTTTCTCCATCTATATCCACATAAAATCAATATTTTCCTCATCATATAAATCAATAATTAATTATTCACAAATAATATTACAGTAATCACAATATCGACAACCAAAGCGCTCCTGTGAGATAGAGGGGGCTTCCAATAAGAATTTCTTCTCATCATGCGCCAATTAGGTGACCAAACCTCTCCTTAGATGTAACTTTCTAGACATTGCCAATAATGTTATCTAATAATATTATTCAGATAATATGAATTATTGCTTCGATAATGAAAAATACCGTAAATGACAATTATCAAACAACAAAGAATATAAAATATCAACGCAAAGAATTATTAAATCAATAAAATATCGAATAAAGAATTATCAGAACCATTATCGAGTAGTGCCTTCACGTACGTAAGAATCAATAATTGGTGCAATACCGCAAAGCTATCGTGTTTTAACCAATTTAGTATTTTAACAAAGATTAATTCAGAATAACCACGCCGCTATTTTTAAACAACTTATATTTGTCGCTTTCTTCATCCAATCGCTTCAGCATGGGGGCCCACACACGGTCGCTACCGTCAGCATTTAATATTCCCCGACAAAGATTTAATATTCCACTTACCAAACGAATATTCCCCGACAACAATGAATATTTTATAACCACTTGCTTATTTTGAAATATTTATGATTTTACCCTAACTATCCACATTAATCAAATCAACCCTTACTATTTCAAAATAATAAATAGAGAAAATTAAATTTCATTAATAATAAGTTGGGGTCTTACAATTACTATAAGTTGATTATACCGAATAATCCACGGTCATAATCATACCAATCATAAGTCCATCTATGCACTTCAACAGTCTGCAGATGACTTTCAACATATTATAAAATATGAGGATGATGACAATTCAATAAAACAAGTTCAAGAATAATTTTAAAGATTTATAAATTAATTTATCCCGAACTCAATAACGTCCAAATTGTCAACATGATCTTGCTTTGTGGAGTAAAATTCAAAAATGCTCATAAGAATATTTCCATGAAAAGAAAGCGGACGAAGCGTAAATATCGAAGGATATTCCACTAATTTCATGGAGTATAGGCCAAAACTTTAATCAACCGAGTATAATAGAATATATGAAACCGAATGAATTTTTGCCGCCATGCGGTAATCACGTGATATTGATTATTCCAATAGAATAATAAATAATGGAATAATGTAATAATTCACGGTGTATGTAATCCCGCATAGACGAGGTTATTATTCCAATATAATAATAAAGAATGGAACCAAAATCATACGTAATCCGCATGCAGACGGGATGTTCCAAATGTAATAATAAAGAATGGAACCGAGTCATGCGTAATCCGCATGCATGTGATGTTCTAATGTAATAATAAAGAATGGAATAACAACAAAATTCACGGTAAGTACGCGATACCGCATGCATGTGTTATTCAAATGTAATAATAAAGAAATGGAATAATGTAAGAATTTCACCATGTATGTATTTCTTATGACATAGATAGGTTATTCCAACATAATAATAAAGAATAGAATAACAACCCTTACGAGTATTGAAAGAAAATATCTCTCTTCATGAATACGAAAGAATAATACCCCTGACCTTAAAAAAATTGTATACTAGAATAGTGAGGTAGCAGACTTCTCTTCTTCTTTCTCTCTATAATTTCTCTCTATAATAATTGCTCTAAAGCTTTTGTGAATTGGTGAGAAATGAAGGAAGAATGAGCTTCTATTTATAGGAAAATATAGTTTCGATAATTGCACATTTTGGGGCTCGAAATATTATAATATAATACCTTCCTCTTTTTCTCAGATTTTTAATTTAGTCCCGCAAGTATTATCAAACTCAGCACCACCTCCCCCTAATAGTAAATAATGTGAATTAATAGTTCATTCATGTGACTCAATAGTATAATCATGTGAAAAAATTAATTACAGTATAGTACCTTCAACTATACCTCCATTTTTAATTTAGTCATGTAAGTATTATCAATCTTGCACCACCTCCCCTAATAGTACATGAATGTGAATCGATAGTACACACATGTGAATAAATAGTTATAATCATGTGAAATAATAACAATTAATTGCTCATTTATCAGATTAATTACCCGATTGGTCAATATAACCTCCAGACATCAATTATTATCGAAATAAATATCGATTTCCACTAACACTAATAATCCCAACACAATGGAACTATCAATTTCATCTTTAATCAACACAATTTATTCATCATTAATATTATAACTCATAATATTTAACAACCGTGTCGCTTCCTAGAAAGAGGGGGCTTTTTCGATAAGGATTTCTCCTTATCATTTTATAAGATTAGATGACCAAACCTCTCAACGACGTAACTTCTAGACATCACAAATCATTGCAAAATAATAATATGAATAACTTTGTCGTCTCAATTATTGATTTAACAATAATAAATATTATGCAGATGATACTGTGACAATAATTGAATCAATAATATGAGAGATATGATGCAACAATTATTGTAGCAATAATTGAGTATAACTGAGTGACTTCTAACGTAAGCATCAATAATCAATACCGTGACGCCCCCAAAATAGGTATACATCACCTATTCTCGAAATGTCAATACATGGTACGTAAACAACTACAACTTTATTATTACAACAAGAAAAGCGTGAGTTTGAATACAAATATTATCTTCTAGATAATATCTATACTCAAATAAATCCTCATCACATTTATTGATACATTATTTTACAAAAATGGTGAGGACTACTAAACAATCCTTTCTAAAACCTTCATTCCATACCCCGACTGCATACTCGCTATATTCTCGCCTCCCGAGAAAAATGGAACAAAAAGGAAAAGGGTGAGCTCAACTAGCTCAAGAAAGAATATTACGACTAATATAATATACAACAAATTATCGTTAGTCTTCAACAGGAACAATATAATAGAATACAATAGACAACAAATTTTAAATCAATATTCAGCAGCAGAAATAATAATTCATTAGAAGAGTTAAGTAGAGAATGCAAACTACTATCTTCTATGTATGAATTTAAAAGTTCATCGCTCATCTTTTATCCCTGTAACATCAATCAATATACATCTGGAATCAAATATTCATCTTTGCACTACAGGCCAAAGATATTCATCAGTTGGTCATGTTCATCTAAACACCTGTTCATCTTTGTACTACGGCCAAAGATATTCTTCAGAAATCATTCATCTTTGCACTACTAGCCAAAGATATTCTTAAGAAATCATTCATCTTTGCACTACAAAGCCAAAGATATTCCATAATATCATCATTTAAGACCGAGGATGATGAAAATATTTTTTTAAAGAAACGAATCCAAAGGAAACAAAATGACAAGGATTAAGGATTAAGGATTCGTACTTGGTTTTATCCACGTCCAAAAATACCTCAAAAATAATCATAGTGGTGTAAAATTCAAGAATGATCAAAACATGGATACAATCGTAGTTAGATCCGTAATATATGTTTTGGACGAAAAAGAAGAAATTTTATTTTTCTATTGAATAAATATCGTATACGTGAATAGTCAGATATCGAATAATAAAGTCTTGATACGTGAATAGTATCTCACACCAAAAGATAGAAATTCTACAAAAACATCTTCACGCCTACTTAATAAGACTGTGAATAAGAACTCGTGAATAAGAACTCGTGAATAAGAACCCATGAATAAGAACCCATGAATAGTAACCCCGATACGAAAAAAAAGTTCCAAATTTGATAAAAACTTCAGATCAATATTTCAAAGATAATGATATTGAAGAAATAATATCATTACGAAAAAAAATAATATCCCTTACCTCGAAAGATCAAGATTTCTAAATTAGAATCACCGGATAAAGGTCAAGGAACTTGCACCGCCTAGCAATACTCAAAGTATACTCAAAATACTCACAAGAATACGCCGATAATATAGAGAGAGAAACTTCAGCTAAATGTGATTTTCAATTCTAACCTAAGACCCTATTTATAGAAATTGCTTAACAAAGTTAGCGTAAAATTTAATAAATTAATATATATATATCAAATTCATACGCCAACCTTAGAATTCAGATCCTAGCATTTCCCACATGCCACCTTCTAGAAAAGTAAGAAAAAAACGTTTTTCATAAAATAAATAATTAAAACTTTCAAAAATTAATTATTTCAGAACTTCAGAGCTTCAAAAATTCATAATTAATAGCCCTTTCATCAGAAAATTCGAATCTCGCGAGTTTTTATAGGAAATTCAATTCTCTACAACTTTGCAGAAGAAAGTTTTTCCAAATTCCAAATGTAAATCGACCAAATCCACAAACCAAGCGATTTTACAAAGTGCTATAATCAAATTTCACTAATAAATGGGGTCCACCGACATGTTTAACATGTTTTAAACATTTATTGCAACAAAATACTCTTCCTCCTCAGTATACTCATATATCCCACATTCATTGTAAAAATATCACCATTAATATATTATTAAAATAATATATTTAAATGAATTATTTTATCGTAAAAGATAAAATTTCAATTTTCAACAATTGTCACTATAAAATTTTCTCCATCTATATCCACATAAAATCAATATTTTTCTCATCATATGAATCAATAATTAATTATTCATAAATAATATTACGTAATCACAATATCGACAACCGTGCGCTTCCTGAGAAAGAGGGGCTTTCCAATAAGAATTTCTTCATCATGCAAGCAAATTAGGTGACCAAACCTCTCCTTAGATGTAACTTTCTAGACATTGCCAATAATGTTATCTAATAATATTATTCAGATAATATGAATTATTGCTTCGATAAAGAAAAATACGTGTAATGACAATTATCAAACAACAAAGAATATAAAATATCAACGCAAAGAATTATTAACTCAATAAAATATCGAATAAGAATTATCAGAACCATTATCGAGTAGTGCCTTCTTACGTAAGAATCAATAATTGGTGCAATACCGCAGTAACCGCTTCAACAACGCGTATTAGTGTGTTTTAACCACCGGGTATTCCAACAAAGATAATTGTAAATAACTACGCCAAGTTATTTTTAAACAACTTATATTTGTCGCTTTCTTCATTCAATCGCTTTCACATTATGGGCTCCACACATGGTCACACTGTCGCATTTAATATTCCCCACAAAGACGAAATATTCCACCACCAAACGAATATTCCCCGACAATAATGAATATTTTATAACCACTTGCTTATTTTGAAATATTTCATGTATTTAACCCTTAACTATCCACATTAATCAAACCAACCCTTACTATTTCAAAATAATAAATAAAGGAAATTCCTTTTATTTAAAAAATTTTGGTCTTACAACCTCCCTCCTTATGAAATTTCGTCCCTCGAAATCGACGTGACGCACTCGGTGTTTTCAAAAGGTGAGGATACCTCGCTTTCATTTCCGCTTCCAATTCCTGTGTCATTTCCTCTATAAATGATTCCTCCACAAAACTTTAACTTGTGGTATGACCTTTTCATGCGTAGGACATGCTCCTTCCTATCCAAGATCTTGACAGTACCTCATCATACGTTAAGTCTTCTACTATCTCGTCCTGTTTCTAACTCAATAACGTGGTTCGGGTCTTTCACATATTTACGAAGTACGATATGTGAAACACATTATGAACACGAGACATACTTTGAGGTAACGCAAGTCTATAGGCTACATTTCCTACTCGGTCAAGAATTTGAAATGGACCAATAAATCGTGGATCGAGCTTTCCTCTCTTCCCAAATCTTGTAACTCCCTTCCATGGAGCAACTCGCAACAATACATGATCCCCACATTAAATTCCACGCCCTTTCGATGAAGATCCGCATAACTCTTTTGTCGATCTTGTGCCGCTTTTTATACGCTGTCGAATCATTTGGATCTTTTCGGTGAGTCATATCGTATTAACTCGGGTCCCAACAATGTTGCTTCACCCACCTCATCCCAACATATCGAGAGCGACACTTTCGGCCCATATAATGCTTCAAATGGAGCCACACCTATACTTGCTTGATAACCATTGTTGTAGGAGAATTCCACCAATGGTAAATACTTATCCCAACCGCCTTGAAGTCTAGGACACGAGTCTTAATAAATCTTCAAGAGTTTGAATAGTCCTCTCGATTGTCCGTCCGCTTGGGGATGGTATGTCAAACTAAATCGCAAATCTGCGCTCCATAGCTTTTTGCAAGCTAACCCAAAATCTTGAAGTGAATCTTGGGTCACGATCCAAACTATGGATACAGGCATGCCATGCAACCTCACAATCTCATTCACGTATATACTAGCAAGACGCTCAAGGAATAAGTCTCCGTATTGGCAAGAAATGAGCGCGACTTGGTTAATCTATCAACAATAACCCAAATAGCATTAATGCCTTGAGAAACCGTAGGAAGACCTCAGAATCGAAATCCATGGTAATGTGTTCCCACTTCCATTCCTAATCTCAAGTGGTTGCAACGGACCCTTAGGTACTAGATGCTCCGCTTTTACACGCCGACAAGTTAAACACATCGAGATAAACTTTGCAATCTCTCTCTTCATATTGTTCCACCAAAATGTATGTCAAGATCACGATACATTTTAGTACTTCCAGATGGATTGCAAAATGGCGTATTGTGTGCCTCCATCATAATCTTGTACTTCAAATCGTAGTCGTTAGGAACACAAAGTCTAGAGTGGACTCAAGTATTCCTTCTTCATCAATTCTCGCTCGAATAGCTCCTTCTTGTACTTTCTTCTTCATACGATCACCCCGGCCTGCGGGGCTTGAGCAACCTTAACTTTTTCTATTAAAGTTGGCCCTATCGTATACTTGACATCATCGCACTCGCTCCGCATATGATCTTCTACTCAATGCGCCACTACCACCACGCTCGCTTTTACCAGATGGTATTGAATAGTGTGGTCGTAGTCTTTCAATAGCTCGAGCCAACGTCATTGCCGCGTGTTGAGTTCTTTTTTTTGAGTGAAGAAATATTTAAGGCTTTTATGGTCCGAATATATCTCCACTTTCTCCCCATATAGATAGTGCCTCTATATTTTTTACGAAACGATCATCGCTTGCCAACTCTAGATCATGAGTAGGATAATTCCTCTCATACTCTTTTAAGTTGTCGCGAGGCATAAAGCTATGACTTTCCCACGTTGCATGAGAACACATCCTAACCCTTTGCTCAAGCATCATCAGAGATAACAAATCCATCCGAACCAGATGGTATTATTAGAACAGTGCCAAATAAGTCTCCTCTTAAGCTCTTGGAAACTCTTCTCGCATTCTTCGCTCCAAACGAATTTTGTATCCTTCCGAAGTTAGCTGAGTTAATGGAGTAGCGATTCGAGAAAACCTTCCACGAATCTCCGATAATAACCAAATAAGCCCAAAAAGCTACGTGATTTCACCACCGACTTGGTTGCTCTAACTTTGATTGCTTCAATCTTCGCGGATCAACAGATACTCCATGTTTCGACACCACGTGCCCAAGGAATGCTACTTCTCGCCGAACTCGCATTTCTTCAATTTGGCATATAGTTGGTTTTCACGAAGCCTTTGGAGTACCAAATTCAAATGGTGCTCATGATCTTCACGGCTTTTGGAATATATGAGGTGTCATCAATAAAGACAACAACGAATTGATCCAAATATTCCTTGAATACTTGGTTCATCATATCCATGAAAGCCAGCAGGAGCATTAGTCAATCCGAAGAGACATGACTAAGAATTCATAATGCCCATACCGAAGTTCTCGAAGGCGCTTTGAATATCCTCGATTCTAATCTTCACCGATGATATCCGTAACGAAGATCGATTTTTGAAAAGAATTGTGCCTCTGCAATCGGGTCAAACAAGTCATCAATACGAGGTGAGGATACCTATTCTTGATGGTGACATGGTTCAATTCCCGATAGTCAATACAAAGTCGCATACTCCCGCTCTTTTCTTCTTTACAAATAAAATAGAGCACCCCAAGGAGATGTACTAGGGCCAATGAAACCGATGTCCAACAATTCCTGCAGTTGGACCTTTAACTCTGAAGTTCAATAGGAGCCATTCGATACGGGGTTTTAGAAATGGGCTTTGTACCGTGTTCAAGATCAATAAAGAATTCAACTTCACGCTACGGGGGTAGACGGGAAGTTCTTCGAAATACGCCGGAAAAGTCAATAACAACAGAATATTATTCAAATTTGACGTGTCTTTATTCAAATCCATAACATGGGCTAAGAAAGCTTGACATCCGCTTTTTAATAAACGAATAGCTTTATGATTAGATATGACAAAGATTGATTTTAATGGTTTAGTTGCTTGAATTAAGTAAAAAAGTTGGTTAGGAATATGAAAACTAACAACCTTACGAAAACAATCAATTTTGGCATGATGAGTAGTTAACCAATCAATCCCTAAAATCACATCAAAAGCAAGTATCTTTAAAGAGATAAGGTCAACAGGTAAGGTAATGGTGCCAACTTGAATCAAACAAGATTTATAAACAATGGGATGTGATGAAAGTTTCTCCTAACGAGTTTCCACAGATAGGTCAAAGTCTCTATTTCTCTTGAGTCAAGTTTAAACGTTGAGCACATGCAGGAGAGATAAATGAATGGGTAGCACCGGTATCAAGTAAGGTATATACTTCGCAAGAATTTATAATTAACTAACCCGTGCTAACTTCGTTCGGGTTCCTCGTATTTTTGACCGGTCACGACAAACGCTCTTCCAAGAACCGTTGACTTTGACTTTTCTGGGACATCCTTTTGAGTCACCATTCACGCTGGACTGGGTTTCGATATCGTACAATCTCGAGCGATATGTCCTTCTTTTCCACAATTATAGCATACCTTGGAAGGCTTTGAACAGTTTGACCTTATATGTCCCTCCTCTCCACATCTCAGTAGATCTAACCGGCGATCGTTCTCTTCCCTAAAATTTGTTGATGGTGCCGATGTTCTTCTGCCGACGCCTTTCCGTCATCGTTAAATCTTCTCTTTTAGATTGGACATCTCTTTCCATAATATCAACGCGTCGTCGCGCTTTTTACCCATGCATCACTCATTCTCACTCGCTCGCTTATTTCTTCTTTCAAATTTCGATTCCACTTTTATCATCTTATACTCGCCAAAGAGTGCTTCGCTCAAGCATCACGTGTCGGGTAACACAAGCTTGAATCGTTGATCCTTTTGCTCCACGATCGCCTCGCAATTCTTTTTAGCTTGCTCTTCTAACTCATGAATACGATTTTGCAATTCTATATTTCGATCATAAAATACCTCTAATAAACTCTCTTCAGTACCTCTTCTTCCTCTTCTTCCTCACTCTCACCGTTACCTCTGCGATTATCTCTCGTGCAACTATCAATTCTTCACTCACCACATGGATATCTCTAATTCCTTCTTCGCTTTGACATCACATTATCCCGGTCATGGCGATTAGAGGTGTCTCCACGATCTCATTCACTCCATTGTTAACGCTCTCGCCGGCCATTCTAAAAAACTATCATAAAACAAGGGTTAATTAAATAAATTAACAAATCACATAATACCCTATATATATGACCAACCAACAAATAAGCTTAGGTAGACACACTAGCGAAGGATTTACTCGTCTCTCCTCCTAGTTCTATTCCCGATCTCCGCCAGAGATCATATCCCTAAGCTATGATATTCAATCAAACTCGACACCAACTTGTGGTCAAGACCTCACATTGATACTATCGGTTTGCCACATCATAGAATCAAGGCGTCCCCTACGGAGAGTCCGCTTCTGCATCCCCCATCAACAGAAGTCACCAAATGAGAGGCTCGGGGCTCTTTACTTATGGCTCGATACCAACTGTGACGCCCCAAAAATAGTATATACATCACCTATTCGAAGTTGTCAATACATGGCAAAGCTTAACTACAACTTTATTATTACAACAAGAAAAGCTGTGAGTTTGAATACAAATATTATCTTCTGTATAATATCTATACTCAAATAAATCCTCATCACATTTATCGATACATTATTTTACAAAAATGGTGAGGACTACTAAACAATCCTTTCTAAAACCTTCATTCCATACCCCACTGCACTCGCTTATATTCTCGCCTCCAGAGAAAAATGGAACAAAAAGGAAAAGGGTGAGCTCAACTAGCTTTCAGAAAGAATATTACGACTAAGATAATATACAACAAATTATCGTTAGTCTTCAACAGGAAAAATATAATAGAATACAATAGACAACAAATTTTAAATCAATATTCGCAGCAAATAATAATTCATTAGAAGAGTTAAGTAGAGAATGCAAACTACTATCTTCTATGTATGAATTTAAAAGTTCATCGCTCATCTTTTATCCCCGTAACATCAATCAATATACATCCGAATCAAATATTCATCTTTGCACTATAGGCAAAGATATTCATCACCGTCATGTTCATTTAAACACTGCTCATCTTTGCACTACGGGCCAAAGATATTCTTCAAAATCATTCATCTTTGCACTACGTGCCAAAGATATTCTTAAGAAATCATTCATCTTTGCACTACAAGCGCCAAAGATATTCCATAATATCATCATTTAAGACCGAGGATGATGAAAATATTTTTTAAAGAAATGAATCCAAAGAAACAAAATGACAAGGATTAAGGATTAAGGATTCAGACTTGGTTTTATCCACGCCCAAAAATACCTCAAAATAATAATCATAGTGGTGTAAAATTCAAGAATGATCAAAACATGGATACAATCGAAGTTAGTATCCGTAATATATGTTTTGAGACGAAAAAGAAGAAATTTTATTTTCTATTGAATAAGACCAGATACGTGAATAAAGTCAGATATCGTGAATAGTCAAGATATCGTGAATAGTAACTCACACACCAAAAGATAGAAATTCCACAAAAACATCTTCACGCTTTCATGAATAGTACTCGTGAATAAGAAACTTCGTGAATAAGAACTCATTAATAAGTAACTTCGTGAATAAGAACTCATCATGAATAAGAACCCATGAATAGTAACCCCCGACATGAAAAAGTTCCAAATTTGATAAAACTTCAGATCAACATTTCAAAGATAATGATATTGAAGAAATAATATCATTACTGAAAAAAATAATATCCCTTACCTCGAAAGATCGGTAGATTTCTAAATAGAATCACGGTATAGTCTTTGAAGGGACTTGCACCGCCTAGCAATACTCAAAGTATACTCAAAATACTCACAAGAATACGCTCGATAATATAGAGAGAAAACTTCAGCTTTAAGGTGTGATTTTCAATTCTAACCTAAGCACCCTATTTATAGGAAATTGCTTAGAACACCAAAGCAGAAAATTTAATAAATTAATATATATATATCAAATTCATACGCCAACCTTAGAATTCAGATCCTAGCATTTCCCACATGCCACCTTCTAGAAAAGTAAGAAAAAAAACGTTTTTCATAAAATAAATAATTAAAACTTTCAAAAATTAATTATTTCAGAACTTCAGAGCTTCAAAAATTCATAATTAATAGCCCTTTCATCAGAAAATTCGAATCTCGCGAGTTTTTATAGGAAATTCAATTCTCTACAACTTTGCAGAAGAAAGTTTTTCCAAATTCCAAATGAAATCGACCAAATCCACAAACCAAGCGATTTTACGTGCTATAATCAAATTTCAATCAATAAATGGGGTCCATTTACATGTTTAACATGTTTTAAACATTTATTGCAACAAAAATACTCTTTCCTCCTCAGTATACTCATATATCCCACATTCATTGTAAAAATATCACCATTAATATATTATTAAAATAATATATTTAAATGAATTATTTTATCGTAAAAAGATAAAATTTCAATTTTCAACAATTGTCACTATAAAATTTTCTCCATCTATATCCACATAAAATCAATATTTTTCTCATCATATGAATCAATAATTAATTATTCATAAATAATATTACGTAATCACAATATTGACAATCGTGCGGCTTCACGGAAGAGGGCTTTCCAATAAGAATTTCTTCTTCTTGGCGCAATTAGGTGACCAAACCTCTCCTTGTATGTAACTTTCTAGACATTGCCAATAATGTTATCTAATAATATTATTCGGATAATATGAATTATTGCTTCGATAAAGAAAAATACCGTGTAATGACAATTATCAAACAACAAAGAATATAAAATATCAACGCAAAGAATTATTAACTCAATAAAATATCGAATAAATTCTTATCAGAACCATTATCGAGTAGTGCCTTCTTACGTAAGAATCAATAATTGGTGCAATACTGCAGTAATCGCTTTCAACAACGCGCAGATATTAGTGTGTTTTAACCACCGGGTATTCCAACAAGATAATTTGAATAACTACGTATTATTTTTAAACAACTTATATTTGTCGCTTTCTTCATTCAATCGCTTTTTTCAGTTATGGGGCCCATACACATGGTCATGCTACCGTCGTATTTAATATTCCCGACAAAGATTTAATATTCCACGACCAAACGAATATTCCCGACAATAATGAATATTTTATAACCACTTGCTTATTTTGAAATATTTGCGTATTTAACCCTTAACTATCCACATTAATCAAATCAACCCTTACTATTTCAAAATAATAAATAAAGGAAATTCCTTTTATTTAAAAATTTCTTGGTCTTACAAATACCGCAATGTTACTATGCAACCACGCCAGATTCTTTATATTTTTACTTCTACCGGTAATTCAACAGTTTTAAATCTGGTAACACTTTCGTAGTTATTTTTATAAAAAGATAATTACATGGCTTTTTACTAACTACTACAATACTTACATTATGGGGTCAATTATGATTGTCAGTCGTATTTAATATTCCCCATTAAAACGAATATTCCCAATTATCGAATATTATATAACCACTTGCTTATTTTGCAAAATTTGTAAATATTACCCACAACTATAACATTATATCAAATCCACACCATAATATTCAAAAATATATTTTGAAAAAATTATTTTTTATTTATAAAAATTAGAGTCTTACAACAATTAAAATTGGAGGTGGAAGTATAAGAGGAAGACGGGAGTAGGAGGAAGAAAAGAACTACTAATCAGACCAATTTCTAATTATTTGAGTCACCAATTTTTCAAATTTATTAATTTGATTACGTCAACTTATGTCATTGATGTAAGTCTCTTTATATATAAAAATAGTTGATAGTTGATTATCAAACCCATAAAATTTGAATTATTAATAAATTTAAAATACTTTTAATGGTTATAATTTATCAACTTATATTTAAAAGAAACTAATACAAAATTGATTGTAAACATGTATTTAGTGACATTTTATATTTATTTAAATGATATTCTCTCTGTTTTTTTTACCTGTCGTTTTGCAGTTATTTTTTGTTCTTATTTACATGAAGTTTTACTTTTCTAAAAAAAATTAACTTATATATTTTCTTTCCTTAATTATCTATTTTCTAAAATAGTGGAATTACACTATCAATACAAATGCTTTCCGTCCATTCTAAATAGAGGTGTAATTACACCACATGCAAATTTCTTCTTCTTCTTTTCATGTTCTTCGTCTTTTTTTTTTAATGGAAGTTTAAAAGAGATAACATCATCAACATATTTATCATGTCAATGGTATATTAGATAATTAATACACTTTTAACTACTTATATAAATGATTACCTTAATTATTGTGTATATATCTAAAATATCATGTATATATAAACTAAGGGAGTATTTAATACTTTTAGTTATATTTATTACTTTGTCAACATAATAATTATTGCTCTATTATACTTCCTCCGTTCCTTAATATATGTCGTTTTAGACATGTGCACAAGAATTAAGGAAATGATTGAAAAATATTAACTATATTATCAATTGTCTATAATACCCTTCACCTCACTTATCTTATAAATATGGATCAAAAAATTAGGTGGAGTAATAAGGGGCAATTTGGAAAAAATAGTAATCAATTCTCCTAGATAAGCACAAACAACAAATAATTAAGAATATAAAAGAGAGTCTAAAACGACCTACATATAAGAATGGAGGGAGTACTACCTCTATTTCATAATATTTGACTTTTTAGAAAAAAAAAATTATTCTTATTTATTTGTCGTTTATAATTTTTTAAAAGAATAAATTATTTATTTTTTTATATCACCTCTAACTTCTCTTATTGTACCAAGAATTTTTCTCCCTTATATTAGTAATTTTCAACTTCTCATAAAGGGATAGTGATAAAATTTTATATAAATTTTAATTATTAAATGATAATATTAAATTACCTTCTTAATTCATATATATTAAAGTAAAATTACTATTATGAGTAGAAATTATAAATGGGGAGAAGGTTAAAAAATGCCCCTAACTTTTACCGCGATGTCTATCGAACATCCTATACTTTTTTTTTTATTCAAAAGTACCCTTAACGTTACACTTTTTGGGTCAACCGTGCCCCTGCCGTTAACAAAAGACAAACGGAATTAAAATTTCGTTGGCGTGGCTGACACGTGGAGGTTTAAAGGGAGAAGGTTCAAAAATGCCCCTGACATATGTAAATATGTTATTTAATCAAAACAAAAAAATTCTAAAATTCAAAATAAATAAAAAACATAATATATTTACATCATTTAATCAAAATACTAAAATTCAAATTATTTTGTTAACTAATCAAAACAACTAATTAAATAAAATAAGTTGTATAACATATTTACATCGTTTAATCAAAATACTAAAATTCAAAAATATAACATATTTACATCATATACTAATTAAAAGAAATACTAAAATACTAATTAAAAAAATACTAAAATACTAAAAAATCAAATTAAAAAATACTAAAATACTAAAATTCAAATTATTTTGTTAATTAATCAAAACAACAAAAATTCAAATTACATCATTAAAATACTAAAATCATAATACTAAATACTAATTGATATAAAATTTTTAAATTACTAAAATTATAATACTAAATAATATTTTAAATTACTAAAATATTAAAATATTAAAATTGATATGATTTTAAAATTGATAATACTCAGTTTAAAATTGATAATACTAAAATATTTTTAAATTGATATGATTTTAAAAATTAATATGAATAATGCTAAATATGTGCTTGATTGTAATTGATTGTAAATATGAATAATGAATACTATGGCGATAAACTAAAAGTAGTGTTCTATTAAAATAAAAAAGTCATTGAATTTAATTAAAATCATGCAAAAGAATCAATAAGTTTAATCCAGTAAATGAGTATATTTGTTAAAGTATTTCTAAAGCTACTAATTAAATACAACAATTACATAACGTTAGAAACAACGTAAAGATGTCGATATTTTTATTTTTTCTTTCTCTAAAACAAATTAATTATGAAGTTACTAAGAAAACTCTACTAATATTACCTGATTCAAAATAAAATTATGAAGTTATAGAATTAAAGATTAATTAGTATTTAGTATTATAATTTTAATATTTTAATGATGTAATTTGAATTTTTGTTGTTTTGATTAATTAACAAAATAATTTGAATTTTAGTATTTTTTAATTTGATTTTTTAGTATTGTAGTATTTTTTAATTAGTATTTTAGAATTTTTTTAATTAGTATTTGATGTAAATATGTTATGTTTTGAATTTTAGTATTTTGATTAAATGATGTAAATATGTTATACAACTTATTTTATTTAATTAGTTAACAAAATAATTTGAATTTTAGTATTTTGATTAAATGATGTAAATATGTTATGTTTTTTTTTATTTTGATTTTTTTTTTTTGATTAAATAACATATTTACATATATCGAGGCGTTTTGAACCTTCTCCTTTAAGCTTCTCCAATGTGTCACCACGCCAAATGAAATTTTAACCCATTATTTTCTCTTACATTAAGCAGGCGAACTACAATTGACCAAAAAGTGTAACTTTAAAGGTATTTTTGGGTAAAAAAAATATAATATGCTCGATAAATATCGCGATAAAAATTAAGGGCATTTTTGAACCTTCTTCCGTTATAAATGACCTTTACATTCTTTGAAGTAGTATTAACAAATCAGGAGCTATAAATAAAAAAATAAGCCATTTGTCCCCTGTCCCTCACTTCAAGCAATGATAATCAAAACTACGTATCATTTTGGACTTATATGTTAAGTACTAGAAGTTATCAACTGATAGGTCAGTAGAAAAAGATAGAGAAGACTCCCGCCAAACGCATCGAAGATAGCGAGACCAAGTCCTCCCCACCACTACCTCTCTATAATGTTCTCTCTCTTCCCCGCAGCCTTTGCAATCAAGCTTTCTTCAGCAGGAACCCTAGAATTTTATTCTGCGCTCTAGATCTGATTTTTTCGTTTTCAATTATCTAATTTTCCTATTTTGATTTGTTGTTTTTGTGTGTTTGGATTTGGAAATTCCTTGGCGGTGTGATAATGTCATCGTTAAGCAGAGAATTGGTGTTTCTCATACTTCAATTTCTGGAAGAGGAGAAGTTTAAAGAGTCTGTTCACAGGTAATTTCTCTAATTCTTGTGTCCTGTTTAGTTGTAGAGAAATGAAAATGGGCAAATTAGTATTTTTATTTTTGTTTGGCGATTCTATTTGAAGGAGGAAAAACTTATCTCAAATAGTTGATTAGTTGTCGGGGGGTTTAGTTGTCTGGAGGTCCTTTTATTTAATTTTTAATTTCAATGTGTTTAGTATAGTTATAATTAAAGTTACAGTAGCATTGAACTGTTAATGATGTTATACTAAATTAGTCGGAAACTAATTAAACTTAAATTTAATGAGTTCTTTATTTTATTTTATTTTTCTATTTTATTTTATTTTATTTTTTGCATTTATATGATTGAAGTTAATAACATTTTGAGTGTCTTTGTGAGGTGAATTTAGTTGAATAAATTAGTTTATTAATTCAAGTTAAGTGATTGAGTTAGTTTAAATGTTGTTGTGAGTTTTCTAATTGAATAATTAAAAAGCTGAGCCAATAGGTTAAATGGCTCAGTTTTGTGAAAGTTTGGATTTCATTATTACTGTTGAATGTTTTGTTTCAAATTCAAATTGAGGAATTTGACTACCGAAAATGTTTGATTTTGATATGGAGTATATATTTTATAGGCTCGAGCAAGAATCAGGGTTTTTCTTCAATATGAAGTACTTTGAGGAAAAGGTTCATGCTGGTGAATGGGATGAAGTTGAAAAATACCTCTCTGGATATACAAAAGTGGACGACAACAGATATTCCATGAAGATATTCTTTGAAATCCGGAAACAGAAGTATCTTGAAGCTCTTGATCGGTATATTAAAAATATATTTGTCTTGATATTTTGATAAATATTGTCTTTGTTTACAAATGGTTTGATTTTTGTAAACGTGTTTGGATTTGTACTTCTAATTATTAGGCAAGACAAAGCCAAAGCTGTTGAGATACTAGTGAATGATTTGAAAGTGTTCTCAACATTCAACGAAGATTTGTATAAAGAAATCACTCAGTTGCTAACGTTTGGCAATTTCAGGTAATATATTTTTTTGTTTGGCAAGTAATATTGTTGCAGTAGTAAAGTAAATTTGCAAGTTTTCCTTCTATCTCTTACTTGGTCAGAAAAGTGAAAAGCAATCCATTCCCTAGATTATTTGGTTTTCCGTCGGCATGGCAATTAAGGTGAGAAAAGGTCTTGGATCTCGAATTTGTTGTTGTCTGGTCCTGAAGCTGTAAATTGTCATTTACTGGTCCTGTAGATGTAATTTGTCCTCGACTGATCCTGAAGCTCAAAATTGTCATTATCTGACATTTTCAAAACTAAAACTCAGTCAACTTATCTTTAATACATTGCTTTGGTCTAGTTGAGGTAAGTTCTTGTCTTTAATTTGTTTATGGACTGTTGTGGCAAGGTCTTTAATTTATTAGTAGATACTGCATATTACGATATTTCTAATTTATTTTCAAGTCAATTGGTTCTCAGAGATAACAGGGAACTAATATGCTATAAAAATCTTACAAATGGTGCAATTTAAGAAAATTTCCCTTTTGCTTTCAATGATATATTCAATAACCGAATGGACTTTTATTTCTTGATTTTTTTATTTGCTGATGTGTTGCACAAGTTATATTAATTAAATGTAATTTAAGTTATGTTCTCGGTAATTCTTATCATTGTTTATTTATGAGTCACGATTGGTCAGATTTGTTGAAGTAATCTATGTTCTGTGCTGTCAGGGAAAATGAGCAACTATCTAAGTATGGTGACACCAAAACAGCTCGTGGCATAATGCTGCTAGAGCTTAAGAAACTAATTGAAGCAAATCCTCTTTTCCGTGAGAAGCTTGTTTTTCCTACCCTTAAGTCATTAAGATTGAGGACTCTAATTAACCAAAGGTATGGTTGTTGTTTGTTAGAGGAATATGCAAGATAGATTTATCTAGGTATTTCAAAGTTGCACCCTGTAAGTAAGTTGTACTCTGCTCCTTAATAGATTTCTTTTATGCTCTTTCTTTATCTTATTGTTTCTCTTGCTGAAAATTGTGAATCAAGTTTTCTTTTCCTGAAACAGCTAACAATATCCACTAATTGTTGTAGAACTGTTTGTATCATTTTCTAATTTTATTCAAAAGACTTGCATTATTTTCATAAGCAATGAGTGGATATTTTTATTGATATATGTCCCACTCTTTTCCAGCTGCATTACTATAGTTGTTGATATCTCAGTAATTCTTGACAAGAGAAGCATATATACATATGGATATTAAATTCGTTGTGTATAAGTTCTGGAAATTGGCTGTCTGCTGGTCTTTTTGCTTGATATCTCACATATATTACTGTTGATTTATTAACAATTGTGTTCATTACTCCCGTTGGACCTCTGAAGTATGATCTTATGGTCTATATACAGTTTAAACTGGCAGCACCAGCTGTGTAAGAGCCCAAGGCCAAATCCAGACATAAAGACCTTATTCACTGACCATACATGTGCACCTTCAAATGGTGCTCTTGCACCAACAACTGCCAATCTTCCAGCTGCAGTTGCAAAGCCTACTTCTTTTACATCGCATGGAGCTCATGGTGTATGATACCTTCAATCCAAGAAATTTTCTGTTTGTACTTCCTTTTTCTTTTCCTTGTTATACGTATCAATGTACAACCAATAAAACTTTTGTTTTCATTGTCATATGCAGCCCTTTTCGCCTGCTGCAGCAGCGGCGGCCAATGCTAATGCTGCAGGTTGGATGGCAAATGTCGCTGCTTCTTCATCTGTTCAAACAGCTGTTGTTGCTCCATCAACTTTACCTATTCTTCCGAATCAAGGTCAGAGTTCTTACTTTTAATCAGATCTGGTATCATAGCATTTGCAATTCCTTGAATGACAGATTTGTCCAAATCGACTTGATTTTTGTGATAAACTTTCAAACACTTTCTACATATGGGGAATAATTTGGTGTGAGCAGGGGCGGATTTTAAGTGTTCAAGCACATGTATTGACATCATGAACAATACCAAAAAAACACTTAATAACGCACTCATGTTTGTTCACATACGTAAAACAACGGCCATTTGTTCTTTAATTGATGAATCACGAGCCTCATCAACTAACAAAGAGAAAACATTATCTCTATCTTTGCAACTATAGCTTTTGTGGTCAAAAATGCAGTGACACTACAAATGTGATTGAAGGTGTTGTCAATTTGTGGTTCCCCGAAGCATTTTTCAACACAACTTTATTCACTTCATCATTGTTCTCGGATAAAACTTTACGATAGAAAGAAACAAACCTCCCCTTTTTGAAGCATCTGATTCATCATGGCCACAGAAAGACAACCCCTCACTTAAAAGCAACCAAACACACTTAATAGATGAGAGCAAATGAGGGTTGCAAACTTTTTTTTCTTGGTCAGATATATCGGCAAGTTTGATATCTATGTGTTCCTTTCGGTTCCTCAAATCATGACATGCTAACATGCATTGTCTATGAATACTGTTAGTTGACTCTCCAACATGTTCAGATAATTATTTCATCTTCCTCCAATTATTAAATCCATTACCGACAAATGTATTCCCATCTCCTTGACCACCGATATCAGCTTTGAATAGATAACAATATAAGCAAAAAATTGCATCTTCCTTTTCACTATATATTCCAACCAACCGGTGTTCTTTTTGTACCATTCAGGATTAAATCTACGTTTCTCTTCGTAAATAACAGTCTAAGGAAATTTGGAAAGCATTGGTTGATGAGGGCCCTTAAGCAAATATCCTTGGCAAATACTCTTTCTTGTTAGCATCATATTCCATTATAGATGGATTGGCAACAAGTTCCTCTTCTAAATTGAATTCAACATGGGATTGAGAATTGATATTTTGAGATGGTTCTTGGATAGGGGTTTCATTTGAGAGATTTTGAGTACTCATCGACTCAGATGGATTGTGATGTTGATGATTTATTTATGGAAGGTTTGAATTTTAACCACATGTCATGAATGCCTAAATTATACAACAACCTCAAACAAACAATTATTGTATGCAACAAAAATAGATTTCTATAATATACAACACATAAATATTTATAATCCAAACTAAAAAAGGAATTTCAAAATAAAAAACATTTAGATACAATTTATAAACTTTACTTGTCATAGTTCAATTGGAATGATTCCCAAACAATTACAATTTCAACCGTATGCTCAAAGTCTCAAACCAAATTTGTTTTCTATATTGAAACAAAATCAAGCCACAATATTCAAAATCACAATTCACAAACATAACAAATTAAAAAAAAAATTGGAGAAGAGGAGAAGTCGCAGAGCGATGGAGATGTAGTATACTTTGTATGACTGTACCCGTCGCAGAGATGTAGTATGCTCTAAAAGAGGAAGTGGAATGAGTAACAAAACCCAAGCAGAAGCAGCCGCCAAGCTGGAACGAGTGTTATTAAGTATGCTCTGTACTTTGTATTTAGAATTAGAATGAAACTTTTATTTTTTATATTTTTTCTTCTCTAAGTTTAATTCTTACATTAATTTGCCCCCTTGCCCTTTAGTTTATTAACTTATATTTCTGCCCCTGCCCCTATAAAAAAAAGGTCAGCTGCCTATGCTGCCCTGCTAGTACATCTGCCCCTGGGTGTGAATACAAATCCTCCAAGTATACATTTTTTTAGTAAGTTTTAATTTTCTCCTTTATTTTATTTAATTATTTTTTTGGGTATGTTGATAAGAGGATTGGTGGTTATGATTCTGGAAACTTCTTCACCTTCTATTTATACCTCCCCCCCCAATAAAAAACACAAAGCAAGTGAACAAGTTTGGACTCTTAGAAATTCTTGACCTTTGTGGAAGATAATGTCAACTGGCGAATCTTTATTTGTTTATTCTCTGTTATGCACTAATTGCAATGTTATCATTGAACTTTATTTGCTTGTCAAGTTTTTACTGTTATTTATTTGCATGTATCTTAGTGAATCTGCACTGACATACTTCACTTGTCTTTGTGTTTCCCCCCCTCCTTTTCCTGTATAGTTTCAAGTTTGAAACGTCCAATAACACCTCCACCTATCTATAGTATGCTTGACTATCAGAAAGCTGAACACGAACATTTAATGAAACGTTTGAGGTCTGCACCGTCTGTTGAGGAGGTAATTGCAAAAGGCTTGTTGTTTCTCATTTTCTATTCAGCATTTGTTATTTTAGCGTTTCATTGTGATTCGGAACTACTTGAAGAATTTAGATAATCATCTCACTACAAAGTTCAATATTATTGTTGGTTCACTTATGTTTCATATCATATTCAGGTTACATATCCAACAGCTCGACAACAAGGTTCCTGGTCTCTGGATGATTTGCCAAGAACAGTAGTTTTCACCATACATCAAGGGTCATCATCTGTAACAAGCATGGATTTTCATCCATCTTATGACACATTACTTCTTGGTATGTTAGTATGAAATCTGTTACTATCTATCTATGATGGTTTTAGTAGTTGAGATCCTATCCTTAGCCGCCAATACTAGTTAAGAGGACTTCTATATCTATTATCTAACTTAGAGCATCTCTTATACAGTTGGTTCTGGTAATGGTGACATCACACTTTGGGAAGTAGGGATGCGCGAGAAGTTAGTTTCAAAGTCATTCAAGATATGGGATTTGTCAGCTTGTTCATTGGCATTTCAGGTTCTTATATCACTTTCTTTGGTGTTTGGTTCTCTCATACTATCCCTTCTAATGAAATTTGAAGCGCTGTGTAGGACGACCTTAGATTTAGTGAATTGCGTTGCTTGTAATGGTTTCAATATTGCCAATGACAATAACTAGCTCTGCCCTGAATCACTTTCATGCCACGGGGATTGTTGAAATCCTGGGTGTCAACATGTAAATAAGGGTGTAAACGAGTCGAATCTAAGTGAACACAGAGTTGCTCGAATTCGACTCGAAATGATAAATTCGTACTCAAATTCGAATTGTATTTGAAAATTTCTTCTCAGATTCGACTCGACTCGAATATTTATTACTCGAATTCAATCCGACTCGGATCGAATTATATGCAAACTACTCTTGAGCTTCAAATTCAAGCTCAAATTGGAGTCTCCACATAATAACTAGTTTTATAATAAATATAATTATAAATTGAATTTGTTATTTTACTTAGAAATGAGAAAATATATTTACTATTACACTTTACTAGACCTGGCAAACGAGCCCAAAGCTCGCGGCCCGGCCCGCCCGCCAAAAAGCGGGCTTTGGGCCGCATTTTTTGGCCCATAGAAATCCGGGCCTTTTTGGCCCGGCCCGCGCCCGCCCGTTCACTTTTGGGCCCAAAAAATATCAAAAAATATGCTTAAAACACTCTCGGCCCGCCCGTGAACCCGCGGGCTTTGGGCTTACATTTTACTTGACAAAAGGCTGGCCCGTCGAGAGAGGTCTGCCCCACGTCCCCGCACCGCTTGCAGTGTACACTTTACAAATATAAAATCACAATTAAAATCAAAATCAAAAACAAAACAAAATAATAATTAATTATCCTAATTTGATTTAAATTTGTATATATTATAAGAGAATGTATCGAGCATCTAATCGAATCTGTATTAATCGAGTATGTATCGAATCACAATCAATAATTCGAGTAGTTTGAATATTAAACGAGTCGAGTATAACCTTGCTCAGATTCTACTCATATTTTTATTTGAACTATTTTTCATGCTCAGATTTGGATCATATTATTAACGAATCCGAGTCTCGCTCGTATTTTTTCGAGTCGAGTCCGAATCGAACTGTTTGGCTCGTTTATAGCCTTACATGTAAAGTCTAAGATGTTTTGAAGCATTATGTTAATTGTTGGCATACATAGTTACATTGGATTTCGTTCAACTCGAATAATTGATTAATTTTATAATAATAATGATAATGTTCTCACAAATAGTGCATTAAACAGGCTTCTGTCGGTAAGGATGCTCCAATATCTGTAAGCCGTGTTACCTGGAGTCCTGATGGAAATTATTTGGGTATGTACACTTCAGCAATTGAATAGGCGTTAAAGATGTGCCGTTATTTACTCTCTAGTTATAGAAAAAGAAAAAGAACAGCTAGTTAGGTTTTGGAAGATACCTGTGAGTATTTCTTATTATTTTATTTTGCAGGGGCTGCGTTTACTAAGCATTTAATTCATTTGTATACCTATGCTGGACCAAATGATCTAAGCTTGCATCTAGAGGTGAGCTAGAATATTGCTGCCTGTCCAACAAGGGCAAAATTCTTCCTGCTATTTGACTTGCATTTGTTTGTTATTACAGATTGACGCTCATGTTGGAGGAGTAAATGACTTGGCTTTTGCTCATCCAAACAAACAGTTGTGTATAGTAACTTGTGGGGATGATAAGTTGATAAAGGTGAGGAGATTTTTTAAGAATTTAGTTAGTTAATTCTCTCTCTCCCCCCCCCCCCCCCCCCTCCCTCTTGAGCTTTCCTCCCCTCTACAAACCTAACTGAAAGATATAAATCAGGTGTGGGACTTGACTGGTAGCTATTCAACTTTGAAGGGCATGAATCACGGTATATTCTATATGTCCACACCAGAAAGAGAATATTCAGGTATATCATACAGCTGAGTTTTCAAATTAGTTATCAATATGCTCAGTATCTGTTATATCTTTTTGGAAAAGATGGCTTATGATGAATGCTATTCAAATTAATATAATCTAGAAACATAAATACTTCTTGGACAGTGACTTGTACATATCAGTTATATTTCTCGGGCACTGATACTTCATGTATATTATCAGATAAGTTGTCAAACATTTTCACAATGCGTGCATAATTTAAAAATATAGAATCTTTCAATTATGACCAGTATCTGGAAATTCATGCATGCTCGTCAAAGCTTGAAAATAAACCTTGTAAAAATGACTTTCTTTAAGTTTATCAAGAACCTGTATAGCAAAGGGAGAGTAATAATCACACTGTGTCCATATCTGAGTCTATATCTCTGCTTGTCAGAGTATAATATAATGCACACTCAAGTTTGATACTCCTTTGTTTCCACAGGAAGAGTCCCAGAATAGCATCCATTATTATCTTGCTCTTTCTATAACAATTTTATCCGCATTCACTGCTATGGGTGTATTTCAATCTGCATTATTGCCTAAAACAGTAGTTTTACTCTCCACAATAAACTTTATCTTGTGATGACTGGCACTGCATTCTGTTTGCCTGCTTGGTGTTTCTGTGTTTTTATTTTTTGCTAAGGTATGCTCATCTTGCTTTTTATACTTGTAAATTTGCAGTTTATATTTTCAACTGCAATTGATGGGAAGATTAAGGCCTGGCTCTATGACAATATGGGATCAAGAGTTGACTATGATGCTCCTGGGCGATGGTGTACTACTATGCTTTACAGTGCCGACGGAAGTAGGTTAGGATTTCAAAAATAAAATTATATGGTGGCAGTCCTCTTATATTTTATGGTTTCTCAAAGTTGATCTGTTATTAAATTGGTTATGTAGTATTTTTCAGATTGTTCATTATTTATGATACTTTGTTGCAGACTTGTCATTATAGCTGACTTTCTTTTAGACTTTCATCATTTCTGATATTTCTGATGCTTTCTTTCAGATTGTTCTCTTGTGGAGCAAGTAAAGATGGAGACTCTTTTCTGGTTGAATGGAACGAAAGTGAAGGAGCTATAAAGAGATCATATTCTGGTTTTAGAAAGAAATCAGCTGGTGTTGTGCAGTTTGACACAACTCAAAACCACTTTTTGGCTGTTGGTGAAGATTACCAGATAAAGTTTTGGGATATGGACAATATCAACATTCTCTCAAGTATAGATGCAAATGGGGGACTCCTGGTTAGTTTCAGTTTGCCTTTTGCAGTTTTAATGAGAACCAACTAGATAAAAACTCCACCCCCCTCCCCACCCAACAAAAGATATAATTAAAAAGAAAAGAACCCCCAAAACACAGCACTTGCACTTAGAATACGTGCAACAAAGAACATTATGAATCAGTTGCCAAAATAATTGCACTGTTTTCTTGTAGAATCTTCCTCGCTTGAGATTTAACAAGGAAGGAAATCTTCTTGCTGCTACTGCGGAGAATGGAATCAAGATACTTGCAAATGCAGCTGGTCTCAGATCCTTAAGATCAGTTGAAGCACCATCTTTTGAAGCATTAAGAGCACCCCCGGAACCACCTGCATTCAAGGTACTATTTCTTCAGCCTAAACTCAGGTTACGAAGTGCCACTAGCACTAGCTCAGGAGCCTGTTCCGAGCCTGTTCCTCCTTTGTTTGAAATCCCTCACTCTTTCAAACCTTAAGCCTATAAAGAACCCTGTATCTGCCTATCTGGCACATCTTTAAAAAAATCATTTAACAACGCAAATTGTGATTTATGGATTTTTTGTGCCTTTTTGTCTTGATTTTTCAGGTTTCTGGATCTTCTGCTATTCCAAATGTTAATCCAGTCAATTGTAAAGTAGAAAGAAGCTCCCCTGTAAGGCCGGCTGCCATTCTTGTAAGTCAGCTACCCCTTTTTCCCAGCAATTGTCATCCTTTCTTTCTTTCTTTCTTTCACCCCTATAAATATAATTCCAGGTACTACTTGCATCAGTAATTCCATATCCACGTATGAAGTTTTTACTTTAATGATTGATTGTAATGTTTGTTGATTTCCTCTCCTAGAATGGAACTGATTCTATGGCTAGAAGCATGGAAAAGTCAAGGCATGTGGATGATGTAACTGAGAAAACCAAACCCTGGCAGTTGACTGAGATTATAGATCCTGTTCAGTGTCGGCTGGTTACCATGCCAGACAGCACAGATGCGACTAACAAGGTGTGCACTAACTTATTATAGCATTTGTTACATTATATATCTATCATATAGTTTTTTCGTTGAGATGTTTATATCCAGGTTGCTCGACTTCTATATACAAATTCTGGCGTTGGCATTTTGGCACTTGGGTCAAATGGTATTCAAAAGCTGTGGAAGTGGACCCGCAATGAACAAAATCCAAGTGGAAAAGTAAAGGAAATAAACAAATAAAATCCCTAATTTCTTTCTAGCATTCTCTTTTACTTTTTTCTTGAATATTTATGAAGACTTCTGACATCAACGGGGTTTAAAGGCCACCGCCAATGTTGTTCCACAGCATTGGCAACCAAACAGTGGTCTTCTCATGTCCAATGACGTCTCAGGTGTCAACCTTGAGGAAGCATTTCCATGCATAGCCCTCTCTAAGAATGATTCTTATGTAATGTCGGCTTCTGGCGGAAAGGTTTCATTGTTTAATATGATGACATTCAAGGTATGTTCGTACTTCTTTAAATTGCTCATTTTGTCAAGATTAAGATGATTAATGATTGGTTTGGCATATCCATAATCTACGATACTTAGGTTATGACAACATTCATGCCGCCTCCACCATCTTCAACCTTCCTAGCATTTCATCCTCAAGATAATAACATCCTAGCCATTGGAATGGAGGATTCAACTATCCATATATACAACGTTAGAGTTGATGAGGTAACAATTTCTAATTTTGTCATTGCATTTGCTAACCATGAGCAGAATTGATATTTGTAACTTTGTGTTCCATAGGTGAAATCAAAACTGAAGGGTCATCAGAAGCGAGTGACCGGTTTAGCTTTTTCCGCCAATCTTAACATATTAATTTCATCAGGAGCTGATGCTCAGGTAAGTTACAGATTTGGGCTGCAATAAAATGCAGCACACATTTTTGATAGTTTTCTTTAATGCAAGACACTGTTTAGCAACGATCAGAAGAAAGACTTTTTTTGTCTTGCATTGAAATAGATCAGGTACTGCAGAGGACACAGAATCTGTAAAAATATAGGTGCATGATAAGACAGACAGGTATACAGTAAAGCGACGTTATAATAGAAGCTTTTAGCACAGTATACATGTAGGTTGATCAAATTTCAGATCTTCCTTCACATGCTTTGCTTATCTTCTCTTCCTAGCAATTAGGGTTTGAAGGGTGTTTCCTAAATATGACTTGGAACAAGATAAATTGTCTGCCAGTGCCTTACCTATTTGTTTGTTGCATGAGGTCTCTACACTAGTGTTAATATATGTGACAAAAACTCAACCTATACTATGCTTTCCATTTAAGCGCCATTTTTTTTTAATTCTCCATACCTATGATGGTAAACATCTTCGCAAACTTCTTGTTTCCATGTTGTCTGTGATCGTTACATCAGACCTTTGCTTCATTTGTCCTTTCCTTGATAGTGAACATATGAAAGACAAGAAATCATGGGATAATTAGTTCATGCTCTGGCATGTTAGGTTGTTTTTTTTTTTGCTGGGTACTAATATAGCAACCGGACTTATCAGCTTTGTGTTTGGAGCAATAATACTTGGGAGAAGAGAAAATCAGTTCCAATACAACTGCCTACTGGTAAGGCACCTAATGGTGATACGCGAGTACAGTTCCACTCAGATCAAATCCGTTTGCTGGTATCCCATGAAACACAATTAGCATTATATGACGCCTCCAAGATGGATCGAATCCGACAGGTAGAAACCATACCTAAACATCTGGCATTAAGACCTATTGCAATAATAACTAATCTTTTTTGTGCATTCTTCCATTGCAGTGGGTCCCTCAGGATGTCCTTTCGGCACCTATATCTTGTGCAGCATATTCATTCAACAGTCAACTAGTTTATGCTTCCTTTTGCGATGGAAACATTGGTGTCTTTGACGCAGATAGCTTGAGACTAAGATGTCGTATTGGTCCATCCCTATACTTGTCTCAGGCAGTAGTAAATGGGTAAGAACATCAATAGTATACCAGAAATTGTAATTGTAATTTGTCCATCATTATCTAAGCTATACTCGCGTGTTTATTGGTAAATTTTTAAGTTTAACATTGCATCTTACTTCCTGACCGAAATGAGTTACTGCATTTATTATTTGGCTTATACATGATCATTTAACGATATGGCCCTGACTTCACATTTTATATGTAATGAATGAAATTTTAGCAACTTGCGGCCTACATTGCGGCTTATTATAAATTTATTTACTAAATTAGACTGTAGGCAGTAATTTGAATCGTGTATATATATAGTGGATATATACACTACCGCACACACACACACACATATATGTATATTGGTAATTTCAACTTGTTTGTGGTTCTTTCTTCTTCATCAGTTCCAACACCCCTATCACAATAATTGGATGGTGGTTAAGATCTTCATAAAAAAACCATAAATAAAATGTTACATGTATTTATGAGGATGCTCAAACTGTGCGCTTACATTCTTTTGTACCCGGTAGTTGCAAGCATTTATCAGTATTTCGTTAGTTGTAAGCCTGACCCTCTGATCTACTACCATGCAGAAGCCCGGCTGTGTACCCATTAGTCATTGCAGCACATCCGCACGATCCCAATCAATTTGCAGTTGGCTTGACAGATGGGTCCGTTAAAGTCATAGAACCCTCAGAGTCGGAAGGGATGTGGGGAGTAAGTCCTCCGGCTGATAACGGTAAGCATGCATCATCATCCACGAGCAGCCACGCATCTGAACAGGTTCAAAGATAACATTTCTTGTATTTTACTGTTTACATTATACCCAAAAAAAAAAAACCCCCAAGCCCCATCATGTTTATTCTAGTGGCTTAGATCTTAGATTACTATTAGATTGTCAGCTATCAAGGTAAGATAGGACATGATATCTAGAGAGATTCATATTGTAAAATTGCTTACAGTTGCTGGTTAATATTTGCATCATTGTTTCAGCGACCTGTTATTTTAATCATATAAGAATGCATGGTTGTTGATACCCTGCTCTGCCCTTTGGTTGTCAGCAATGTGATTGGTAATTGAGATAAAAAATTTCCTAGGTTTCCATTTAGTGTCCCTCTAACCCTGCCTCATGTTCTCTCTGGACTCTTTAGGATTAAAATGTAAGAACATAAATTTCTATTAAAAAAATGATAGTAAAAAAGAAAAAGTAGTGTGTTGCAACTTACTCCCATTATTATCTTCTTACTAAAATTATTTTGTGAAAAACAAAACAATAATCACAGAGGAATAGAAGACTTTAAAGCTTTTTTATTTTTATTACAGGAAATAAGTTGTTCCTTGGTGTCAGTTCAGTTTTTATCTCTCAGTTTTTATTTGGGATAAATCAACTTTTGGTACCTGTATTGGGACACGACTTACAATTTGGTATCCGAAGTGAAAAAAGTTACAAACTGGTGATTGTACTCGAAAAATGTTACACTCTGTTAAACAGTAGGAATACGACTTACAATTTGGTACCCGAAGTGAAAAAAGTTACAAACTGGTGATTGTACTCGAAAAATGTTACACTCCGTTAAACAATAGTGTTTCATCTTTATTCTGTTTGAAAATTAGGCTTCTCTTCTTCTGTCCTTCTTCTTCTCTCATTCTTCTTGTCTCGATTATCTATTGATTACTGGTTTCCATATATTTATTAAAGGGTTTTCAGTGTTTTAATTGAAAAGATGAGCTCGTCTTGGAGTGGAATCGTAAATGAAATCGAGGAAGAAGATTGTAGTTCATGCAACAAAAATGAATGGATTACACCAGAGTTCCCAAGTCGGTGCCACTGTGGAACAATGATGCGAATGTGGGAGGTAAGGAAAGATGGAACAAAACATCGAGGATCTTTTTTGCGTCGACTTCGCTTCTCTCTCTGTATGTTTGTCTCTCCCGTTGGATCAATTTTAACGATTATTTAAAATTTGGAAAGTACAAGCACCATATGACAATATTTTTCGAGTACAATCACCAGTTTGTAACTTTTTTCACTTCGGGTACCAAATTGTAAGTCATGTCCCTATTGTTTAACGGATTGTAACATTTTTCGAGTACAATCACCAGTTTGTAACTTTTTTCACTTCGGGTACCAAATTGTAAGTCGTGTCCCAGTACAGGTACCAAAAGTTGATTTATCCCGTTTTTATTTGGCTTCAAGTTTTTTTGGTTTTCAGCTTTTGTATATATATTTTTTAATTTGTAAGGTTAGGGGTTTAAATTTTTAGTCTAGGTGGTGTTTGTTTACCTCTTAATACTTCTTAACAGTTCCACATTTGGTTCGGTAAGAGGGTAATATTGTTTGGTAAAATTTTGTTTGACACTTGTTCTCTTAATCAGTAAGATATAAATTCGAACTATTAAGAGCTGTAATGAAACCTTTATAAATATTGTACTCCTTCTATTTTAAATTTTAAAGTCATTATTAATTTTTGAAAAGTATATTTTATTCAGATGTTTATATTTTTTTAATTTTTATTTTATTTATTTATTTTTAAATTAAAATATTATTTCACTTGAATAATTTAATTTATTAAAATATACCGACGAGATACTAATTACTCAGTTTTATTACACATTACATAAGTATCTTAATGATGAGTCATTATTATATTATTCAGATAAATTTTTTTTGATCGACTATGTTAGAAAGTATTATTAAAGTATTTAATATGAAGTCATTTGATATCGTTAACCATTTTCAATAGATGTTTCTTGTGTCTAGGTGGCATAGTGCTGTTCATAGGGTTTATACTGAGAATGGTGATGTGTTGCCTTGCCGATATACAACTAACCTTCTACTAAAAGAGTATAATTTATAATTTTTTAGATTATATATTTTGTTCATGTTTATCCGTCTAAGGAATGTATTTCCATGTTAAAGTGTGTCCTCCACCTCTCATTCACATGTGAAAAATAATCCTCAAAATTGTTGCGAAATAATAGATAAAATAAATTAAGAATAGAACAAAATATATATATTAATAATTTATTGCATTCAAGTGATCAACCACAATTTTTTTGATATCAAATAAATTTTTAGAATGTGGTATCTCCACATCTTATCATATATATATATATATATATATATATATATATATAACAAACTAAAATTTAAGTTGCATTAAAGCAAATTAAAGGCTTTTTAAGTTTCCATCATTTATTTTGGTAGTTACTTTCCTTCATTTAATTTATTTCTAACATTCCTCGTTGGATGACCTTAAGAATATTCCTCGTTATCAAAGAAAAATCTTGCGGGAAAAAATTTGGCTAAGAAAAAGAGTACAATATTCTTGTATAACTTCTAGTGACATAAGATTGCTTCATTAAAACCTTGCAAAGGAAAATCCAATGGGAAAAAATCTTAGCGAATAAAAAAGAGTACAATCAGGACATATCCTTTAGAAAATTTACGCCCCCTCATGAGTACCACTGCTCATGGTAAAAATCACCAAGTACTAGTTCTTAACCAAACTAATTTTATTTAAACAATCGATTTAATGTTGTGAATTAAAATATATAATTAAACTACTACTACTGTAAGACCCCGAAATTTTTTTAAATAAAAAGGAATTTCCTTTATTTATTATTTTGAAATAGTAAGGGTTGATTTGATTAATGTGGATAGTTAAGGGTTAAATACGCAAATATTTCAAAATAAGCAAGCGGTTATAAAATATTCATTTTTGTCTGGGAATATTAGTTTGGTCGTGGAATATTAAATCTTTGTCGGGAATATTAAATGCGACCACAGCAGCGACCATGTGTGGCCCCATAACCCATGAAAAGCGATTGGATGAAGAAAACGACAAAATATAAGTTGGTTAAAAATAACTTGGCGTAGTTATTCTGGTTAAGATCGTTGGAATACCCGTGGTTAAAATACTGATGTCTGGCGTGGTTGCCTGAAGAGCACGGTATTGCACAATATTGTTGAATTATTGATCCTTACGTAAGAAGGCACTACTCAATAATTTTCACAATGAGTCTTGCTTAATATTTTATTTTATTGATTCAATAATTCTTTGCGTTGATATTTTATATTATTGTTGTTCAATAATTGTCAACGCATTATCTCCATTATCGGATCAATAATTCATATTATTTGAATAATATTATTAGATAGCATTATTGGCAATGTCTAGAAAGTTACATCGAGGAGAGGTTTGGTCACCTAATTGCGCCCAAGAAGGAGAAATCCTTATCTGAAAGCCCCTCTTTCCTGGAACGGCTGGTTGTCATAATTGTGATTACGTAATATTATTTGTGAATAATTAATTATTGATTCATATGATAAAGAAATATTTATTTTATGTGGATATAAATGATGGATTTATTTATGTGGTTATAAATGAAGAAATTATTGTTGAGGT
The DNA here is from genome assembly GCA_020205615.1 of Panax quinquefolius. Classification (NCBI taxonomy): domain Eukaryota; kingdom Viridiplantae; phylum Streptophyta; class Magnoliopsida; order Apiales; family Araliaceae; genus Panax; species Panax quinquefolius. The sequence continues at coordinate 13,359,954 of CM035166.1, read as the reverse complement.
GTTTTATCAAGATTTTATCGATTGGAGGTATTAAAAATTAAATCGGGGTTTTGAGATATATTATGGGGTTATAATTTTTAATCCGACCCAGTTGGATTGTGGTAATTTTTGGGTATGTTATACATACATAAGTTGAGTATATGTCCACAAATTTTGAACCGTTAAAAATGCACGAATGATTTGTTATGAATTTTAAGAGGTGTCTGATTGAAAATTAGGGTTATAATTGATTTTGGTGGAAAATTCTAGAATTGAGTGGGCCCCACTTGTGGTTGGTGAAGAAATGTCTTTGAATTTTATTTCAAATGTGGTGGGTGGCAATAGTAGCGGTAAAAGCCATCGTGTGGTCAAGTCTCTGCTTGGTACGGCTAACATTTTCCTATAAATAGAGGCTAAGTTAGAATTGAAAATCACACCGAAAACAAAGTTTTCTCTTTCTCTCTATATATTATTGGCGTATTTTGTGAGTATTTAGATACTTTGAGAGTTCTTTTGTTGGTCTGAGTTTCATTCAAAGATCACTTGAGCCTTTCCTTCCAAAGTCTTGATTCTTTGAGGTAAGGGATATTATTTTTTTCGTAATGATATTATTTCTTCAATATCATTATCTTTGAGAAATGTTGATCGATGTTTTATCAAATTTGGAACTTTTTCATGTCGGGTTACTTATTCATGAGTTACTATTCACGAGTTACTATTCATGAAAGTTACTATTCACGATTCTTATTCACGAGTACTATTCATGAAGCGTGAAAATGTTTTTTTTGTGGAATTTCTATCTTTTGGTGTCGAGTTACTATTCACGATATCTTTTAGACTATTCACGATATCTGACACTATTCATCAAAAATAAAATTTCTTCTTTTTGTCCAAAATATCTATTCGGATACTAGCTTTGATTGTATCCATGTTTTTTGATCATTCTTGAATTTTACACCACTATGATTATTTTGAGGTATTTTTGAACATGGATAAAACAAAGTCACGAATCCTTAATCCTTAATCCTTGTCATTTTGTTTCACTTTGGATTCGTTCTTTAAAAATATTTTTCATCATCCTCGGTCTTAAATGATGATATTATTGAATATCTTTGGCACATAGTGCAAAGATGAATAATTTCAAGAATATCTTTGGCACATAGTGCAAAGATGAGCAGTGTTTAAATGAACATGGCCGATGATGAATATCTTTGGCCTTTAGTGCAAAGATGAGCAGTGTTGAGATGAACATGACCGATTGATGAATATCTTTGGCTCATAGTCAAAAGATGAATATTTGATTTGAGATGAATATTGATTGATGTTACAGGGGATAAAATATTGATGATGGATCGTTAAATTCATAGATTATAGTAGATTTCATTCTCTACGTAACTCTTCTATGAATTATTATTTCATTACTGAATATTGATCTCGAAACTTGTTGTCTATTGTATTCTATCGATTTTTCCTGTTGGAGACTAACGATAATTTGTTGTATATTATCTTAGTCATAGTATTCTTTCTTGGCTAATTGAGCTCACCCTTTTTCTTGTTGTTCCATTTTCTTCTCGGGAGGCGAGAATGTAGCGAGTACTAGTCGGGTATGGAATGAAGGTTCTAGAGAGAGTTGTTTAGTAGTCCTCACCATTTTGTAAAATAATGTATCAATAATTATGATGAGAATTTATTTGCGTGTGGATATTGTCTAGAAGACAATATTATATTTAAACTCACAGTATATATTGTCGTATTTCACACGACATTTGTATTATTGAAGTTGTAGTTTGTTTCTTGTACCATGTATTTGGCGACTCAAAATGGGTGTTGTGTATACCTATTTTGGGGGCGTCACAACTACCACTAGATTAAAATCAGGTTATGGAGATTTAAGATCACAACTTCATTTATTGTTTCACTTATATTAAAATACTTCTTATTAATTATGCTCACTATTCGGGATTGTTAATCATGAACTTATTAGTATTTATAACCACCTTTCGATGCATCACAAACATATTAATCCAAATTCACAGTTGATAGAATTGAATCAAACACCCTAATTAACTAATTCACTATATTCCTATTTGAATTACAGTTAAAAAGGATTTAAAGTACAGGTTCTTTATCAGATTACACGCGGCGTAAAGACATATCCCTATCCTAAACACAAATCATGAATTCTAACACCATGCGGAAAACACAATCACATATTATTATGATCAGATCTAAATCTATATTTCATCTACCGAATTCATATAAATTATCATAGTAATTGTTAGCTAGACAATTCAACAATTATACGCAATCATAATAGACAATCCATATAATAGATTACAATAATTAACAGAGAAGCATACTAAAATAAGTTATGCAATAAGATCCGTTGCAATCTTAAACAAGAATTTAGTTCATTGTTATTGAATTAAAATCAAAAATCCACAACTGAATAGACATTAAAAGATAAAAGTAAGAGAAGATAAGAGAATAGAATCTGTTGTCAACAGTCTTGAGACTCCTCTTCCGCTCCTGCTTTGAATCTTCAGTGTTTTTCAAATTGTTTCAATCTCCAATGGCTAATTAAGAACTAGGGTTTATGAATAAATTCCTAAATCTAATGGAGTGTATCTCTAATCTAACCTATCTAATCTCCCTTATTTTATGTCTCCCATCATGTATTTATAGGCTACAAGTCCAATTTCTAGCTTAGGAGCAAACCCAATCCAATTTTGAGTCAAAAAAGTATCAAAATTCGCCCTAAAACGCGTCCAAGCTTGATCTGGTCCTACACCAGAACCCCGACGCTGCTCACGGCACTGCAACACTGCCTCCTAGCACCCCGGCGTTGGAAATGGCCTAGGTTTGGGCGCCCTGGCGCTGGGAGGTTTTCTGGAATTTTTTGCTCTGACGTTCTTTGGGAAAATGGTCATTCCTTCTTCGTCTGAACTCCGATTTTGATGATTCAAGATGTTCTGAAAAGAGGAGACGTAGATCTACAACTTTCATTCTTTGAGTTTTTCGAAATAAGGGCTGGAGCAATGCTAAAATTGGCTCTGAAGTGGCTGTTATGTAAATGGTAAGTCAAAAATGCGAATCTAGCAACCCCAAACATTGATCCAAGTAACTTTTGTCCCAATTCCTACAAAATAACGTAAACATGCATGAATTGTAAGACCCCAACTTATTATTAATGAAATTTAATTTTCTCTATTTATTATTTTAAAATAGTAAGGGTTGATTTGATTAATGTGGATAGTTAGGGGTAAAATACGCAAATACTTCAAAATAAGCAAGTGGTTATAAAATATTCATTGTTGTGGGGAATATTAGTTTGGTGTGGAATATTAAATCTTTGTCGAGGAATATTAAATGCGGCAAGTATGACCAATGTGGGCCCCATAACGGAAAGCGATTGGATGAAGAAAGCGACAAATATAAGTGGTTTAAAAATAACGGGCGTAGTTATTCACAGATTATCTTTGTTAAAATACTGCTATTGGTTAAAACACAAGAAGCTGCAGTATTGCACCAATTATTGATTCTTACGTGAAGAAGGCACTACTCAATAATGGTTACGATAATTCTTGTTGATTATTTTATTAAGTTAATAATTCTTTGCGTTGATATTTTATATTCTTTGTTGTTTGATAATTGTCATTACTACGATATTTTTTTATTATCGAAGCAATAATTCATATTATCTGAATAATATTATTAGATAACATTATTGGCAAATGTCTAGAAAGTTACATCTAAGGAGAGGTTTGGTCACCTAATTAATTGCGCCGATGAAGAAGAAATTCTTATTGAAAGCCCCTCTTCTTCTTAGGAAGCTGCACGGTTGTCGATATTGTGATTACATAATATTATTTGTGAATAATTAATTATTGATTCATATGATGAGGAAAATATTGATTTTATGTGGATATAGATGGAGAAAATTTTTAATGTGACAATTGTTGAAAATTGAAATTTTATCTTTTTACGATAAAATAATTCATTTAAATATATTATTATATTTTAATAATATAATAATGGTGATATTTTACAACGAATGTGGGATATATGAGTATCTGAGGAGGAAGAGTATTTTGTTGCAATAAATGTTTAAAACATGTTAAACATGTCGGTGGACCCCATTTATTGAGTTTGAAATTTGATTATAAACAGTAAAATAGTCCGTTTGTGGATTTGGTCAATTTCTATTTGGAATTTGGAAAAACTTTCTTACGCAAAGTTGTAGAGAATTGAATTTCCTATAAAAACTCATGAGATTCAATTTTTCTGATGAAAGGGCTATTTATTATGAATTATTGAAGTTAGAAGCTCAAAATAATTGATTTTGGAAGTTTAAAATATTTAAAATTAGAAAATATTTTTTTTCATTATGGTGTGTTACACATGTGGGTTGAATGAGCTAAATTCAGTTCTTGGAAGGTTGGCGTAGGAAATTTTATTATAAATAATAATATTGTATTAAATTTTCTGCTTTGGTGTTCTAAGCATTTTCCTATAAATAGGGTGCTTGGGTTAGAATTAAAAATCATACCGAAAATGAAGTTTCTCTCTCTATATTATCGGCGTATTCTTGTGAGTATTTTGAGTATACTTTGAGTATTGTTAGGCGGTCTGAAGTTCCTTGAAAGACTATATACTAGGTATTCCAATAGAAGTCTTAATCTTTCGAGGTAAGGGATGTTATTTTCTTCTCAAATGATATTATTTCTTCAATATCATTATCTTTGAAATATTAGTTGAAACTTTTATCAAATTTGGAACTTTTCCATGTCGGGATTACTATTCATGAGTTACTATTCACAAGTTACTTATTCACGAGTTACTATTCACTTAGTATATTATTAAAGTGAAGCGTGAAGATATTTTTGGAAAATTTTTATCTTTTGGTGTCGAAGTTACTATCACGTATACTGCCTTTATTCACGATATCTGACACTATTCACCTAAAAATAAAATTTCTTCTTTTTGTCCAAAATATCTATTCGGATACTAGCTTTGATTGTATCCATGTTTTGATCATTCTTGAATTTTACACCACTATGATTATTTTTTGAGGTATTTTTGAACATGGATAAAACAAAGTACGAATCCTTAATCCTTAATCCTTAATCCTTGTCATTTTGTTTCCTTTGGATTCGTTTCTTTAAAATATTTTCATCATCCTCGGTCTTAAATGATGATATTATTGAATATCTTTGGCTGTAGTGCAAAGATGAATGATTTCTGAAGAATATCTTTGGTAGTAGTGCAAAGATGAGCAGTGTTTAGATGAACATGACCAATCTGATGAATATCTTTGGCACATAGTGCAAAGATGAATATTTGATTCGGATGTATATTGATTGATGTTACGGGGATAAAAGATGAGCGATGAACTTTTAAATTCATACATAGAAGATAGTAGTTTGCATTCTCTACTTAATTCTTCTAATGAATTATTATTTCCGCTGCGAATATTGATTTAAAATTTGTTGTCTATTGTATTCTATTAGATTTTTCCCTGTTGAAGACTAACGATAATTTGTTGTATATTATCTTAGTCATAATATTCTTTACTGGGCTAGTTGAGCTCACCCTTTTCCTTTTTGTTCCATTTTTCTTCTCAGGAGGCGAGAATATAAGCGAAAATACAGTCGGGGTATGGAATGAAGGTTTTAGAAAGAATTGTTTAGTAGTCCTCACCATTTTTGTAAAATAATGTATCAATAAATGTAATGAGGATTTATTTGAGTATAGATATTATCTGAAAGATAATATTTGTATTCAAACTCACGATTTCTTGTTGTAATAATGAAGTTGTAGTTGTTTACATGCCATGTATTGACAACTTCGAATGGGTGATGTATACCTATTTTGGGGCGCCACAGATTAGTATCGAGCTTAGGGATATGATCTCTGGCGGAGATCGGGAATAGAACTAGGAGGGAGAGCGAGTAAATCCTTCCGCTAATGTGTCCTACCTAAGCTTATTTTTTTAGTTGAGGATATTATGTGATATATTGATTTCCTTAATTAACCCTTGTTTTATGGAATGATATTTGAGAATGTCGATCGAGAATATTAACAATGGAAATGAGGCCGTGGAGCGCTTGTACTCACCAACGAGAGAACGTGCAACAGTGGCAATGTTCCTCCCGTGAACAACACCCCGACGGCGATGATGAGCGAGGGGATGTTTAGAAGCTTTTTGCGATTCATACAAAATCGAGACGAGGGAGACTCGTGTTCAAAATACTGAGGAGGAAATGATAGCAATTCATGGGTTGTCACAACCCAAGCGATTCAAAGAGTTGGGACCACCGAAATTTAAGGAAAGCGGATCCGATCATGGGCGGAAACATGGGTCAAAACAAATTACCAAGATATTCTATGTCTTGGGATGCGGAGAGGAACAGAAGGTTCCATTCGCCACCTTTATGTTCCGTGGCGAAAGCGGACTTCTTCGGTGGGAGTCTCATGAAGCGTACCCCATCGGCACTCAAAGGCATGTCTTGGGAGACGTTTGAAACTATTTAATGACAAATACTTTCACGAAAGTGTTAAATCATATGAAGGAAGTGGAGTTTATTAGACCGAGCGAACAACAACATGGCGGTGTCTCAAAGATGCGAGGCAAAGTTTGCGAGTTATCCGGTTTGCACCTCATTTGGTGGAGAATGAGGAGCGTATGACGCGGATGTTTCTTAGAGGTTTGAAACCCGGCGTACGTCAATATCTCTCATTTCTCATAAATTTTCTCTATTCGGATGTTGTAAATGAGGCTCAATTATTAGAAGCGAGATAACGAGTGCGGTCAACCGAGGACCCTGAACGAGGATCGTACGGGAGATAGCGATCAATGAATAATGATAACCAAATGGAGAAGAAACAAAACGGACAAAATGGTAACCACTCTGGTGGTAATCATGGCCGTGAAAATAGAAGAAGCGAGTCGGGAGGAGATTTTAAAAGAGAGATTTAACAATGACCATGTGAAAGGCGACGGTCTGCGTGCAAGCGGTTCTAAGGGAGGAGAACGACCACCGGTCATATGTTACAAATGCGGAAAAAGAGGACATATCGATCAAACCGCCCACAACAGTTCAGGTATGCTATAATTGTGGAAATGAGGGACATATCGCTCGAGATTATGCGATGGCGAAACCTAGTTCAATGAGGGGACGGTGACTCAAAAAACATGTATCGAGAAAAGTCAAAGTCAACGATTAGGGAAGAAGCGTTTGTTGTGGTTTGGTCATAATGCGAGGAACCCAAACGAGGTGATCACGGGTAAGCTATTTATAAATTCTTGCAAGTTTATACCTTACTTGATCTGGGTGCTACCCATTCATTTATCTCTCTGCATGTGCTCAACGTTTAAACTTGACTCGGGAGAAATTAGACTTTGACCTATCTCATGAAAACTCCGTTAGGAAAACTTTCATCACATCCACTTTGTTTATAAATCTTGTTTGATTCAAGTTGGCACCATCACCTTACACATTGACCTTATCTCTTTAAAGATACTTGCTTTTGATGTGATTTTAGGGATTGATTGGTTAACTAGTCATCATGCCAAAATTGATTGTTTTCGTAAGGTTGTTAGTTTTCATATTCCTAACCAACTTGTTATGCAATTCAAGCAACTAAACCATTGAAATCAATCATCATCATATCTAATCATAAAGCTATTCGTTTATTGAAAAGCGGATGTCGAAGCTTTCTTAGCCCATGTTATGGATTTGAATAAAGACACGTCAAATTTGAATAATATTCTTGTTGTTATTGACTTTCTGACGTATTTCAAGAACTTCCCGGTCTACCCCGAGCGTGAAGTTGAATTCTTTATTGATCTTGAACTGCATACAAAGCCCATTTCTAAAACCCCATATCGAATGACTCTATTGAACTTTAGGAGTTAAAGGTCCAACTACGAGAATTGTTGGACATCGGTTTCATTCATCCTAGTACATCTCCTTGGGGTGCTCTGTTTTATTTGTAAAGAAGAAAGACGGGAGTATGCGACTTTGTATTGACTATCGGAAATTGAACCATGTCACCATCAAGAATAGATATCCTCTACCTCGTATTGATGACTTGTTTGACCAATTCAGTAGGGGTACAATTCTTTTTCAAAATCGATCTTAGATTACGGATATCATCAATTGAAGATTAGAATCGAGGATATTCCAAAGACGCGCTTTAGAACTTCGATGCGGGCATTATGAATTCTTAGTCATGTCTTTGGATGACTAATGCTCCTCGCTTTTTCATGGATATGATGAACCGAGTATTCAGGAATATTTGGATCGGTTTGTTGTTGTCTTTATTGATGACATCCTTATATATTCCAAAAGTCGTGAAGATCATGAGCACCATTTGAAGTTTGGTACTCGAAAGGCTTCGTGAAAACAAACTATATGCCAAATTGAAGAAATGCGAGTTACGGCTTAAGGAAGTAGCATTCCTTGGGCGCGTAATGTCGAAACATGGAGTATCTGTTGATCCGGTGAAGATTGAAGCAATACAAAGTTAGAAGCAACCAAGTCGGTGGTATGAAGTCGTAGCTTTTGGGCTTAGTTTGGTTATTATCGGAGATTCGTGGAAGGGTTTTCTCGAATCGCTACTCCATAACTCATTTAACTTTCGGAAGGATACAAAATTCGTTTGGAGCGAAGAATGCGAGAAGAGTTTCCAAGAGCTTAAGAGGAGACTTATTTCTTTTTGTTTTAACAATACCATCCGGTTCGGATGGATTTGTTATTCTGACGATGCTTGAGCAAAGGGTTAGGATGTGTTCTCATGCAACGTGGGAAAGTCATAGCTTATGCCTATGCGACAACTTAAAAGTATGAGAGGAATTATCCTACTCATGATCTAGAGTTAATGCGTGATCGTTCGTTTTGCTAAAGATATGGAGGCACTATCTATATGGGGAGAAAGTGGAGATATATTCGGACCATAAAAAGCCTTAAATATTTCTTCACTCAAAAGAACTCAACATCTTGGCGGACGTTGGCTCGAGCTATTGAAAGACTACGACCACACTATTCAATACCATCCTGGAAAAGCGAACGTGGTAGCTGACGCGTTGAGTAGAAGATCATATGCAGGAACGAGTGCGATGATGTCAAGTATACTCATAGAGCCAACTTTAATAGAAAAAGTTAAGGTTGCTCAAGCCACCGAATCCCGGTAATGATGCGTATGAAGAAGAAAATACAAGAAAGAGCTATTAGGGCGAGAATTGATGAAGAAGGAATACTTTGAGTCCATTCTAGACTTTGTGTTCCTAACGACTCTGATTTGAAGTACAAGATTATGATGGAGGCACACAATACACCATTTGCAATCCATCCTGGAAGTACTAAAATGTATCGTGATCTTCGATATACATTTTGGTGGAACAATATGAAGAGAGAGATTGCAAAGTTTATCTCGATGTGTTTAACTTGTCAACGTGTAAAGGCGGAGCATCTAGTACCTAAGGGTCCGTTGCAACCACTTGAGATTCCGAAATGGAAGTGGGACACATTACCATGGATTTCAAGATTCTGGTCTTCCTATGGTTTCTCGGGCATCAATGCTATTTTGGGTTATTGTTGATAGATTAACCAAGTCTCGCTCATTTCTTGCCGATCTGGAGACTTATTCACTTGAGCGTCTTGCTAGTATGTACGTGAATGAGATTGTGAGGTTGCATGGCATGCTGTATCCATAGTTTGGATCGTGACCCAAGATTCACTTCAAGATTTTGGGTTAGCTTGCAAAAAGCTATGGGCGCGGATTCTGATTCGATTGAAGCATACCATCCTCAAGCGGACGGACAATCGAAAAGGACTATTCAAACTCTTGAAGATTTATTAAGACTCGTGTCCTGAGACTTCAAGGGCGGTTGGGATAAGTATTTACCATTGGTGGAATTCTCCTACAACAACAACGATTATCGAGCAAGTATAGGTGTAGCTCCATTTGAAGCATTATATGGACGAAAGTGTCGCTCTCCGATATGTTGGGGCGAGGTGGGTGAAGCAACAACTGTTGGGACCCGAGTTGAGTACGTATGACTACGGAAAAGATCCAAATGATTCGACAAACGTATACAAAAGCGGCACAAGATCGACAAAAAGAGTTATGCGGATCTTCATCGAAAGGACGTGGAATTTAGTGTAGGGGATCATGATTATTGCGAGTTGCTCCATGGAAGGGAGTTACAAGATTTGGGAAGAGAGAAAGCTCAATCCACGATTTATTGGTCCATTTCAAATTCTTGACCGAGTAGGAAATGTAGCTATAGACTCGCGTTACCTCCGAAAGTATGTCTCGTGTTCATAATGTGTTTCACATATCTCATATTTCGTAAATATGTGAAAGACCCGAACCACGTTATAGAGTTAGAACCCCAGACGAGATAGCCAAGACTTAACGTGTGAGGAGGTACCTATCAAGATTTTGGATAGGAAGGAGCATGTCCTACGCCAAAAGGTCATACCACAAGTTAAAGTTTTGTGGAGGAATCATGCTATATAGAGGAAATGACACAGGAATTGGAAAGCGAAATGAAAGCGAGGTATCCTCACCTTTTGAAACACCAGTGTAGTCGTCGTCGATTTAGAGGACGAAATTTCATAAGGAGGGAGGTTGTAAGACCCCAACTTATTATTAATGAAATTTAATTTTCTATTTATTATTTTAAAAAGTAAGGGTTGATTTGATTAATGTGGATAGTTAGGGGTAAAATACGCAAATACTTCAAAATAAGCAAGTGGTTATAAAATATTCATTGTTGTCGGAATATTCGTTTGGTCGCGGAATATTAAATCTTTGTCGGGAATATTCGTATGCGACGGGTAGCGACCGTGTGTGGGCCCATAACTGAAGCGATTGGATGAAGAAAGCGACAAATATAAGTGGTTTAAAAATAACAGGCGTGGTTATTCTGAGATTATCTTTGTTAAAATACCCGTGGTTAAAACACGATAGATTACCAGTATTGCACCAATTATTGATTCTTACGTGAAGGCACTACTTTCGATAATGGTTACGATAATTCTTTTATTCAATTATTTTATTGAGTTAATAATTGCTGCGTTGATATTTTATATTCTTTGTTGTTTGATAATTGTCATTACACGGTATATTTTTCATTATCGAAGCAATAATTCATATTATCTCGAATAATATTATTAGATAACATTATTGGCAATGTCTAGAAAGTTACATCTAAGGAGAGGTTTGGTCACCTAATTGCGCCGCCATGAAAGAAATTCTTATTGAAAGCCCCTCTTTCACTGAGGCTGCACGGTTGTCGATATTGTGATTACATAATATTATTTGTGAATAATTAATTATTGATTCATATGATGAGAAAAATATGATTTTATGTGGATATAGATGGAGAAAATTTTAATGTGACAATTGTTGAAAATTGAAATTTTATCTTTTTCTACGATAAAATAATTCATTTAAATATATTATTATATTTTAATAATATAATAATGGTGATATTTTTACAACGAATGTGGGATATATGAGTATCTGAGGAGGAAGAGTATTTTTGTTTGCAATAAATGTTTAAAACATATTAAACATGCTCGGTGGACCCCATTTATTGATGAAATTTGATTATAACACGTAAAAAATAGTCCGTTTGTGGATTTCGGTCAATTTCTATTTGGAATTTGGAAAAACTTTCTTCTGCAAAGTTGTAGAGAATTGAATTTCCTATAAAAACTCATGAGATTCGAATTTTCTGATGAAAGGGCTATTTATTATGAATTATTGAAGTTCAAGTTCAAAAATAATTGATTTTTGGAAGTTTAAAATATTTAAAATTAGAAAACGTTTTTTCATTATGGTGTGTTACATATGTGGGTTGAATGAGCTGAATTTCAGTTCTTGGAAGGTTATGCGTAGGAAATTTTATTATAAATAATAATATTATATTAAATTTTACGTTTTGGTGTTCTAGCATTTTCCTATAAATAGGTGCTTGGGTTAGAATTGAAAATCACACCGAGCTGAAGTTTTCTCTCTATATTATCGAGCGTATTCTTGTGAGTATTTTGAGTATACTTTGAGTATTGTTAGGCGGTGCAGAGTTCCTTGACAGACTATACCCTATTCCAAATAAAAGTACTAATCTTGAGAGGTAAGGGATGTTATTTTCTTCTCAAATGATATTATTTCTTTAATATCATTATCTTTGAAATATTGTTGAAACTTTTATCAAATTTGGAACTTTTCCATGTCGGGTTTACTATTCATGAGTTACTATTCATGAGTTACTATTCATGAGTTACTATTCACGATTACTATTCACGAAAATTCTTATTCATGAAGCGTGAAGATATTTTTTTGGAATTTTCTATCTTTTGGTGTCGAGTTCTTTATCACGTATACGGCACTATTCACGTATCTGACACTATTCACCAAAAAATAAAATTTCTTCTTTTTGTCCAAAATATCTATTCGGATACTAGCTTTGATTGTATCCATGTTTTGATCATTCTTGAATTTTACACCACTATGATTATTTTTGAGGTATTTTTGAACATGGATAAAACAAAGTACGAAATCCTTAATCCTTAATCCTTAATCCTTGTCATTTTGTTTCCTTTGGATTCGTTTCTTTAAAAATATTTTCATCATCCTCGGTCTTAAATGATGATATTATTGAATATCTTTGGCTTTGTAGTGCAAAGATGAATGATTTCGAAGAATATCTTTGGTAGTAGTGCAAAGATGAATGTGTTTAGATGAACATGACCAATCGATGAATATCTTTGGCTGTGGTGCAAAGATGAATATTTGATTCGGATGTATATTGATTGATGTTACGGGGATAAAAGATGAGCGATGAACTTTTAAATTCATACATAGAAGATAGTAGTTTGCATTCTCTACTTAACTCTTCTAATGAATTATTATTTCATTCTTGAATATTGATTTAAAATTTGTTGTCTATTGTATTCTATTAGATTTTTCCTGTTGAAGACTAACGATAATTTGTTGTATATTATCTTAGTCATAATATTCTTTATCTTGAAGGCTAGTTGAGCTCACCCTTTTCCTTGTTGTTCCATTTTTCTTCTCGGGAGGCGAGAATATAGCGAGTACAAGTCGGGGTATGGAATGAAGGTTTTAGAAAGAATTGTTTAGTAGTCCTCACCATTTTGTAAAATAATGTATCAATAAATGTGATGAGGATTTATTTGAGTATAGATATTGTCTAGAAGATAATATTTGTATTCAAACTCACGAGTTTCTTGTTGTAATAATAAAGTTGTAGTTGTTTCTGTACCATGTATTGACAACTCAGAATAGGTGATGTATACCTATTTTGGGGGCGTCACATGAATAGACACAAACACTTAAAAAACTCCCAAAATATTAAGCTCAAATGGACTCAATTCATGGGTATAAAACACATTCATTAGTCGACGCATGCCAATACTGTGCCTCATCTTTTTAAAAGTTGCAGTTGGTAATTGTTTAGTGAACATATCAGCCAAATTATCACATGATCGTATCTGCTTTACATCAATATTGTGACGCCCCCAAAATAGGTATACACAACTCATTTTGATTTGTCAAATATATGGTACATAATTTAAATACAAACTTCCTTATACAATACGACAAAAACGTAGCTGAGAGTTTTTAACACGAATATTGTCTTGTAGACAATATCCAAACTCAAATGGAGTCCTCATTACAATTATTATCACACTATTTTATAAAATAGTGAGGACTACTACAGCCACTATCTCGGACCGTCACTCCATTCTCCACCTAGTTCCGACTACGTTCTCATTTCCTGAAGAGAACAATGAAAGAAAATGGTGAGCTCAATTAGCCTAGTAAGAAATATTATAATTACGATAATGCAAAATAAATTATCGTTAGCCTTCAACAGTGTTAAACTGATAGAATACAAGAAACAACAAGTTTAACTACAGCGGAACAAGCAATCCATTAGAAGAGTCAAGTAGAGCATGATATCTACTATCTTCTATGATTTAAATGTTCGTCATCAATATTTTATCGCTGTAACACATCTCAATAAATAATTCACATCATCGAATTATCCATGCACTACGGGCCAAGGATATTCATTAGTATTACATCCACGAGTTATCCATGCACTACGGGTCAAGGATATTCGTTATTATCACCAATGGTCATGATCATGCCAACAACTGTCCATCAATGCACTACGGGTCAATGATGACTTTTACCACATCATTTGTAACATTACATGTCATGATTATACCGTCAAAATCATACGAACAACTATCCATCAATGCACTACGGGCCAATGAGGACTTTTATCACATTATAAGCATGATGATGATGCCAATAATATAAGAATTCAATTAAATGAGAGCAAGAATAAATTTTAAAGATTTATAAATTAATTTATCCAGAATTTAATAATATCTAAATTGTCAACATGATACTGCTTTTTGGAGTAAAATTTAAGAATAATATTGTATCAAAAATGATTTGGCCAGAAAAGAAATCAATTTTTATCATGAATAGTACCCCGGGTGAATAGTACCTGAGTGAATAGTACTTCGTGAATAGTACCCCGACATGAAAAGATTAAAAATTATCAAGAATGTTCAGAATAATTTTTCCGTGAAAAGATATAGATGAAGCGCAAATTTCAAGAATATTCTACTAATTTTAAGGAGTATAGAAGCAATACTTTAACAAAATTAGTGTAGAATTCGGAATCTGAAACGAAATAATATTACTTGCATACTACAGGGTATGGAAGAAAATATTATTTCTTACGAATATTGAACAAAAATAATATCCTTTATTTTAAAAGGAGAGTACTTCTTAATGGTATAGCAGGGATATTTTTAAAGAAAATTTGCACTATTTTATAATTTCAAAGCTTCCTTAAACTCTAAAGATATACGTTCAATATTATAGAAGAAGAATTCTCTAATTCTGGTGTGATTTTCAATTCTAAATTAAGCATCCTATTTTTAGGAGAATGACTGGATACTATTTAGGAATTAATCACGGACGCACAGTAAGGAAGTTCATGGACAAAATCAACTGAATGAAAATTTTAAAATTTTTGATTTTACTATGCAGCACTATACAGTATTATGCAATCAAATAAAATAAAATATATTCTATTTTTCATAAAAAAAAAACAAATCTTATATATATATATATATATATAATAATCGTACTTCTCCTCATGACCAAAATCTCTCCCCACCCCGTGATTAATATTAAATATATATATATATATATATATAATACTTTTTATCTTTAAGTATCGTATGAGTTGTTGCACTGTCCGCTAGACAAAAATCTTCCATAGTTATCTTGGAATTGATTTTACCAGTTGAACCCATGCATCTTCATATATACAAAACATAAATTAAACTTTATAAAAATACTTATTACCTTTCCATAATATAATTAAAAAAATAATTAATTGATTTGGACATTTTCATCACCAATCATACTTATTAATATGTAATAATATAGTAAAAGAAAATAATTAATTGGTATGAATATTTTCATCACCAATCAAATTGTCAAATTTTTCATCAACGTTCTCATAGAAATCAGGGGCATCAAGATAAGTCATATCCACTCCATTTTGAAGATTAAGATAATTCATGGGATCTTCAACATCATTATGATCAACAAAGTTTGTTTCAATTCTTTTTCCCTTTTCTTTTATGGAGGCTTGGTACAACTCTACCAAATGTTTAGAAGTACGACAGGTACGTGACCAATGACCTTCCATTCCACACCTATAACACTTATTTTCATGGTGGTTTATTTTGTAAACCCTTACCATTTTGATTCTTCTGATGGTAAGGTGTGTTATTCCCTTTTGAAGAATTATGAGTACGATCCTCTCTATATTGATTATTCTTGCCACGCCCACGCCCACGCCCACGCCCACGCCCACGCCCACGACCACGACCACGACCACGAACATAATTTCTTCTATTTATCAAATGAGGTTCCATTCGTTTCAGGGAATGGAGTAGAACTGGTCAGGCGAGATTGGTGGTTTTTCAGCAAAAGCTCATTATTTTGTTCAACCACTAGAAGACATGATATTAGTTCAGAATTTTTTGTGAACTTACGCTCTCGATATTGCTGTTGCAGGATCATATTCGAGGCATGAAATGTAGTAAATGTTTTCTCTAACAAATCTTCATCAGTGATTTTCTCCCCACACAATTTTAATAGTGAGATTATTTTAAAAAGTGTAGAATTGTACTCACTCACACTTTTAAAATCTTGCAACCTCAAGTTCAACCAATTATAGCGAGCTTTTGGGAGGATTACATATTTTTTTAATATCATATCTTTCTTTTAAATCATTCCATAAGACAAGAGGATCTTTTACAGTAAGGTACACATATTTTAATTCTTCATGGAGAAAATGGCGAATAAAAATCATTGATTTTGTATGATCCTGCAGGGATGCATGATTGCCAACCTTAATTGTATCTCCAAGATTCTTTGCCTCTAGGTGAATCTCAGCATCAAGGGTCCATGACAACTAATTCTTGCCCGAGATGTCAAGGGCAGCAAATTCAAGTTTTGTAAGGTTTGACATCTATTAAAAACACATGCAATAATATGAAAATACTACTAGTTAGTAATAATTAAACATATCTAAAAATGAAGGTAGATATATGTGACAACCCCAAAATAGGTCCATTCCATCCAACCCATTCTAAGTCGCCAAATACATGGTACAGAAAAAAACTACAACTTTATTACAACAATTGTCGTGCAAAATACAACAACACATATACTGTGAGTTTTGATACAAATATATATACCAACTGTGACTCTCATCCCAACTTGGATAAGACGTCACAATGACACCTTACATAAATGTATAGTCAAAATGCTTTTAGAAATTAGAATCTTTGGGAAGTGCTCAAGAAACCTTCGTATACATGGGAGGCCATGCTTCTAGGTTATGATAGATATCATATGCCACGAAATTATCCTTGGTCAATCCAATAGACCCCAAAGAAAAATGAGAAGATTACTATCATATTCTTCCCAGTGGTGAGTCTTCTCGACTTATCATTATCTCCAATTTGTCTCAAATTGAGAATTATACTTCAAACAAATACCAAGATTATATAGGTAGTGCTCAAGTAAATATACTCAAAGAAGTGGATGAGCACAATCACGCCTTATGATCACATGAGGTCAGTATGTCATTAGACATCTTGTATGATAGTGGTAAAACACCCTTCCAACGTTGGGTTCGCCTCTCCCTACATGATTCACCAAATATAACTACTAAAAGATGTATACAACACACTTGTCTATACTGTTTAGGGAGAACTCCACAGCTAGAGACCACCGTTCTATTCCCTTGTTACCCCCGCTTGACCCAGCTACACTTTTATTACCTGAAAGGAATTGTGAAGCAAAAGGGTGAGCACAACTAGCTCAGTAAAGAATATCATGACTAAATATAATTAAATTATCAATAGCCTTCATCAATAACAAATCAGAGATTTAGAACATATGGTAGATGATAAAAATTTCAACCATAGTTGCAGCGGAACGAGCAATCCATTAGAAGAGTCAAATAAACCATAAAGTCTATTATCTTCTCCACATTAAAAGTTCACCAACAATGTTTTATCCCTGTAACATTAATCAACAGTTCCTTTCCACAATTATATGAATAACTCATAATCATAATTGTAATTCTAAATTCCTCTTCGCATCCAAGACGAAGATAATTTTCATCACATGTCTTTACCTGAAACATCAAAGATCATGGTTATACCAAATCACAGTTCATGTTCATAATCATACTAATAAATTCATCTTTGCACTATGGGCCAAAGATATTCATCCACAATTCATCTTCGCACCAATCGCCAAAGATATTCAATAACAACAGTCATCATCTTTGCACCACGGGCCAAAAAGATATTCATTAACAGTTCATCTTTACTCTTCGGCCAAAGATATTCATCAATAATTCATCTTTGCACTACAAAGCCAAAGATATTAATATCTCAAAGAAATATATAATCATTTCGTAATTTATATAAACAATAATTATAACCATGTTGATCAATTCACCTTTGCACTTAAGCTAAAGATATTCAATTATAAATTCAATGGTCACGATCATACCAAATACAATTCAACTTTTCACTATCGGCAAAGAGAACCACAGTTAGCTGATCATACCAATAATCTACTCATCTTTACACTCCAAAGAAAGAAATTTCAACATCGTGGTTATAAAATATTATATAAGATAATAAAATCAATATAATCAATAAATAGTTTTAATCTCCGTAGTAATATTCATAAATCAACTATAATTTGGTTAGAAAAAGAAACCAATTTTGTAGTGAATAGTACACCGTGAATAATAGTAACTCGTGAATAGTAACTCATGAATAGTAACCCTAACACAAAAGGTAGAAATTCCACAATAAAATCCATACCAATATTTCTAGATAATGATATTGAAAGAATAACATTTCTTAAACTTATAAACAATTTATTTTAATTGTTTACACTTTACTAAATAATGCATTTAATCATCATAAAATGCCAAACTTATAAGATTTCATCACCAATAACCAAAACCCTCATCAAAATCAGCATATACCACATATATGATTCTCAAGCCATAAAATCATATTTTCCAATTTTCTTCCTTCAAGATAACATATTTAACTCATTTATTCATAACTAGTCCATTTTCATGAAAAATACCAAATCGGTTCCAAAAATATTTCTTTTTGGGATTTAGCAGAATATAGTCCCATATTGAACATATATTTTTCTTAGAATTTTTAAAATTCATTTACTATTTTCATATGGCCAAAAACCGCTAATATTTAGACATTTATCATAAATTGTACTTTTATCTAAAAATTCAAATTCACAGAGTACACCGATATTATATAGATGTACTCCCAATAAAAATTTCATCAATTTTGGAGTTAACCATAAGGAGTTATAAGCGGTTACTTTTAAAATAGTCTTTTCTCATAAAATTCATAACTCTTAACCTATACATCCAAAAATCACCATTTTTGGACACAATCAATAAAACTCATCAACATATCATTTCGAATTTTTCCAAATTTTTCTGAAGGTCAGAAGAAGTACAAACTGAAAAATATAATAACCCTTAAAATCCCTTACCTCAAAAAGCAGCAAGATTTACATCGGAATATCGGATGAAAAATCGAAGGAAACTTCTACTAAATAGCAACTCTCAAAGTATCTAAATACTCACAAAATACGCTCAATAATCTAGAGAGGGAAAGAGAGAAAGCTTATGTTTCTGGTGTGATTTTCAATTCTAACTTAGCCCTCTATTTATAGGAAAATTTTAGCAGACTTGACCTGCAACCTGATGGCTTTACCTGCTACTATTCCCACCCACCACATTTGAAATAAACTTCAGCATATTTCTTCACCAACCACAAGTGGGGCCCACCAATTCTAGAATTTTCCACCAAAATCCTTTATAAACCTAATTTTCGAATCAGTCACCTCTTAAAATTCATAACAAATCATGCGTTCATTTTTAACTGTTCAAAATTTGTGGACATATACTTAACTTATATATGTATAACATATCCAAAAATTACAACGATCCAATGGTCGGATTAAAAATTATAACTCACGCAATATATCTCAAATATACTGGTTTAATTTTTAATACCTCCATTCCGACAAAAATACTGATAAAACACCTCAACATTAACTCCTTCATTTATAACCACATAAATAAATCCATCATTTATATCCACATCAAATAAATATTTTCTTATCATATAAATCAATAATTAATTATTCACAAATAATATTACGTAATCACAATTATGACAACTGCATCTGCCTCGTGAAAGAGGGGCTTTCAATAAGAATTTCTCTTTCTTTGGGATGCAATTAGTGACCAAACCTCTCCTCGATGTAACTTTCTAGACATTGCCAATAATGCTATTTAATAATATTATTCAAATAATATGAATTATTGATCCGATAATGAAAAATATTGTGCAAAAGTTGATAATTATTGAAACAACAATAATATAAAATATCAACGCAAAGAATTATTGAATCAATAAAATAAAATATTGAATAAAGAAATTACTCGTAATAATTATTAAGTAGTGCCTTCTTATGTAAGGATCAATAATTCAAAAATACTGTAAAACCGCAAAGCATCTTCTTGTAAACACGCGTATTCATCGTATTTTAACCACCGGATATTCCAACAAAGGTTAATTGTGAACGATTACGCTATTATTTATAAAAACTTAATTTTGTCGCTTTCTTCATCCGATAGTTATTACATTATATGGGCCCTGAAATGGTCACACTACCGTCATTTAAATATTCCCGGCTGAAAGAATATTCCACGACCAAACGAATATTCCCCACAACAATGAATATTTTATAACCACTTGTGTATTTTGAAAAAAAAAATCGTATATCACCCTTAACTTTAACTTTTATCAATTTAATCATTTACTGAATTGTAATTATAAGAAAAATTGAATACTTTTATTTCATAAAATTCGGGGTCTTACAATATATAAATAAATTTCGGGTCAGGTGATGTGTAGCCTACTGCATAGCACATACTATTATATATAGTAGTAACATATATATACATATATGATGTATATATGCCTGTAAATTTCAATGTTTATTAAAAATAAAAGCATTGATATGGGACATACTTGGTCATGTTACATGAACATGTCAAAGTTATTCTTATATATATATATATAAATATATAGTCCGATTCCAGTCCGGACACCCGGATTTTAGTCCCGTCCGGACTTTTTTTTTTTTTTTGCTTTTTTTTAAAACAACTAAAAAAATAATTAATATTTTATGAAATTGAAATTTTTTCATATCTGATGTTTTGGGCGTGATTTGGGTACGTTATAACAAAATATGTATGTATAAATGCATGCATTCGTACTACACCATTTTTTGGTACAGTATTCAAATCACCCCAAAACATTGTATTATGAAAAAATTTCGCCCATAAAATATTAAATATTTTTTTAGTTATTTTTTAAAAAAGCAAAAAAAAATAAAAAATTGGGGTCTGTTTTTTATCGTGTCCGAGTCTGGACTGATCCATCATTGTATAATGTGTGTATATATATATATATATATATATATATATATATATATACACACTATGTTTTATCTTATACAATTTTACTAAAACAATACTATATATATACATGATCAAATTTAATTTTAATAAAATAATTCTTACAATGAGTTGAGATAATTTCCTTTCCAAAATTCCATAGAAACTCGTGTTGATAACGTGTTGTGAAATAATAGATAAAATAAATTAAGAATAGAACAATATATATATATATATATATATATATATAATAATCTCTTGCATTCAAGTAGTTATCCACAATTCTTTTGATATCAAATAAATTTGTCGAATGTGGTGTCTCCATAGCTTATCACTGTGGCTCTCTCTATACAATATTTATATATATATATATATATATATATATATATATATAACACAAACTAAAACTTAAGTTGCATTAAAGCAACCTAAAGGCTTTTTAAGTTTCCACCATTTATTTTGGTGGTTACTTTCCTTCAATTAATTCATTTCTAACAAAAATATCATTTTTAGGATGTAGAGATTTTTATTTCACACTATCTGATAACCCATATAATGAATTGAATTGAACTGAATGATCTCATTTTTCTCCTTCCCGACTACTCCGACTCCATATTACAATTTCCTAACGTATTAACCACATAATCAACCCCAAAATATGGTCTTGAATTCCACCCCCCCTCTCCTCTCTCAAGTCCTAATTCCTAATTCCTTAACATCATCATTCTCCTGCTCCACCAAGCTCCACCACCTCACCGCCTAGTTCCAATCGACTGCGTCAAGCGCTTGTTACACTATGCCACTCTCCTTGCTCCCTCACATACCCGTTATCGCCGTTGCCGCCATTGTCGCCTAATCAACCCCAAAATAAGGTCTTATATAACTCTAGTCTGAATCATTCGGTTATAACCGAAATATTCGAACACTTAACCGGATTATAAGATAACCGAATAACCGAATTTACCATTTCATTATTCGGTTAATAACCAAAACAAAGGCTTCCATAATTAGCAATATTACAATTTACAACAGTCAACACTCAACAGCAGAAGCAACGAATACATGAATAAAATTAACGATACATAATAATTCAAAACCTTAACATGGTTAAAATTCGCAATACATAATCCATAATTTTACAAATTTTAATTAGTCCATAATAAATTAATAATCCATAAGAATCTAAGATCATAAAAGGCTAACAAGTAACAAGTAACAGCAAAAGCTAGGCAGCACAACAGTCCGCAGATGAACAGAATGCCAACCCAGAAGTAGGTAAGCAAAAGCAACACACAAAATGTTCAACAGAGCCCCCAACAAAAGCATTAGCCTACGGTTAAAAGTGTAGATTTCATCAGAATCATGATCACTCTGGAATAATGAGTTTAAAAAGAATTCAACATAATGTTTGTGGAATTACAAAGAATTGAATTCATTCCAAACTAAAGTAGATAATATAATATTAAGAATTTAAGTATATAAGTAAAATCATATATATCATGGCGGAAAAGGAGAATAGTCTTATAATTAAATATAGTCTTGAAGCAAAAGACAAAACAAAATTAACCACTTCTTTTCCCAACACAAGCCCAATGCTGAAGGTCCAAACAGATTACAACACACATGTAATCAAAAGGACATTATAAATATAGTTCCTTTATTTTCCCATGAAAGTAAAAATATAACAGAAATGCGAGAGTTATTTGATGCACTATGTCAAACTGTTGAATGAGACATGTCTCAGGAGTTGTTGACATGGAGCTGAGTAGATTTTAGTGGAAGAAGTCAAATAAGTTAGTTATGTGGAAGATTTACCTATTCCTTAGGAAGTATTTGTTGGTTTGTTTCTATTTTTAGGAAGTATTTATAGGTAGCAGGGTTTATTGCTATTTTTTAGAGGTATCTGCAGTAGCATATTAAGTCGCACTTTTTATGTTTTTTTCTGCTTTTAAGCTAGTCAGATAAATAAGTGTTTTGAAGCTTAATAAAAGATAACTTTAGATGCCTCAATGTTCTTTTGTTTCCTGAGAGTTTCTACACTTTGTTTCTATCAAAACCAACAAACTGGTATCAGAGCCAAGTTCCTGAGCAACCTGTGAGGTGAGTGAGCCTATACACCAACAAACAAACAATATCCAGAATGATCTCAGAAGCTTCACTGAATGCACTGGCTCCTTCAGTGTTTGATGGAATAAATTATCAAGTGTGGGCAGTCCGTATGGAAGCCTACCTTGATGCTAGTGATCTGTGGGAAGCTGTGAGTAAGGAATATGAAGTTCCTCCCCTGTCCGAGAATCCAACTATGGCACAGATAAAACAACACAATGAGAGGAGGCAAAGGAAATCAAAGGTAAAAGCTAGTCTATTTGCAGCTGTCTCATCTATAATTTTCACCAGAATCATGACACTGAAGACAACATACGAAATATGGAACTTCCTGAAGAAGGAATATGAAGGAAATGCATGAGTCAAAGGTATGCAAGTGTTGAACTTGATTAGAGAATTTGAGATGCAAAGGATGAAAGAATCGAAACAATCAAGGATTACTCGATGGCAGACTTCTTAGTATTGTTAACAAAGTAAGACTTCTTGGTAATCGACTTTTCCGATTCTAGAATAGTTCGAAAAATTTTATAATGAGCTCTCAAAAGTTTGAGACTACAATATCATCTCTAGAAAACTCAAAAGATGTGTCCAACATCACCTTGGCAGAGCTGTTGAATGCATTACAGGCTCAAGAACAAAGGAGGCTTATGAGACAAGAAGGATCTGTGGAGGGTGCATTTTAGGCCATATCTTGGTACAAAAAAGAGATGCAAAACAACAATAACAGCAACAACAACACTCAAAAGTTTCCACCATGTCCTTACTGTAAAAAATCCAATCATCCACAAAAAAGGTGTTGGTGGAGGCCGGATGTAAAATGTTTCAAGTGTGGTCAGCTAGGGCATGTGGAAAGGGTATGCAATTCTCAACAGCATCAAGGAGAAGTCAAGGCTGCTGTGGAAGAACCTCAAGATGAGCAATTGTTTGTGGTATCATGTTTTACCACTAGCAGCCCCCTAAACGTGGCTTATAGGCAGGCGGGTTGACAAACCATATGACTTATGATCAAGGGCTCTTTAAGGAACTTGATAAAATCACATACTTCAAAGTTAGAATTGGAAATGGAAGATATCTTGCAAAGAAAAGGCAAAGGAACAAAGGGCAATCAAGGCCACATGGGTTTGAAATTAATCTCTAATGTCTTATATGTTCCTGAGATTAATCAAAATTTGTTGAGTGTTGGTTAACTGCTAGAAAAAAGCCATAAGGTGCTGTTTGAGGACAATCATTGCATGCTTGCTGATGCACAAGGCAGAGAAGTATTTAAAGTCCAAATGAAAGGCAAAAGTTTTGCCTTGGATTTGATGCAAGAAGAGCAGGCTGCAATTCACAAAGAAGAAAGCAATACAATGCTTTGGCATAGGCGTTTGGGGAACTTTCATCATATCGCTCTTCTCTATATGAAGAAGAACGATCTTGGAGAAGGCTTGCCTGAATTAGAGGTGAAACCTCCTACCTGTGTAGCCTGTCAGTACGGGAAACAAACAAGACTTCCATTCCCACAAAACAAGGCCTGGAGAGCTACTCAGAAGATGCAATTAGTACACACTGATGTGGGAGGACCTCAGAAAACACCATCACTGAATGGCAGTAAGTTCTATATTGCTTTCATTGATGATTACACAAGAATGTACTGGATTTATTTCATGAAATTTAAATCTGAAGTTGCTGACATCTTCTGGAAGTTTAAAGTTTGGGCTGAAAATCAAAGTAAATGTAAAATACAAGTGATCAGGTCTGATAATGGAACTGAATACACCTCAGAGAAATTTAAAAAAATTTGTGAGGATGCAGGCATTGAGCACCAACTTACAACACCTTATACCCCTCAAAAGAATTGAGTCGTTGAGAGCAAAAATAGAACACTTATGGAAATGACAAGGTGTTTGCTGCATGACAAAGGGTTGCCAGAGAAATTTTGGGCTGAGACTGAACATACATCAGTCTTTCTACTGAATAGACTGCCAACAAAAGCTTTGCAACAAAAAACTCCATTTGAAGCATGGTATGGCTATAAACCAAGGCTGCAAAATTTAAAAACATTTGGTTGTCTTTGTTTCTCTTATATTCCACAAGTTAATAGAGACAAATTGGATAAGAAAGCAGAAGCTGGATTTTTTATAGGCTACAGTTCAATATCAAAGGCCTATAGAATCTACCTTCCAGAAAACAATAAAGTAATAGCTAGCAGAGATGTCAAATTCTTCAATCGAAAAATTCGGAATTGGGAGAATGATAATAAGCTTGAGTTCCAAAAGGACCTTGAGTTTCGTGGAGGAGAATGACAATATTGATGATGAACCTGTCAGAGGAACCAGATCACTCTCTGACATCTATCAGAGGTGCAATGTTGCTATAATAGAGCCTGCAGGGTATGAAGAAGTTGCAGCTGATAAAAAATGGATGGATGCAATGAAGGAGGAGCTTAAAATGATTGAAAAAACCAGACTTGGGAGCTAGTGGACAAACCGACACACAAAAGGGCAATTGAGTCAAGTGGGTTTATAGAACCAAACTCAATTCGATGGTTCCATAAACAAACACAAGGCAAGACATGTTGTCAAAGGATATGCTCAGATGTTTGGAGTGGATTTTTCTGAGACTTTTGCCCCTGTTGCTAGATTGGACACTATAAGAATGTTGTTGGCTCTTGCTGCTCAAAAAGGCTGGAATGTACATCAGATGGATGTCAAATCAGCCTTCTTGAATGGATACTTGGAGGAAGATATTTTGTGGAGCAACTCAAGGTTTTATTGTTCAAGGAATGGAGGAGAAAGTATATTTGCTGAAAAAGGCCTTGTATGGTTTAAAACAGGCACCAAGGGCCTGGTACAGCAGGATTGATTCACATTTGTTAGGCTTAGGCTTTACAAAAAGCCTAAGTGAATTTACTCTATACTTCAGGAAGGTTTGTGATGAAACACTTGTGGTATCTTTATACGTTGATGATCTACTTGTAACAGAAGCGAGATGGAGCAAATTCACAATTTCAAAAAGGAAATGAAGGATGTTTTTGAGATGATCGATCTTGGGAGGATGACGTTCTTTCTTGGCATGGAGGTACAACAAAAGCGAATGGGATCTTCATATGTCAATGTAAATATGCCAAGGAAATCTCGCAAAGTTCAAGATGGAAGAGTGCAATCCAAGTGCAACTCTCATGAATCAAAATGAGAAGTTTTGCAAAGAAGATGGAGCCGCAAAAGTCGATGTAGACACTCAAATTTTCTTCTCACATTAACATCATAGGAGGACAGATTCGCCTTTTAAGAGGAACCACGAAAACAATCCAAATCCATACCGGATACTACCGAAAGTTCATCATCAAACCCCTCGAATCGCAACTGGGAGTAACCAAATCCAACTTCAAGATAACCCCGAGGCTGCGGATACACAATACCGGACCACACACCGTAGAAGACCAATTAATCTCTGAGATGACCCCGAGGTATCCAATCCTCGATCCAACCATGGGAATAGGTCAAGCCAACCTCGAGATGACCCCGAGGATAGTCAAAGTCAATAAAGAAGCCAACCTCGTAGATAACCCCGAGAAACGATCGCTACAATCACTTGAAAATCGGAGATAACCCCGGGAGGGGCAAAATGGTCATTTTGCCAACTCAACTTCACTTCAAATCAAATACACTCATTTCAACTCAAAATACTTCAAAGGAAGTCCCACAAGAGCGATATCTTAACTCCGGAACGCAAACTACACGAAACGGCTCACCGGATTGCCTGACGGAAACCCGGGAATGCCATTTTGGTTATGGACCCATATTCCTGGAATCAAAAAAGGTCAAATCATATATCATTGTGTAGCTCTCGGAAAGAACTTTTCGGAATGGTATGGCACGCTTCCATCGGACTCCCAGATTGAAAGTTATGAAGCGGATCGAAATGAACAACGATACGTGATTGACACCTGCATGGACCCACACTGCCTAGGGCACCCCGGGCAGCCGCAGGTACACCTGCTACCTGTGGCTCCCACCTCTATAAATATGGGGCTTGGGGTGCTGATTTTCTAAGAGAAAAAATGGGAAACCTCAAGACACCCGCCTACACTCGCCCATACAAAGGTATTTTCCCACTTTTAAACACCTGTGAGCTCATATATAGCCTCTTTTGTACCTACAAAGCACAGTGTTTACCCACTCTAAAGATATAGAAGCCTTCTTTATCGCTTAGTCATAAGCCTTCTCACACACTTTAGTAGTCTATCTCTTCATCGTTGCATACACCTTTCTACACGCTTGAGAGTCGTGTTGCTTGCTTTTCTTGCGACTTCTCATTCGTGGTTTCATTCCAAATCAGATATATATATATATATATATATATATATATATATATATATATATATATATATATTGACTAACATTATCGAGTTATGCCTCGATTGAGCCTGAACTTGATGCCCGAGCGTTTCTTTTTTTATATATATATATATATATATATATATATATATAAAAGCAAACGCACTGCATCGAAATCTAAACTCATCAACAAAGTCCGACACACGCTTGATATATATATATATATATATATATATTATATATATGAATTGTGGTCGGACTCTGTTCGATGAGCCTGGATTTTATATCCGGTGAGTTTATTTGCTTTTATATATATATATATATATATACTTACATATATGAACTGTGGTCGAACTCTGTTCGATGAGCCTGGATTTTATATCCGGTGCGTTTATTGCTTATATATATATATATACATATTTTGTCCCACCTTGAGTTTACTTACGTGGTGGTTGATCGCTTTACGACTTTTTTTTACATTTCGTCTCGCTTTGGAGTTTACTTACGTGGCGATTAATCAGTATTCTGACTTTATTTACATTTCGTCCTGCCTGAAGTTTCCTCCGTGGTAGTTGATAGCTTTTAACAACTTTATTTACATTTCTGATCCCCCATGGAGGTGCTTCGTGGTTGGTTATCCTGTCTGTATATATATATTTACAGCTTTTATATATATACCCGCTTATTGCTTTTATACAAATTGCAATATTACATGCGCTTAGAATCATGTGATCACAGATTCATCCCATTGGATCTAGATTCGGTTCCGTGATGGACATTTTCAAATATGTTAAATTTGTAAATTATTCTCATGATGTCCGAATTTCCTCGATGGTTTCCATACCCACGAGGAAGTCGGCATTATTTTTGTACATTATTTTTATACGGATGCCTCGCATCCAAATCAAATAAAATCAATCAAGCCGATCACTTAATAAAATGGGATTGTAAAGGTCTCAATTCCTATTGAGCATCGTGGTTTAAAAACCTCTTTTATAAAACATCACCGCCATATCTTGCTAAAAATTGAATTTTTACATAAATTGCACTTCAATATATAGGTTTGAACGAGGCCTCGCACAACTTCCAAATAACAAAGACATCGACCCACACACACACACACTCAGATAATAGTTTCTTGTAAAGAGGCGGTCACCGTGGTAATGACGGATGTCTGGGGTGCCTAACACCTTCCCCCCAAGATAACCAAGTCCCCTGGATCCTAAACGAATCTCTTGGTTTCACCAACCCGTATATCGTTGTCACATCATCGGGTCAATTTGCAAACCTTTTCTACAGTTGTGTTGGTACAACCATTTAAAAACCAATGGCGACTCTTAATAGCCCATCGTCGACATTATACATGCCGGATCTTTTCACTTGTTTTTTGTGACGCCCCAAAATTAGGTATCGCCACCCATCTTGGGTCGCCACTTACATAGTACATAAATTCAAATACAAACTTAATTATACATCCGTCGGTGTAACATACGACGACAATACATAAACCGAGAGTTCTAATAGGAATATTGTCATTTAGACAATATCCATACTCAAGGAGTCCTCATTACAATTATTATCACACTATTTCACGTAATAATAGTGAGGACTACTAATGCTATCTTCAGACCATCACTCGCTTCCCCAACTCGTCCCCAAATTTATATTCTCATTTCAAAGAGAACAAAAAAGAAAGGGTGAGCTCAACTAGCCCAATAAGAAATATTATGACTAAGATAATGCGTAATAAATTATTATTAGCCTTCAACAATGTTAAACCGATAAAATACAATAGACAACCGCTTAATCTGCGGTGAAATATGCAATCCATTAAAAGAGTCAAGTAGAAAATAAAGTCTACTATCTTTTAGGTTTTAAAAGGTTTTCATCAATTTTTATCACTAAGACTCGGTTTAATGAATAAACCACAATATCTATTCATCCTCGTACTACACTGGCCAAGGATTTTCATCAAATTATCAATGGTCATGACTATACCGAATCACCCCTGGTCATAATCATACCAAAAACCATCCATCACTACATTACAGGCCACTGAGGACTTTTATCACATCATTTATAACAAGCCATGATTATACCGAATAATCCCTGGTCATAATCATACTAAGTTCATCTATGCACGTAAGTCAAAGATAACTTTCAACATAATATAAACACGAGGATGATGACAATAATATAAGAATTCAATAAAACAAGTTCAAGAATTATTTAATCCAGGGATTATTAACGTCCAAATTGTCAACATGATACTGTTTTGTAGAGTAAAATTCAAGAATGATCAGAAGAATATTTCCATGAAAAGATACTGGATGAAACGCAAATATCAAGAATATTCTACTAATTTCATGGAGTATAGAAGTCAAAGTTTTAACCAACTGGTATAATAAAGAATGGAATAACAAAGGAAATCACCATGCATGCGGTACTTTGCATGTATACGTGTTATTCCAATGTATCAATAATAATCTAACCAAAGTCGTGTGAAATTCACACCGAAGCAGGATGATCCAAATGTATAATAAATGTTGAATAATAATAAACAATGGAACCAGTCCTGTAAAACACACGCATGTGATATTCCAATGTAATAATAAATGCGGAATAATAAATAATGGAACCAGTGTCCGGTGTAAAACACACGCATGTGATATTCCAATGTATAATAAAGAATGGAATAATGTAAGAAGATCACCAAGTATAGGGGATTCACAGATACAAAGTTATTCCAATGTAATAAATAAGAATGGAATAATATAAGGATTTCACCAAGTATAGGGTACGCCACGTGTACAAAGTTATGTATAGGGTATGCCACTTTTACAAAAGTTATTCCAATGTATAATAATGAATGGAATAATGTAAGTTCTCTTCATGAATAAGAAAGAATAACACCCTTACTAATTAACAAAAATAATATCCTTACCGTAAAAGAACTAAATATAGAAGTAGTGAAGTAGCGAGAATACTCTTCTTCTTTCTATATAATTTTCTCTCTATAGCTTCTCTCTATAATTTCTCTCTCTGTAGTTTCAATGAATTCATAAGAAAATAATGAAGGAATGAGCTTCTATTTATAGGAAAATAGAATGCATAGTAATTAATCTATGAAACTATCCAGATTGATTTACTTTAATCGGATTTATCCATATTTAAAGCAAAATCTTTTAAATAAAATATCATATATTCTATTTATATAAAAACATTTTACTATGCAAAAACACTATGCAACATTATGCAAAAAACACTATGTAAAACACTATTATGCAACACTATGCATAATAAAATATAATATATTCTATTTATAGAATAACTTTAATAAAGTATTCTCGCTTTATTACGTTAATAATACTAATAAAACAAAACGTCATTATCGCTATAATAATTCATATTATTAATCGACAATAATGGAATCAAACCGAGTGACTTCTCACATAAGCATCAATAATCAATACCGTGTGCTACTATGCAACCACACGACATCGCACTTTTACTACCGAAAGTAGTTCAACAAGATCAACGGTAAAACTTCCGCCGTTATTTCAATAAAATATTTTTGTCGCTTTCTCAATCCGACAATAATTACGCTAGGGTCCACCAATGATTGAGTAGTTGTATTTAATATTCCCCGCTAAACCGAATATTCCCCAGGCCAATCGAATATAATATAACCACTTGCATACTTTGCAAAATTTCTAAATACTACCCACAACTATAATATTATCTCAAATTCACACCATAATATTAAAAATTATTTCGACAAAATTTAAATCTTTATTAATAAAATCTGGGGTCTCACAATCTCCTCCTTATGGAATTTCTCCCCGAAATTAGTGGTACGACTGGTATGATAAAGAAATGAGGATACCTTGAATACCTTTATCGTTTAAAAATATTAAATTCATCTTTGAAATCTGCCAAAGCTATTCATTAACAATTCATCTTTGCACTACTGGCTAAAGATATACAATCAGAAAACTAATAATGCTAAGACGCACTTAATAAGATCACGACCACGAATTATCCATGCACCAATCGGCCAAGGATATTCGTGTTTTCAATTACTATCATGATTATATCGAATAATCCTTGGTCATAATCATACCAAGTCTATCAATGCACTACTACCAAAGATGACTTTTACCACATCCATGAATTAATATTTCATTCACGAGACTCAAATTTCAATAATTAATCCATATCATCGAATCATCCTCGCACTACGGGCCAAGGATATTCATTAAGATCACGACCACAAATTATCCATGCACTACTACTAAAAGATAATTATGTATTCATTAAGATCACGACCACAAATTATCCATCCATGCACTACTACCAAAGATAATTGTGTATTCATTAAGATCACGACCACAAATTATCCAAGCACTACTACCAAAGATAATTGTGTATTCATTAAGATATCACGACCACAAATTATCCATGCACTTCTACGGCCAAAGATAATTGTGTATTCATTAAGATCACGACCACAAATTATCCAAGCACTACTACCAAAGATAATTGTGTATTCATTAAGATATCCGACCACAAATTATCCAAGCACTACTACCAAAGATAATTGTGTATTCATTAAGATCACGACCACAAATTATCCATGCACTACTACCAAAGATAATTGTGTATTCATTAAGATCACGACCACAAATTATCCAAGCACTACTACCAAAGATAATTGTGTATTCATTAAGATCACGACCACAAATTATCCATGACTACGACCAAAGATAATTGTGTATTCATTAGTATCACGACCACAAATTATTATCCATGCACTACGGCCAAAGATAATTGTGTTTTTCAATTACTGGTTATGATTATACCGAACAATCCTCGGTCATAATCATACCAAGTCCATCTATGCACTACAGTGCCATGTAGATGACTTTCAACATAATATAAGCATGAGGATAATGATATAAAGAATCAATCAAATGAGATAAAGGATAAATATTAAACATTTATAATATAATTTATCCAGATTCAAGAATATCCCCATGTTATCAATCACTTAATAATCTCATAATCTAATATCATTAATATTATAACAATATTTTAATCATTTTTAAATTTATAAACAATTTATCTTAATTGTTTACGCTTTTACCATATAATGCATTTAATCATTCAAAAATGCCATACTCATAAGATATCATCACCAATTATCAAATCTCTCAAAAATATGCATATACTCTATATAGGATTCTTTAGCCATAAAATCCTATTTTCAACTTTGTTACTTCACATAACATATTTAACTCATATGTTCAGAATTAAACTATTTTCATGAAAAATACCAAATCAGTCCCAAAAATATTTCTTTTCCGGGATTTAGCATAATATAGTCCCATGATGAAAATATATTTTTCACGGAATTTTTAAAATTCATTTACTATTTTTCAAAAATCAATTTCTAATTAATTCTTTAAGAAATTAGCTACCTCAAGTTTAACTCCAAAATTCCCAAATCTTGGCAGGACCTTACACATGTTAACGTGAGCTTCTAGTTTAAATTTCATGGTCATCTGAGTTATAGAACTCCTCGGTTATAGCGTTTTCATTTAAAAACCTAAATATTGAAAGAGTCATAACTTGCTCATTTTAAGTCGAATGAGCTCATTTTTGGACAGGAGATACTTTATACCATATACCTTCATGTCCCTAAAGGCCAGAATTTTTCTCATAATTTAAGTGGTCGAAACAGTCCCTTAAAGTTTCTCAAGCAGTAGCATTTTCGAAATTTACAGCTTTGGCCTCCTTTGCTAAAATCAGTCCCCACAAAAATCTACAACACCTTTTCCAGTAATTCCACTTGGATTAGTTAGGTAACTCATAGATCTAATTCTAGGACTTGACCACATTCAAAAATTCAAAATATAATAAGAGATATAGTCAATTGAATTTCATGTTACGCTTTTCACCAAAATCGATTTTCAACTCTTTGTGATTTCTAAGAAACTTTCATGTTTTCACATACTAACCAACATAACTCATCATAAAACTTACTAATACTTCATATACCCATGATTTTCATTATTCCAATGCTTTTATTATGACTTTCATCATAAACCACGTAAACTGCTTCATTTTAGTTGAAGAAATATTTGAGGGTTTAAGAAATGGGTTTTTTATGGTCAATACAAAATTCGATTTCACGCCTAGGGTAGGCTAGGAAATCTTCAAGAATACGTCAAAGAAATTTATTAATGATAGAAATATCATTCAAAATCGCTACTTTTATCCAAGACTTGGATAATACGTTACATTGATACCAACCGCACTTCTATCCCTTAACCTAGATAAAGACCTCATAATGATACCTATAAACTTGCCATCTTCATTCACGATGTCGCCTACAGAAAGTCCGGGTTCGGTGCATTCCACACAAAGAAGTCAACAACGAAAGGATCGGGGCTCTTTACTTATGGCTTGATATAACAGTGATTAACTTTAGGGTTTGGTTACTTTGAATTAAGTATAACAAAGTTGATTAGGAATATGAAAGCTAACAACCTTACAAAAAGAATAATAAGTAGTTAATCAATCGTTTTCAAAATTACCTCAAAGGCAAGAATTTTAAAGATATAAGATCGTGAAAGTGTTTATTTGAAACAACAAGATTAATAAAAGCGATTGGAGGTAACGAGGTTTCTCCCAACGAAGTTTCAATAGATAAATCAAAGTCTAATTTTTTTCGAGTCAAATTTAAACATTGAACACAACTAGGTAGAATAAAAGAGTGGGTAGAACTTGTATTGAATAAAGTATATACTTATGAATAATTAATTTACCCGTGATAACTTCGTTCGGTTTCTCGACAAAACGCCTCGCTTAAATTACCGAAGTTTGACTTTACTATAGGGTACATTCCACCCTTAAGTGCTTCTTCACATTCCTCGATCCATGATTTGAATCATTATTCTCCCATCCATATCGAATTCGGGTTGACCGCTATGCACAGGATAATTACAATTCGATGTTGGGTTCTCCCAATTCTTTGTCCAAAAAGCAAAGTCCATTTCATCTATTTTGGCTTTATTGGATCGGACGCCTTTTTCTACACTATCAACGCGTTGTGCGCCTTTTACCCACGATCGCTATTCTCCTTCGTTCGCTTGTTTCTTCTTTCAATTGATCTTTGATTTTTAAATTCTCGATTCCAACTTTAATATCTTACACCTCGCCAAAGCGTGATTTTGTTCGAGCATCACATATCGGGTAACCCAATTTTGAATTGTTGTATCCCTTTGTTCCACAATAGCTTGTTGGCTTCTTCAACTCGTTTTCTTCTAGCTCACGAACACGATTTTGTAATTCTAAGTTTTGATCATAAATTTCATCTAACCAATTCTCCTCGGGTTCCTCTCTTCTTCCTCGTCTTCCTCTTCTTCCTCACTTTCACCGCTACCTCTGCACTAGCTCGGGTGCAACAATTAGTTCTTCATTTACTACGTGGATATCTCTAATTTGTTCCTCGTCTCGACCTTCGCATTAACTCGATTAGTGATTAAAGGTGTCACAACGGTCACATTCACTCCATTGTGAATATTTTCAGCTGCCATTTCCAAACACTGCCACAACACAAGGGTTAATTAATATATCAAATATTATCCCTATACTCTGATCGACCAATTAAATACCAAATAAACTTAGGTAGGTCATACTAGCGAAGGAATTTCCCGTCTCTCCCCTCCTAGTTCTTATCTCACATCTTAGCCAGGATCATATCCTAAGCTCGATACCAACCGCGACGCCCCAAAATTAGGTATACGCGCCCATCTTCTTGGTCGCCACTTACATGGTACATAAATTCAAATACAAACTTAATTATACATCCGTCGTGTAACATACGACAATACATAAACCGAGAGTTCTAATAGGAATATTGTCATTTAGACAATATCCATACTCAAGAGTCCTCATTACAATTATTATCACACTATTTCACGAATAGTGAGGACTACTAATGCTATCTTCGGACCATCACTGCTTCCCCAACTCGTCCCCAATATATTCTCATTTCAAGAAGAAACGGTGAAAGAAAGGGTGAGCTCAACTAGCCCAATAAGAAATATTATGACTAAGATAATGCGAATAAATTATTATTAGCCTTCAACAATGTTAAACCGATAAAATACAATAGACAACCAGTTTAATCTGCAATGAATATGCTAATCCATTAAAAGAGTCAAGTAGAAAATAAAGTCTACTATCTTTTAGGTTTTAAAAGGTTTTCATCAATTTTATCACTAAGACTCGCTTTAATGAATAAACCACAATATCTATTCATCCTCGTACCACTGATCAAGGATTTTCATCAAATTATCAATGGTCACGACTATACCGAATCACCCCGGTCATAATCATACCAAAACCATCCATCACTACATTACACGCCATCGAGGACTTTTATCACATCATTTATAACAAGCCATGATTATACTTAGAATAATCCCCTCAGTCATAATCATACTAAGTTCATCTATGCACGTAAGTCAAAGATAACTTTCAACATAATATAAACACGAGGATGATGACAATAATATAAGAATTCAATAAAACAAGTTCAAGAATTATTTAATCCAGGGATTATTAACGTCCAAATTGTCAACATGATCTTTTTTGTAGAGTAAAATTCAAGAATGATCGTAAGAATATTTCCATGAAAAGATATCGGATGAAACGCAAATATCAAGAATATTCTACTAATTTCATGGAGTATAGAAGTCAAAGTTTTAACCAACCGGGTATAATAAAGAATGGAATAACAAAGGAAATCACCATGCATGCGGTACTTTGCAGACATGACAGTTTATTCCAATGTAATAATAATAACGGAACGGGTTAGGTGAAATTCACACCGAAGCGATGATCCAATGTAATAATAAATGTTTGAATAATAATAAACAATGGAACCAGTCCGGTGTAAAACACACGACATGTGATATTCCAAATGTAATAATAAATGCGAATAATAAACAATGAAACCAGTCCTGTAAAACACATGATGTGATATTCCAACAGAATAATAAAGAATGGAATAACGAGAAGAAGATCACCAAGTATAGGGATTCAGCAGTATACAAAAGTTATTCCAATGTAATAAATAAGAATGGAATAATATAAGGATTTCACCAAGTATAGGTACGCCATGACATCAAAGTTATGTATAGGGTATGCCACTTTTTACAAAGTTATTCCAATGTAATAATAATGAATGGAATAATGTGTTCTCTTCATGAATAAGAAAGAATAACACCCTTTACGTACAACAAATAATATCCCTTACCGTAAAAAGAACTAAATATAGAAGTAGTGAAGTAGCGAGAATACTCTTCTTCTTTCTATAATTTTCTCTCTATAGCTTCTCTCTATAATTTCTCTCTACAGTTTTTGATGAATTAAGTAAGAAAATAATGAAGGAATGAGCTTCTATTTATAGGAAAATAGAATGCATAGTAATTAATCTATGAACGGTCCAGTTGATTTACTTTAATCGACGGTCCATATTTAAAGCAAAATCTTTTAAATAAAATATCATATATTCTATTTATATAAAAACATTTTACTATGCAAACACTATGCAACATTATGCAAAACACTATGTAAAAACACTATGCAACACTACGCATAATAAAATATAATATATTCTATTTATAGAATAACTTTAATAAAGTATTCTGCTTTTATTACGTTAATAATACTGAATAAAACAAAACGTCATTATCGCTATAATAATTCATATTATTAATCGACAATAATGGAATCAAACCGAGTGACTTCTCACATAAGCATCAATAATCAATACCGCAGCGCTACTACGCAACCACACTTATTATCGCACTTTTACTACCGAAAGTAGTTCAACAAGATCAACCAAAAACTTCCGCCGTTATTTCAATAAAATATTTTTGTCGTTTTCAATCCGATCAAATAATTCACATTATTAGGGTCCACCAATGATTGAGCCATTGCATTTAATATTCCCTCGCTAAACCGAATATTCCCCACCAATCGAATATAATATAACCACTTGCATACTTTGCAAAATTTCTAAATACTACCCACAACTATAATATTATCTCAAATTCACACCATAATATTAAAAAATTATTTCGACAAAATTTAAATCTTTATTAATAAAATCTGGGGTCTCACATTTTTTCAAACAAATCTCACTTAAAATGAGAACACCAAAGAACAAGTAACGGAAA
The DNA here is from genome assembly GCA_020205615.1 of Panax quinquefolius. Taxonomy (NCBI): domain Eukaryota; kingdom Viridiplantae; phylum Streptophyta; class Magnoliopsida; order Apiales; family Araliaceae; genus Panax; species Panax quinquefolius. Next base: position 13,322,122 of record CM035166.1, on the reverse strand, counting down.
GGGACACCCAAAAATCCCGACGTCGACAGGTGGCGACTCTGCTGGGGAATCCAAAGAAGAGGACTTAAGCCGCTATTACAATCTTTTCAAAACTATTACCCGCCAGGTGTGGATGTTGCATTTACATTTAATGAATGTGTACGAATGCATTTCCTTATTGCACTTAGTGCTTCGCACCATAATCGCTTGTGATGCTAGTGCTTCGCACCATAATCTTTATTGTGATATTAGTGCTTCACACCATATCTCTGCTTGTGATATTAGTGTCTTCGCACATGTCATCATTTTCATACGGTGAGACGCGATGTATGTGAATGTATGTTGTGTGGTCCCTCCACCAGAGGCTATCCGTCTTGGTGTTTGAATACTAGACTGCGTGAGAAGACTAATTCTCCAAGGCTCGGAAAGGCACCACCCAAATTCGCTCCAAATGAAAGACCAGATTAACTTCCCGCTACAGTAGATTGCGATAATTTGGGAACCTTCATGCCAAAAAGCCGCGAGAGTAACCTAAGATAGGTCAGCCTCTGAGAAACCCAAAATGGAGGAAAGTCTCTTCATGCTCTCTCATTTCAAATTATTTGTAAACACAATTACTCGTAATTTCATTCAATATCTATCTCCGTGTAATGAGAAATATGAAGAAATGTGTACACATACATATTTTTAGCATACTACAAACAGCTGACATTCGTTTTGCAGGATAAAAATCCTAAAATGGACACATCACATAGCATGTTATTATACACATTCCCTAAAGACTAAACTATGCAAGTCTTTCGCGAGGAAGCAATCGGTCCGTTATCTTTAAAGTCCAAGAAGGCATGAGCCCACCGTCGAACATGGATACAAGTGCCCAAAGATCCTACTCCTGCTGTTTCCCGAGAGAGGAGTTTGAAGGATTAAGGAATCGATAAGCGTAATTGGTTGTCTTTCTAAAAGAACAAAGTAAAAATCACGCAGGCCGACAATGCCTACTCAACCGTAGTCCTTCACACTAAGGGGCGATCGTGGCATTGGTAAAAAGATGGAAACCCATACCTAAACCTCATTCCAATAAAGAAATCACAAATCTCGTGGATGATCGAGAAACTAGGGGATATAAGAAAGAAAGTCCAACAAATGGAGGATACCATCCGGCCAATTAAAGGGACCGGAAATTATGGGAGTGTCACCTATTCGGATCTCTCAGATATTCCCAAGGGCTCAATATCCTACCAAATTCAAAGTCCCGAGTTTGAAAAGTACAATGGGCAAAGCGATCCTATACGCACCTAAAAGTGTACATTGGCTAACCCGGGGTCTTATGCTAAAAATGAAAGCCTCAGAATGCAACTTTTTCAAAAGAGTCTCACTAGAGAAGCTAAAGCCTGGTATGCGCGACTTGACTATGCCAAAATCCACAACTGGGAAGAATTGGCCCACACCTTTCTAAATCAGTACAGTTTTCAGTCACAAATGGCACCAGATCGATATCAAGTGACTAAAGTGAAAAAGTAAAGTATTGAATCTTTCCGAGAATATGCCCAAAGGTGGAGACATCTAGCGGCTGAGTCATTCCATCAATGATGTGTTTAGAGATGGTAATGACATTTATTGATATCCAAGAGGCTCCTTTACTATGAGAGGATCCTAGCAGGCATAGGAAAGCCATTTGCGGAAATGATCAAACACGGCGAAATGGCGAGATGGGCTCAAGGCGTAAGATTAAGGACTTCACCGCCTTGGAAGCGATCGCCAAAAACATATACTGACCGGCAAGTATCGCGAGTGATCCCAAAGGGTACCCGATAAAGGCAATGAACATGTATCCCTTGTTGTATGCAGGGCAAGCTAGAGGCCAAACTACAAATTCCCCATTTGGAAAATACAAGACACCGCCATCTCAACAATGTGATCGCATTCAACCAATACCCGAGACGGAAAGAAAATTTGAAAGAACGAAAAATCGGGTATTCACTCCACTAGGCGATTCCCTTGAACATGTATTGGCGATATTAATGGATCACAAGAAAATTACCGAACTAGCTCCACCTCTAGAACCAGGGAGCAAAAGATACAATCCAAGCCAGAGATGTGCTTACCACTCAGGGTCTCCAGGACACGATACACATGATTGTTGGTCCTTAAAACATAAGATTCAAAATCTGATCGAAAGTGGCAGTATTGTGGTCGAACAACCTGACCAACAAAATGTCAACACCAACCTTCCGTTGTGACATGATACTGGAAGAAGTAAACATGATCGGTCAGAAATGCTTGAAATGTATCCAATTCGTAAGTACATACGAAGGATGGAGGAATACCCCCAAAAGCACATAACAAATGTCCTAAAGTGGAAAAACTTCGAGGAGGGCATGCTAGTAATGCAAAAATTGGATGCGATCCGTAATCAAGTGAACTCACTTTGCTAAGGCGATAAAGTGCCAACATCGGAAAACAAGGCAATTTTTCACTCAACTATCAAAAAGCCAAGAGAAAAGGACTCCACGATGCTGACTAAATGAAGAAGATCAAAGTAAATTTGAAAATACAAGAAAAGGGGGATGATAAAATTGCTAGAAGATCTCGCCAGCGGAAGAACCAATCGAGGGAATGCGAATTCTCAGAGATGAAAGATCAAACAACCTCCAAAAGAGTCTAAAAATTCACCCCTCTGAGTAAATCCAAAGAAGAAATGCTACACTTTCTGATAAGCAAATGAAGGATTACTGAGTTGCTGCCTCCTATAAAACCCAAGATAAAGAGTTATGACTCCACCAAGATATGTCTCTACCATTCTAACTCACTTGGGCATACAACAGAAGAATGCTGGTCTTTGCGACATAAAATCCAGGATTTCATTGAAAATGGAGAGCTGGATATAGAATTTCCCATGACCAAAAAAGGTGAAAAAGAAATAAAAAGCTTAAGATGTCCATTCGAGACAGGCAATTCAAATGAGGTGAAGGCTATGAGCGAAAATTCTACCAGAGCACAAGGTGGACTGATCCTGATGCAAGAAGTGACAGAAGAGACAAAGGCATCCCCAAAGGAGATTCCCCCGCCAACATCAAACGTCCCATGGTTCCAAGATATCAACCACGTTCCTGATCTTATCACCTTGGATGATGTGGAGGAAATACTAATCCTTTCCAAGGAAGAAAAAACCAAAAAGGAAAGTTCTTTGCAAGAAATGCCACAACCGTTCGAGGGAGATTTCATGGTTGAATCCTTTGAAACCCATGAAGAAGGCGAAGGAATAGATAATGGAAAAGGTGGTGAGATTGTCGGGGAATCCAACCCATTAGAGAATCCAGAGTTCATCCCTTTTTGCGATGCGTCCATTACAAACGTCCCTGAGGAATGTACTAAATTAGGAAGCAATCAAGTTATGGCCACAAGCGAAGACATTCAAAATTAAGGGGTAACCTTTATCACGAGCCCTGAAGGCAACATAACCACTGACAACTGGACTATCAGGTCTCAACTAGCCAAGAAGATGTAGATCCAGGGGATAAAGTTGTGAGTTCCAGAAAATACTGGAACGGTATTACTTTCTTCGTAGTATGCCTTTTATTTTCCATGTATGTAAAAACAAAACAAAACAAAACAAAACAAAAAAACATCTCTACACTCTTCTCACCACTTACCCCTTTGAACCTTTTCAAACCAAAGCTTCTAACTACGAAAAGACCCGATCTCCTCTTCAATAGAGAGTGCGTAGGCAACCATCAATGGTGCGGTCAAACCAAACAAAAACCCAAACAAACACTTCTCAAAAACTTACACCCCTGCATTTATGATTGCCCGGGCGTAATGGTCATCATTCGGGAGAAGGAGGTTGATGATAGCCCTCTATCACTGCGGTCCACCAAAACTTTTCCCTCGACAATTGAGCGACTCCTTGATTTTTTAACGAGGGTAAAAAGGGAAGAAACTCTCTCTGCCTTGTAGATAGTAATAACTGCTTACTTTTTCTGTACAATATTAGCAGTTACTTTTGTCATGACATTGTGACAACCCCAAAATAGGTTCATTCCATCCAACCCATTCTGAGTCGCCAAATACATGGTACATAAAACAACTACAACTTTATTACAGCAATTGTCGTGCAAAATACAACAACTCATGTGTTGTGAGTTTTGATACAAATATATATATCAACTGTGACTCTTGACACCAACTTGGGTAGCACATCAGCATGACATCTTACATAAAGGTATAGTCAAAAACTATTTTAGAAATTAAAATCTTTGGGAAGTGCTCAAGGAAACATTCGTACATGGGAGGCCATGCGTCTAGGTTATAATAGATATCATATGGCCCGTAATTATCCTCGTTGATCAATAGACCCCCAAAGAAAAATGAGAAGATTACTATCATATTATGTCCAATGGTGAGTCTTCTCTTGACATATCATTATCTCCACTGCCTCTAATCGAGAGTTATACTTCAACCAAACACCAAGATTATAAAGGTAGTGCTCAGAAATATACTCAAAGAAGTGGATGTGAACAACCCCGTCTTATAATGACACGAGGTTGTATGACATTAGACATCTTGTATGATAGTGGCAAAACACCCTTCCAACGTTGGGTTCGCTTTCACCCTATTGGATTCATCAAATATAACTACTAAATGATGACCACCGCTCTATTTCCCACTGTTACCCCGGCCGACCCAAATTTACACTTTCAGACACTCGAAAGGAATTTTGAAACAATAGGGTTAAGCACAACTAGCTCAAGAAAGAATATCATAACTAAAGATAAATAAATTATCAATAGCCTTCAACAAAAGATTAAATCGTAGATTTAGAACATATGGTAGATGATAAAAAATTTCAACCATAGTTGCAGCGGAACGAGTAATCCATTAGAAGAGTCAAATAGACCATAAAGTCTATTATCTTCTCCACATTAAAAGTCCACCAACAATGTTTTATCCCTGTAACATTAATCAACAGTTCTTTTCTACAATTATATGAATAACTCATAATCATAATTGTAATTCTAAATTCCTCTTCGCATCCAGGACGAAGATAATTTTCATCACATGTCTTTACCTGAAACATCAAAGATCATGGTTATACCAAATCACAGTTCCTGTTTATAATCATACTAACAATTTTATCTTTGCACTACGGTCAAAGATATTCATCAACAGACCATCCTTGCACTACAGGCCAAAGATATTCAACAACAGGTCATCTTTGCACTACGGGCCAAAGATATTCATCAACAATTCATATTTGCACTACAGGCCAAATATATTAATATCTCAAAGAAATATATAATCATTTCAGAATTTATATAAACAATAATTATAACCATATTGATCATTTCACCTTTGCACTTAAGCTAAAGATATTCAATTATAAATTCAATGGTCATGATCATACCAGTCAACAATTCAACTTTGCACTACTGGCCAAAGAGAACCCATAGTCACGATCATACCAATAATCTACCCATCTTTACACTCAAGTCAAAGAGAAATATCATCATTAGGGTTATAAAAATGTTATATATAATAGTAAAATCAATATAATCAAAACATCTAAATTTAATCTCAAGAGTAATATTCATAAATCAACTATAATTTGGTTAGAAAAAGAAACCAATTTTATCGTGAATAGTACCCGTGAATAGTAACTTATGAATAGTAACTTGTGAATAGTAACTCATGAATAGTAACTCGTGAATAGTACTCTGTATTCGTACATAGTATCGTATACGTAAATAATGTCATATACGTAAATAGTGCCATATGCATGAATAGTGCCGTATACGTGAATAGTGTCGTGTACGTGAATAGTAACCTCGACTCAAAAAGGTAGAAATTCCACAATAAAATCCATACCAATATTTCAGTATAATGATATTGAAAGAATAACATCATTATGAAGAATATAACATCCCTTACTATCCCTTACCTCAAAAAGAGCGCAAAGACTTCATTGGATATCTGATATAACAACAAGGAAACTTGCACTGATGAATAGCAACTCACCAAGTATCTAAATACTCACAAAATACACTCGATAATCTAGAGAGAAAAAGAGAGAAAACTTATGAATTCTGATGTGCTTTTCAATTCTAACTTAGCCCTCTATTTATAGGAAAATGTTAAGACGCCAAGGCGGACTTGACGACTACCACTGATGGCTTTACCTGCTACTATTCCACCCACCAAAAATCAGTCATCTTCCCCAACAACCACAAGTGGGGCCCACCCATTTCTAGAATTTTCCACCAAAATTATTTATAAACCTAATTTCCGAATCAGTCACCTCTTAAAATTCATAACAAATCATTCGTTTATTTTTAACGGTTCAAAATTTGTGAACATATACTCAACTTATATATGTATAACATATCCAAAAATCATAACGATCCAACGGTCAGATTAAAAATTATAACTCACACAATAAAGCTGTAAGAACACTGATTTGATCTTTTAATACCTCCAATCCGACAAAATACTGATAAAACACCTCAACATTAACTCTTTCATTTATAACCACATAAATAAATCCATCATTTATATCCACATCAAATAAATATTTCATTATCATATAAATCAATAATTAATTATTCACAAATAATATTACAGAATCACAATTATGACAACCAGGCAGTTCCCAGGAAAGAGGGGGCTTTCCGATAAGGATTTCTCCTTCTTTGGCGCCGCAATTAGGTGACCAAACCTCTCCTCGATGTAACTTTCTAGACATTGTCAATAATTCTATCTAATAATATTATTCAAATAATATGAATTATTGATCCGATAATGGAGATATCTTGTCTTGATGATAATTATTGAAACAACAATAATATAAAATGTCAATGCGAAATTATTGAATCAATAAAATAAAATATTGAATAGTAATTATCAGTAATAATTATTGATTAGTGCCTTCTCACGTAAAATTAATAATTCAAAAATACCGTGCAAAATCGTGTACATCGCCAAACAACAACGTATTATTTTACTTTACCAACCGGGTAATCCAACAAAGTGTTAATTGATAACGATTACTGTTTATTATTTATAAAACTCAAATTTGTCATTTTCTTCATCCGACATTTATTCTCATTATGGGGCCCATAAATGGTCAAGCTTACCTGGCAGCATTTAATATTTCCAAGACGTAAAAGAATATTTCACGACTAAACGAATATTCCCTGACAACAATGAATATTTTATAACCACTTGCGTATTTCGAAAAAAAATTCATATATCACCCTTAACTTTAACTTTTATCAATTTAACCATTTATTGAATAGAAAAATTGAATACTTTTATTTCATAAAATTCGGGGTCTTACAGACATGCTAACACTTTGTGTGATTAAACAGCTTCATATATACTAAGTGAAAGCATATTTTGTTTCAAGACTCTGAATTTAGATGTGCCTGTACTTGTTGATGAGGTGCCTATTCTCCACAAGGACTTTAACTTTGATGTAAAGTTGGACTCAGACTTGATAGAAATACAAGAGGACATTGAGGTGCCTCCGGATATCAAAGAATGGGTCGAAGACAAACTGAAGACAGATCTGGATCAAACCACCTCTTTTAACCTCGAAACCTTAGAAAACCCCAAACAAATCCAGATTGGTACGGACCTCACTCCTAACCAAAGGAATGACATGGTTACTCTATTGACCCTATTCCAGGATGTGTTTGCATGGTCTCACGAAGACATGGTCTGTTTATCCACGGACATTATCATTCATCGCCTTCCCATCAAAGGGGGATTCAAGCCACTCAAGCAGAAGCTCAGGCGATTAAAACCTGAGTGAAAGTTAAAAGTTAAAGAAGAAATTGTGAAACAATTTCAAATCGGCATCATCATGGTGTCAACATACCCTGAATGGCTATCCAACATAGTCCCCGTGCCGAAACTGGGAAGGGAGGTGCGAGTTAATGTGGATTACAGAGATTTGAATAAAGCTTGCCTCAAAGATGGCTTTCACGTGTTGTTCATCCACGCATCTCATTGACAATCTGACTCGATCGACGTATACTCCTTTCTTTGAATGCTCCATGAGGTACCATCAAATCATGGTTGCTGAAGATGATCATGAGAAAACTTCATTCATCACGCCTTGGGGAGCCCTTTGCTACAGACGATTGTCATTCGGCCTCATCAATGCCGGAGCTACCTATCAGTGAGCCGTATGGCTCTTTTCCACGATCTAATAAAAAAAAGAAAAAAAAAGAAAAAAGAAAATAAAAAGAAAAAGAAAAAGAAAAAATCTCTTCAAAAGGTTCTATGATTCTTTGCCTTACCACTCAGCGGAGTTCTACAGATGGCTTCGGAGTTTGAAGAAATATCCTTCCTCCATATTCCTCGGAATAGGAGTGATTTTGCAGATACGCTAGCAACCTTGGCCTCCTTGATCAACATACATGACAAGGAAGACATGCCAACCCTCACATTTGCACAACAAAAAGTTCCAGCCTATGGGAATTCCATTGAAAAGTATTGGATGACCTACCTCCCACCCAACATCATTGGTATCAACACATCAAGAAGTACTTACAAGATGGATCTACACCCGCTGAGGCGAGCCCGACTGAGAAAAGGCGGATCCATCAACTTCTTTATAAAATTCTACCGAACGGAGATGCACTATACTGAAAAGAGATGCGAACGAGGTCTCCTCGGATGTCTGAGACGAGGACCAAGCTCATAGACTCATGGATGAGAGCCATGGTGTAGTATGTGGCCCGTATACGAGCGCGACCCTCTACTTGTAAAGAAGATCCTACAACAGAGAAGTCCAACTACTGGCGTAGCTCAAAACAAAGATGATTTGGTTTTGAAGAAGATCATCGACAACCAAGCTCGCCTAAAGGAAAATTCGCTCCAAACCGGGAAGGCCCGTTTGTTGTCGAGAAGTATCGACAGGGGCGCGCCGATTACGAGAAATGGACGGCGATGAATTTCCACAGTTTATCATGTTGGACACCGTAAAACGGTACTATGTCTAAGGTTACCATCAAGCGAACATCCTGGTTTTGGATCATCAGATCACCAGTCATTCCGGTTCTTTAACCCTTTACCACATACAACTCCTTTCCACGCTTTGCCCCTCAGGGAAACATCCTTTCAAGCCATCAGCCTGGCTTCACTACGACCATACCACTTAGGTCATCTCACCACGAATTGAACCTCTTACGTTTGCAGTTTGGCTACCCATACATGGGATCAAACTTTTCACACCTTCAGTTTATCCTCAACCTAGGATCAAACTTTCTCTTCCCCGCAGTCTGACCTGTTTATGGGATCACGTTTTTTAACTCGCCCTACAGGGCGAACTACGTTGACCTGGTCTCCCCAATACACGGGAGTACGTAGGCAGCCATGTTATATGGTCCAGTCTCACCATAGAAAAACAAACTCACTCCTATCCATAGCCACATACAGAAACAAGTCCCAAGACACCAAAGATGGTAGAGAATACACACAGATCGACGATCTATTCTGAAAATCCTGAGATATCTCACCGTCCATTCATCAAGGAAGAGTTCAGAATATATCCAGATCACAAAGTCTTGGAGAAATAAGCGAATATCAAGCAAGTAGCAAGGCACAACTAAAAGGGAAGTGAATCAACATATATTTCCCTGCCATATATAATGTTGTTCGATATATACAATGTAATCGTATACGCAGACAAAATGGCTAAGCTAGTCTGTGCAGGAAAATACAAGCCCATCTACAAATCAGTGTATATGCGGGCTAACAAGTACAACATGGATTCCCTCTCAGAAGAAGGAGGTAACACTGTGATCTCCTACCCAATGGTTTCTACACGAGCCAACAGATCCACTGCCAACTACATGCGATATCTCGAATGGATATAACGTCATCCCGCTCAGCAACAACGATATCCCTATGAGTTAGAGCATCATCTCTCTAACAAAGCGACATCTTTACCAGAAAGAGCTGTCAACATCAAAGCCCACATCCACTACATGTTCACCATATGGTACAGATGTAAAAGCCTCTTGTGATCTTGACGTCTTATCAGCTCATAGATCGCGTCTTATCAGCTCATCTATCAAAGCAACTATCCCAGACAACAAGCGAGGCTGGGGCAATTTCAAAATTGGCGACAACCGGATAATGGATCCCTTACAACACGATTGAGGGCAATCTCGAAAGCAGCGACAACTCAACACTGGGGAATTTATCAATCATCCTAAAATGGAAAATACACTAGTCAGTGCCATCATCATGGTCCATCATCATCTCAATGGCGATTCAAATACTATTCAAATGCGACTTCATCAACAAAGAAAGTTTATCGTATGAACCCTCGACATGAACATGTGAAAGGACTGGGGCATTTGTCCAATTCCAAGAAATGGAATGATCTTAAGGCCGGATCAAGTCTCTCAGCAAAAGCAGGAGCCCAATACCAAAAGGTCTAGCGAATGAAATCCTCATCATCAAATTTGTCAACCGGCGCCGAATTCTCACAAATCGAGACCTCTGCACCGATGTTCAAATATGGGCAGCGAAAGAATGAAATACACCCTCCACGGATTTCAGAGACATTCAAGTCATCAGTTCATCCGGGTTGCGAATCAAACGCTTAAGGAAATGGGGCACAAGCACCCAAAAGCGAAAGGAAACTCCAAATCACCTCAAGAAGGGTGAGACATCTGGTGGTTGTCATCGATCTAACGTAACATCAGGCAAAGTCTAGTGAAGTAATTCGTGGAATATTACTTCAGCGAAGGTATCGGAAGATCTGGTATTCTAAACCATTGCCATCAACACAGCGCGACATCAACACAGTTCAACGATGAAAGCTTCGTATACCACCGCTCGAGTGGGAACCTAAAAAGTTTAGCGATCGGCAGGATAGTCACCGCCAGTAACTACCAAATGAATACATCGGGAGGGTCTGGTGATTTCAGAACGTCATCCCCATCAAAGGTGTGGAAAACATCTCAACTTATCTTCATCAAACAAGCATCAACGATTAAATGCCAAACCGTTGGAGTCAACACCAGCATATGCATCAGCAATGATCGGTAAAGGTAAAGCGATTTGCGAATACATTTTAACATGCATCATAATATTCATTACATTGCGATTTGCGATATGCGATTTGTGATGCGATATGCGAAATACGATATACGAAATGCGATGTGCGAGTTGCGAAGTGCGATTTGGCCAAATGCGAAAGCGATGTGCAATGTGTGAAATGCGATGTGCGACTTACAAACTGCGATTTGCGAAAACATTATCACATTCATCATAAACATTCACTACATTGCGATTTACATCATTGAAAATATCTTGCCATGTTTCAAGTGTCTACTAATCTTTATCATGTTCATTCCATTGCATTGCATGAACATGATAAAGAGGGGCATCTGTAGACACTCAAAATTTTCTTCTAATGTTACTAACATTGCAGGAGGACAGATTCGTCTTTTAAGAGGGAACCCTGAAAGATAATCCAAATCCATACCCGATACTACCGGAAGTTCATCATCAAACCCCGGATCGCAATCTGGGAGTAACCAAATCCAACCTCGAAGATAACCCCGAGGCCTGCAGATACAATACCAGACCACACACTGGAGAAGATCGATTAATCTCGGAGATGACCTCGAGGAATCCAATCTCGATCGACCGTAGGAATAGTCAAGCCAACCTCAGAGATGACCCTGAGGATAGTCAAAGTCAACAGCAAGCCAACCTCAGAGATAACCCTGAGAAACGACTGCTACAACTGTGACAACCCCAAAATAGGTCCATTCCATCCAACCCATTCTGAGTCGCCAAATACATGGTACAGAAAACAACTACAACTTTATTACAACAATTGTCGTGCAAAATACAACAACACATATACTGTGAGTTTGGATACAAATATATATACCAACTATGACTCTCATCCCAACCTTGAATAGCACATCACAATGACACCTTACATAAATGTATAGTCAAAAACTGTTTTAGAAATTAGAATCTTTGGGAAGTTCTCAAGGAAACCTTCTTACATGGGAGGCCATGCTTCTAGGTTATGATAGATATCATATGGCCACAGAATTATCCTTGGTTGACCCAATAGACCCCAAAGAAAAACGAGAAGATTACAATCATATTCTTCCCAATGGTGAGTCTTCTCTTGACTTATCATTATCTCCACTGTCTCAAATTGAGAATTATACTTCAAACAAACACCAAGGTTATATAGGTAGTGCTCGTAAATATACTCGAAGAAAGTGTATGAGCACAACCTCATCTTATGATGACACGAGGTTGTATGTCATTAGACATCTTGTATGATAGTGGCAAAACACCCTTCCAACGTTGGGTTCGCCTCTCCTATATGATTCACCAAATATAACTACTAAAAGATGTATACAACACACTTGTTTATACTATTTAGGGAGAACTCCACAATGAGACCACCGCTCTATTCCTTGTTACCCCTGGCTTTCGACCAAATTACACTTTTATTACCTGAAAGGAATTGTGAAGCAAAAGGGTGAGCACAACTAGCTCAGTAAAGAATATCATGACTAAAGATAATTAAATTATCAATAGCCTTCATCAATAACAAATCAGAGATTTAAAATATATGGTAGATGATAAAAATTTCAACCATAGTTGCAGCGGAACGAGCAATCCATTAGAAGAGTCAAATAGACCATAAAATCTATTATCTTCTCCATGTTAAAAGTCCACCAACAATGTTTTATCCCTGTAACATCAATCAACAGTTCCTTTCCACAATTATATGAATATCTCATAATCATAATTGTGATTCTAAATTCTCTTCGCATCCGGATCTAATATAATTTTCATCACATGTCTTTACAAAATATCAAAGATCATGGTTATACCAAATCACGCCTTCTCATAATAATCATACTAATAAATTCATCTTTGCACTACGGGCCAAAGATATTCATCCACAGTTTATCTTTGCACCACTGGCCAAAGATATTCAACAATAGGTCATCTTTGCACTAGGGGCCAAAGATATTCATCAACAATACATCTTTGCACTACAGGCCAAAGATATTCCTCAACAGTTCATATTTGCATTACAAGCCAAATATATTCATCAACAGTTCATATTTGCATTACATGTGTCAAATATATTAATATCTCAAAAGAAATATATAATCATTTCGAAATTTATATAAACAATAATTATAATCATGTTGATCAATTCACCTTTGCACTTAAGCTAAAGATATTCAATTATAAATTCAATGGTCAAGCTGATCATACCGATCCACAATTCAACTTTTCACTTCTTGGCCAAAGAGAACTCTAGTCATGATCATACCAACAATCTACTCATCTTTACACTCCAATGAAAGAGAATTTCAACATCAGGGTTATAAAAATATTATATATGATAATAAAATCAATATAATCAATATATAGTTTTAATCTCCAGAGTAATATTCATAAATCAACTATAATTTTGTAGTGAATAGTACCCGTGAATAGTAACTCCTGAATAGTAACTCGTGAATAGTAACTCATGAATAGTAACTCGTGAATAGTAACCCTGACACAAAAAGGTAGAAATTCTACAATAAAATTCATACTAATATTTCGGTATAATGATATTGAAAGGATAACATTTCTTAAACTTATAAACAATCTATTTTAATTGTTTACACTTTACTAAATAATGCATTTAATCATCATAAAATGCCAAACTTATAAGATTTCATCACCAATAACCAAAACCCTCATCAAAAATCTGCATATACCACATATATGATTCTCAAGCCATAAAATCATATTTTCTAATTTTCTTCCTTCACATAACATATTTAACTCATTTATTCATAACTAGTCCATTTTCATGAAAAATACCAAATCAGTTCCAAAAATATTTCTTTTTTGGGATTTAGCAGAATATAGTCCCATATTGAACATATATTTTTCTTAGAATTTTTAAAATTCATTTACTATTTTTCATATGGCCAAAACCGCCGAATATTTAAACATTTATCATAAATTGTACTTTTATCCAAAAATTCCGAAATTCACAGAGTACACTGATATTATATAGATGTACTCCCAATAAAAATTTCATCAATTTTGGAGTTAACCAAAAGGAGTTAAAAGGCGTAACTTTTAAAATAGTCTTTTCTCATAAAATTCATAACTCTTAATCTATACATCCAAAAATCACCATTTTTGGACACAATCAATAAAACTAATCAACATATCATGTCAAATTTTTCCAGAATTTTCTGAAGGTCAGAAGAAGTACGAAATGAAAAATATAATAACCCTTAAAATCACTTACTATCCCTTACCTCAAAAGAGCAGCACTTCTGACTGGATATCGGATATGACGCTGAAGGAAACTTGCACTGATGAATATCAACTCACCAAGTATCTAAATAATCATAAAATACACTCAATAATCTAGAGAGAAAAGAAAATGTTTTACGGTGTGATTTTCAATTCTAACTTAGCCTACTATTTATAGGAAAATTTTAGCAGACTTGACACTGACACTTGATGGCTTTACCTACTACTATATTACACCCACCACATTTGAAATAAAATTCAGCATCTTTCTTCACCAACCACAAGTGGGGCCCACTCAATTCTAAAATTTTCACCAAAATGCTAAATTCGGATACTTGATAATTTCGAACCATTCACCTCTTAAAATTCATAACAAATCATCGTTCATTTTTAACGGTTCAAAATTTGTGGACATATACTCAACTTATATATGTATAACATATCCAAAAATTACAACGATCAACGGTCGGATTACTAAGACCAGAAATTTTTTTTAAATAAAAGGAATTTCCTTTATTTTTTATTTTGAAATAGTAAGGGTTGATCGATTAATGTGGATAGTTAAGGGTTAAATCATGAAATATTTCAAAATAAGCAAGTGGTTATAAAATGTTCATTTTTGTGGGGGATATTAGTTTGGTGGTGGAATATTAAATGCTGATCGATCGGGAATATTAAATAAATGCGGCGCGCGAGCATGTGTGTGGGCCCATATTTGTGAGCGATTGGATGAGGAAAGCGAAAGTTTGGGTGGTTATAAATAACTTGGCGTAGTTATTCAATTAAAATTTAAAATTGGAATACCGTGGTTAAAATCTGATGTCTGGCGTGGTTGCCTGATGGCAGCACGGTATTGCAGTATTGTTGAATTATTGATCCTTACGTGAAGGCATTACTACTCGATAATTTTCACGATGAATTCTTGTTCAATATTTTATTTTATTGATTCAATAATTCTTTGCGTTGATATTTTATATTATTATTGTTTTGATAATTGTCCTTTACGATATTTCCCATTATCGGATCAATAATTCATATTATTTGAATAATATTATTAGATAACATTATTGGCAATGTCTAGAAAGTTACATCTAAGGAGAGGTTTGGTCACTAATTGCGGCGCCCGATGAGGAGAGATCCTTATTGGAAAGCCCCTCTTTCAGGAGCGACTGGTTGTCATAAATGTGATTACATAATATTATTTGTGAATAATTAATTATTGATTCATATGATAAGAAATATTTATTTTATATGAATATAAATGATGGATTTATTTATGTGGTTATTAATGAAGGAATTAATGTTGAGGTGTTTTATCGGTATTTTATCGGATTGGAGGTATTAAAAAAATCAAATCGGGGTTTTGAGATATTCTTGGGGGTTATAATTTTTAATCCGAAATAGTTGGATTGTGGTAATTTTTGGTATGTTATACATACATAAGTTGAGTATATCCACAAAATTTGAGCCGATTAAAATGCACGAATGATTTGTTGTGAATTTTAAGAGGTGTCGGATTCGAAAATTAGGTTTATAATTGATTTTGGTGGAAAATTCTAGAATTGAGTGGGCCCCACTTGTGGTTGGTGAAAAAATGTGCTGAATTTTATTTCAAATGTGGTGGGTGGCAATAGTAGCGGTAAAAAGCATCGGTGGCGAGTCGAAATGCCTTGGTAGACTAACATTTTCTATAAATAGAGGCTAAGTTAGAATTGAAAATCACACGAAAACAAAGTTTTCTCTCTTTCTCTCTCTATATTATTGGCGTATTTTGTGAGTATTTAGATACTTTGAGAGTTCTTTGTTAAAGTACAAGTTTCATTCGACATCACTTGAGCCTTTCCTTAGAAATCTTGATTCTTTGAGGTAAGGGATGTTATTTTCTTCTCGAATGATATTAATTCTTGATATCATTATCTTTGAAATATTGGTTGGTACTTTTTATCAAATTTGGAACTTTTTCATGTCGGGGTTCTATTCATGAGTTCTTATTCACGAGTTCTTATTCATGAGTTCTTATTCACGATTCTTATTCACGAGTACTATTAAATGAAGCGTGAAGATGTTTTTTTTGGAATTTCTATCTTTTTGGGTGTCGAGATTTACTTATTCACGTATCGGCCTTATTCACGTATCTGACACTTATTCACGAATCGGCACTATTCATAGAAAAATAAAATTTTTCTTTTTTCGTCTAAAATATCTATTACGGATACTAGTTTTGATTGTATCCATGTTTTGATCATTCTTGAATTTTACACCACTATGATTATTTTTGAGGTATTGTTGGACATGGATAAAACAAAGTACGAATCCTTAATCCTTAATCCTTGTCATTTTTTTTTCCTTTGGATTAGTTCTTTAAAAATATTTTCATCATCCTCGGTCTTAAATGATGATATTATTGAATATCTTTGGCACATAGTGCAAAAGATGAATGATTTCTGAAGAATATCTTTGGCACAGTAGTGCAAAGATGAGCGGTGTTTAAATGAACATGATTGGTGATGAATATCTTTGGCTGTAGTGCAAAGATGAGCGGTGTTTAAATGAACATGGCCTGAATATCTTTGGCACATGGTGCAAAGATGAGCAGTGTTGAGATGAACATGATGAATTGATGAATATCTTTGGCCTTTAGTGCAAAGATGAATATTTGATTTGAGAAGAATATTGATTGATGTTACGAGGGATAAAATATTGATGATGGACTTTGTTGAATTCATAGATTATAGTAGATTTCATTCTCTACGTAACTCTTACATGAATTATTATTTCATTGCGAATATTGATCTGAAACTTGTTGTCTATTGTATTACATCAGATTTTTCCTGTTGGAGACTAACGATAATTTGTTGTATATTATCTTAGTCATAACATTCTTCTTTGGGCTAGTTGAGCTCACCCTTTTCCTTGTTGTTCCATTTTTTCTTCTCGGGAGGCGAGAATGTAGCGAGTCTTAGTCGGGGTATGGAATGAAGGTTCTAGAGAGAGTTGTTTAGTAGTCCTCACCATTATTGTAAAATAATGTATCGATAAATGTGATGAGGATTTATTTGAGTATAAATATTGTCTAGAAGATAATATTTGTATTTAAACTCACAGATTTTATTGTTGTGATAATAAAGTTGTAGTTGTTTACGTACCATGTATTTGGCGACTCGAGAATGGGTTGGATGGAATGGACCTATTTTGGGGTAAATCACGGTTAATATCGAGCTTAGGGATATGATCTCTGGCGGAGATCGGGGAATAGAACTAGGAGGGGAGGCAGTAAATCCTTTGCTAGTGTGTCTACTAAGCTTATTTGTTAGTTGGTCGATATATAGGGATATTATGTGATTGATTTCCTTAATTAACCCTTGTTTTATGGCGATGGTGAGAATGTCGTGAGAATATTAATAGTGGTGTAAATGAGGCCGTGGAGATGCACATGCTTTACCAGCGAGGAGAGCGTCAGCAGTGGCAATATACCTCCTGTGAATAACACCAGCTGAAAGCGAGATGATGAGCGAGGGATGTTTAGAAGCTTTTTGCGATTCATGCAAAAAATCGAACGAGGAGACTTCGTGTTCAAAATCTGAGGAGGAGATGATAGCAATTCACGGGTGGTCCACGACCCGAAGTTCAAAGTTGGGACCACGAAATTTAAGGAAAGCCCGATCCGATCATGGCGGAAACATGGGTCAAACAAATTACCAAGATATTCGATGTCTTGGGATGCGGAGAACGAAGGTTCCATTCGCCACCTTTATGTTAAAATGGCGAAGCGATTCTTGGTGGGAATCGTGAAGCGTACCCATCCGGTTTGCCTTTCGGCGTGTCGTGGGAGGCGTTTGAAAGCAGTTCAATGACAAGTACTTCCACGAAAGTATTAAATCGTATGAAGGAAGTGGAGTTTATTAGGCTGGAAGCGAAATAACATGGCGGTGTCCCGATCGAAGCGAAGTTCGCGGAGTTATCGAGTTTTGCACCTCATTTGGTGGAGAATGAGGAGCGTTATGGCGGATGTTTACGAGAGGTTTGAAACTTGGCGTCGTCGATATCTCATTTCTCATAAATTTTCTCTCTATTCGGATGTTGTCAGCGGGGCTCGGTTGTTAGGCGAGATATACGAAATACGTTCAATGAGGACCATAACGAGGATCATCTGAAGAGATGGCGATCATCGAATATACGATAACCGGCGGAGAAAGAAGAATCTGACAAAGCGGTAACCACTCTGGTGGTAATCGTGGCCATGAAAATAGAAGAAGCGAGTTGGGAGGAAATTTTAAAGAGAGATTCAACAACGACCATGTGAAGGCGTCGGCGCCCGGTGTGGCCTGGTTCGAGGAGAGAAAGACCCATCGATCGTATATTTACAAATCTTGGGAAAGAGGACATATCATTGAAGCGCTTTACAACAGTTTAAGGTATGCTATAATTGTGGAAAAGAAGGACATATCGCTCGAGATTATGCGATATCGAAACCCAGTCCAGCGTGAGGGCGGTGACTCGAAAGGATGTCGAAAAAAGTCAAAGTCAGCGATTCTGGAAGGCGTTTGTCGTGGCCGGTCAAAATCTGAGGAACGAGAAAGTTAGCACGGGTTAGTTAATTATAAATTCTTGCGATGTTTATACCTTACTGAATCTGGGTTCTACCCATTCTTTTATCTCTCTTGCTTTGCGCTCAGCGTTTGAACTTGACTACGGAGAAATTAGACTTTGACTGTTTATGGAAACTCAGTTAGGAGAAACTTTCATTACATCCGTTGTTTAGAAATCTTGCTTGATTCAAGTTGGCACTATCACATTACACACATTAACCTTATTTCTATAGAGATATTTGTTTTTGATGTGATTTTAAGGTTAACTACTCATCATGCCAAAATTGATTGCTTTTGTAAGGTTGTTAGTTTTCATATTCCTAAGCAACTTTGTTATTGAACTCAAGCGATCAAACCATTGTAGTCAAACATTTTCATATCAAGCCATGAAGTCATTCGTTTATTACGGATGTCGAGTTTTCTTAGTCCATGTTATGGATTTGAATAAAGACACGTCGATTTGAATAATATTCTTGTTGTTATTGATTTTTCTGGCGTATTTCTGAAAGAATTTATTGGCTTACTCCCAAAGAGGCGATATTAAATTTTGTATCGACTTTGAACCCGTACAAAACTCATTTCTAAAATCTCATATCGAATGGCTCTATTGAACTTGAGAGTTAAAAATTCAACTATAAATTTGGTACACGAGCCTTTATCTTGTGACTTCCTTTGTGGAATGCACAAAGCGGAACTCTCTGTAAGGGGCGTCGTATTAGATGCGATAGTAAAGCGATAGGTGTCATTGTGACGTCTTATCGAAGGTTGGGATATGAGTCGCGATTGAGAACAACCTAAGTCGATGTCGAAATCGTAGTTTTCTAGGCTTAGTTGGTTATTATCGGAGATTCGTTGAAGGATATTCTCGAATCGCTATTCCATTAACGTAGCTAACTTCGTAGAGATACAAAATTCGAATGGAAGCGAGGAATGTGGGAAGAGCTTGAAGAACTTCGAGAGGAGACTCATTTAAATACGTGTTACGACCATGCCATCTGGAAAAGCGAGCGTGGTAGGCGGCGTGTTGAGTAGAAGATCGTATCTGAAATCTGAGTACGATATTGTCAAAGACTAATTTACATTATAATTTACAAATAATAGAGATGGAGATGAAAACTCTAGGTACCCGCGTGATAATATCTGAGTATAATCAACTTTAATCAATAAAGTTTAAGTTGCTCGACCAGGCAGGAGGCGATGCGTATGAAGAAGAAAAAATCTGAAGAAGGAGCTATTAGGGCGAGAATTGATGAAGAAGGAATACTTGAGTCCACTCTGAACTTTGTGTTCTAACGACTCGATTTGAAGAACAAGATTATGATGGAGGCACACATACACCATTTGCAATCCGTCACGGAAGTAATAAAATGTATCGTGATCTTGACATACATTTTGGTGGAACAATATGAAGAGAGATTGCAAAGTTTATCTCGATGTGTTTAACTTGTCGGCGTGTAAAGGCGGAGCATCTAGTACCTAAGGGTCCGTTGCAACCACTTGAGATTCCGGAATGGAAGTGGGAACACATTACCATAGATTTAGTTCTGGGTCTTCCTACGGTTTCTCAAGGCATCAATCTTATTTGGGTTATTGTTGATAGATTAACCAAATCTGCTCATTTCTTGCCGAATCTGAGAGACTTATTCCTTAAGCGTCTTTCTCGTATATGCGTAAATGAGTTTGTGAGATTGCATGGCATGCCGGTATCCATAGTTTTAGATCGTGACCCAAGATTCACTTCAAGATTTTGGGTTAGCTTGCAAAAAGCTATGGAGCGCAGTTTGCGATTTAGTTAAGCATACCATCCCCAAGCGGATGGGCAATCGAAAAGGACTACTCAAACTCTTGAAGATATATTAAAACTACGTGTCCTAGATTTCAAAGGAAGTTGGGATAAGTACTTGCCATTGGTAGAATTCTCATCTGAATGATAGTTATTAAACAAATATAGGCATGGTTCCATTGAGAAGCATTATATGGGCCGAAAATGTAGTTCTCGATATGTTGGGATGAGGTGGGTGAAGCAACATTGTTGGGACCCGAGTTAAAATGCGTATGACTACTGAAAAGATCCAAATGATTCGACAACGTATACAAAGCGGCACAAGATCGACAAAAGAGTTATGCGGATCTTCATCGAAAGGGCGTGGAATTTAATGTAGGGATCATGTATTATTACGAGTTGCTCCATGGAAGGAGTTACAAGATTTGGGAAGAGAGAAAGCTCGATCCACGATTTATTGGTCCATTTCAAATTCTTGACCAGTAGGTAGGAAATGTAGCTTTATAGACTTGCGTTACCTCAAAGTATGTCTACGTGTTCATAATGTGTTTCACATATCGTACTTAAATAAATATGTGAAAGACCCGAACCACGTTATTGAGTTAGCCGGGACGAGATAGCCAGAAGACTTAACGTGTGAGGAGGTACTGTCGAAGATTTTGGATAGGAAGGAGCATGTCCTACTGCGCAAAAAAGGTCATACCACAAGTTAAAGTTTTGTGGAGAAACCATCTTTAGAGAAATGACACAGGGAATTGGAAGCGGAAATGAAAGCGAGTATCCTCACCATTTGAAACACCCAGTCGCGTCGTCGATTTAGAGGCGAAATTTCATAAGGAGGGAGGTTGTAAGACCAGAATTTTTTAAATAAAAGGAATTTCCTTTATTTTTTATTTTGAAATAGTAAGGGTTGATCGATTAATGTGGATAGTTAAGGGTTAAATCATAAATATTTCAAAATAAGCAAGTGGTTATAAAATGTTCATTTTGTGGGGAATATTAGTTTGGTGGTGGAATATTAAATCTTTGTCGGGGAATATTAAATGCAATGTATGACCATGTGTGGGCCCCATGTGAGCGATTGGATGAGGAAAGCAGACAAAGTTTGGGTGGTTATAAATAGCGGCGTGGTTATTCTGAGATTAAAATTTGTTGGAATACCGGTGGTTAAAATCTGATGTCTGGCGTGGTTGCCGCGATGGCACACGGTATTACCTGATATTGTTGAATTATTGATCCTTACGTGAAGGCATTACTCGATAATTTTCCACGATGAATTCTTGTTTCGATATTTTATTTTATTGATTCAATAATTCTTTGCGTTGATATTTTATATTATTATTGTTTCAATAATTGTCAACACTGCCAGATATTTCCCATTATCGGATCAATAATTCATATTATTTGAATAATATTATTAGATAACATTATTGGCAATGTCTAGAAAGTTACATCTAGGAGAGGTTTGGTCACTAATTGCGGCGCCCGATGGAGAGATCCTTATTGGAAAGCCCCTCTTTCACAGGAGCGACTGGTTGTCATAAATGTGATTACGTAATATTATTTGTGAATAATTAATTATTGATTCATATGATAAGGAAATATTTATTTTATATGAATATAAATGATGGATTTATTTATGTGGTTATTAATGAAGGAATTAATGTTGAGGTGTTTTATCGATATTTTATCGGATTGGAGGTATTAAAAATCAAATCGGGGTTTTGAGATATATTGCGGGGTTATAATTTTTTTAATCAAATAGTTGGATTGTGGTAATTTTTGGGTATGTTATACATACATAAGTTGAGTATATGTCCACAAATTTTGAGCCGATTAAAAATGCACGAATGATTTGTTGTGAATTTTAAGAGGTGTCGGATTAGGAAATTAGGTTTATAATTGATTTTGGTGGAAAATTCTAGAATTGAGTGGGCCCCACTTGTGGTTGGTGAAAAAAATGTGCTGAATTTTATTTCAAATGTGGTGGGTGGCAATAGTAGCGAGTAAAAGCATCGGTGGCGAGTTCGAAATGCCTTGGTGGGCTAACATTTTCTATAAATAGAGGCTAAGTTAGAATTGAAAATCACACGAAAAACAAAGTTTTCTCTCTTTCTCTCTCTATATTATTGGCGTATTTTGTGAGTATTTAGATACTTTGAGAGTTCTTTGTTAGATCTGAGTTTCATTCGACATCACTTGAGCCTTTCCTTAGAAATCTTGATTCTTTGAGGTAAGGGATGTTATTTTCTTCTCGAATGATATTAATTCTTGATATCATTATCTTTGAAATATTGGTTGGTACTTTTTATCAAATTTGGAACTTTTTCATGTCGGGTTCTATTCATGAGTTCTTATTCACGAGTTACTATTCATGAGTTCTTATTCACGAGTTCTTATTCACGAGTACTATTAAGTGAAGCGTGAAGATGTTTTTGTGGAATTTCTATCTTTGGGTGTCGGATTTACTATTCACGTATCTGGCCTTATTCACGTATCTGACACTATTCACGAATCGACACTATTCACCAAAAATGAAATTTTTTCTTTTAAATCTAAAATATCTATTACGGATACTAGTTTTGATTGTATCCATGTTTTGATCATTCTTGAATTTTACACCACTATGATTATTTTTGAGGTATTGTTGGACATGGATAAAACAAAATCGAATCCTTAATCCTTAATCCTTGTCATTTTGTTTCCTTTGGATTAGTTCTTTAAAAATATTTTCATCATCCTCGGTCTTAAATGATGATATTATTGAATATCTTTGGCACATAGTGCAAAGATGAATGATTTCTGAAGAATATCTTTGGCTGTAGTGCAAAGATGAGCGGTGTTTAAATGAACATGGCCGGTGATGAATATCTTTGGCACATGTAGTGCAAAGATGAGCGGTGTTTAAATGAACATAATGGTGATGAATATCTTTGGCACATAGTGCAAAGATGAGCAGTGTTGAGATGAACATGGCCGATTGATGAATATCTTTGGCCTTTAGTGCAAAGATGAATATTTGATTTGAGAAGAATATTGATTGATGTTACGAGGATAAAATATTGATGATGGGTTTGTTGAATTCATAGATTATAGTAGATTTCATTCTCTACGTAACTCTTACATGAATTATTATTTCATTATGAATATTGATCTGAAACTTGTTGTCTATTGTATTCTATCGATTTTCCTGTTGGAGACTAACGATAATTTGTTGTATATTATCTTAGTCATAACATTCTTCTTGGGCTAGTTGAGCTCACCCTTTTCCTTGTTGTTCCATTTTTCTTCTCGGGAGGCGAGAATGTAGCGAGTACTAGTCGAGGTATGGAATGAAGGTTACAGAGAGAGTGTTTAGTAGTCCTCACCATTATTGTAAAATAATGTATCAATAAATGTGATGAGGATTTATTTGAGTATAAATATTGTCTAGAAGATAATATTTGTATTTAAACTCACAGTTTGTTGTGATTGTTGTGATAATAAAGTTGTAGTTGTTTACGTACCATGTATTTGGCGACTGGGTTGGATGGAATGGACCTATTTTGGGTTCCGCTTCTTCTAACTCATGAATACGATTTTGAAATTCTACATTTTGATCATATAATACCTCTAATAAACTCTCCTCAGGTACCTCTTCTTCTTCTTCTTCCTCACTCTCAGCTGTTACCTCTGTGACTATCTCGGGTGCAACTATCAATTCTTCACTCACTACATGGATATCTCTAATTCCTTCTTCGTCTGACATTACATTATCATGGTTAGTGATTAGAGGTATCCCCACGGTCTCATTCACTCCATTGTTAACATTCTCAGCAGCCATTCTCAAATACTGCTATAAAACAAGGGTTAATTAAACAAATTAACATATCACATAATATCCCGATATTATGACTGACCAACAAATAAGCTTAGGTAGGACAAACTAGCGAAGGATTTACTCATCTCTCCCCTCCTAGTTATATTCCCCGATCTCCGCCAAAGATCATATCCCTAAGCTCTGATACCAAATGTGACAACCCCAAAATAGGTCCATTCCATCCAACCCATTCTGAGTCGCCAAATACATGGTACAGAAAACAACTACAACTTTATTACAACAATTGTCGTGCAAAATACAACAACACATATACTGTGAGTTTGGATACAAATATATATACCAACTGTGACTCTCATCCCAACCTTGGATAACATGTCACAATGACACCTTACATAAATGTATAGTCAAAAATTGTTTTAGAAATTAGAATATTTGGGAAGTGCTCAAGGAAACATTCTTACATGGGAGGCCATGCTTCTAGGTTATGATAGATATCATATGGCCACGTAATTATCCTTGGTTGATCTAATAGACCCCAAAAGAAAAATGAGAAGATTACTATCATATTCTTCCCAATGGTGAGTCTTCTCTTGACTTATCATTATCTCCACTGCCTCAAATTGAGAATTATACTTCAAACAAACACCAAGGTTATATAGGTAGTGCTCAGAAATATACTCAAAGAAGTGGATGAAGCACAACCACATCTTATGATGACACGAGGTTGTATGTCATTAGACATCTTGTATGATAGTGGCAAAACACCCTTCCAACGTTGGGTTCGCCTCTCCTGTATGATTCACCAAATATAACTACTAAAAGATGTATACAACACACTTGTTCATACTTTTTGTTTAGGAGAACTCCACGACTAGAGACCACCGCTTCTATTCCCTTGTTACCCCCGGGCGACCCAAATACACTTTTATTACCTGAAAGGAATTTTGAAGCAAAAGGGTGAGCACAACTAGCTCAGTAAAGAATATCATGACTAAAGATAATTAAATTATCAATAGCCTTCATCAATAACAAATCAGAGATTTAAAACAAATGGTAGATGATAAAAATTTCAACCATAGTTGCAGCGGAACGAGCAATCCATTAGAAGAGTCAAATAGACCATATCTATTATCTTCTCCATGTTAAAAGTCCACCAACAATGTTTTATCCCTGTAACATCAATCAACAGTTCCTTTCCACAATTATATGAATATCTCATAATCATAATTGTGATTCTAAATTCTCTTCGCATCGCGGGATCGAATATAATTTTCATCACATGTCTTTACCTGAAATATCAAAGATCATGGTTATACCAAATCACAGTTCCTGTTCATAATCATACTAATAAATTCATCTTTGCACTACAGGCCAAAGATATTCATCCACAGTTCATCTTCGCACCATTAGCCAAAGATATTCAACAACAGGTCATCTTTGCACTACGGGCCAAAGATATTCATCAACAATACATCTTTGCACTACATGCCAAAGATATTCCTCAACAGTTCATATTTGCATTACAAGCCAAATATATTCATCAACAGTTCATATTTGCATTACAGGCCAAATATATTAATATCTCAAAGAAATATATAATCATTTCAGAATTTATATAAACAATAATTATAATCATGTTGATCAATTCACCGTTGCACTTAAGCTAAAGATATTCAATTATAAATTCAATGGTCATGATCATACCAGTCACAATTCAACTTTTCACTACTGGCCAAAGAGAACCCTAGTCATGATCATACCAATAATCTACTCATCTTTACACTCTAGTGAAAGAGAATTTCAACATCAGGGTTATAAAAATATTATATATGATAATAAAATCAATATAATCAATATATAGTTTTAATCTCCAGAGTAATATTCATAAATCAACTATAATTTGGTTAGAAAAAGAAACCAATTTTGTAGTGAATAGTACCCGTGAATAGTAACTCGTTAATAGTAACTCGTAAATAGTAACTCATGAATAGTAACTCTGACACAAAAAGGTAGAAATTCCACAATAAAATCCATACCAATATTTCGGTATAATGATATTGAAAGAATAACATTTCTTAAACTTATAAACAATCTATTTTAATTGTTTACACTTTACTAAATAATGCATTTAATCATCATAAAATGCCAAACTTATAAGATTTCATCACCAATAACCAAAATCCTCATCAAAAATTTGCATATACCACATATATGATTCTCAAGCCATAAAATCATATTTTTCAATTTTCTTCCTTCACATAACATATTTAATTCATTTATTCATAACTAGTCCATTTTCATGAAAAATACCAAATCAGTTCCCAAAAATATTTCTTTTCTGAGATTTAGCAACATATAGTCCCATATTGAACATATATTTTTCTTAGAATTTTTAAAATTCATTTACTATTTTTCATATGGCCAAAACCGCCGAATATTTAGACATTTATCATAAATTGTACTTTTATCCAAAAATTCCGAAATTCATAGAGTACACTGATATTATATAGATGTACTCCCAATAAAAATTTTATCAATTTTGGAGTTAACCACAAGGAGTTATAAGGCGTTACTTTTAAAATAGTCTTTTCTCATAAAATTCATAACTCTTAATCTATGCATCCAAAAATCACCATTTTTGGACACAATCAATAAAACTCATCAACATATCATTTCAAATTTTTCCAGAATTTTCTCAAGGTCAAGAAGTAAAATGCAACTGAAAAATATAATAACCCTTAAAATCCATTACTATCCCTTACCTCAAAAGAGCAGAAGACTTACGATGGATATCTGATATGACAAATTTGAAACTTGTACTGATGAATATCAACTCACCAAGTATCTAAATACTCACAAAATACACTCAATAATCTAGAGAGAGAAAGAGAGAAAAGCTTATGTTTTCGGTGTGATTTTCAATTCTAACTTAGCCCTCTATTTATAGGAAAATTTTAGTAGACTTGACCTGCAACCTGATGGCTTTACCTGCTACTATTCCCACCCACCACATTTGAAATAAAATTCAGCACATTTCTTCACCAACCACAAGTGGGGCCCACTCAATTCTAGAATTTTCCACCAAAATGCTAAATTCGGATACTTCAACAATTTCTGAACCATTCACCTCTTAAAATTCATAACAAATCATACGTTCATTTTTAATGGTTCAAAATTTGTGGACATATACTCAACTTATATATTTATAACATATCCAAAAATTACAACGATCCAACGGTCGGATTAAAAATTATAACTCACGCAATATATCTCAAAAACACTGGTTTAATTTTTAATACCTTCATTCTGACAAAAATACTGATAAAATACCTCAACATTAATTCCTTCATTTATAACCACATAAATAAATCCATCATTTATATCCACATCAAATAAATATTTCCTTATCATATAAATCAATAATTATTCACAAATAATATTACAGAATCACAATTATGACAACTAGGCCGTTCTCAGGAAAGAGGGGGCTTTCCAATAAGAATTTCTCCTTACTGGCGCGCAATTAGGTGACCAAAACTCTCCTTGACAGAACTTTCTAGACATTGCCAATAATGCTATCTAATAATATTATTCAAATAATATGAATTATTGATCTGATAATGAGAAATATTGTGCAGTGATAATTATTGAAACAACAATAATATAAAATATCAACGCAACAATTATTGAATCAATAAAGAAAAAATTGAACAATAATTATTATAACAATTATTGAGTAGTGCCTTCTTATGTAAGGATCAATAATTCAAAAATACTGTGTAAAATCGTGTGCTACTATGCAAACACGCGTATTCATCAGATTTTAACCACCGGTATTCCAACAATGTTAATTCATAACGATTACTGTTATTTATATAAAACTTAATTTTGTCGCTTTTCTTCATCCGACGCTTATTCTCATTATGGGGCCCACAAATGGTTGCTTGTAGTAAATTTAATATTCCCCTTTACGGAAAGAATATTCCACGACCAAACGAATATTCCCCAGCAACAATGAATATTTTATAACTACTTGTGTATTTTGAAAAAAAAAATTCATATATCACCCTTAACTTTAACTTTTATCAATTTAACCATTTACTGAATAGTAATTATAAGAAAAATTGAATATTTTTATTTCATAAAATTCGGGGTCTTACAACAACTGCGCGAAAATCGGAGATAACCCCGGGAGGGGCAAAATGGTCATTTTGCTAACTCAACTTCACTTCAAATCAAATACACTCATTTAAACTCAAAATACTTCAAAGGAAGTCCCACAAGAGCGATATCTTAACTCCGGAGTGAAACTACATGAAACGGCTTACCAGATTGCGTGACGAAAACTCGGGAATGCCATTTTGGTCATGGACCCATCTTCCTGGAATCAAAAAAGGTCAAATCATATATCATTGTGTAGCTCTCGGAAAGAGCTTTCCGGAATGGTATGGCACACTTCCATTAGACTCCCGGATTGAAAGTTATGAAGCGGCCAAAGCGAACAAATACAGACGCATTTCTCGACACGGCGGGACCCACACACCGCCTGTGGCACCCCGGGCAAACAAGCAGTACACTCTGCTACTAGGTGTCAGCAGTGAGACCTACTGGCTCCCACCTCTATAAATATGGAGCTTGGGGTGCTGATTTTCTAAGAGAAAAAGACGGGGAAACCCTGCACAATTCGCTCTGCACTCGCCCATAAAGTGTATTTTCCCACTTTTAAACACATGTGAGCTCATATATAGCCTCTTTTGCACCCACAAAAGCTCAGTGTTTACCCACTCTAAAGATATAGAAGCCTTCTTTATCGCTTAGTCGTAAGCCTTCTCTCATACACTTTTAGTCTTTCTCTTCATCGTTGCACACACACCATTCTACACGCCGAGAGTCGTGTTGCTTGCTTTTGCCCTTTTTCTTCATTCCGTGGTTTCATTCCATCAGATATATATATATATATATATATATATATATATATATTGACTAACATTATCGGGTTATGCCTCGATTGAGCCTGAACTTGATGCCCTGGAGCGTTTGATGCTTTAATATATATATATATACTTATATATATCAACTGTGTGTCGGACTTTGTTCGATGAGCCTGAACTTTGGCCCCGATGCGATTTATTTACTTTTATATATATATATATATATATATATATATATCAACTGTGTGTCGGACTTTGTTCGATGAGCCTGAACTTGATGCAATGCGCTTACTCGCTTTTATATATATATATATATATATATATATATATATATATATATATATATATATATATTGTGGTGGGACTCGCTCTCGATGAGCCCGGATTTTATATCCTATATGCGTTTATTCGCTTATATATATATATATATATATATATATATATATATATATATATATATATATATAATCGTGGTCGAACTCGCTCGATGAGCTCGGATTTTATATCCTGTGTGTTTATTATTTATATATATATATATATATATATATATACATTTTTGTCCCACACGAGTTTACTTAAGTGGTGGTTGATCGCTTTTACAGCTTTCTTTACATTTCATCCTGCCTGGAGTTTACTTCGTGGCAGTTGACCGTATTTACAGCTTTATTTATATTTCGTCCTGCCTGGAGTTTCCTCCGTGGTAGTTGATAGCTTTTAACAGCTTTATTTACATTTCTGATCCCCCATGGAGGTGCTTCGTAGTTGGTGATCCTATCTGTATATATATATTTACAGCTTTTATATATATACCTGCTTATTGCTTTTATACAAATTGCAATATTCTGTGCGCCTAGGAATCATGTAATCACAGATTCATCCCATTGGATCTAGATTCGGTTCCCGTGATGGACATTTTCAAATTGTAAGCGACTTGTTAATTATTCTCCTGCGATGTCCGAATTTCCTCGATGGTTTCCATACCCACGAGGAAGTCGGCATTATTTTTGTACATTATTTTTCATACGGATGCCTCGCATCCGTCAAATAAAATCAATCAAGCCGATCACTTAATAAAATGGGATTGTAAAAGGTCTCAATTCCTATTGAGCATCAGGGTTTAAAAAACCTCTTTTATAAAACATCACTGCCATATCTTGTTAAAAAACTAAATTTTACATAAATTCGCACCACAATATATATAGTTCGAACGAGGCCTCGCACAACTTCCAAATAACAACACATTGACCCACACACACACACACTCAGATAATAGTTTCTTGTAAAGAGGCGGTCACCGTGGTAACACGGATGTCGGGGGGTGTCTAACACCTTCCCTCCGCATAACCAAGTCCCCGGATCCTAAATCTAATCTCTCGCTTTCACCGACCAGATATCGATGTCACATCACTGGGTCAATGTGCAAACCTTTTCTCGGTTGTGTTGGTACAACCATTTAAAAAACCAACTGGCGACTCTTAACAGTCCATCGTCGACATTATACATGTTGGACCTTTTTCACTTGTTTTTTCAAATAAACCTCACTTAAAATGAGAACACCAAAGAACAAGTAACGGAAAGAGACACCCAAAAATCCCGACATCGACAGCTGATGAAAGGCTTTACAGGACCATTATCGGATGCTTGATGTACCTAACGGCAACTAGACCAGATATTATGAATGCTGTAAGTTTACTCTCAAGGTACATGCATTGTGCTAGTGAAATTCACTTTCAAGCAGCAAAAAGAATTGTCAGATATGTCAAGGGTACAATTGATTATGGGCTAAGGTTTTGTCAAGTTAAAAATTTTGCTCTTCAAGCTTATTCAGATAAAAATTTCACTCTTCAAGGTTATTCAGATAGTGATTGGGCAAGTTGTGTTGATGATATGAGAAGTACTTCAGGTTATTGTTTCAGCTTTGGTTCTGCTATTTTTTCATGGTGTTCCAAAAAATAAGAAGTCATAGCTCAATCCACAATGAGGCGAATATGTAGCAGAATAATCATGTCATTGTGAATCGTGCTCTCTAGATCAGGAAATTGATGGCTGACTTGTTTATGGAGCAAAAGGAAAGCACACAAATACTCATAGACAATCAAGCTGCAATTTCAATTGCAAATAATCCGGGGTTCCATGGCAAAACAAAACATTTCAAGTCAAACTCTATTTCCTAAGAGAGGCAGTAGGAGGGAAAATACAACCGTCTATTGAAAACAGTAAAGTCGAATCGTCGATATCTTAACCAAGCCACTTCCTAAAGCTAGATATGAGTTCTTGAGGCAAAGGATTGGAGTCTGCAGCTCCAGAGACAAGGAGGAGTGTTGAATGAGACATGTCTCAGGAGCTGAGTAGATTTTAGTGGAAGAAGTCAAATAAGTTAGTTATGTGGAAGATTTACCTATTCCTTAGGAAGTATTTGTTGGTTTGTTTCTATTTTTTAGGAAGTATTTATAGGTAGCAGGTTTGTTGCTATTTTTTAGGAGGTATCTGCAGGTATCATATTAAGCTGCACTTTTTATGTTTTTCAGTTTTAAGCTAGCTGTATAAATAAGTGTTTTGAAGCTTAATAAAAAGATAACTTTAGATGCCTCAATGTTCGTTTGTTTCCTGAGAGTTTCTACACTTTGTTTCTATCAAAACCAACACAAACAAACAATATGAGAGTTCAGTACAGAACAACTAGCAAGTAGGACTGATTGCTCAATAACAATTTTGATTCGAGAGCAGAGAAAACTTAGTTCTCCAGGCAGCCAAAAGGCCGAGGGTAAAGGAAAATCATACCTGCTGTCTATTTTAATAAAAATAATTACAAATGTTGTAACCCGCTTTGTAGTTTAATACAGAACAACAATACTGCACATATATACGAGAATTAGAATCACTATCTTTTATACACATAACAAATATTGATTTCCTGAAAATTTACTTGCTTTCTTGAGTGTTGTGTAGACTATAGTTGCAACTGAAGTCGGAAGAGAGATCGAGGTCGAGGCTGAGGTTGAGGGAATTAGGAATAGGGGCTAGGGCAGACTCGCGCTGTCTCACAGACGCAAACAATACATACAAGTATAAAATTAGTTTTTTTATTAATAAGTTCGGTTATTCGGCTATCCTCAAATTTGAAATCGAATTCGGATATAATTCAAATTTAGAAATTCAAAATTTGATTATGTTCGATAATTCAATTTTACCTATTTTTTGGTATAACTCAAAAGTGTTTGGTAGATAAAGTGATAGGTAACAAGATGAAGAGAATGGTGGATGAGGCAGGACAGATTTAATGAATAGAAAAATAAATTGTTTAAATTTTCAAGTCAATTTTAGGACCAACCAAGACAACTCATCTGACTCATTATACCAATCGAGATAATTCAACGATTATATATGAGGATGGCTCTACGGATTTTTATATATAGTTATTGATTATAAGTGTTGGGTCGTGATATTTCTCCTATTGGACCGAATGGATTGGGCCTACATATTCAGTTAGTCCATTGGGTCTTCATTATTGAGTGTTGACATTATTGGATCTAGTCACTTTATTATCTTTATTAAAGTCCTTCTAGTATCGGACCCAATCAGTGGGTCGACCCATCATATATTTAAAATATCTACATCTTTGACTTGTAATGATGAAAAAGCATGACGGTTGACTAGAGAACCCGCCACGCATTAATGTGGATGGGATTATAACCGACCAAGGTGGGAACAAAGACTAAAAGAAGAGAATAAACTACATGCGATCGGCAGAACCCATCGGGTGAAGGGGAAATGTCGGTAATGTAGTGGGTGGCACTGAATTGAGCAAGGAGGGTATAACTTGGCAAGGAGTCTCCACCAGAGGTATGTTCTCATACACTTCTTCAATTATAATCGATATTCACAGAGAATTATTATTATCTCTTGATATCAATACACTAAAGCGATATAGCCTCCGCTTTTGATAAACCTTGTGAATTCACATACCGATTCTCACGCTGAGCTATCCCCTCGAAGCGGAACCGCCGTCAAGCTTGTGGTGTTTATTGTGTTTACGCTGCGCAGATCGGGACGTTTTAGGTGATTGGGACGTGACGAAAGATCTTGGCGTTAACATTGGCGCTAGAAGGAGGGCTCTTTTCAATCACAATTGTTTAAATTTGCTTCGAAAGATGATGAGGAGTAGAGATGGAACACCGGAAGGGCAGGCGATGGCTGTTAGTTCATCACTGCCTCGTATCTCAGTAAAGGATCGGTTGGGTCCTTCTAAAAGTGCTCATGAGAGCACGGCTTCTAAGAACAATTCAGAAGAACTTCGTCCGAAGATCCATGGTGGAGCCAGACGGAAGTTAGTCTTCAACGCTGATAAGGGGCGTGATCCCAATCCGGAACGGGTAGGCGGTTCACCAGCCCGGACTCATCGCCGAAGTGGTCAAGAAGACCGAGCTACCAAGTTGGCGACGATGGCGGACGAAGCGGATAAGGCTTTGGAGGTTCTGTTAAGACAAAGGGAAGATATAGCCGAACAAATGCTTCGGGTGAATGAGTTGAGAGACGAAGCATCTAGTCATTTTCATTCCGAAGGACGAAGAAGGCATAAGGAGGTACCCCGTCGGAAGGGTAAGGAACCGGAACATTCTATGCATGTGTCCAGGGATCATTCTCGTAGTATGAGGAGATCGAGGAGCAGAACGCCTTCGGCCTCGAAGAAGGCACTGACAGTTGTTAGATCAATTCATCGTGACGATGAAAGACGAAGAAGCAGGTCGAGAGAAATTATGTCAGAAACCCGAAGGGAGAATACCAAATCACAATCGTTTCTCATCGAGAGGATGAAATTTTACGACCTAGTAAATCAAGAAGTCCGTAAAAGCGATGAGATCGGCGAGGAAGGGTCGATCCATTCCAAAACCTAGTGTCGCCCAGGAAAAGGAGATCTCATCACAACCCGAAGGTGTTGATTTTCTGGTTAGAGAGTTGAAAGAACTTCGAAAACAATTGGCTGAGGTCCAACAGGTGAAAGATATTTTCTGGTAAGAAGGCATCCCCTTTTACCTCTGATATTCTCAAGGAGAAAGCAGATGCTACCAAAAAGTTACCTCGCATGGAGAGCTATGATGGGTCAGGAGATCCT
The DNA here is from genome assembly GCA_020205615.1 of Panax quinquefolius. NCBI lineage: Eukaryota > Viridiplantae > Streptophyta > Magnoliopsida > Apiales > Araliaceae > Panax > Panax quinquefolius. The sequence continues at coordinate 13,287,579 of CM035166.1, read as the reverse complement.
TATGACCATAGTCAAGCGTTTGAACGACTAATGGATTACTATGACTTTACTGATGCTGCTAAATGTCACACTTTTGTCACTACTTTGAGAAAAGACGCCGGAGAAAGTGGATGGGGACTTTACCATCGGATTCTATCTCCTCGTGGACCGAACTTTGTGATAAGTTCCATGCTCGCTTTGGAAGCAACCAAGAAGGGGAAGCTTCTGTGTTCTTTAGCACAAGTCCCAGTTCTTCACCAACGAATCTTTAGGCCAATATGTAAAGAGGTTTAGGGAAGCGGTTTGACGGTGTCCGATCTTAATGATCTCCAAGCTGTTGGATTATTCCAGAATGGGCTGGATCTGGTTAAATCGGAGAAATTGGTAAAGAAATTGATGTTTCACCATCCGAAGAGCCTAGCAGAAGCCTTTGACAAGGCAGAAGGCTATATTGTTGTGGAAGAGGCTATGAATAGTCTGAAGAATCCTTCTTTGAGCCAATCAAAGGAGGTAGAGGTTCCCAAGACCGATGTTGATCAGAGAAAAGGGGGAGGATATAACCAAAGGGCAGAAGGTAGTTCGAAGAAATACAATAACTCGTGGCGATAAAGCGCAAATGATCGTACTGCTCTACCCCAAAGGTTAATAAGGTTTATACCCAGTTGAATACAGAGAGGTCGATAATTTTGGATCAGATCCGAAACCAGCCTTTCTTTGAACCACCTCGTGATAATTACAAAACGGGACATGGCAACCCTCGTAAATATTGTGGTTATCATCAAGTCACTTTGGTCAGTCATGACACTAATGAATGTTGTAATTTAAAAGATTTTGTAGAAAACAAGATTAAAAGTGGCTTCATTGATTCAATATGTGGTGAGAAAGACCGTCAAATCAACGGAGTTATTATCAATCGCACTGCTTCAAATAGTTCAAGTACCACTGCTCAAAATGTTCCACCACCGCCAAGGCAAGTCGTTGATGTAATAACCGGTGGATCTGCTGGGAAATTAGTAGGGAAGAAGAGGAGGTCTTATCTTGATTCGATTATGTCAATAACCGATGCTACTCGAAGGTTGATGCCCTTTCCTGAGAACTATTATTTCATTTACAGATCGGATTATCCTTCGGAGCCCATTGAACCGCATGAAGGAGCATTGGTGATCACAAAGACAAGTGGGCTCGATGGATGTGAAACGCATGATGATGATAGACAACGGATCTTGGTGGACATTCTTTATGCCCATGCTTATCAAAGAATGCATCTCGATGAGCACAAAATGGAGGTCGGACAGAGGCTCCTCTATATGGTTTCTAAACGATCCTGTCAAAGTGGCTTTACTATTGAACTCCCCGTCATCTTCGAGACGGCCCCACAAAGAAGTGGAGATAACTTGTAAATTTTATGTTGTGCATGTGGATTCTACTACAACGCCATTTTGGGAAGACTTCGTTGCTGACTCTTTTTCAGTCAGAATTCCATCCCACATTTCAAAATCAAGTTCCCCACAAAGACATGGAGTAGGAGAGGTGATGGGTGACTTGGATCTCGGCCCGAGATGTTATCGAATTCTGCTATTTCATCCGGAATGGGGTTAGTAAACAAAGAAAGACGATGGCAATTGAAATCGAACCCTTCACCGAGAGCGCTTCGTAATCATGGTAATCCCACCGGGAGAGACGGAGAAATTGAGTTGGTCATCTGAAAGTCGACAAGATAAAGAAGATTGGTTCGGCTTACGTAACCTCTTCTGACGAATCTTATGGAACTCTTACGATGCTATGTCGATATTTTTGCATGGGAGCCACAAGATATGCCCGAGTCACCCGGAAGGTTCTTTGAGCATAAACCGGAGATAGATCCTTCAAAAAGCCGGTTAAATCGTAAGAAAGCGGATATTTGCTCCGAACGTCAAAAGATCATCGATGAAGAGGTTGCAAAATTGTCGGTCGTGACTTCATCTACGAAATTGATTACCCGAGTGGATAGCAAATGTAGTATTGGTGCGTAGCATAATGGAAAGTGGCGGGTTTGCATCGACTACAATCGACCTCAACAAAGCCTCGTCTCAAGGACTTTTATCCTCCGCCCATATCGATCGACTTTCATCGATGCCACTTCTGGGTATGCATTATTAAGCTTTATGGATGCTTTTTCGTGTTATCATCAAATATCCATGTGCAAAGAAGACATTCCAAAAACAAGATTCATTACACACCGTTCGGCATGAGTACAAAAAATGACTTTTGGCCTCATTAATGCCGGAGCTACCTATCGAGGATGATGAACTTTATATTCAATAGGCATACCGGGAAGAAACATGGAGGTTTATGTAGATGACATGATCGTGAAGAGTATGCAAATTCGTAAACATTTGGACGATCTAGAAGAATGTTTTCAAACTATTCGTCATCAACAATCGCGACTCAACCCGACCAAATGTACTTTCTACCTTGGTCGGAAAATTTCTCAGGTTATCTGGTCACCAAAGGGCATCGAAGCCAATCCAGAGAAGATCCGAGCCATCCTCGACATGAAGACTCCTCGGTCATTCAAAGACGTTCAACATCTCGATCGGTAGGATTAAGCGCTTTAAGGAGGTTCGTCGCCAAATCTGCAGAAAGATGTCTTCCTTTCTTTGATACATTGAAGGGATCAAGAATGCGAAGACGTTCGATGGACTTCAAGTGTGAAGATGCTTTCAAAGTATAAAGACATATCTCTTCTTGGCTCCTTTATTGGTCAAGCTCCCCCCCAGAGAGACTTTATATTTACCACCTTGCGGCGCTTCCTTAGCGGCTTGGAGCGAGTTTGATTCGGAGATCGGTGGGAAGCGAGATCCGGTCTATTACGCCGCCCACGCCCCACGAGATGTCAAACCGTATCCTAACATTGAGAAATTTGCCTTTGCTTTAATAATTGCCAGTAGAAAGCTTCGGCAGTATTTTCAAGGTCGACTCTCGGTCGCCTCTACGGATCAACCGTTGAAGAAGGTGATGGGCAAGCCAGAGGTCTCGGGTAGATTAGCAGCATGGACTATGGAATTGTCCCAGTTTTTTATCGAGTATCATCCCCGAACTGCCATCAAAGGCCAAGTCTTGGCTGACTTTATGGTAGAATGTTCGCTCACCGCGATACGGTTTATCGAAAGTCTGAATCTTCCGATCGAAAGCGTGGTCGTTATTCAAATGAGTCGTATAGCGTGGACGTTGTATGCAGATGGATCTTCTACGATGATCATTAGTGGAGCAGAATTATTCTAATAAGTCCGGAGGATTTAAGGTTCAAAGAAAGCCATCGATTTGGGTTTAAAGCAACAAATAATGAGGGTCGAGTAATGAGCGAGCAAGCGGTGTCCGATTAGCAAAAGAGTCTCAAGTCCAACGATTAATTATCTATAGTGATTCTCGGTTGGTTGTAAAACAAATTGCCGGGAGATTATGAAGCTCGGGGACCCAAATGATCAAATATCCGGCGGAGTTGAAAACCAACTTCAATTTTTTTGCTTCAGACGAGTTTCAAGGTATTGAGCGCAACGACAATTCTCTCACGATGCTTTTTTTCGAAATTGGCCACTACGGATGCGATGTCTTTCATGGATCGGTGTATTTGGAAATTTTGCGTTAAATAAAGTGTTCAAAGATGAAACGATGATGTGCATCGAATCGAACAAACCGTTGGATGACCCCCACATCGAGTATCCGGCAGATGGCGTCCTCCTTCTGATCAAATGTTGGCAAAGAAGATCAAGTACAAGAGTACTAATTTCATCTTATCGATGGGGATCTTTATCGATTGGCATTTTCCTCACCATTATTAAAATGTTTGGTTCCGTCCAATCGAGTATGCTCTTCGGGAAGTTCATGAAGGATTTATGGTGATCATATGGGTACTGAGTCTTTGCACACAAAGTACTTCGACAAGGTTACTATCAGTCGACAATTTTCAAAGAAGCTACAGAGTACGCCAAGAAATGTGAAAATGCCACTTCAATAGTCCGGTCCTATTATCACCACCCAAGGAAGAGTTATACTCGATTTTATCTCCTATACCCTTCGCTGTCTGGGGGGTGGATATATTGGGACCGTTACCTAAAGCTAAAGGTCAGGTTAGCTTCGTCATAGTTGCTATTGATTATATGACTAAGTGGGTAGAGGCGAAACCACTTCGGTCGATAACAGAACAGGAGTGCTTAAAGTTTGTAAAGGAGTCTGTGGTGTTTCGCTTCGGGATCCCTAAAGTATTGATATCGGACAATGGACGCCAGTTCGTGGGTTCAAAATTTGAAGAATTTTTGAACGATTTGGGGATTCAGCACAAGAAGACTTCTGTGGCTCATCCACAGTCGAATGGACAAGTTGAGGTGACCAACAAGACGCTGTTGAATGGAATAAAGCGTAGATTGGATGAAGCTAAGGAAGATGGCGGAAGAATTCTTGGCGTCTTTGTGGGCATACTAGACTACGCCGAGGACTACTACGAGATTCACCCTTCCAATTGGCCTATGGTACTGATGCCTTAGTCCCAGTCGAGATCGGATCTCCAAGTCTTCGGGTGAGTCAATTCAAAGAAATCTACAACGATAAAGGACTGAAGGCTAACTTGGACCTACTAGACGAAGTCAGAGAGGAAGCTTTAATCAAATTGGCTGCTTATCAACGAAGGGTGGCCAAACATTATAACAAGGGTGTCAAACTTCGTAGATTCAAGTAGAGACTTGCTCGTGAGAAGCCAAGCTTCTACACCTCAGAATACGGGAAAGCTAATGCCGAATTGGGAAGGGCCATATGAAGTGATCGAAGTACCAAAGCCCGGTACTTATCGATTAAAGGCACTTGATGGTTCCGAGATCAAGAATACATGGCATCTTTGGCGGGACTTCTAAGTATTTTCAATAAAGTTCAAGTCAGTTTATCTGAAGTCTGTACACAACTGTTTGATATCAATAAAAGATCACTTTTCTACAAATTATCACTGGTCTTATTGGTCCGATGGTGTAAGGAGGTATGGTAGGACTCGCTGGCCATTCGATGGTAGCCCCAGGTCCTTTTGATCCTATATTGATCTTATCGGGTGGTAAGTCAATGGTCACTATTGGTCCAGAAGGTCACTATGGTGTAAGGAGGTATGGTAGGACTCACCGGCCATTCGATGGTAGCCCAGTGTCCTTTTGATCCTATATTGATCTTATCAGGGTGGTAAGTCAATGGTCACTATTGGTCCGAAGGTCACTATGGTGTAAGGAGGTATGGTAGGACTCGCTGGCCATTCGATGGTAGCCCAAGGTCCTTATGATCCTATATTGATTTTATCAGGGTGGTAAATCAATGGTCACTATGGTGTAAGGAGGTATGGTAGGACTCACCGCCATTCGATGGTAGCCCAAGGTCCTTATGATCCTATATTGATTTTATCAGGGTGGTAAATCAATGGTCACTATGGTGTAAGGAGGTATGGTAGGACTCGCTGGCCATTCGATGGTAGCCCAAGGTCCTTATGATCCTATATTGATTTTACCAGGGTGGTAAATCAATGGTCACTATTGATCCTTATATCTTGATCCTTATATCTTGATCCTTATATCTTGGTCCTTATATACTTGTTCTACCCCGAGTGGTAAGCAAGATTTCGATGGTGCAAGGAGGATCATCCAAATTCACCTCACACATGACCGATCTCACACTTCTAAAAACGATAAGTATACATTACTTTATTTTGTTCAAGTGTTGAGTTCAGTTCATTCAATATTGTTCATTAAATTCTATCCATTAAATTCAGTTCACTTCATTTCATAAATTAACTGTTATACGCCTTATCTAGTTCATGTCCTAAGTTAAGTTCATACAATTTAATTGATCTTGGAATTATTGCCAAGAAATGTTCATTCGAAGTAATAAGGCATGAAGTTGATATTTTAAATATTAACTGTTCACAACAAGTTAGAATTTTTACGTAAAGTTCTACAAATGCAAAGATAAGGAGAGGTCATCTTCAGCTTCTTCCTTGTCATCGTCACCATCTAAAGAGTCTAGAAGAGATGGATCTACCTTGGCCCGAGCTTTTTCTTGCCTTTACTTCGGCAGATTTCATATCCTTTGGCATACATATGGACGATCTTATTGTTCAGCTCGGCGGATTTTCTGTATTCTGCCTGTATCTCCTTACGAAAGTCTTCGGTCAGTGGCGGACCCAAATCTCTAAGGGCCCGAAGCTCTTTGAGCTCTTCTTCGAGCTTCTGACGATGTACCGGATGCTTTGATCCTTTAGCTCGACAGATCGGCATTTATATATCGTTGATGACCCGATGAGTGGCCTTGGTCGTTTTCAGTTCTTCTTTGATCTTGTCGATATCCTTCCGAAGGCATTCATCGTTGAGAAGAACAATGTCAAGGTTGATTCTTTCCTTTTGCCAAACATAAACTTCAGAATGGCTTTTTCCTTCCTATATTCCTTGACATTATCTTCTAGATTCCTTCCGGCATTCTCTTGGCATTATCTTCTATTCCTTCTAGATTCCTTGGCATTCTCTTCTTGGCATTATCTTCTAGTATCCTTTTCGACTTCTTTGTATTTGGGATGGAAACACACGAAAACAATGTTTACTCATAGATGACCAATATTAATCGATCGATTGATTGATGGTCAAATCTCAACTTCCTTCATCCCGTATATCACTCCTTCACCCATCGGTTCCATGATGGAATTATTCACGAACCGATGATCATCGATGTCGCCACGACTTCTGAACCTAGATTCGAAGAGAATGGTTTTTGTGGCGAAGGTTTGGGTTGTTCGAGAGGCGGTGAAATATTTGTTGTTGTATGTATGTTCTACCGAACGGGCTCTTTAAATGGACTTCCAATCTTAATTAACATCGGCATTTGATATTCACCGTATAGAAGCTTGGTGTAGTTCGATTTTGGCCTTCATTGGTCTTATATTAGTTCCTTTTTGTCTGAACGATGCCATTTATAGTTTCTATTAAACCTCCCGCTTAATAAAAACTAGAAAGCAATGTTGGGTCGTGATATTTCTCTATCGGATAGAATGGATTGGGCCTACATATTCGATTAGTCCATTGGGTCTTCATTATCGAGTGTTGACATTATCGGATCTAGTCACTTTATTATCTTTATTAAAGTCCTTCTAAGATTCGGACCCAATCGAAATGGGTCGACCCATCATATATTTAAAATATCTACATCTTTGACTTGTAATGATGAAAAAGCATGACGGTTGACTAGAGAACCTGCCATGCATTAATGTGGATGGGATTATAACCGACCTGCGGTGGGAACAGTGACTAAAAAGAAGAGAATAAACTACATGCAGTCGGCAGAACCCATCGGGTGAAGGGGAATGTGTCAGGTAGTAGTGGGTGGCACGGTAATTCAGGCAAGGAGGGTATAACTTGGCAAGGGAGTCTCCATCAGGAGGTATGTTCTCATACACTTCTTCAATTATAATCAGATATTCACAGAGAATTATTATTATCTCTTGATATCAATACACTAGGCGATATAGCCTCCGTTTTCGATAAACCTTGTGAATTCACATACCGATTCTCACGCTTTGCTATCCCCCGACGGAACCGCCGTCAAGCTTGTGGTGTTTATTGTGTTTACGTTGCAGGATCAGGACGTTTTAGGTGATTGGGACGCGACGAAAGATCTTGGCGTTAACAATAAGTATACTAAAGAAGACCATGTTTGCAACACACAAATTTAGAGGTTGTTTGGCGATTTTTTATTTTTTATTTTTTAAAACTAAAATGAAAATGTGTATGAAAATAAGTTAATCTCACCATACACTTGATTATAAGTTTGAAACATTCAACTTTAAATTAATTGACTCAATTTTTTGAACGACATCAAAGGAAAGGATGGAATTAATTCGAAATATATTAGAATATTATGAATCACAAATTAAATACCATTAATTCTTTCAAGTCAAAATTTAATCTAAACCTCACAATACCATGCAAGTCTTATTTTAGTACTCCTCTCCTTACGTATAAATTAATCCATGCACCATGCATAATAATCATTCGCATTCGCAATTTTGATCTATCGTATAATTAATTAACTTTAGTTTTTTCTAAGAAACCGATCGATCTTCTGATCATCATGGCTCAAACTCGAGGAAAAATGGCCGCCGTCGTCTTTTGCCTGAGCCTTGTTTTGCTGCTGAGCGAAGTTGCTAATGCGACGACGTTTATCAGCTACGGGGCTATGATGAGAGATGGAATTAGATGCCTAAAACGTGAAGGTTGTGTAGAGGCTCCTGCAAATTCGTACAATAGAGGTTGTGAACCTTCACAGCGATGCCGCGGTAGCGGGCCTGGCGGCGGTGACGAGGAGCCGCGAGAGGAGGATGATAAGGAAAATATATAAGCAGGCCATGCAACGTTAATTAATTCATATAGGGGGAGGGGGTGTTAATTAATATGGCATATAATAATAATAATAAATTAATACTTTTGTTTAAAGTTTATATTTTAGGCTACTTCGTGACAATAAAATTGAAGTCATATCTACTACTATTACTACTACTATTATGTACACATGCATGAATATGTGAATAAGTACGTACCCAACGGTACAAGAATAATGTATCTGGATGTAGCCAGTTTGATTGAAATTTATGATTATTCAATATATTTTCTTTGTTTCCAAATAAAAGTATTAATTAATTATATTTTATTTTATTTTTTCCTTGAATTAGGTGGATTCAATTTAATTAATTATATCTATTGCGATTTGTGAATGTTCACGTTAACTTTTTTATTGTCAATTTACGTAGATACAAATATTAGTTATAATTTTTTAGAAAAATGGGTAATAAGTAGAATACTCCTATAATTTTTATATATCTCACGTATTGATAAAATTTATAATTATAATTTGGTGTAAAATTTATCGTAATAAATAGCAGATAACCATACTCTTTTATAAACATTGAGTGTGATAGATTATGTAGAGGATATTAAGAATCTGTTTGAGGATTGGGCTTTTATATAAACAGCATAATTTATTATATTAATAATTAAAATAAATTAATTAAGATTTCGAGAAATATAGTTATAACTATTAAATATATAGTTAGATATTTATTCAAATAAGTAACGATTGAATTATATATTGTACAGGTTCTTTCAATTAATTAGTAAGCTAAATATATTCAAATAAGTAACGACTTTCAATCAATTAGTAAGCTAAATATTTGAATGGATTATTGTAGATTTATTTAGTTATAATTAATTATGTGAAAATAGTTATTTTAATTTTATTTAAGATTGTAATGGAATTCTATATTAGCGCTTATATTTCTAAAATTTGCTTGAAATTCTAATCCTAATAGAGTTATGAAACTCATGTTTTAATAACTTTTAATTTGGTTATGACAATTACTTATGAAAGAATCCACTATAATTTTCTAACTAATGGTATCGTTATTATGTTTCAAATTCACATATATTATTAATACAATTAATCATATGATTTGATAAAATTTCAAGTTTAAATGAATTAAATTAGTAATTAGGATATTAATTTAATATTAAAATTTATGACTAATATTAACATAATTAAATCTTGTGATATATCTCTTTAGTGTGTTTAATTGATTGTTTGTAATTATTTTGCAGGTGCTTTTTTTAGTGAAGTGTGTTTTACCAATTTTGTAATAAAATTGGTAAAACCAAAAAAATCTTTTAGAAAATTCTTTTTTATTAGAGATTGGTTTCGTTTTTTTGAATACTTTATAATTTTAGATAGTATTTATTTAATTATTAATTATTATAAATTTGTATAAACTTATACTAATTTGAATAGGAAAGAAAAAATATTCTTTTTTTATATTCATCTTAGAGATAGGAATATTTTAAAATTTGGATATTATTTAATTGATACAAATTTTAGATATTACTTATGCTAATATGAATTAGGAAAGCTAAATTAAAAATCGGTGAAATCAAACTAAACTAAATGAGGGTGTAAAATGTCATTTTGTATATATAGAGAACGATCTTTTGATTCCCTCACATTGGGGAGTAAAATTCTATACAGAGATTAAATAAAGAGTCAAATAAGGATAAAGAAACTGTTAAATAATAGTTTGTTGATGTATTCTTCAAAATTAAAGATAAAAATTTAATTAGGAAAACTATTATTAATGCTCACTAATATTTGAACTTGTGAAAGTATTAATTCTCTAATTTTAACTTGGAGGCCAATTTTCAACTTAGAATACTTGAAGGGTAATTTTGATTATTATAGGAAATTACGGGTTATATCGTTAGAACTTGAGAAAACTGAGGGACCAGTTTATTTTATTCAAAGACCAAAACCCTAACAAGTTCAGTTCTCTGATTCACTTTCGCAACAATAGCGGCTGCTGATTCAGCTTGAAGTTGATACACTCTTTGAGCGGCTGCTGAAGGTAACGTCGATCTTTCTCTTTGTATAGGGATTCGATCTTCGTAATTTCGAAGATCTATATAAAAGTAATTTTTTTTTTTTGAAATTTTCATAGGTCAATTTTAAGAATACTGTTTTTGTGAATTTTATTTAATGTTCGTGTTATTATATGTATTTTTACCAATTTCTTTTCCTAAGGTCAGTTTCAAATTTAACTGAAGATAGCGGAAAAAGAGTTAATTTGTCTGGGATCAAACCGACCCTCGAAATTAAAATTTTATAATTCTTACAATTTTTGTTGGATAGAAGCTTTGTTGGGTTGGCTTTTGGGTTTCGGACATTTATCTTGATTTGGTTGATTAATTTTACATACAACTATTAATTTGTTTTCATCCCATCGTAATACTACCAATTGTTTCCTGTTTATTTATTTTTTATTTTTGGCTATGCTCTTGCATATACAATTTATCAATATCTCTAAGAAATTTGGTTATGTTTCATTGTCTCGTCGGTCATAGGAATAATATCGAGTAGATATGGCTACCTTTGCTAAGCCTGAGAATGCCTTGAAGCGAGCTGAAGGTAAGTTGCAAAGTTTACTTTTTTTTAACCATATATACTCCCCCGATTCCACAAAAAAGTTACATATTGACTTTTATTGTCAATTTGCCAATTTTTTAAATAAAAAATTGATATGAATTTATTAAGTGCTAAAACAATAATTTTTATTATTAGTAGTGCTTTTTAGATAGCATACAATATCCGTGATTGTTTTTGACTAAAACCGATTGTTTTGACTAAAATATAATGAATTCATGTCAAAATTTGAATCATAAAACTGCCCTAAATGGACTTAAAATAAGTCGAAAGGGGACTCTTTTATGAATCTGAGCATCAAAACTGTTGAAGCAGCGCTCAGTCCTTTTTGCTTTAATTGTTGCTTCAGTCTATGTTGTTGTACTGACCTTTGACCTTTGATAATGCATGGTACAGAGTTGATTAATGTAGGGCAGAAGCAAGATGCTTTGCAATCACTCCATGATCTGATCACCTCAAAGAGGTATCGGGCATGGCAGAAGACACATGAGAAGATTATGTTCAAGTATATTGAGCTTTGCGTGGACATGAGAAGAGGGAGGTTTGCTAAGGATGGGTTGATTCAGTACCGCATAATATGTCAACAAGTGAATGTTAATTCGTTGGAGGAGGTCATAAAGCACTTCATGGACCTTTCCACCAAGAGAGCTGAGTCAGCCCGTAGTCAGGCACAGGCCTTAGAAGCTGCTCTTGACGTCGATGACCTAGAAGCTGATAATAGGCCAGAAGATCTTATGCTGAGTTATGTCAGCGGAGAAAAAGGAAAGGATCGATCTGATCGCGAGCTTGTCACCCCATGGTTTAAATTCTTGTGGGAGACATATAGAACAGTTCTTGAAATATTGAGGAACAACTCCAAATTAATGGCACTTTATGCGGTAATTCTTCCTTTGAGCAAAATTTTTGTCAAAATGTAGTAAATTCATTGTTTCCTTATCTATTTTCCTAATTCTTTTAATCTCGTACCTGAACTTCTAGTATTTTGGCCGTGGGAAAAGCTTATATTTAACTACAAATAATATCTACATACCCTAAACTTCCAACATCCCTAATAAGCGAATACGTATTAGAACAAAAGAAACCAATCTTAGTTCTAAGTTTAACTAAATTAGACTCAAAGCATGTATTCTACATCAAATTTTCTAATGGAGTATTAATCTGGAGGGACAAAGGTAATAATAAAGGTAGGTTTACACGGGACTTGTTTGGGTAAAGTTTTGAGAATATAAAACTGGGACTCTGTTTCTGTGATTTAAACAGCTTCTGTATAATAAGAGTTCGGGGATCTTTGGCTCCATGTAAGTCCAACCTGCCAAAGTGGTCCCATGCTACATAATGTCATCCAAACTAAGATCCAAGAATCAGAACTGTATCCATATAATGAATATTGAGATTACAATGTTTCCAAATGTACAAACTCTTGAACACCTAAATATATCAATCATATATAATGATTAGAAAAATAAGTGAAGAAGGAATGATACTCCAAACAAAAAAGTGATTTCGTCCTACTCTAGCAAGTGGTTGAAGGCATTGCAAGAGAGGGAATTAACCCGCAAACATTTAGGAGATGAAGGCTGCTTGTTGCATAATACAGAATAATTGAGACTCAAGTAGACATTCTTACATGATATACAAAGCATGCTTTATTTGTTACTGTAATAGATTTACTAATTACAATTTTGGAAACTCTCCCCTCTGTTTTCTTGCGTTAAAATATGTGGTTACATAGGAAGAGTATTGGGCAAAAAACACATCCAGCTGCAATTGTATTTACCTTCTTAGAATTCTGCTGGTCAGAAAATTGGAGTTGTGTTTACAACTTGAATTGGTATGGTGTAATCCTGCAGTTGGTGCTAACTGAAGTGTTGATAGATGAATGTTTCTATTTGATATCAATTGTTTTCATTGAGAAACAATGTCTGATTCAAGAATGCACACATTCATCTATCACGAATGAGCATAGCTAATGATGCTGAAAGTTTGTCTATAGGATACTGCACACCGTGCTTTTCAGTTCTGCAAGCAATACAAACGTACTACAGAGTTTCGTAGGTTGTGTGAGATCATCAGGAATCATTTGGCAAATCTTAACAAATACAGAGACCAGAGAGACCGGCCTGATCTTTCCGCTCCTGAGAGCATGCAGTTCTATCTTGATACAAGATTTGAGCAGTTAAAGATTGCTACTGAACTTGAACTTTGGCAGGTTGATATATTATGATACGAGTCTGTGAGATTTGTATTACCACACAATAATTTCTATAGCTGTGGTGCATTATTGTTGATATTTGTTAATTGTTGTTTGGCCCTGTATTGTTGATTGCAGGAAGCCTTCCGTTCCGTGGAAGATATCTATGGATTGACCTGCATGGTGAAGAAAATGCCAAAAACATCCTGGATGGCTGTTTATTATGCTAAACTAACGGAGATCTTCTGGATCTCCTCTAGTCATCTTTATCATGCGTATGCATGGTTTAAACTTTTCCAACTTCAGAAAAGCTTCAATAAGAACCTTACTCAGAAGGACTTGCAGCTCATAGCATCCTCTGTTCTTTTGGCTGCTTTATCGGTTCCCCCCTATGACCACACACGTAGGGCATCTCATGTGGAACTTGAACATGAGAAGGAGCGCAATGCAAGGATGTCAAATCTTATTGGATTCAATCTTGAAACTAAGCTCGAGGGTAGAGACATGGTATTCTCAGCCACTCATTGAGATTCCTCATTGTTTAATTTTTATGCAACAATTTCTTCGTTCTAAAATTCTTTTCTTTTCTACAGCTTTCACGGTCATCTCTTCTCACAGAATTGGTAAGTTTAAGAGTACTAGTTTCATGTCCTCTAAAGCTTATGTATTTTATCTTCCAATCCCTCAAGTATCCTATGCTATTCTGGTGTCTTTTTTTGTTTGAGGGTCATGGATGGAATGAGGTTTGTACGAGAGTATACCCTCATACATTTTGTGTGGCAATGGCCTGCTTCTTGTCAACAACGTTTTTTGAATGTTTCAAGTGCGACATAATCATAAAAAGTACACAAGTTTGACTGCTGGTTATTATCTTTTCATATCAGTGTTTTTCTTGCCAAATTTATAATCGTCTTAACAGTGGTAGCCCAATAATGTGTTGGAACAGCTGGGAGTTTAAGCTATACTTGTTGAACCATGTTGATGATATGCACAGGCAAAATAGGCCGAAACTTAGTCTGTTTGGTTACTTTGGTATTTAAGCATAGGGTTGGTCTTGGTTTGAGGATTTTCAATGCATCCAAAGTTTTGCCATTTGATCTGTACTTGGGTCATGGAAAATGATTCAAGCAAAAAATAAAAATAAAATCATTTTAGTTATCTGCTTTATTCCTTCCAATTGTGTTTTTATATTTAATATGCTAGATAATTTCCATGATAAACTTTAAAGAGAGTCATAAATCTAGTTAGCACTCTCTCTGTCCCAACTTAGTTGTCTCCATTTCCTTTTTGGATGTCCAAAACCTCGTCACCTTATATTATGTTATCGTTACCATTTTATCATTAGTTGCGTGTTTCATGTTGTTGATCTTACTCGTCATTAAGCCTTGTGTTTATGATACTCCCTCCTTCCCATTTTTTTTTGTGGTAGCTTTTTTTTTGTTGCCAAAAATACAATTATGTATTATTTGTGATATTGTCGAAAATATAATATATAAACATGTTGAGCATTTATTAGAATGTGATAACTAATCTTAATGTTTTTTAAATTTTTTTTTGATAAATATAATATATAGATAGTTTTTGGTACATCTTAAAATATGTGCCCAACACTAACATATTAATTGCTGCATAGTATTTAATGGAGGCAATACCTCAATTTGTAAATATATCTACTTAATGAGGTTTTTAATGTATCCAATAATACATTGGCAATTTTTGGATTCTGTTATGAGGATGTATCTATCACTCCATCAGTCATAATGAATATCCAGGTAGTCGATGCCTAGGCCCAAGACAAGACATACTAAGCTGCAGGGAAGCCTATGGCTTAGGTAGAGCAATAGTTTGTTTAATGAGGCCTGCTCCTTTTGAGCCTGTGAGTCAGGCTCTAGGCGCTGCCGAGGTGAGCTTGGTTGAAAATTTTCAAAAATATATCATGATGGCTGCTGATGATGGTGATTCTTTTATTGCAATAGAATGTGAAGCACTAAATTATCTCCATGGGGCTGACTAAACAAACAAATAAGGCTCTAATAGGCGGAAAAAAATTCATGATGAAACCACTTGTAAAGTATTTAGGAATCCTATTATTCACTTGAAGTTGCTCTTCTCTGCTGCTTTTCCCCCCTAAAATAATAACTGGAATAAAGTGAAATATTGGAGTAACTGTTTACTGACCTAAAATCTGAAATCAGAATTTGTACATCTCTGCAGCCCCTGTTCTGCAATTGTTATAATATTTCTGTTTTCTGTTATTGCAGTGTTGTTTCTTTGCATAATAGATATAACTGCTGGAATTTTTATAAGGGAAAGTAGGAATATTTTTCAGGCCCCTTTTTGTAATTGATCTGGGTTTCTGTTAGTGCACTGTGAATTGTAGTATAATTAATTGTAATTATTTTAATTTTCTATGTGATTGATGTGTGAATTGTGATTCTACATTTTTCTTGATTGACAATATATTTGAGATGGAACTGATATTTGTATTAGAGCTTTTAAGATTTTTGACACATTGTTTTATGGTTCTTAATAGTCTGTCTAAGTATTTGCACACCATTTATGTTTACCTTAAACATGACTCATTTTGATTCACAGAATGGGAATGGGAACATGGTGCACCATGTTATTTAAATTGCTGGTGAATTGGGGGTAGGCTTCTAAATATATTGCTAAAAAACCTTTTGAGGTATGGATATGGGTAAAACGTTATGGATATGGATATGGTTTTCTGGTAGCAAGTAAAATGTCCAACTTTTATATCACCTTATATTTAGTAGTACGTTGGTGACTTGATGTGTGCTTGTAGTTCAATCCTCACTTATCCTTTTAGCTATCTATACTTCATCTTGTAACAACTAAGTAAGGGAAGTAAGAAACAGTTGTTTTGTCACCAAATTTGATGTTACAAAATGGAAGTGTATCATGTATTATAACATTCTTAACAAGACATCATTTGCTACCCTATTAGTTCTTTTATGGCAACTCTGGTACCATCTATTTCAAACTTTTGTGTACATTTTTGGCTTGCTGTGAGCCATAATTGAACCATTGCTTGAATTCCTTCTTGCCCCATTGCCTCATTTCCTAGGCTTTTTGGAAACCTTTGTGTCTTGGTGCTTGAATCTTTGTCAAGATGAAAAATGGAATAATGCGTCCACCTAACATGAATGGCGGAGCATATACTGAATACTAAAACTGGTTTGGTAGATACATTTTGGCGGCTGTGCTGCCCCTTTATTCTGTGCGGACCGAGATTACTTTGGGCATCAACTTTGCCTAACCCACTTAGTTTATACTCCTAAACTTGGGTTTGATGTACAATCTTCTTAGTCTCCAACTTTTCATCTCCAAACCAGAAGTAAAGTGGTAGATATATTTGTAGCTTTAGTTGTGTTTATAATGCTTTATATTGGTGAATGAACATTGCCCGTACGGATCGCCTTATTTTAAAACAACTTATAAGTTGAAACTTAAAGTGAAATATAAGTCATTTTTAGTTGTGACATATAAGAAAAGTGTTCCTCGCCAGTTTAACTTATAAGTTAGAAATTAAGTTAAAACAAACTGTGAACTATGAAGGTGTGGGGCTGATAACGACTTATAAGTTAATATAAATTGTAAAGATTACTTAAATGTAAATTAATAAAAAAAAATACGTTGATTCAACATTTCATCATAAGAATCACCATTCCAACACTAATAAAACATCAGAAAGAACCATAACTTCAATATCCACGAGTTTTTCTTTGTTTCTTTTTTTAACATAACATGCATGAGTTATTAATCAATATTATTATTACTATTAATATTATTCTCATTTTGTTAATTTTATTATTCTTTCTACATTTTGACTTGCAAAACTCAAAATAATTAAAAGAAAGCAAAACTTAAGCAAATATCAAGAAAATAATTATATAAATTAGTTATTATTTTTAAAATTTCAATATCAATTAAAAAATTCAAATTAAAAATAGATGAAGAGAGAAAAAGGAGAGGGAGAGGTAGGAGAGAGAAGGGGAGAGAGGGTGGAGAGAGTGGGAGAGAAATATAAAGAGATAAATTAGATGTAATTTGTTAAAGAGTTGAAGGGCAGAATGAATAGTCATTATATTTGGTCAAACTTATTTAAAATGACTTATAAGTCATTTTTTGAGAAGTAAGAAATTGTTACTTCTCAAAATCAACTTATAAGTTAAAAATTAAGTCATGGCCGAACACCAAATAGTAAAAAATGACTTATAAGTTGATTTAACCAAACCAACTTATAAGTCATGGACAAACAGGCCCTTAAACAGGAGTGTCATATTCTTGACTTTGCCTGACCTTGGTATTTTTCTTCACAAGCTTTTCAATCTGTAATACTATATGTTTAAAAAAGCATCAACATTGTTTCTTTAAACAGAATTGGTTTAGCCATTTATTGGTACCTAGAATGTGGCTTAACTTGCTTCTTATGAATGAAAAGCTAAACCAAGTGAAATATTTCCCGCACTGTCTGATTATGATGTTTCTTGCAGGTTTCGAAAGGCGTAATGACCTATGTTACTCAGGAAGTAAAAGATCTTTATCATCTTTTGGAGCATGAATTTCTCCCTCTAGACCTGGCATCAAAAGTCCAACCTTTGTTGACAAAGATCTCAAAAGTTGGGGGTAAGATTTCATCAGCATCATCTGTACCAGATGTCCAACTATCTCAGTATGTTCCTGCACTGGAGAAGCTAGCCACTCTAAGATTGCTGCAGCAAGTAAATATTTTTTATTGTTCACTTTGTAGTTACTAGTTGAAGATAGGATCACTTCTGCATATGTTCAATCCTCAATTTTATGCTGCTTATTAATTTTTTTAAAATTTTCAGGTGTCTCAGGTTTTTCAGACAATTAAAATTGAGAGTTTATCCAAGATGGTTCCATTTTCTGATTTCCCTGCTGTAGAGAAACTCTCTGTAGATGCTGTCAAGCATAATTTTGTTGCAATGAAAGTTGACCATATGAAGGGTGCTGTTATATTTAGTAATTTGGTGAGTCAATATCATTATATTTGTTTCTTATAACCATGTGCCAAACTGGCAATAAATCCATTGCTGATGCTCTTTGGTAATTTTGTTATGTAGACTGCAGAATTGCTTGAATATCAAATGGTTTTCTTACTCTTCCAGTAATTAAATTTGTCCCATTTGACCTTGCAATCACCACTGCATCTAGGAAAAAAGGGGAAGGTTATTGTGACTTGTCATTGTGGTTACAAACGGGTTCTAGATAATAACGTTAACGTTTGAGTTTCTTGCCTTTATATAATAGGGAAATTAAATTTCGTTAAGGCTCCAAGTATGAATGCAACAATGTTGTTATGAATCTCTTTTAATATCTTCATTTCTCTTAATCTTTCCATCATTTTGTAGTTTTCTTTTTCCCGGGTTTCAATATAATTGCTTAATATCAATAAATGTTCTTGCTCTCCAGTGATTTAAAGTTGTCCCTATTCTTGACCCTTAAAATAACAAGTGCATCTAGAGAAAAGGATAGGTATAAGCTTTGAGTTGTTTGCCTTTATATAACTGGCTGATTGCATTCCTGTATGGCTGAAAATATGAAATCAGCAATGGTGTTGTGTTTCTCCTGTTCTTTCCATCATCTCGAAGTTTTCCTTTTTCATGTGTTTCAACATAAACGGATAAAACCCATAAGCCTATGCTTGTCCAGTGACAAAATATATTATGTCGAGCCTGGTTCTGATTTTAATTTATCCCAGTAATAGCGCATGCATATGTATATTGTCTGGACTTGATATATTGTGCTTTAAATAGTGGTTCTGCCCTCGTCTGTCTCAAGCAATTATTTTTCTTGGTTGTTAATATTGCCGGAACCTAGAATGTAATTGATCCATTGACTGTTCCTTTGTCTTTTTAATACCCCAGGTGTTATAGCTAGGTTTTTTAATGCATCAGCTCGATATTAATTGCCAGGTTACTGATGTTGTTTTACTTTCAGGGTCTTGAATCTGATGGTTTGCGTGATCACCTGACCATATTTGCTGAATCCTTGAATAAATCAAGGGCAATGATATACCCTCCTGAACAGAAAATATCGAAGCTAGTAGAAATGCTGCCAACTTTAGCAGAGGTTATTGATAAAGAACACAAAAAGCTTCTTGCTCGGAAATCAATTATAGAGAAAAGGAAGGAAGAGCAAGAACGTCATCTTCTGGAAATGGTATTACTGGTTCAAACTATCTAAAGTAGATATCTGCCATTTAAAAGCTTTCTGATCAAAATTTTCTTTCCTTTTCGTATTTTGGCAACTGCTTGATTTTTTTTTTTTTTGTAGGAACGGGAGGAAGAATCGAAAAGGCTAAAGCTACAGAAAATAACTGAAGAGGCAGAACAGAAAAGGCTTGCTTCCGAGTATGAGCAGAGGAAAAATCAACGGATTCGTAGGGAAATAGAAGAGCGGGACCTTGAAGAAGCACAGGCTTTACTTCAGGAGGCTGAAAAGCGTAGCAAAAAGAAGGGGAAGAAGCCGATCATGGAGGGAGTGAGTAAATTTCTTTGTTTTGTCTAATCTTTTAACAAAACCAGGGGAGCCAAACTTGGCATTTGCTTGTGTATTCAGGAAAAGGTAACAAAGCAATCGTTGATGGAGTTGGCGCTAAATGAACAACTCAGAGAAAGGCAGGAAATGGAGAAAAGATTGCAAAAACTAGGTAAAACAATGGATTATTTGGAAAGAGCAAAAAGAGAAGAGGCAACCCCTTTGATTGAAGCTGCATTTCAACGTCGTCTCGCAGAAGAAAGGGTGCTTCATGAACATGAACAGCAGGTATGGTTTGAATTTTTCCACATTCTACTTGTACAATTGTTTGAGGTCGAAAGATTCATGCTTGTCCTTGGTTAAGTTTTTTAAATGCTTGTAGGACAAACAACTTGTATTTTTACATCTCTTATATATTTTTTTATATCTGACATCACATTGATTCTGATTGTAATTGTATTATTAGCCCTCTATAATTACTAACTGGTGTTTTATATGATACTTTGCAGCAAGAGATTGAGCTAAGCAGGCAGCGTCATGATGGAGACCTTAAAGAGAAGAATAGGCTGTTAAGGATATTGGACTATAAGGTTGTGTTACAGTTCATATTGTGTTGCTGTACTACATAACTAAATAGTTTTGGGAACGTGGATTGTTTGAATCAGACACAAAAAACTTATGTCGTGTTTGTCATTTTGATTTCATTTTATTGCCAAATTCATACCAAACTTATCCGAGGATTGTTGGCGCTTAATTTTTCCTTCTGTTGTCACATATTTAATAACTCGTATGTTGTTTGTGATTGTTTTCTGCAGACAAAATTTCAGGATAAAGTTGTGAGCAGTCGGCAAGCAGAGTATAGCAGATTGAGAGTGGAAAGGGATGAGCGAATTAACCAAATCCTTCAGAGCCAGAAGGAGGAGAGGGAGATTAAGAGGAAAATGTTGTTTTATCTGAGTGTTGAGGAGGAAAGGCTGAAAAAGCTACATGAAGAGGAGGAAGCCCGCAAGCTTGAAGGTACAGTCTTTGATCTAACAACTTGTTAATTTGTTGTGGTTTTAAAGCAAAAGATTCATACCATTTTGGTCATTTAACCTTTAACCTGACTCCAAATATTTTGGAGCTTGCTTTCGTTTCAAATAAGGTCCTATATTTGAACATTAACACCCTTTTTCCCCACCCAAACATAAAAAAAAAGTCGAGAAATGCCTAAGAGAATAACTAGAGTTGTCGTATATATTAATTACTTGCTGTTTCTGGATTAAATCGATTGCATAAATCCAAAACTTATGAATCTCTGATGCCTTATTTGTTGGTTTGAGTCTTGATATACTGAGGCATGTTGCGAGTTGCAGAAGCTGAAAGGCGTAAGAAAGAGGAAGCCGAGCATAAGGCGAAGTTGGATGAAATTGCAGAGAAGCAGAGACGAAAAGAGCAGGAAATTGAAGAAAGGAGGAGAGCAAGTGAAGTACCTGCTAGACCTTCTGAACTTCCTGGTGGATCTCGTCCACTGGATGCAGCAGTTGCTTCTCCAGCAGCAGCAGCTGCTGCTGCTGCAGCACCAAATCCTGGAAAGTATGTGCCCAAGTTCCGGCGAACTGAAGGGCAGGCTCCACCTGCAGAACCTGACCGTTGGGGCAGTGGCCGAACTGATGATCGTGCGCCCCCACCCAGTAGTGATAGGTGGCGTGGTGGCCAAAGAACATGGTCCTCATCCAGGGTTCCTCCGCGAGGTGGTTAACTATTGGAACTTTAATTTCAGTCATCAAGTTTAATCTTTGTCAAATAGAGTGGAGTGGAATTTAAGGGAAAATTACTGTTCTAAATCGAGTATAAGATCCAACATAGCTCTCTCTCTCTCCCCCCCCCCCACCCCCCCACCCACCCCCACCCACCCACACACACCATCTTTTGGTCAGATTTGTGTCCTCATATAAACGAGGATCAATGATTAGTTCCATCTTTGTACTGGTGAAGTTGAAGTTTTGTGGGCAATGCAGGTTTCCGGCTGGACCCAAATTCATATATTTATTGCCAAATCTTATTGATTCTTGGTTTAACTATACCTTTATTCTTTTTAATTATCAAATATCATATATTGTTGTTTATGGGTAAATTGCCTTTCCTTTTGCTTTGTCATTTCCCTTTGTTGTGTAGGACCTATTTTTGTATAGTTCTTTCCTTTTGTTGCCTTGAAAAAACCCCCCAAGATTTGTTATGTTGTTTTTTATTGTTTTTTTCTTTTTGATAAACTTCCAAGTTCAATACATTACAAGAGTTCTGCCTCAAGGATTGTACTATTGGCAAAACCTAGTGTAGATTTGTGAGCAACATTTGTGTGCTTTGTGCTCAAGTTTAGAGCCTTTTACATTTGGCCGTGCATGTGTTTTGAGTGTGGAGCAAGGTTCTCATACTCAAAACGGTCGGAAAAGGAACCGGTGAATGGGTGATTGGTCTAACTGATTAATTGGTGTCGTTAATATATAAAAATATATATTATTAGTAATTAATTTTTTTAAAAAAAAATCTCGTTTTGTATGAACTAAAACATAATAAAGTTGAGTTATAATATTATTAAAAGCGGTTATTTTTAATATTAAAACTTCTTTGGTATACTTTTTTTAAAAAAAATTGGGTCTTTATCGATTGGTTGAACCGGACTAGAGAGCCGACCAATTCTGATTTTTATTGATTGGACCGACGGGTCGATCCAGTTTAATAACACCCGTGTGGAGTGTTGTCCAACATTTATTTTTGGGTCCTTTACACTAATATACAACAATTAGAAAGTAATTACAAAAATAAAACATACAAAACATAATTACAGAAATAAAACATACACAATATAATGCAAAAAATCACGTGTCATTAACTCCTACACGCCGATTCATCAATTTCATCTTTTCAATTAACCGCCCCAAAATCATGCAACTTTGAAATCGGAACACATATCAACGACGGAGAAGACGCAGAAATCTGTCGCGCCTATCAAATCGGAGAAGACGAATCACTTTGTCACAACGCAACTCTGAAATCGGAAATAACATATGAAAGACCCCGAATTTTATGAAATAAAAGTATTCAATTTTTCTTATAATTACAATTCAGTAAATGGTTAAATTGATAAAAAGTTAAAGTTAAGGGTGATATATGAAATTTTTTCAAAATAAGCAAATGGTTATAAAATACTCATTGTTGTCGGGGAATATTCGTTTGGTCGTGAAATATTCTTCCTGTCGGGGAATATTCATATGACGGCGCAGCCTTTTGTGGGCCCCATAAGAATAACCGCTTCGGATGAAGAAAACGACAAATTAAAGTTTATATAAATAACTACAGTAATGTCGTTCACAGATTAACACTTGCTGGAATACCCGGTGGTTAAAATACGATGTCTGCGTTGTTGTTGCACAATGCTTACGGTATTGCACCAATTATTGATTCTTACGTAAGAAGGCATTACTCGATAATTTGTTACGATAATTATTATTCAATATTTTATTGATTCAATAATTGCTGCGTTGATATTTTATATTACCGTTGTTTTAATAATTGTCACTACACGATTTTTTCATTATCGAAGCAATAATTCATATTATCCTCAATAATATTATTAGATAACATTATTGGCAATGTCTAGAAAGTTACATGCTCAAGGAGAGGTTTGGTCACCTAATTGCGCGCAAGAAGGGAGAAATTCTTATTGAAAGCCCTTCTTTCCCTGAACCCACTGGTTGCCATTATTGTGATTCTGTAATATTATTTGTGAATAATTAATTATTGATTTATATGATGAGGAAAATATTTATTTTATGTGGATATAGATGGAGAAAATTTTAAAGTAATGATTGTTGAAAATCGATATTTTATCTTTTTGATAAAATAATATTTTATTATATTATTATAATATAATAATGGTGATATTTTTACAATGAAAGAGTATTTTGTTGCATTAAATGATTAACACATGTTTTGTGTGTGTTCAATGGACCCCATTTCTTGATGAAATTTGATTATAGCACAGCAAAATCGTCTCAGTATGTGGATTTCACCAATTTTTGTGTGGAATTTGGAAAAACTTTCTTACGCAAAGTTGTAGATAATGGAATTTCCTATAAAAAGTCACGAGATTCGAATTTTCTGACAAAAGGGCTATTTATTATGAATTATTGAAGTTCCGAAATAATTGATTTTTGGAAGTTTTAATTATTTTTTTCAAAGAAAACGTTTTTGGTGAGTTAAGTGGGTCTAGCATGTGACATTAATGGCTAAATTCAGATCTACAAAGGTTGGGGTAGGAAACTTAATAATATATATTAATATTATATTAAATTTTCTGCTTTGGTGTTCTAAGCATTTTCCTATAAATAGGGTGCTTAGGTTAGAATTGAAAATCACACCGTAAACCCAAGTTTTCTCTATTTCTCTCTATATTATCGAGTGTATTCTTGTGAGTATTTTGATATCTTGAGTGTTCTTATCTGACTGTGCAAGTTCGTTCGGTATTATTCTAATCGGAAGATCTTTCTTTTTTTGAGGTAAGGGATTGTAAAGGATAGTAAGAGATTTTAAGGGATTGTAAGGGAGATTATTTTCTTCATAAATGATATTATTTCTTCAATATCATTATGCTGAAATATTGGTTTGAACTTTTTATCAAATTTGAAACTTTTTTATGTCGGAGTTACTATTCATGAGTTACTATTCATGAGTTACTATTCACGATTTACTATTAATGAGTTACTATTCACGACGGGTTCATGAGTTACTATTCATGAGTTACTATTCACGAGTTACTATTCACGGGTACTATTCACTACAAAATTGGTTTCTTTTTCTAACCAAATTATAGTTGATTTATGAATATTACTCTGGAGATTAAAACTATGTATTGATTATATTGATTTTATTATCATATATAACATTTTTATAACCCTGATGTTAAAATTCTCTTTCACTGGAGTGTAAAGATTGGTAGATTATTGGTATGATCATGACTAGGGTTCTCTTTGGCCAGTAATGAAAAGTTGAATTGTGACTGGTATGATCATGACCATTGAATTTATAATTGAATATCTTTAGCTTAAGTGCAAAGGTGAATTGATCAACATGGTTATAATTATTGTTTATATAAATTCGAAATGATTATATATTTCTTTGAGATATGAATATCTTTGGCAAAGATGACTTATTGATGAATATCTTTGGCCCGTAGTCTGCAAAAGATGAATGATTTACGATGAATATCTTTGGCATGTAGTCTGCAAAGATGGTCTCATTGATGAATATCTTTGGTCAGTAGTGCAAAGATGAATTTATTAGTATGATAATGAACATGAACCTGTGATTTGGTATAACCATGATCTTTGATGTTTCGTGATGAAAATTATCTTTGTCTGGATGAGAAAAGGAATTTAGAACAACAATTACGATTATGAAGTTATACATGTGATTGTGGACGAAAATTGTTGATTGATGTTACGGATAAAACATTGTTGGTGGACTTTTAACATGGAGAAGATAATAGACTTTATAGTCTATTTGACTCTTCTAATGGATTGCTTCATTCACGTAAACTATGGTTGAAAAGTTTTATCATCTACCATATGTTCTAAATCTCCGATTTATTACGATGAAGACTATTGATAATTTATTTATCTTTAGTCATAATATTCTTTATCGAGCTAGTTGTGCTCACCCTTACGCTTTCACAATTCCTTTTCGTGTAATAAGAGTGTAAATTGGGTCGAGCGAGGGTAACAGGAGAATAGAACGGTGGTCTCTAGCTGTGGAGGTTCTCCCTAAACAGTTATTGACTTTACCTTTATGTAAGGTGCCATTGTGACGTACTATCCAAGTTGGTGTCCAGAGTCACAATTGGTATATATTTGCATCAAAACTCACAACATATGTGTTGTTGTATTTTGCACGACAATTGTTGTAATAAAGTTGTAGTTATTTTCTGTACCATGTATTTGGCGACTCAGAATGGGTTGGATGGAATGGACCTATTTTGGGGTCGTTACAGCATACAGCATCAACAACTTCTTCCCGTTCAGTAATCGTAATCTTCTGGCGTGACACAACACTGAGATCGGAGAAGACATAACTTTTCGTCGCGATGGCACGTTGAGATCACAAAATAGCATACAAAATCAACAGCAACTTCAAGTTCAGTAACCAAAAACAATCGAACTACCGTGATTGTTGAAGTTCAGTAACAAAATCGCAAAGAACAACGATAAAAATCAAATCTTGAGGTAAGTGATTCATATGCATATAGTTACCTCTGCTTTCTTTAATTCCTATATTGATAACATTTCTTAAGTTTTTCACGTTTAAAATGGTTACTACAAATACTGTGTAGCATTATATGGTTACTGACTAATGCTGACTTGGTTACTGTGCAAAATTATATTGTTGACTTGGTTACTGCTCAAAATTATCTAGTGACTAATGCTGACTTAATTGGTTACTGACCAATGTTGAATTGGTTACTAACTAATGCATACTTAATTACTGCAGAGATTAATTGGTTACTATAATATTGGTTGCTGAAGCATATTACTGTATAATGTTGTCAAATTTGGAGTGTCGGATTTTGGCATTTTCGGAGCCTAATTTCATTGGAAACGGGTCAACGATCAAAAGTCACAAGCGTTGCTGGTGAACTGCAGGGTTTTTTGGCCAAATTCCAACATTTAGGCCTTCAAAATTGCATGTAAAAATGTGGTTTATATTCTGGTTACTGAGATTATGTAATTTGGTTACTGTCTAATATTGATTTGGTTACTTTACAATGTTTATTCAGTTGTTAGACAATGGAGACTGTCAGTAACCAATACAACAAATTTAATTATTTACAGGAATATATAATTGTTTACTGTTAGTAACCATTGAAGTTTGTCCTGATACAAGCTTGTAACTATCTGGTTACTAATAACAGTAACCATAATGTAACATAATAAAACAGTAACCACATAATTATATGATAGTAACCAGAACAGGTTTTAATGGTAACCAGAACAGAAACATCATGTAATGAAACCCAATTTAGGCAATTCATGTATACTAAATAATTACATATTAATCAGAATAAAAAATAAAAGTAACCAAAATCCCACATTGAGGGCACAATAATAATAGCCAAACCATAAGGTAACAGTAACCAAAACATAATAACGAAGTAACCAAATAGTTATATAAAATTAACCAGAACATGTTTTAATGGTAACCAAAACAGAAACAACATGTATATCCAACCCAGTTTAGGCAACTCATGTATACTCTCACATGTACATTTAACACTTGATATATGTCCTGATACAAGCTTGTAACTATCTGGTTACTACCAAAAAATAAAATGGCTACCCTTCTATGCATGTTTGGTTACCAACTGCACCTTTCAAACAATGTATCTGACACAACTTAGAAGTAACAAATATGAACCAACAAACAATGTCAAATCACTGGTAATATAATCAAATATGTAATCTCATTTACATAAGTTCCAATAAACATTACATACTCACTAACCATAACAAATGGCTATGGATATCCAACAAAACCAAAGTATGAAACACAATTCAGAATGACGACAACCGAACTAATCAAAATCTGGTACAAATCTTCATGAAAATTCTCTGAAGTTGTTAAAAAACCAACTGTAGAGGCACATCTTGTCTGGAGAGAAATCTCTAGTTCAATGTCACACCAATATATAACTTTTTCAGTGAATTTTCTGTTGCATTCCTTATAGTAAAGATCTCATAACTGCAAATAAACAAAATCAAATTTACATAGTCATTAGTAACCATATATAAACAATATTTATATCATAAACAGCTACGTAGTGACCAACAAATAAGAGCATACTAACCAAAAACATAATATAACAATTACACAGTAGCCAAAAAGTTATGTTATATAATCTAATGGTAACCAAAATATAAACAACATGTAGTACATACCATTTTATGTAGTAAACAAACAGTTATATATAATATTAACCAAAACATAATTTAAAGGTCACCAAAACAAAAATATGTATACCAAAAAATATACTAAAGAAGTAACCAAACAGTTATATGATAGTAACCAAACCATGTTTTAAAAGTAACCAACATATAAACAACATGTATACCAAAACCAGTTTAGTCAACCAATGTATACTAAGCAAATACATTGTAACCAAAACAACATATAAAAGTAACCAAAATCCCAATTGAGGAAAAAAGAATGGTATCCAAACCATAAGCTAACAGTAACAAAAAATATACTCATTTAGTAACCAAACAGTTATATGTTAGTAACCAAAATATATATTAATGGTAACCAATACATAAACAACATATAGACCAAGAACAGTTTAGTCCACCCATATATACTAAGCAAATACATGGTAACCAGAACAACAAAAAAAAGTAACCAAATATTTATATGATAGTAACCAAAACATGTTTTAAAGGTAACCAATACATAAACAACATGTACACCAAAACCAGTTTAGTCAACCATGTATACTAAGCAAATACATGGTAACCATAACAACATATAAAAGTAACCAAAATACCAAATCAAGGTAACAAAAATGGTATCCGAATCACAAGCTATGAAAGAACAAAATATAATGCGAAGTAACCAAACAGCTTACTCGGATCTGGATAAAAATATATATATGTACACATTGTTTGGCAAGGTTACATAGCCTCTTAGGGTGACAATGGCTCCCCACAATTGACCACCTTGTGTGAAGTGGTTAAGTACTTGGCATAAGTTACCATAGAGGAAAGATGTGGAGGTTACATCTGCATGTTCTTTGTCATCCATTTTAAACAAAAGCCCTCAGATACCAAAATCATAGTCATCACAATAATGAACACTTCAGATGTATAATTCACAAACACATATACTGGCAGATACATATATAGGGAGAGAAAAGAGGACTGAAGTGTCTTTGGGATTGAGGTATGAGAGAGCAGATGAAATTATCGGCATGACCTTTGTAATCATGAAGGGATTGAACCTGGAGTGTACTGGGATTGAGGTATGAGAGAGCAGATGAAATTATCGACAGATACATACATATGGGAAGAAGACTCGTGTGACAGCAATAACGAGTAACAACGACAATGACGAACAACTAAACGAATATGGCGAACAACTAAACAAATATGATAGAGATGAAGAACGCACGAACAGAGATGAAGAACAATCACTGGAAACAAGTTTTTTTAACTCCGATTACGAGTTTAGTCGCGACAGATGAGAGAAACAAGGGTTTCAGCATGCATAAGGGTTTGGTAACTGTAGAGTCCCAGAAAAATGATAGGCGGTTATCACGCGTTTCAAAAAAAACAACCTTTTGCCATGTCAGCCCATTAATATTTATCCCTTAAATTAAGGACTCCTAATTATATTAGTATTGTAAATATATATGATGAAATGTCATATTTTTGTAATTATTTTATGAGTGTATGATTTTTGTAATTACTTTCATAAATGTACTATAATATGTAATTATTCCTTTATTTTTATCTTATCGGTTTTTCGAGTGTTATTCGGGTCAAATTTCGAATTGAAATCAAATCAAATTGTACCCTTGATTAATGTAAATGCCATGATAGTATTTCTCATAGGATCTTATTGGTCCATATGTTTTTCTTAGGGGCTAGGGCGTCAAGAATATATTCTATGAAGACTAATTAGGTAGCCTAGTAAGATAACCTTGTCACTTTTGTAAGCGGAGTGGTTAGGATGCAATTAATTTTGGTCAATTAATTAATATATTGTAGTCATGTAGATTAAAATGTGATCTCTCTTTCTGCGTGTCAGCACTACTGTATTAATCAATTGACCAAATCGAATCCCCTAATAAAATAACCTAATCAATAAGCCAAGTTAAAACTCGAGTTCGAATTAAATCACATCATACCAAAGATTAATTCACTTGTTAAAAGAATGTACATGTTAAAAATGTTTTAACATGGGATTGCAGTGTTAAATATATCTAAATATTATATCATTTAAAAAATTATAATATTTTGAATATATTAATATATATATATTAAATATATTTTAGTATGTCTTGAACTCTGTGCCAACATTTTAAGAAAACATTAATAATT
The DNA here is from genome assembly GCA_020205615.1 of Panax quinquefolius. Lineage (NCBI taxonomy): Eukaryota > Viridiplantae > Streptophyta > Magnoliopsida > Apiales > Araliaceae > Panax > Panax quinquefolius. The sequence goes on along the minus strand of CM035166.1, from coordinate 13,257,738 downwards.
ATGGGACAAAAACACTTCATAAATCGATGACGTGATTTGAGAACGTGGCATGTAAAAGCTGATGTGTATTGTAATTAATTTAAGACTTAAATATAAATTACTACCTCAAACTATTGATCTGTTTCTATTTCGGTGATTGACCTTTCAAAATTTCAATTAATGATTAAACTATTAATTTTTTTCACTTTATTTCAATTGAAGTTGTCACGTCTTAAATTGATGACGTGACTTTAGCACATATGATATGACTGGAGATGTGTTAAAAAAATGACTCATTTTATTATAAATTTAAATTATTTTATAAAAATTAAGAGGGCATAAATGTAATAAACTAGGGTGTTCATCGGTAATTTACCGTACCGAACCGGTCCGAACCAGACCGGTTATCGAATAAACTCAAAATTGTATACCAAAAACAGTACCTATTGGACTGGTATACTGAACCGGTTTAAAAGTCCAATAATAATCTAGAAGGGGGGTTGAATAGATTATTACATATTTAAAAATTATCTTAGGTCTTTTTGAATTTTTAGATAATTAATTTATAGTGTTTAAAAATTAATATGCAAGACAGTAAAAATTCAATCACACAATGCATAGAGATTTGTCTTGTTCAGAGCATACATCTCGGGTATGTTGTTGTTGGTCGGAAAACCGATCACTAAACACGCGCAAGTATACGCGGTCTAACAAGTAATACAGTAATAAGGAGAGTGTCGTACCCACGAGAAACTATGACTAATATTTACCAAATACCGACTATGTATCGCTAAAGTCTTATTCTAACAACAGTAAATGGAAGTATGATTTATCTAGTTAACTAATTAACAAAGCAAGTAAATAGATAACGAATGGTAATCTAAGAAAATACAAGCTAAGGTCACAACTTCACCCCCACACAGGCATTCTGTCGAACACCTGGCGTGTTATGTTTCATCAAACTACCTACCCTTCTTTCTTTGGTCTTAATGGTCACGATAATTTGTCGACCGAGAACACATAAGTGCCTATGCACCTCTGTCGAGGTATGCATAAACAAAACCTCTCCAGATCCACCCGAAAGGGAATAGAACAGAGAAGAACGTCCAAGCTAGATGCAATCCTATATATGTCTATGCGAATCAATCATAACAAGGATTTAAGCATAAGTTCTTAATAAGGTTGCACATGGCGCACAGAGATATGTCTATTCTACGCACAACTCATGCAGTCGAAACCCAAAATCACATGTCAATATATTTAGGTGTAAATCTCCAATTTTTCTATCGATATCATGCAGATTACCAAAATCATCACTAATGTCTTAGCAAGAATCATAAAGCACAAATATATTAAACCAAATCATATGGTGCCAACCAAAGAGATACAGACAGTCAATTCAAATAACAAGGGGATCCATTATAACCATAGAGCCAATAATCAGTTCATATTTAATAAACCAAATACAAGTAGCAATAAAGACAACACTTATGGATTACAATCATAGAGAAGATAAATGGATAGAAGAAACTCTGTCAAAGCCCTTTCAGTCTCCAATCAAACTGCTCAAATCAAGCTTTCCACTCCATGTCGCTCGTTGCTCTTGTGCTCCAAAGAAAGTACAAACTTCTCCCTAGTCTATCTAATCTATATTTACAGACATCAACTAAGAACTGGAGAGAGAAAGTACAAAAGAAAAGAGAAAAACTAATCTAAGCTATGCAATATGATGTATCATGTCTGATGATATGAAATGCAGAGGCTGCCTCATGTTATATATATTTTCTGCCTTCAAGCTAGGTCAAAAGGAATTCGGCTCTTGCTGAGCATTGGAGGTCGTGCCGCAAGCCTAACCATTATACTTTAGGATGGTATTTGCCATTTACGTGTACAAGAAGGAAAGACTTTCGTACGCAATACGAAGTTCATCTAAGGACTTTAGTGACATGTATTTCCACGGCGATGTCGACTAGCCAGGCGGTGGTAGCTGGCATGCACCCATATATCTTGGGCATTAGGCGCCGCATGAGCATGAGGAAAAAGACCATTTTGCCCCTGTTTGCTAGAAAAACACCTGTAACGCTCTGCAATTCATCGATTAAGCACAATAACACTATAATCATACAAAACTATATAAAATCTACAATAACAGGCAACTATTTAAGTCATAAAATATCCGATTCGCGGGTATAAATCTTGAAAATAGTATGCACACAAGCCAATCATGTTTGATGATAAAGCATATACTTTGTAACAATCTTATTCATTTATTAATAAAAAGTATTAATTTATTAAAGGTTTTTAATTATCTACATGATGCTGTTTTATAATATGTGATAAACCCATAGTTTTAAGCAATGCTTTTAGAATAATGATGATGATCATTCTAATGAGATCTAAATTCTTAGAAAGCTTAAAACTAAAATAGTTCCCAATCATTGGATTACTAAATTGGGGATTAGTGAATCCGGATAGATTGGTACATACGTTGCTTGCTTCATTGGATGAGGATGATTGATCTCACGATCATTTGTGTGGAGACACTAAAGCAAGTATGTAGGTGCTTATTAGAGAATAAGTTCATTTGAACGTTGGCTCGCTTAGGAATACCTAATGGAGTTTTATTTTTGCTGTCAATAGGAATTCTGTAGTGATAGTAGTCTGAGTGATCCTTGGACTTGAGATCATCATAGTATCTTGTGTATGATGAGTTATACTTTGACTTATTCCTTAAGACCCTTAGGGTATATCAAAGGGTATGCTTGGATATAATAAGTTGTACATGGAGATAATGTATGATCAATAAAGAATCTACCACTTCTAATAAAAGAAGAGAAATGTCCTATGTGATTCGATAAATGACAACCCAAAGAGTCCTTGGCGTTAAGCGTAATGAAATTAGAAAGAAGTTTCTAATTTGCATTATTTGAGTTGTGCATTTAAGGATCGAAATACATATAATTAAATATAATAAGACTTGACAAGAATTCCATGTCTTATATTTAATTGGGACATTGTATGGTGGAAGGATTGAATTATACGGTAACTATTTACTCAAAGGTTCTTTTATGATTAATGTTGAAATCTATATTATCCGGAAAGTCGTTGATCGCTAGGGAGGCTTATCCTATTGTATAATAAATATTATTTATTTAAATAAATTAATTGTTTAATTTATTTATTTAAATAAGATTAGAATTGTTCTAATTGATTTATTCACAACCTAGGTTTAATATGGAGAACCTAAAGGGTCACACCATAAAAGGAAGAATAATTATTTAAGAAGTTAATGGCATAATCGTAATAATATATTAAGTATATTTAATTTAATCTATGGTGATAGAATAAATTAAATAGCTTAATATTTATTATTTAATATTTTAGAAATATTAAATATAAATTAATAAGAGGAGTCTTATTAATATTATTACAATTATTATTATTTTAATTTCTAAAAGAGTTTAGGAATTAATTTAATATAAGTACTCTCATTTATTCCTAATAGGATTAGGAGGGAAAATTAGTTAAAGGAGTTTAATTAATTATCCCTAATAAGATTAGGGAGCTTAATTAATTAAAAGAATTTAATTAATTAAATTAAAACCCAATTCCTTAATTGTTAAGGTGGGTTGCCCACATCTATTAATAAGAGGAGTCTTATTATGGGTGGTGGTGGTTGACTTTTACAACTACGTAATAATTCCAATTTGTTGGAGAGTACGCCCTTTTCTATAGAGATAAGAAAAACTAGGGTTTGAGCCATAAACACCCATCTTCTTGAATTTTCTTCTTCCTTGGTGGATCACCTCTAGAGGCCATACACTTGGGTGGCTTACATTGATCAAAGGAAGGAACCAAACCCGGTGGATTCAAGTTGAACGCGAAAAGGATTGGAGGTGAACTTGTACCTGAGGAAGCTCGGATCTTCAAGGGTATGTTTGTTCTTCATATCTTTTCGTTTAATTAATAATTGTGCATAAAGGGTGATCCGGTATATGGTTTGTAAATTTTTAAACTCGATTTTACACGCTTCCGCACTTTTATGCAATTTGATTAAGTTCTTTAATATTACAAACCTAATGGTGGCATCGAGAGCCAAACCTTTATGCGAATTATTAATTGTTCAGATTTGATATGTATGTTGATATGTGTTTAGAATAATTTAATTGGGCATAATTTTATTATATAAAATTTATTAAAAAAAAAAAAAAAAAGAAAAAAGCCACGGGTCTTTGAAATCAGGAAACAAGTTGGTCTAAGGCACGGACACCGAAGCAACATAAAAAAAAAAGAGCTTATATGGGTCACGTGAACCATAAAGTAATCTTGTTGATTTCCTTACTTGATTTCATGAAGCATACCACTGTTAGCAGACTCGGTAAAAAGCTTACAAGGGTTACCACGGTTTTTTAAAAAAAAAAAAAAAAAAAAAATTAAAGGAACCATGCGAATGCAATTAACGTAACATATATATATTTAATATATATATACGGTTATTATATATATATATATATATATATATAAAGTTATATATATATATATTATTTTCAATAATTTAATAATTAAAATAAATATTTATTTTAATTTTAAAGTAAAAGGTTTATTTTAATCTTAAAATAAAAAGTTTATTTTAATTTTAAAATTAGAATTTCATGCTAACTAATTAGAGTTGGAATTGGATTCCATGATAACTAATTGGAGTTGAAATTGGATTTCATGTTTTCTAAAATAAAGGAGTTTATTTGTGAATAAGAAAGTGAATCCATGTTTCCTTAAATAAAGGAGTTTATTTAGATATGAAATAGGATTTCATATTATTCAAAATAAAAGAGTTTATTTGTGAATAGGAAAAAAATCCATGTTTCCTTAAATAAAGGAGTTTATTTAAATATGAAATAAGATTTCATATTATTCAAAATAAAGGAGTTTATTTGTGAATAGGAAAGAATATCCGTTTTTCCTTTAATAAATTTTTTTTTTTTACATGGAATTGGATTCCATAATTAATTAAAATAAAGGAGTTTATTTTTAAAGATTTTGATTAAAATAAAATAGTTTATTTTATTCAAAATTAGATAAATTAAAATAAAATAGTTTTATTTTGATTTAAATTTGGATTAAAATAAAGGAGTTTATTTTGATTCAAAAATTAGATTTTATACTAACTAAATTTGCCCATTAAATGATATCAATATATATATTAAATGTTTATTATTCATAAGATGAATGTTATTTATTGATGCGTATGGTGATGTGTATGATAATAAATGGGATTGATTATGGATTATTGACCACCAATGATTGGATTTTATTTTAGTTAGATGCATGAATGTATGGGTTTTATTAAATGGGGTCTGCGTACCTCGTCTTCTCTCTAATTTTTCTTAATGTAAATTCTATCTCCTCCTATGTACTTCCCTCGATTCTTTGATCAAGGTTTCTATTTATTTTAAAATAGTTTTGTAATAGGAATATTTAGAATTAATTTTGAAGAATTAGAGATCAAGGAACAAGCGCTTGAAGACCCGTTTGTAATAGAGCCCTGTTTAAATGTAATAGTTATATTTAAATATTATTTCTTGCACCCTAGGGTTTGACCTTTTGGTTCACTTGGTGGCTCTAGTGAACAAAACTAGAATAAAAGTCCATAATCAATCCGGTAGAATATAGTATTCTATATGTGCATGCTTATACTTTATATATATTATATATTATGCAAACATGTTTCGCATGTTAGATTAATATATATGCGTATTTTATATATATATAATAAATGCGCTATTAAACAAGATGAGACAAATTAATAACAAACCCCTCAATTTTTTTATATTAAGTCCCAAGCGTTCAAAGATATTTGGAATATCGAACGTCAAGCCTTCTAGCATGATAAAATTAATAGAGTATTAAATATTTAATATGAGTTTGTTGTGTCACCACAAGGCAAGTATTAAGTATTTAAGATGTTAATTTATCACATTTGATGCTTATAAAGAAAATTGAACAATATTATTTTGTTGTGTCACCACAAGGATGATATTTTTCTTTTTGAATATATGGAGTGCTAGGTCGGACTTAACTTGGATAATTTTGATTCGGATGTGCCACCACTTGATCAAAATAATCTAAGAGGCAAAAGAAAAGGAGTTGCATAGTTGATGTAATTGACAAAAGTTGTCTACCTATTTATTTATATATAGTTTGTTGTGTCACCACAAGGCTATATACATTTGAAATGGGATCCTTATTCTCACTAGCAAATCTTTAATTAGATTTTCTTAGAACTATATAAGTGAGGTAATATAGTTTGAAGAAAATAGTGGGAGATACCAATTTAAAACAAGACCTGATTTATTTTGGTAATTAATAAAAGAATGTATGTTAAAATGTTGTTAATTACAAATTCATTTCTGAAATTTTACAATGTCTTAATTACTATCATTTGCGTAGCATATTAGATGCTAAATTAACCGTGATTCAATTAAACGGATTGGTTAAGGAATTTGAGAATAGTTCTCATGGCTAAAAAGCTATCTTATATCCTTAATATGCCTATCCTCGCAATGGTTGCGAGATAATGCCTCTGAGGAAGATATTGCTACTTTTAGAAAGTGGCAAGATGATGCATAATTGGCTCGATGCATCATGCTCAGCATCACGTGATAACGAGCTTGACACAAGATGAAACTATGGATGCTCTCTACTATATTCCCGCACATCAAGTAGTTGATGGTGAGGAAAGTAGGGAGTGATAGATATCGAGATATCTAAGGAGCTCTTCCGATCTAGAATGGCCAATGGCATTATAGTATGCATAAAAAGTTCTTAACATAATCAATTTGATTTATCAATTAGGACAACTTGGTTTTGTCATGGATGGAGAGTTGAGCCAAGATTTGATCTTGCACTCACTCCCAGGACTCCTTTCACAATTGTTGTGAATTTTTTATATGAATAAGCTAGATATCATACCTCATTGATTTGCTTAACATATTGAAAAATGTTGAGAGTCACTTTCCAACCAAGAAAGATCAAGTCTTCTTCGGTAGGGGCCAAAGGATCTTCCGAAAGAAGAACGATTCAAAGAAGGTAAATAGAAAGCCGTAAACAAAGGATAATAAGAGCAAAATCGATCACGGATAAAGAAAGGAGTTTGCTTCCACTATGCAATAAGTCTGGACACTAGAAAGAAATCTGCGAGAAGCATCTTGCGAGAGGCTAACCAAAGAAGCTTAGTGAAGTTTCGGTTCTAATCTGATTTTTGTTCATGATTGAAATAAATTTTTTTTAAGTCAAGGTTCTACTTGGGTATTGGATACCGACTTTGGTTATCATAAATATAGATTTATGAAGGGACCAAGCAGAAGTAGAAAGCTAAACAAATATAAGTAATTTTATGTGTGGAAAATGAAGCAAAGGTTGCTGCATTAGCCATAGAAACTTATAGTTTAGCAATGCCTACGGGAAAATCTATTAAGTCAATAAGTTGTTATTGTATTTCAATTCTTGTTAGAAATATTATTTCTATTTTGTTGTTGGACAATAAAATTTTTGGTATTATAATTAAGAACAATTGTTGTTCTATTTATAATAATAATGTTTTGTATAGAACTGGAATATTACTTAATAAATTTTGTATACTTGACTTACATGAAAATAATTTTGCATATTGAACAAATTAGTATAAGAAAAGGAGATGATCATTCAAAGAGTTGAATGTATGTATTTGTTGAATACAAGTGTGAATTATTTGAAAGGTTCAAAGAATTGAAAATGAAACAAATTGACAAAGTATTGAGATTCTTTGATTAGATTAAGGAATAAATACTTGTGCAATAAGTTTCTAGATCATCTCAAATGGTTTTCTCATAATGGACACCTCCTGATACATAATAATTGATTGATGTATCTGAAAGGAAAAATCATACCTTGTTGGACATGGTGCATCCATCATGATTTTACCGACATTCCAAAGATCCTTCCGGGATAATGTCCTAGAAATGGTACTGCATATCTCTGAAAATGGTAACCTCAAATCCATTTGAAGACTCCATAAAAGTTATGGACAGGGAGGATTCCTAATCTTAAGTATGTTAAGATAAGGGGTTGTCCAACTTATGTGAAAAGGTTTCAAAGGATAAGCTTGGGACAAGATTTGGACAAGATTTGACAAGTATAGATTTGTGGGACATCCTAAAGTAAGTTTAGGGTATATGTTCTATAATTCTACTTAGCAAAAGGTGTTTGTTACGAAACACGCTGCCTTCTAAGATAAAGGTGTTTATCATTAAAAGGGGCTAGTGGGAGGATAATAGATCTTGAAAAGTTCAAGAACCACAAAACACTATAAGTCAAATAAGAGGAACCTATAGATGACCTATTGTACCACAACCAAGATAAGAATCGGAATAGTTCAAGATACCTAGGAGGTATGGATTCATTATAGATGATGATGATGATGAGGCACGATCATAGAAGATGATGATCCGATTACATACGATGAGGTAAGTGTTGTAGACACTTTCGGAGAAATGGATTGAAGCAAGTTTCTCAAATATGGAACATTCGTTTTGATGAGGCAATCAAAAGAGTTTGATTTTATCAAAATAAGAATGAACCTAGTGTGTACAAAAGGGTCGATTGGGAGCATCGTGACATTCCTAATACTATATGTTGATATACTACGGATAAGGAATGACATACCAATGCTACTGAATCAAGAAAGATAAAGTTGTCTAAACATTCCTCCATGAATGATTTGGAAGAGTATCTTAGTTGGGGATATAAATCTATATAGATAGATTTAAGAGGATGCTCGACTTAACCCAAGAACGCGTATTCATTTGATGCTAAAGTCGTTTAGCATGGCAAACTCAAGAGATGTCTCATCTTGATGAGCCATGGAGTGTATCTCTTTAATAGTCCCCACGGACTCTGAAGAGAGAGGTCGCATGAAAGTAACAATCATGTATGCAATGAAATGTACGAGACCTGATGTTGATCGATCATATTCGGAGAGGTTCACTATGAGTCGGTGAAAAACATCTTAAAGTGCTTAACCCAAGGCACTAAGGATGTGATCATATTCATGGTGGGTCTAAATTAAAACTAGAGGGCTTAACGGACTCAAGTTTTTCGATGCACCAAGAGCAACGAGAAAAATCCACTTTAAGGTAAAGGTTACATTGAGCAGATTAGTGCGATGAATTGGAAAGGTTCCAAAACAAAGAAGAGTTCTTTGGTTGAGTGATAAAGACAAAGTATATAGCTATAAATGAAGTCTGCAAGTTGATTGTTTGGATAAAGTTCATTCTGAGAACTAGGAATAGTTCCTAAGTCTCATCTTGGATCTAAACATGTGTTGTGGCACTTTTATTTGATTATTAGAATCATTAAAAGATGGGAAATCACTATAGAGATAGTGGACTCTCATGAACAACATTACATATCCATTAACTAAAGCTTATCCAACGGGATAGGATAATCGCCACTTAGAGAAGAAGAGTATGAGATACCATGACGATTGACTTTAGTGCAAGTGGGAGATTGAAAGTAGTATGCACACAAGCCAATCATGTTTGATGATAAAGCATATACTTTGTAACAATCTTATTCATTTATTAATAAAAAGTATTAATTTATTAAAGGTTTTAATTATCTACATGATCTTTGTTTTATAATATGTGATAAACCCATAGTTTTAAGCAATGCTTTTAGAATAATGATGATGATCATTCTAATGAGATCTAAATTCTTAGAAAGCTTAAAACTAAAATAGTTCCTAATCATTGGATTACTAAATTGGGGATTAGTGAATCCGGATAGATTGGTACATACGTTGCTTGCTTTCGTTGGATGAGGATGATTGATCTCATGATCATTTGTGTGGAGACACTAAAGCAAGTATGTAGGTGCTTATTAGAGAATAAGTTCAATTGAGCGTGGCTCGCCAAGGAATACCTAATGGAGTTTTATTTGCTGTCAATAGGAATTCTGAGTGATAGTAAGATGAGTGATCCTTGGACTTGAGATCATCATAGTATCTTGTGTATGATGAGTTATACTTTGACTTATTCCTTAAGACCCTTAGGGTATATCAAAGGGTATGCTTGGGTATAATAAGTTGTACATGGAGATAATGTATGATCAATAAAGAATCTACCACTTCTAATAAAAGAAGAGAAATGTCCTATGTGATTCGATAAATGACAACCCAAAGAGTCCTTGGCGAAGCGAGAATAAAATTAGAAAGGAGTTTCTAATTTGCATTATTTGGAGTTGTGCATTTAAGGATCGAAATACATATAATTAAATATAATAAGACTTGTGATAATTCCATATCTTATATTTAATTGGGACATTGTATGGTGGAAGGATTGAATTGTCATTGTAACTATTTACTCAAAGGTTCTTTTTTTATGATTAATGTTGAAATCTATATTATCTGGAAAGTCGTTGATCGCTGGGAGAGCTTATCCCTATTGTAGAATAAATATTATTTATTTAAATAAATTAATTATTTAATTTATTTATTTAAATAAGATTAGAATTGTTCTAATTGATTTATTCACAACCTGTTTAATATGGAGAACCTAAAGGGTCACACCATAAAAGGAAGAATAATTATTTAAGAAGTTAATGGCATAATCGTAATAATATGTTAAGTATATTTAATTTAATCTATGGTGATAGAATAAATTAAATAGCTTAATATTATTATTTAATATTTTAGAAATATTAAATATAAATTAATAAGAGGAGTCTTATTAATATTATTACAATTATTATTATTTTAATTTCTAAAAGAGTTTAGGAATTAATTTAATATAAGTACTCTCATTTATTCTAATAGGATTAGGAGGAAAATTAGTTAAAGGAGTTTAATTAATTATCCCTAATAAGATTAGGGAGCTTAATTAATTAAAAGAATTTAATTAATTAAATTAAAACCCAATTCCTTAATTGTTAAGGTGGGTTGCCCACATCTATTAATAAGAGGAGTCTTATTATGGGTGGTGGTGGTTGACTTTTACAACTACGTAATAATTCCAATTTGTTGGAGAGTACGCCCTTTTCTATAGAGATAAGAAAAACTAGGGTTTGAGCCATAAACACCCATCTTCTTGAATTTTCTTCTTCCTTGGTGGATCACTTCTAGAGGCCATACACTTGGGTGGCTTACATTGATCAAAGGAAGGAACCAAACATGGTGGATTCAAGTTGAACGCGAAAAGGATTGGAGGTGAACTTGTACCTGTGGAAGCTCGGATCTTCAAGGGTATGTTTGTTCTTCATATCTTTTCGTTTAATTAATAATTGTGCATAAAGGGTGATCCGGGTATATGGTTTGTAAATTTTTTAAACTCTGATTTTTACACGCTTCCGCACTTTTATGCAATTTGATTGCGTTCTTTAATATTACAAACCTAACAAATCTCACTTATCAAATACCCCCAAACTTAAGTCTTTGTTTGTCCTCGAGCAAACTATCAAACACAACACTACTAATAGAACACACATGAAAGAAAACTAAAACTCTAAATACTCCTTCAACAGGCAACAGGCGGAGAAACATTTACAAAGTTTTATAGACAAACTTCTAACTTTTAACAACTACCTATCTTGGACAACAAACTCCCAACTCCCTTTTCAAGCTTAGTTGTATCTTCTTTTGAGTTTAGTTTTATTCTATGATCTGGTCTTGAAAAAACAGTTTCTTTCTCACCTCACAAGTTCACTAGAGACCCAACTCCAAGCTGACCTCTTTAAGACTCTGGTCTTGGTCGAAGAATTACTCGTTTTTCTCATAGGTACATAAAATAAACTAACTCTGATTTTTCCCCTTTTACAAAAGATTTTGATACAAATATACTTCTAAAATAAGCAGATAAAATTTAAGATCAAGTAATAAAAGTTTAATAACTTTTATATAAGAGAAGTGCTTCTGTGACGCCCCCAAAATAGGTATACACAACACCCATTCTGAGTCGCCAAATACATGGTACAAGAAGCAAAACTCTGACTTGATAATACTGAAATGTCGTGTGAAATACGACAATATATCTTATGAGTTTAAATATAATATTGTCTTCTGACAATATCCACACGCAAATAAATCCCCATCATAATTATTGATACATTATTTTACAAAATGGTGAGGACTACTAAACAACTCTCTGTAACCTTCATTCCATACCCCGACTAAGTACTCGCATACATTCTCGCCTCCCGAGAAGAAAAATGGAACAACAAGGAAAAGGGTGAGCTCAACTATCTCAAGAAGAATATTATGACTAAGATAATATACAACAAATTATCGTTAGTCTTCAACAGGAAAAATTTAATAGAATACAATAGACAACAAATTTTAAATCAATATTCGCAGCAATGAAATAATAATTCATTAGAAGAGTTAAGTAGAGAATGCAAACTACTATCTTCTATGTATGAATTTAAAAGTTCATCGCTCTATCTTTTATCCCTCATAACAACAATCCATAAACATCTCGGAATCAAATATTCATCTTTGCACTAAAGGCCAAAGATATTCATCGATTAATCATGTTCATTTAAACACTGTTCATCTTTGCACTGAGGCCAAAGATATTCTTCAAATCATTCATCTTTTGCTACAGGGCCAAAAGATATTCAATAATATCATCATTTAAGACCGAGGATGATGAAAATATTTTTAAAGAACGAATCCAAAGGAAATAAAATGACAAGGATTAAGGATTAAGGATTAGTACTTTGTTTTATCCATGTCCAACAATACCTCAAAAATAATCATAGTGGTGTAAAATTCAAGAATAATCAAAACATGGATACAATCAAAGCTAGTATCCGAAATTAGATATTTTGACTAAAAGAAGAAATTTTATTTTTCGATTGAATAGTCAGATTATCGTGAATAGTCAGAGTATCGTGAATAGTCTTAGATATCGTGAATAAGAAACTCAGACACCAAAAGATAGAAATTCCACAAAAACATCTTCACGCTTAATGAATAGTACTCGTGAATAGTAACTCGTGAATAGTAACTCATGAATAAGTAACTTCGTGAATAGTAACTCATGAATAGTAACTTGACATGAAAAAGTTCCAAATTTGATAAAAACTTGGATCAACATTTCAAAGATAATGATATTGAAGAAATAATATCATTCTGAAAAAAAATAATATCCACTTACCTCGAAAGAATCGAAGATTTCCGGAAGGAAAGGTCGGAAGTGATCTTGAATGAAACTTATCTTTGACAAAGAACTCTCAAAGTATCTAAATACTCACAAAATACGCTCAATAATATAGAGAGAGAAGAGAAAAACTTTGTTTACGGTGTGATTTTCAATTCTAACTTAGCCTCTATTTATAGGAAAATGTTAAGACGCCAAAGCAGACTTAACTTTTACAACAACTCGATGGCTTTACTTCGCTACTATTCCCACCCACCACATTTGAAAATTCAATTGAGCACATTTCTCACCAACCAAAAGTGGGGCCCACCAATTCTAGAATTTTCCACCAAAATCATTTATAACCTAATTTACGAATCGGTCACCTCTTAAAATTCATAATAAATTATACGCTCATTTTTAACGGTTCAAAATTTGTGGACATATACTCAACTTATATATGTATAACATATCCAAAAATTACAACGATCCAACGGTCGGATTAAATATTATAACTCACACAATAAAGTCATAATAACACTAATTTGATCTTTTAATACCTCCAATCCGACAAAATACAAATAAAACATCTCAAAGATTAATTCCTTCATTAATAACCACATAAATAAATCCATCATTTATATTCATATAAAATAAATATTTCCTTATCATATGAATCAATAATTAATTATTCACAAATAATATTACGAAACACATTTATAATGACCAAATTTGCTCCCAGAAAGAGGGGCTTTCCAATAAGGATCTCTCCTTCTTGGCGCCAATTAGGGTGACCAAACCTCTCCTTAGATGAACTTTCTAGACATTGCCAATAATGTTATCTAATAATATTATTCAAATAATATGAATTATTGATCCGATAATGGGAAATCTTTAATGCGATGACAATTATTGAAACAAAGAATAATATAAAATACCAACGCAGCAATTATTGAATCAATAAAATAAACTATTGAACAATAATTACTGTAACAATTATTGAGTAGTGCCTTCTTACGTAAGAATCAATAATTGATGCAATACCGTGTGCATATCTTCTTGTCAACAACGCGTATTAGTGTGTTTTAACCACCGGGTATTCCAACGATGATAATTGGTAACAATTTACGCCAATTATTTTTAAACAACTTATATTTGTCGTTTTTCTCATCCAATCGCTTTCCGTTATGGGGCCCACACATGGCTACGCGTAAATTTAATATTCCCACAAAGACGATATTCGAATATTCCACGACAAACGAATATTCCCAAACAAAAATGAATATTTTATAACCACTTGCTTATTTTGAAATATTTGCGTATTTAACCCTTAACTATCCACATTAATCAAATCAACCCTTACTATTTCAAAATAATAAATAAAGGAAATTCCTTTTATTTAAAAAATTTTAGGTCTTACGACTTCGGTGTAAGTAGATATAATTTTAAGCTTGTAGATATGCTTCTTGATTAAGCAGATAAGATAGTTGAAGTGTATTTTGAAAATGCTTGTAATAAGCATATATATAGTTTAATGCAAGTTTATAAAGAATTATTTATTCTTTATAATAAAGATTGTGTTTCTATGGATTTAAAAAATATAGCTTTAAGATAAAAGATTAAATAACTTTTGTATTATGCAAGAAGTAATTTTGTAAATAAATGAATTTATGATCAAATACTCGTGATGACAAATATCAAGTATAATAGATAAATCAGTTAAGAAATAATTAATATAATAAATATATTTGTTTAACTCAAAAGAATATATAAAAATATTTTATGTATTATTTGAATAATATAAAAAGAAGGCCACATAGGATTTTAAAGATCGTTTGAACAATTCATACTATCATATGCTCAAGGGTGAAAAAATTCAAATTTTTTCGATGTCTAAGTACTGACCAAAATTATATTTTTCATACTTTTATATTTATATAAATATTTTCTATAGACAACTTAAAATTCAAAAACAGTCCGAATAGTTCTTTATTAGAAATATCTCAGGATCGTTTTGACGATCAAGTGTTAATTTATGATATTTATATAAATAATCGATATATAAAGTACTTATATAAATATTTTCGTCAGATAGATCAGTAAGAAATTCAAAAACTGTTTGGTTAGTTCTCTATTAGAAGTATCTCAGGGTCGTTTTGACGATCAAAGTGTAATCGATCTACTTTACGATATTTATATAAATAATAAATATATGAAATACTTATAAAAATATTTTCGATAGACCACCTTAAAATTCAAAGACTGTTCGAATAATTTCCTATTAAAAGTATCTCAGTGTCATTTTGACGATTAAGTATGCGTCTACTTTACGATATTTATATAAATAATAAATAGATAAAATATAGATATATATAATTGTGTAGAACACTGTATATTCTTATATCTATAATAAACAAGTAAGAGATAATTTAATCAAGTAATTTAAACAACTTATCTCAAGTACTTGTGATTAATTTTCTCTTATTCAAATAATCAGAATTTAGAAGTAACATAGAGAAATTAAAGCTTTAGAGAGAATGTAGGCAAGTAGTAAGCTTTTTTTTGATAGTGAATAGAATGAATTTGGAATGAAGAAAATCTTCCTATAAATAGGATTTTTAAACTTGGGGCAAAATGGTCTTTTTGGGAAATCAAAGATTGAAAATTGTTTGTTTGAAATGGATGGCTCGGATGAGATTTAGCAATTTTGAGCGCACAGATTGCCCAATCAGCAGACCCACGGAATTGTACACGTCTAGGACCCTTTGAAAATTTGACTACCTTTGCCATCATTAAATGCTTTCACATGCTCATTTTTTAATTTTTTATTTTTAATTTTTAATTTTTAATTTTTAATTTTTAATTTACAGCACATGGTCGGTGAGTGAAAAGAATGTCCCAATATGAGTGTCAATTATTTTAATTGGTCGAATGGACATTAAATGCAAGCCTTCTCTTTTCTTTTTATTTTGCACACGGACACACACATGCACATTACCAATTTTATTAAAGCACGGATGTATGTAAATATATTTGTAAAAAATATTTTTTCCCATTTTTGTGAAAATAATTTTGAAAGTTATGAATATAATATTTTTGAAAGAAAATAAGAATACTCCTTATCTCGGAGAAATGTTATTATATGAAATAATATTCTTAACACTTGATATTAAATTATCAAGGTAAGGAAAATATTAGTCAATTTAGAAAAATATTTTTGGTCCAGGTAAATAATATTTGACACACATAAAACTTATGGAGAAGATTCTGATTTAATTACCCATTTTTTCCAATTATTGTTATCATCAAAATAAATATTAAAGCATGGAGACCTATTACGGTTAGCCGTTTCGGTACCGATCCGGTACCGATTTTTACCAAAAAATATCAAAAATTAAAAAATATGATATAGAGAGGGTGGATATGGAAGATAGGGGTGCAAACGAGTTGAATCTCATCGAACACCCTAATGCTCATATTCGACTCAACTCGAAAAAATTGAGCTCGAATTCGGCTCTGATTCGTTAAGGGATTTCTAATTTAGCGTCTGATTTGACTCGGATCATTACTCGGACCTACTCGACTCATAAGTATTCGACTTGTTTACATAGCGACCTAATCATGAGCCTTCAAATCGAGTTTCGAATATGAACTATTTCACTTAAAATTGAACCACTACATACTAAATTGATTACTGAACTAATGTTTATATATAAGAGTTTTTAAGTTTTATTCATGTAAAGAAATTACAAAGAATGTAATACAAATTGAAAATCAATTCATTGATTTATTCAAGTACAAGCTTATAAAATTTCATACTACACTTTATAAATTATAAAGATTAATACAAATATCACATATTTAGCTGGTTAGTATGGATCAAAACAATATTTGAATATAATTCATCAAGTAGGTATAGAGTATAGTTTGAGAAAAAAAATGAAATACTCGAACTTTAATCTGAGCGAACATTAATATACTCGAATTCGACTCGTGTATCATTAAACTAAAAACGAGTATAAATCATATTTGACTTGTATCAATTTGGAATTCGAGTTTTGTATCATATTTTGGAGTCAAGCACCGAACTACTCGGCTCAACTTACACCCCTACTGGAATAATGGAAAAAGGTGGTGAAGTGAAGAACAACCAACATATAGACATATGTGTCAGCATACAAGCCCTTCATCTCCCATGTGTCCGTGTGACGCCTCCAAATTCAGGTACTTGTAACCTGTATTCGGTGCTCCACGATAATTGTCATTTAACATCATATGATACCAAACTTAAATAAAGTTATTACATCAGAGTCTTACTATCCCAATCACGATGTCCTTAGTACTTATTACATGATATTTAATAATTACAAACACATGTCTCTCTAAAACAAGTAATTGTCTTCCATCATTGAGTGAACTTTTCTTTACCCTTATCTTTACCCAATCCTTCTACGGGTCCCTGCCTAGCTGAAAACATTTATAACAAACATTTAATTGTTCAGCAAGTAATAACATTCATAAGTATCTTGACAAGAAATAAATGTTTTCTTTGATATTCTTTGACAGTAGAACAATTACTGTAAAGCTATTGAACTAAATCTTGAATATCTCAATTATTGAAAACAAATGCCAATATTTGAATAGCTGAGAGGTTATAAAACCATGAAAATTATTTTTCTTTTCTTGAAAAGGTTCTATCAGAAATTTATCTGTGAACCGTCTGGTCTTACGGGCATGGTGGGTGTCAGCCCTTTATACCCTGTATTGATCAATACTTGTGTTCATTGTCACCGCTCCCAGAGCAATATAAAAATATCCCAATTCAGGGATTGTTCATTCTCAGACTAGAATCCAAACTATAACAACATAGCTGGACAACTTAAATCATATCACAATAATATTTCAAGACTTGCTATAAAAGAAATGAAATATTTTATTCTATGTCTAGCCGAAACAAATGACATACTCTCTTTCAACCTGTTCATGCATACTGAACTTAAATAAGTATGCATCATAACATTTTGATATACTTTTAACATAAACTGAATAAAACTTTGACATCCTTGTTTAAATCAAAACAAAATAATAAACTTGCTCAATAAAGAGTAAAGTTTGGATACTTGCCTCTTTTGTAGGCTACCAATTATAATTTAGTTCAAACTTTCTTCTCAAGTCCTATATCAATTATATCACATATAGCCATAGCTTTATACACTTATGCACATATATAACTCCAGTAATCAAAAGTAGTGCATACAACAGTCACACATAAATACATAAACCAGGTATACAATCATAGTGTATACTCATGTCGATTCTAATTATATCTTCATGATTTTAGCTCTTATATCATACTTTTTTCATGTTAGAAAACTCTTAATTTCATTTTGAAATCATACTCATCATGTCCACTATTTACCTGTTCTGTATTAATAAGTATAGCTTTTGGATATTATAGCTTAGGCTACTTTCAAACATAAATTCCCAACTGCAAATTACAAATAAAACATCTTGAATCTCGATCATTCTTGGTCTTGGCTTACCACATTGCATCATCATAGCCTTGGGAGCTGAATCATAGCATTGGGAGTGGCGCGGCTGTTGGGTAAAATCTAATTACGCACAACACGCAAGTATACGTGGTCAACAAGTAATAAAGTGAAAGTAGAGTATCGTTCCCACGAGGAATTGTTTAATAGAAAGTAAGTATCTTTAAAGAGATAAGGTCAACAGGTAAGGTGATGGTGCCAACTTGAATCAAACAAGATTTATAAATAGTGGATGTGATGAAAGTTTCTCCTAACGGAGTTTCCATAGATTGGTCAAAGTCTAATTTCTCTAGAGTCAAGTTTAAACGTTGAGCACAAGCAGGAGAGATAAACGAATGGGTAGCACCGGTATCAAGTAAGGTAAACTTCGCAAGAATTTATAAATAAACTTACAGTGATCACCTCGTTTGGGTTCCTCGCATTTTGACCGATCCACAACAAACACTCTTCCAGAACCGATTGACTTTGACTTTTTGGAGACGGTCTTTTGAGTCACCGTCCCCATTGAACTAGGTTTTCTACCGTCTGATCTCGAGCGATATGTCCTTCCTTTCCACAATTATAGCATACCTTGAACTGTTGTGGGGCGGTTTGGTGATATGTCCCTCTTTCCGCATTTATAGCATATAATGGGTGGTTGTTCTCCTCCCTTAGAACCGATTCTTTTTGGGCTATCGTCTTCACATAGTCGTTGTTAAATCTCCTCTTTTAAAATCTCCTATCGACTCGCTTCTTATTTTTCATGGCCATGATTACCACCACCAGTGGTTACCATTTTGTCCGCTCTTTTTCTTTCTCCATTTGGTTATCGTTGTTTTGTTGATTTATCCCCGGTATGATCCTCGTTGTGGTCCCTCGGTTGACCGTACTAAGTTATCTCGCTCTAATAATTGAGCCCTATTTACAACATCTGAATAGAGAGAAAATTTATGAGAAATGAGATCTTGACGTATCTTAGGGGTTTCAAACCTCTAAGAAACATCCGCGTCATACGTTCCTCATTCTCCACCAAATGAGGTGCAAACTCGGATAACTCATGAACTTCGCCTCGTCTTTGGGACACCGTCATGTTATTCTCGCTCCGATCTAATAAACTCCACTTCCTTCATATAGACGAACACTTTCGTGAAAGTATTTTTTGTTGAAAAGTTTCAAACGTTTCCCAAGACATGCTAAGTCTGGTCAGTGGGTCCGCTTTTCACGGACTCCCACCATGTCTCACCTGCGCCACGGAACATAAAGGTGGCGAATGAAACCTTCTGTTCCTCCGTGCATCCCAAGACATCGAATATCTTGGTAATTTGCTTGACCCATGTTTCCGCCATGATCGGATCCGCTTTCCCTTAAATTCGGGCGGTCCCAACTCTTTGAATCGCTTGGTTTGTGACAACCGTGAATTGCTATCATTTTCTCCT
Source organism: Panax quinquefolius (assembly GCA_020205615.1). NCBI lineage: Eukaryota > Viridiplantae > Streptophyta > Magnoliopsida > Apiales > Araliaceae > Panax > Panax quinquefolius. The sequence goes on along the minus strand of CM035166.1, from coordinate 13,237,626 downwards.
CAGATATTTTGAACACGAGTCTCCTCGTGCGATTTTGCATGAACCTGCAAAAAGCTTCTAAATATCCCTCGTTCATCATCTCGCTTTCGAAGGGTGTTGTTCACGGAAGGAACATTGCCATTTTGTTGCACGTTTTCCTCGTTGGTGAGTACAGGCGTCTCCACGGTCTCATTTCCACTTATTAATATTCTCGATCGACATTCTAAAATCATCGTCAAAAAACAAGGGTTAATTAAGGAAATCAATATATCACATAATATCCCTATATCTTGACCAACTAACAAATAAGCTTAGGTAGGACACACTTTAGCGAAGGATTTACTCGTCTCTCCTTCCTAGTTCTATTCCCGATCTCACTTGGAGATAATATCCCTAAGCTCGATACCAACCGCGACGCCCCCAAAATAGGTATACATCACCCATTACGAGTTGTCAATACATGGTGCGAAACAACTACAACTTTATTATCACAACAAGAAAAAGCGTGAGTTTGAATACAAATATTATCTTCTAGACAATATCTATACCCAAATAAATCCTCATCACATTTATTGATACATTATTTTATAAAATGGTGAGGACTACTAAACAACTCTCTCTAGAACCTTCATTCCATACCCCGACTAGTACTCGCTACATTCTCGCCTCCTGAGAAGAAAAATGGAACAAAAAGGAAAAGGGTGAGCTCAACTAGCCCAGTAAAGAATATTATGACTAAGATAATATACAACAAATTATCGTTAGTCTTCAACAGAGAAAAAAATATGAGAGAATACATTAAACAACAAGTTTTAGAGCAATATTCGCAATGGAAAATATTAATTCATAGAAGAGTTACGTGAGGATGAAATCTACTAATATCTATGAATTTAACGAATCCATCATCATTATTTTATCCTGTAATATCAATCAATATTCATCTTGAATCAAATATTCATCTTTACTACTGGCCAAAGATATTCATCGATCGATCATGTTCATCTAAACATCTGCTCATCTTTTGCACTACTACCCAAAGATATTCATCAAGAAATCATTCATCTTTGTACTACGGGCCAAAGATATTCATAATATCATCATTTAGGACCGAGGATGATGAAAAATATTTTAAAGAAAACGCGAATCTAGTGAAACAAAAGAACAAGTATTAAGGATTAAGTATTTCAAATTTATTTCATGTCTAAAAATACCTCATAAATAATCATAGTGGTGTAAAATTCAAGAATGATCAAAACATGGATACAATCAAAGCTAGTATCCACAATAGATATTTTGGACGAAAAGGAAAAATTTTATTTTTACGTGAATAGTAGTCTTAGTATTCTTGAATAGTGTCGAGTATCACGTGAATAAAGTCCGATATCGTGAATATGTAACTCCGGCACAAAAAGTTCCAAATTTGATTAAAAGTCCAGATCAATACTTGAGATAATGATATTGAAAAGAAATAATATCATTTTAATAATAATATCCCTTACCTCACAAAGGCGGTACTTGGTGAAAAAAACTGGATCTGATGAAGGAACTTGCCGATATAACAACACTCAAAGTATACTCACAAGAATACGCTCAATATATCGAGAGAGAAATAGAGAGAAACTTGAGTTTACGGTGTGATTTTCAATTCTAACCTAAGCACCCTATTTATAGGAAAATGCTTGAACACCAAAAGTAGAAAATTGAATATAATATTAATATATTTTCCACATTTTCCTTAGCCCACCTTAGACAACTGATCTCAGCCCATTTGAATCACATGAGGCCCAACTTAGTTGCAAAAAACGTTTTTCTCAAAATAATTAACTATAACTCCCAAAAATTAATTATTTCGGAACTTCAATAATTCATAATAAATAGCCCTTTTATCAGAAAATTCGAATCTCGTAATTTTTTATAGGAAATTCAATTCTCTACAACTTTGAAGAAGAAAGTTTTTCCAAATTCCAAACATAAATTAACCGAAATCCACAACCAAGGCGATTTTACAAAGTATAATCAAATTTAGGTCGATAATTGTGTCCACCAACACACAAAACATGTGTTAAACATTTAATGCCACAAAATACTCTTCTTCCTCATATACTCATATATCCCACATTCATTGTAAAAATATCATCGTTAATATATTATTAAAATAATATATTTAAATGAATTATTTTATCGTAAAAAGATAAAATATTAATTTTCAACAATTGTCACATTAAAATTTTCTCCATCTATATCCTCATAAAATCAATATTTTCCTCATCATATAAATTAATAATTAATTATTCATAAATAATATTACGAATCACATTATTGACAACCAGGCAGTTCCCAGGATAGAGGGGGCTTTCCAATAAGGATCTCTCCTTACTGGCGCGCAATTAGATGACCAAACCTCTCCTTAGACATAACTTTCTAGACATTGTCAATAATGTTATCTAATAATATTATTCAGATAATATGAATTATTGCTCAGATAATGGAAAATCTTGTGTAATGACAATTATTGAAACAACAACAATATAAAATATCAACGCAGACAATTATTGAATCAATAAAATAAAATATTGAACGATAATTATCGTAACCATTATTGAGTAGTGCCTTGATAATTGATGCAATACTGCAGTGTCTTCTTTGTGCGAACGCCAGCATTCTTGTGTTTTAACCATCGGATATTCCAATGATGTTAACGATGTAACTACGCTGTAGTTATTTTTAAACAACTTATATTTTTCGTTTTCTTCATCCAATCGCTTTCCGTTATGGGGCCACACCTAAAGGTCATGCCGGCAGTCGTACGAATATTTTCCGACAGTAAGAATATTCCACGACCAAACGAATATTCCCCGACAAAAATAAATATTTTATAACCACCTGCTTATTTAAAATATTTGCGCATTTTACCCATAACTAACCACATTAATCAAATCAACCCTTACTAATTAAAAGAAATAATAGAGAAAAATAACTTTCATTTATTAATTATTTGGGGTCTTACACCCAGGCAAATTTTTTTTAAGTGTGCCTATTTATATAAATTAAATAAATAAATTATTAACTAATTAATTTTATTAAAATTATATTAATTTACAAAAGATAAGGAAGAACACTTTGAGACCTCATTAAAACCTTATTTGGAAAAAACTCAATGGGACAAAACTCCAAACGAAGGAAAAAGAGTACCTCTTAAACTTTGAGCAATTTCTTCTTCTTTTTTCTTTCTTCGTCTCTGGAGATTTCCGAAAAGTTTTTTCTTAGGAAACTTTTTTTAATTTTTATAATAAACACAACACAATAAAACTAATTAACAAAGAACAATAACACCTAGATTTTGAGCATATTTTCTTCCACTTGAAACTTTCAATTATAAAGAATAAGAATCCCAACCAAGTTTTCTATTGAATCAAATAATAAATAAGAAAAAGTTAACAAAGATATGTATTACAATTTACAAAATTTATATATCTAAATTTTATATGTATCTTTAAAAAAAATTACCTTCAAAGAAAGGCACTGATCTAGCTGGTGGATGATTTATTTTTCAACTTTGTTGGAGAAGAGGAGAATCACTGGAAAAAAAATTATTTGCGTTGCGTTATAAACTGATAGGGTCGAAGGGTTTTTCCTTCTTTTTGTGGCTAAGAGTCTGTTATAATTCTTCATATTTATTGATTTATTTTATATTATATTTTATAATTAATATGTGACTTCCTTACTCGGTACGTTTTTTCTTGAGATTGAATATATAAAGACTGATTGGATTGAGGCTTCCCTTTTCATTAACAGGTACAGGTGTCAACTTCTTTTGTTTTATTTTTTTATTTTTTTTATACACATATATACTTGTGTTTGTAAGACCCTAACTTTTATGAATAAAGATAAATTTTTCTCTAAATATCATTTTTGAATATTAAGGTGTGGATTTGATATAATATTATAGTTGTGGATAATATTTACAAATTTTACAAAGTAAGCAAGTTGTCATAAAATATTCGATTGGTCGGGGAATATTAAATGCAACAACACAAATCATTGGTGGACCCCATAACTTGAAATTATTGTTTGAGTTAAAATTGATAGAAATAACTTTTATAAAAATAACGACAAAAAATTTTACCGATTAACTTGTTGAAATACCCGTGATAAAAAGTATAGTAATACGTGTGGTTGCATAGTAGACACCAGTATTGTATCTGATATCTTTGATTATTGATGCTTACGTGAGAAGTCACTCAATTTTATTCAATCATTGCCACTTTGTAATTGTTGACAAGATCTCACGTTATTAATTCAATTATTGTCACAATATTTTATATTATTAAATCAATAATTGAGACGACAAAAGTTATTATTATTATTATTTGCATTATTGACGATGTCTAGAAAGTTACATCGAAGAAAGGGGTTTGATCACCTAATTGCGCGCCAATAGGGAGAAATCCTTATCGAAAAGCCCCCTCTTTCCTGAGAATGATCTGATTGTTAATGTGATACCCCAAATTTTATGAATAAATATTTAATTTTCTCAAAATAAATTTTTTTTTTGAATATTATGGTGTGGATTTGATATAATGTTATAGTTGTGGGTAGTATTTATAAATTTTGCAAAGTATGCAAGTTGTTATATAATATTCGATTGGTCGGGGAATATTCTTTTTTGTCGGGGAATATCCGTACGACGGTACAATCATTAGTAGACCCCACAACGGAATTATTGTCGGAATGCATAAACGACAAAAATATTTTTATGAAAATAACGGCGAAAGTTTTACCGTTAATACTGTTGAACTACTCGGTAGTAAAAGTATAATATGTCTGGCGTGGTTGCGTAAGTAGCACACCTGGTATTGATTATTGATCTTTACGTGATAAGTCACTCGGTTTTGTTATTGGTATTATTAATGTAATAAAATGTAATACTTTTATAAAGTTATTCTATAAATAGAATATATTATATTCTATTATGCATAGTGTTGCATAGTGTTTTGCATAATGTTTTGCATAGTAAAATCTTTTTATATAAAATGAATACTTTTATAAAGTTATTCTATAAATATAATATATTATATTACATTATGCATAGTGTTGCATAAATGTGCACGCATAGTATTTGCATAGTAAAATCTTTTATAAAGTTATTCATTTTATTAGATTATAAATAGAATATATTATATTTTATTTAAAAGATTTTGCTTTAAAATGGGCCGTCAGATTAAGTAAAAATAAATCAATACTGGATCACTCAATGAGTTAATTCTTATGCGATTCATTTTTCTATAAATAAAAGCCCATTCCTTCATTATTTTCTTACGAATTCAATCAAACTCTACAGAGATAAACTATATAGAGAAAGAAAAAAGTATTCTGCTACTTCACTACTTATATATCCAGTACTCATCTTCTTAAGGTGGGGAATATTATTTGTTGTACTCGTAAGGAGTGTTATTCTTTTATATTCATGAAGAGAACTTATGTTATTCCATTCTTTATTATTCTATTGAAATAACCTGTATACGTGGGTTACCCTATACTTGGTGACATTCTTCTATTATTCCGTCTTTATTATTACGTTTAGAATATCATATACATGCGTTTTCTGTGGGACTGGTTCCGCCTCTTTATTATTATTCTTTTGGAATATCCATGCATGCGAATTTACGGACTGATTAAAATCCTTATTAGTATTACGTTGGAATAACTTTGTCATCTGGAAATCTGCATGCATGGTGATTTCTGTTGTTACTCCATTCTTTATTATTCTATTGGAACATCCCAGCTTGGTGCAATTTCACTTTGACACGGTTCCGTTATTTAGTATTCTGTTGGAATAACTTGTCATCACAAGATCGCATGCATGGTGATTTCTTTTGTTATTCCATTCTTTAATATACTCGATTAAGTTAAAGTTTTGACTTCTATACTCCATGAAATTAGTGGAATATCCTTGATATTTACGCTTCATCCAAATCTTTTATGGAAATATTCTTCCGAGTATTCTTGAATTTTACTCTACAAAGCGATGTCGTGATGACAATTTGGACATTATTAGTTCCTAGATAAATTAATTCTTGAACTTGTTTTATTGAATTCTTATATCATTGTCATCATCCTCATGTTTTTATATTATGTTGAAAGTCATCTCGTGGCACATAGTGCATAGATGGACTTGGTATGATTATGACCGAGGATTATTCGGTATAATCATGGCCAATAACGTTACAAATGATGTGGTAAAAGTCCTCATTGGCCCGTAGTGCATTGATGGGCCGATTGTTGGCATGATCATGACCATTGATGAATACACGAATATCTTTGGGTACGTGGTGCATGGATAATTTATGGTTGTGATACTAATGAATATCCTTGGTCAGTAGTGCGGGATGATGTAGATTATTTATTAAAATTTGAGTCTCGTGATAAAAGTGATGAAAACCTTTTAAATCATAAAAGATAGTAGATTTTATTCTCTCTTGACTCTTTTAATGGATTGCTTGTTCACCGCAGCTTAAACTTGATATTTGTTATATTGTATCGGTTTAACACTTTGCTTAAGGCTAATGATAATTTATTCTCGCATTATCTTAGTCATAATATTTCTTCTTTGGGCTAGTTGAGCTCACCCTTTCTTTCAACTTTGTTCTCTTGAAATGAGAATATAAAATTTGAGACAAGTCGAGGAACGGAGTGATGGACCGATAATAGAATTAGTAGTCCTCACTATTACATTAAATAGTGTGACAATAATTGTAATGAGGACTTCTTTTGAGTTTGTATACTCTCTAGTAGATGATGTTTTGTATTCAAACTCACAGTTTATGTTTTGTCGTATTGTACACGAAAGTTGTATTATTAAGTTGTATTTGAATTCTGTACCATGTATCTGGCGACTCAAGATGGGTGATGTATACCTAATTTTGGGGGCGTCATAGTTAATATTGTGAGTTATAATATTAATTATGAATGTTATTAAAAATGTGTTTTGTGAAGCCAAATGAATTGAGATAAATAGAGGGATATTTTATGAAGTAATTATTATAAATTTGGCTTATTATATGGACCCCCACTTGCTCATTTTTTAAAATAATCGGTAGAAAATTATTCAGTATATATATATATAAGTATTATATATATAATTATGTGTGTGTGTGTGCCTTTACTGGTGAGGGCAAAGGAATATATATATATATATATATATATATATATATATATATTTTATAAATTTTGTTTTTATATAAAATAGAATATATTATATTTTATTTATATAGTACTACATAGTACTGCATAGTGCTGCATAGTAAATTCAAAATTTTTAAAAGTTTTTTGTCGGTTGAGCGCCCGTGATTCCTACACTGTTCACCCGTGATTTTCTAAATTTAAATAGTGCCTTATGCCATTCTCCTATAAATAGGATGCTTAGTTTAGAATTAAAAATCACACCAGAATCAGAAAATTCTTCTTCTATAATATTGAGCGTATTTCTTTAAAGTTTAGGGAAACTTTGAGCGTAGAAAACAATATAAGTTTTCTTTAAGAATATCCCCACTATACCAGACGGAATACTCTTCTTTTTATTGTAAGAGATATTATTTTTGTTCAATATTCGTAAGATATAATATTTTCTTCCATACTCTGTAGTATGTAAGTAATATTATTTCGTTTCAGATTCTGAATTTTACACTAATTTTGTTAAATTATTGCTTCTATACTTCTTGAAATTAGTAGAATATCCTTGAAATTTGCGCTTCATCGAGTATCTTTTCACGGGAATATTTTTCTAGACATTCTTGTTAAATTTTAATCTTTTCATACTGGGATACTATTCACGGGGTACAATTCACGAAGTACTATTCGCGGGGTACTATTCACACGGGTACTATTCACCCGAAAAATTAATTTCTTTTCTGTCCAAATTATTTTTGATACATTAATATTATTCTTGAATTTTACTCTACAAAGTAGTAATCATGTTGTCAATTTGGATATTTTTAAACTGTGGATAAATGAAAAATCTTTAATATTTATCCTTGATTTCGTTTGATTTAATTATTATATCATTGACATCATTCTCATGCTTATATTGTGATGAAAGTCATCTTTGACCCGTAGTGCATAAATGGATTATTGATTGGTATGATTATGACCACGGATTATTAGGTATAATCATGACCTGTATAATGTTACAAATGATGTGGTAAAAGTCCTCATTGACCCGTAGTGTATTGATGGACAGTTGTTGGCATGATCATGACCATTGGTGATAATAACGAATATCATTGGCCCGTAGTGCATGGATGATTTGTGGATGTGATAATAATGAATATCCTTAGCCCATAGTGCATGAATAATCCAGCGATGTGGATTATTTATTGAGATGAGTCTCAGCGATAAAATTGATGATAAACTTTTAAATTATAGAAGATAGTAGATATTATGCTCTACTTGACTCTTCTAATGGATTGCTTATTCCGTTGCAGTTAAACTTGTTGTCTATTGTATTCTATCAGTTTAACACTGTTGAAGGCTAACGATAATTTATTCTGCATTATCTTAGTCATAATATTCTTTACTGGGCTATTTGAGCTCACCATTTTCTTTCATTATTCTCTTTAGGAAATAAGAATATAGCTGGGACTAGTCGGGGAATGGAGTGACGGTCCAAATGGTTGCTCTAGTAGTCCTCACTATTCTATGAAATAGTGTAATAATATTTGTAATGAGGATTTCATTTGAGTTTGAATATTGTCTAGGAGATAATATTCGTGTTAAAACTCTCAACTTATGTTACACGACAGTTGTATAATTAAGTTTGTATTTGTTTTCTGTACCATGTATTTGACCACTCAGAGTGAGTGATGTATACCTATTTTGGGGGCATCATAGATTCGGTACGAACCGAACCATCAAAATAACTAACTGGAACCGGTACCAAAACCGGTCCATACCAAACTGAGTTTTCCTGTCCCGAACCGGTTCAGACCAGTTGAATTTACCTTAATATCGAAAATTTTGACCACCCCTAAATATAACATTAAAATTTAACAATACAAGCTTAACATATTTTTAAATAAAAACATCTAATTTAAGAGGTAATTTTTTTAAAAGTTAAAAACTAAGTAATAATAAAAATATTATTAGCACTATCATTAATATCTAAATTTGAAAACTTAATAGGAAAACAAATAATTATCATTAAGAAATTAAAAAAATATAGATATCACAACAGTTTAAACACCGAAGTGAAAAAAGATTTTTGAGGTAGTAATTTATGGATTCGGTTAGCATGAAGTTTATTTTTTGGTAAGTTAGTCAATTGACCAATTAGAATCTTTGACACATAGAGTCTCGCTGCGTGTCGATTACTACTGATGGTCAATTGACCAACTTACCCAAAAATAAACTTTATGCTAACCACTTCCGTAATTTATATTTAAGTCTTAAATTAATTACAATTTGAGTACACATCAACTTTTACAGGTCACGTCATCAATTTATGACGTGGCAGGTTCTATTGAATCAAAGTAGAAAAAATTTATAATTTAATGACTTGATTGAAAAAAGTATAAAGTCAATTATCGAAGTAAAACAAGGTTAATAATTTAGAATAATAATTTATATTTAGGCCTTATTTTTATAACATTTATCAATTAATGTAGCCATGTAGGATCCACTTATTGTTGGAGGATCTTGTGAAAAATATTGTATGAAATAATTAAATCATAATATCAATTTTCTATAATATGATCCGTACCTAACCGGGTTAAATGCAAAGTCGACCACTAAATTTTTTTGATATTTGGGTATTGAGCCTTTTCTTCTTAGGTCGCAAATGGCCAGGCCTTTCATTCAAAAATTTGACTTTGAACCCCAAGCGCCATATATATCGTTGACCTGTGACATAGCATGCATGCACGCATACGCTACTACGTGGCGAATCGATGTGGCTTTTTTAGAATTTTTTCTAAAAATTTGTCTCTCCCAAGGTTTGAACTTGCAACCTCATGTGTGAAACTTTAAGTATCTAACCACTAGAGCACCACATGTTAGCTATTAAAATTTTGCAAAAACTAATCATTATATCAAAACATTTCATTTTCAGTTTGATTAGCCACATTGAAAACCTCAACTGAGCTCAACCTCTACCCTCTCTTCCTCCCTCCCAAGATTCATCATCTTCCAAAACAAAGACATGTTACACTCTCCATTTTTGTTCCTCCTTTCTCTCTCTAAAAACAGTGAAGTTCCAGCGTTAATAATAATAATAATTATTATTACTATTACTATTATTATAATTATTATAATTATTATTTTTATTATTATAAGTATTATTATTATTAATAATATTATAATTACTATTATTATTACTATTACTATTATTATTATTATGAATTATTATTATTATTATAATTATTACTATTATTATAATAATAATTTTTTATTATTATTATTATTTATTATTATTATTATTATTATTATCATCATCTTTTCATACTACCATGAATAAAAGTAGGATTGTTTTATGGAACAAAATTAATTGTCAAATGACAAATGAGACGTATCAAGCGGAACAGATGGAGTATATGTCTATTTGGAATTGTATTTTGTGGTCCTAGTCAGTGTAGTGATTTCAACATTCTAAAATCATTTATAAGTCAACTATAAGAGTGTTAAAATTTACTCCCTCAGTTCCGAATTTCTTTTTTAATCGATTCATGAAATCTTAAAATTCAAAACTAGTATGAAATTCTTATACTTTATTACGAACAATTGTAATTGCTATAAACTAACTAAAAAGTACTAAAAAGTGCTACTAATTGTTATATTTGTTGTTTTTAAAAGTTAAATAGATTATATCAATTTTACATTATAAAATTTTGCAAATTGACTTCAAATAGTCAAACTATATATTTCTAATTTTGGAAAGGAGATAGTATCTATTATGCAATTGAATCGTGCTTTGTATCATCCATAACAACTAATCATTTTTGCTTACTTGATAATAATTACTCTTTTTGGGTAATTAGTAGGCCTCTTAAGGTTAATCTTGACAGTAGTTTCTTAGTGATAGAAACTCGAGGAATTGAATGGAATTTGGAGATTCCCTAAACAACTATATGACTTTGTCAGATATCATGTACTCATGTATTTCTTTCAAATATCGCTAGAGGGGCACACACTGGAATCTCACGTTTTGAAAAATATATGTAGTGAAAGAGAAAAAAAATATATGGTGCAGCGGTCAAATGATCAAAATTTCAAATACCACGTCATACCTGGTGCGTGTGGTGCCTCGGGGTTCAAAATCCAAATTTTTGACACTATAAAGCCCCACTTTGCATTTAACCCGTGAATAATCTACTTACTATTAAATTATTCTACAAACATTTTATAAATCACGATGTGGCATACTCCACTCTCAAAGATATTGATCAACAAATTGCTTCAATGTAGTCTTTGACCCCACATAAAAAGCTAAGGTGAAGTAAACCACATCAACAGTTTATAAAATATTTGTAGAATAGTTTGTATCTCTGGCATTATTCTTTAACCCGTACCTAACCCGATGCATTGTGCACCCGAAAGCATTCTAAAACCCTTCTTCACCCCTTTCGTTATTGCTCCTCAGTTCTTACTGAAATACTTGATACATTTCTTGGCTGATAATGAGTTCACTCGCTCTGAGAATCGCAAAGCATTTAAAATTCTCAGCTCCCACAAGAATCACCTCTTCATTTGGTATCTGTTTCTCTACATATAAATAATTATATTTATATGTATAGGTATATAGTACACTCATATATTGTTGTTAACATAACTGATATAAATTAGGATTGCTGTACCTATCTTCTATCTGTAATTCTGTTATCTGGGTTTAGCTCTAAAACATTTTTTAGTCATTCTGTAATATACATCCAGTGATCATATTTTTTTCTTAAGAGGACTTTTACCGAACATCTGGTAGGCATAACAGGAATTAGTTTACAGTTATTCTAATTTTTTTGGGAGTGAATTGCATTGGTTCAATTTTATATGGTGGATTTTGATGATTTGTAGTGATGGGTATGCAAGGAAGCTCAAAATTGTACTCGACTGGCTCTTCTGGTGGTGACATTGATGCTGATGATGATGCTGTTGTAAGGAGTAATGAAAATGAAGAATTTGATGATGACTCTTTTCCCCAGAAACCAGAGTTACAGCTACAGAGTGTGGATCCCAGAAGGGGTTGGGGTTTTCGTGGTGTGCATAAGGTACATGGCACTATGATTGTATGTTAAGAATGATAGATATATGTATCTATGGGATTTTTAAATTCCCTTTTGAGTTAAATGGATCAATTCTCTATTTCATTGCATTGGAAGGTAAATGTAGAAAACTTAGATGAATTGATTGCAGGATTTAGAGTCAGCAGCATGACTGAGAGTATTACATAATTCTTCTGGTGTAACTGGATTTTTACATTCACACTAAACTGTAATGTCTTATATATTTGATGTCAGATGTTAAGAAAATGTAAAATGTATGGAACAAAATGCAATATCATTGTAGGTCATACACTCTTTTGTTTTTTTGAACATAGGATAATAATAGAGAAACGTTGAACTCAAGTGTGGCTAAAAATAAGTTTGGTTGTTGAGCTGCGTTTTTATTTTTCTTAAGCACAGAGCCATGTCAAAACGATAATTCAAGACACAATTCTAACAACTTATCCTCAGTTCTCTTGGTTGCCAATTGATGGCAATAATTCTCATTTTCTTAGTGTCACGCGTTATACAGGCAATTATATGTGGAAAAATTGGACAAGTTCCAGTGCAAAAGATTCTGAGAAATGGTCGAACTGTAACTATCTTTACGGTTGGGACAGGGGGAATGTATGATCAAAGAATTTTAGGGGCTAAGGACTTGCCAAAACCAGTTCAGTGGCATAGAATCGCTGCGCATAATGATACACTTGGGGCTTATGCAGTCCAACAACTTGTCAAAAAGTATGTAACACCATAGTTTCTACCTAGTAAAATTCTTTTGTATCTTGTTCCTTTTTGATATTGGATTGTTCTTGCAGCTCTTCAGTTTACGTGGAGGGTGATATTGAAACTAGAGTATATAATGACAGTATCAATGGTACAGTTAAAAACATACCAGAGATTTGTGTGCGCCGTGATGGTATATGAACATGCATTATTTTGTTCTCAATCTTCTTGAGATTATTTTTGCCTTTGGCTCGTTACTAATGTCCTTGCTTTAAATTGTGCTATGCTATACTTGTACTTGTTGTGCTGCAACTATATGTTTTTTTGATAAGTTAATGATGCTACTATATATTTTCCTAAACTTGGCAGAAATTTCTTGCTGTTGCTCTTGTTGGTTCTGCTACTGACATTCTGTTATTTAGATGATAATATGGCTAGATAGGAACTTTGTAGCGAAAGAATTACTCCACTGGTAATTGTTCCTAATGGTTTAGTTGACTTGGGCTGTATCTTATATGATAAAAAGATAACTGGTCCAAAAAAGAATATAAGTTACAAATATAAGATGTGGTTTGGAGGTCTCTAACATTTATGTTGGTGACTATTATGAATATGAATGTAAGATCAAGTTCTAGTTACTACCTGGCAAAGATACTAGTGAAAAAGTATCATTAACATCTTTATACTGAAAAAAATTTGGGTTTAAATTTTAAGCTTATAATGGAATGTATTCAAAATATATCATATGGAATATTGTTGTCCGTTTTATATAATGACAATTACGCGCAAGAATATACGGTCAATCAAGTAATATAGAAGTAAGAAAGGTTGTCGAACCCACAGAGATCGAATACTAACAATTACTCTAATTATCAAGTTTTCTCCAATTTAAATCTATTTAAACAGTCACCTCAATTGATTCGTGAAATTAATTGAATAAAAATGAAAACTAAGTTGACCAACAAAAATTGATCACCAGATGATTAAGATATAGGAATACAATTTTCCCAATTGCTCTACAATAATCGCCTTACCTTATTCCCACCTAATTAATCCAATGAGTTGCTAACTAGGATTGCCTATCAATTTATTAACATCTTTCAATGATTAATAAAAAGTCATATTTCAGTTATATTGTTATTTTCATGCAAGACACTTAATATATATTCATTAAGCACAAACTCCTAACAAAGTTATGGATGACATACAAGTATTTTCATCTCATACGTTATGTTATCCTAGAAAGAATCAACAAATTCATGCGTTATTATATTCAGATCTAATCTTAGATTTCCTCTTTCAATTCCATCAAAGATATCAGATTAATTGTTGGCTAGACAATTATTTAATTAAGCACAAAATATAATAATCAACTCAATAGGATCAACAAGTGGAAATAAAGATAATTGAATTATTGAATTGCAACAGGTTCCATTTTATCCCTAATTGAGATTTAGTTCATCATCATAATAAAAACCAAAAGATTAAAATTAAATAACATCTCAAGTACAGGTAATGAATTAAAGAGAAGAAGAATAACTCTGTCGAGGAACTCCAATCTTTGTAGCTTCAATTTTTGTCTTGTCGTGCTCTCCAATGGAATCTCCAAGTCTCCGTGAATGGCTCTCAATTAATTGCAGTTAAAGGTCTCCTTAAACTTAACCAAAAAAACATAATTTATAACCCCCAACAAAACCCTAGTACATTAGGTAAGTAGAACTCCTCATGTGACTCAACTTTGGAATTATGGAAACAAGATCAGCCAAATTCGTCCGACCGTCGCGCCCAGCTCCACTCTCCTTTGTAAACGACGCCCCCCGCGCTAGGGGTGTAGCATCTCAACTCTTCCAGCGCAGCCCGCGCCATCTCTAGTTCAAATGCAGCGCAGATTGTCCAATTATTTCCTGAGTTTCTCCCTTTTCAGCTTCCAAGTCTATCATTGCCCCTTGCCCTGCAAAATGACACAAAACATCAACAATATCAAGAAAAATACCAAAAACACACAATATTTCAAGTTGAAGAGCACCCAATTAGTAGGTTTTCAACCCACTCATCAAATTACCCCAAACTTGAGCAATTGGTTGTCCTCAAGCAACCTAACACAAATTTGACACAAAACAAAACACAATGAATGCAGCTAACAACATCGAGCAAGAACCACAGTAGTTAGTGTATACGGCTCAGAGATAAACTCATAACTTACAGTCAACCTCGCATCATACACAGTCAAAAACTCACATCCTCAACTTATTGACACAACTCTAGCCTCTTTCTGTGTGTGTGTCCAATATCATATCAGAAGTTCCAAAGTTATTTGTGTGAACACACTCACCTTTCTCACCAATTTTCAACCGAACATAGCAGTCACACTAAGGCAGGGTATCCAGTTTTTAAAGCAAGTGTATTTATTTCATTAATTGTCCATGCTTCGCGGGTGCGTTTTACACTTCGTCCCACTATTTACTTTCTATCTGACTTGTGCAATATTCACTCCTCTTAGGCTTTTCAAAGTTATCCGTTTAGCGAACTTTCGACCAACGACTCCCAAATCAGTTGGTTTTATGGCACTGGGTATAAAAACATCCCCTAGGGCTTACTTGTTCGAGTAACAAAGGCCACAGAGTTGAACTAAGCCGGTTTTTATTCCTTGTGTGTATATATATTTTTTTTATTTTTTTTTCAATTTTCCATATTTTTTCTTTTTTTCTTATATATTTATATAAAACTGAGATTCTACAAAACTTATGTGTCAATCAATGATCAGGTAAGTGTTCATGTCATGTCACACATAAAATTCCTAATCACAATTGATAGTCAACTGGTGTGCTTGTTTGTGAAAGAGGGCATGAATAGTGCAACACGGTTCTTATGCTCAAATTTAATCGGTTCATGCTACTCAATTGTCTGCAACTTAGAGTAAACAAAACTCATCATTGGCCATCATCTAAACTACTACAACTCAAAGCTCAATCACAATGAAAAATGCTATGCTTATGGTGGACATAAAATCCTACGTGAATGAATGTTTTTTTTATAAATCAATCAATGAATGTTATGTAAACGAATGTCCTAAATGAATGCACAATTAACTATGCAATCCTATTTATGCAATCACAGTTAAAGAAATCACAAAGAAACACTAATAGCAAATCCCCCCAAACTTAAAACAAGTAATGACCTCGTTACACCAAGATAGAAAAATTAAATGCAGTGGACTTCCCTGAGTGGCGAGTCAGTAATCGCCATAGTCATTGTCGTTTCCCTCATCGTCTGAAAGAGCATATGCAGGCAAGACAGGAGGAATGGGCAGCTTAATAGGGTCGGTGTTAGGGCTGAACCGAGGGAAAGCAACGGCCAATGTCGTGAAAGATCCAACACTGTAATTATACATGACGGCCTGGCATTGAGCGAGTCGTAGATTTTGTCTCTCTATCAGCCGCTAAAAACTAGTAGACGGTTCCACTTCGAACTCTGCCTCAACTTGCTAATCCATGGCTTGCGGTGATGGAGGCGGAATCATGATATACCCTTCTCCCCTTGGGTGTGACACTGCGCTAGACTTGGCAAACATGGCCCAAGCCCGCGGGCTGGGCCGGCCGGCCTACCACGAGCCGGGCTTTGGGCTACAGAATTTTAGCCCAGTAAAACCCAGGCATTTTTGGCCCGACCCGCCACCCGCCCAGCCCATTTGGGCCAAACCCAAAAAATAGCATAAAATAGGCATGGATTGTTCTCGGCTCGCGGGCCGGGCTTTGGGTTGCAGAATTTTAGCCCAGCAAAACTCGAGCCTTTTTGGCCCGCCCATTTTTGGCTCGGCCCGCCACTCGCCCGGCCCGTTTGGGCTTGGCCCGCCCGTTTGCCAAGTTTACACTGCGCCATCCCAAGTCTTATACTTATCAATCGTCAAATGGTCAATGATAGCCATGGGCTGCTGTACTTGTTCCGACGCATGCCACTGGACCCCAGCCTGACGACATAAATCCGTGCAATAAACCCCCCGTGGTACTGCCTCGCAAAGCTCGTTTAATGGACTGCTGAATAATCAGGCCGACATCCACTTCATAAATTTGGATTTCTTTTTTTGCTTCATAGTGGGGGTGCACAATGCCGTATAATAACCGTGCCCTTTCTTTGGTAACAACATTCTGGTGGCGCGTCGACATCAACTTGGCACAAATGAATGCGTACCAAGCCTTGCCAAAATGGCTAAGCGCCGAGTGTGGGAAGCTTACTTTCTCATCGGTTCTTGCTCTTGTTACCCACTGCGTCCCTGGCTTACACAACCTTTCTATCAATCTATCCAAGCTTGGAAGAAAATCTTCATACCGATTGCCAAGAGGGGAGTTTCCAACCCAAAGTATTCGTTGATGGAGTCACCATCGAATGCCACCCTTACCTCTGATCATCACCACATGACCAACTCTCTCGATTGCATTGGCGTAAAACTCATTGTCAATGGACAACACTGCAGATTTTGGTTGCTCCACCAATTTGAACCAATTCCGCTCATCTCCGCCATAGCCCCGTCCAAATTAGCATTAGGCCGTAATCCTCGCTCCAAAACCAATGTTTTCTTGTCTAACACAGAGTTGAACCTTTCCTCCGCCGCCAAACTTACAAATTTGGACTGATCAGTGGGTTGCCTTGAGCAAGAACTATCTCCCCTTTGCCTTTTTGCCGACATGGTGTACTCAAATAGTGCATATTCGTTCAAAACAAGGGCCAAAGTTGGTTTAGGCAATAAATCAAGCACTGGGCAAGCAATTCTCTTCTCCCCCAAACTTGCTCCTTTTGTAATTAAAGCCTTGGGCCAACACAAACCCAAGGTAATCCCAACACAAAAGAATAACAATTCAAATCCAAAACACAAACCACAGTAATCAAAGCCTTGGGCCAACACAAACCCAAGGCAATCCCAACGAAAGAATAACGATCTAAAAAAAACTTGAATATTGAATGAAGTGTTAGAATTGGAAACACACAATGTTTGGTACCTCAGTTGAAGAGTTTGGAAGCCAATTGGTGATGAGCTGGACCCTTGATGCTTGTAGCCCTAATCCTTGATGTACGAGTGGACTGAAGATTGGATATAAGGTTTTTAATTGGGAGGAGGATTAATGGTTCAGATGAAATAGAAGTGGGATTGGAATAGGAATGAAGGAGTGGATTTCGAATGGGCTTGGGTTAGTGGTTAGGTCGTGTGATTTAGATGGAAAAAGAGTTGGATATCTTGAGAATTCGATTTGGAGTGGATGATGGAAGAATTGAAGGAGAGTTCTAGTGCAATTAGGATAAGATGGAGAAATAAGGGTTGAAACCCTTGTTTAGTATCTGCATTGGCCGACCGGCGTGCCCTACGCCCGGTTCGTCTTATAGTTGGCGCTCCTCGCACTGTATATGCAGAATGTTTGGTGAATTGGCGCGCCCCGCGCTATCCTCCTAGCATTGGCAGCGCGCCCCGCTGTTGACCAAGTTTGAGCTAATCATTTTGATGGGGTAGCCCGCCCCGCACTATGTGGCTTTGTTTTATGGTGTGCCCCACGCTACTCTGACAGACTGGTTTTGCAAACTGTAACTCTTCCCTGCTTCACTTTGGCTCAGTCCTGTAGATTCATGGAAATAATCCACTCTTAGAATGATAAATTGAGAATATTAATAAATCACAATCTAAAATTTAATTAAATAAAATAACATATAAGCTTAAAAATTGGGTCACCTCCCAATGATCGCTTGGTTTAGAGTCGTCAGCCCGACTTTGTTTCTTGGCTCAGTTCTAATCCTTGAGAGTGATCGAGGTCTTTTGACGGTCTACAACTCCGCCCAAATAGTGTTTTAGCCATTGCCCATTGACTTTAAATGACTGTTGGCTGCTTTGATCCAGAACTTCGATGGTTCCAAACGGAGAGACTTTTTGTGATTGTGAACGGATCAGACCACCGTGACTTGAACTTTCTTGGAAGTAGCTTCAGTCGTGAGTTGAACAGCAGTACGAATTGGCCTGGTTCAAAAGAACGCTGGATAATTCGTTTATCATGCCATTTTTTGGTCTTCTCCTTGTATAATTTGGCATTTTCATAGGCTTGTGTGCGAAATTCATCCAATTCGTTCAATTGTAAGAGCCTTTTTTCACCTGCTGCTTCTAAATCTAGATTGAGCTATTTTATCGCCCAATAGGCGCCTTGTGCTCCAATTCGACCGATAAGTGACATGTTTTGCCGTACACTAGACAATATGGAGACATGCCTATTGGAGTTTTGTGCGCGGTCTGATATGCCCACAACGCCTCGTCGAGCTTACTCGCCCAATCTTTTCGTGATGGATTGACTATCTTCTCCAAGATCCTTTTGATTTCTATATTGGATATCTCGGTTTGACCATTAGTTTTGAGGGTGGTATCCCGTAGCAACCTTATGCCGAACTCCATATTTTTCGAGAAGAGCCGCGAAGAACTTATTACAGAAGTGTGTCCCTTCATCGCTAATTATGGTTCTTGGTGTTCCAAACCTTGTAAAGATATTCTTCCGGAGGAAATTTAGAACAACCTTGGTATCATTGGTAGGTAGAGCTACTGTCTCCACCCATTTGGAGACATAATCCACAACAATTAAGATGTATTTATTGTTATAGGATGACGGAAACGGCCCCATGAAGTCGATGGCCCATACATTGAATGACTCAACTTCAAGCATGGTATTTAGCGGCATCTCATGACGACTCGTGATGTTCCCAACCCGTTGGCATTTATCACACTTTTTGACAAACTCGTGTGCATCTTTGAAAAGTGTCGGCCAAAAGAATCCTGATTGGAGGACCTTCGCAACTGTCCGGTCACCCCCATAGTGTCCACCATACAAAGAAGAGTGACAGTGTTGTAAAATTACTTCGATTTCTTCTCTAGCCACACATCTCCGAATCATCTGGTCGGCACACTGTTTGAAGAGGAACGGATCGTCCCACATGTATTGTTTAACCTCAAACAAGAATCTCTTCTTCTGCTGAAAACTGATATCATATGGCAATACCCCACTAACGATGTAGTTCACATAATCCGCGTACCAAGGGGCTTCCGTTGCCACATAAAATAGTTGTTCATCCGGAAAAGATTAATTGATCATCGTTTTATCTGGCATCTGCTGCTGTGAATTTTCCGGTCTAGATAAGTGAGCGGCAACTTGATTTTCCGTCCCCTTTCTATCCCGAATCTCTAAGTCGAATTCTTGTAAGAGAAGGATCCAACGAATGAGTCATGGTTTGGCATCCTTTTTAGAGATGAGATACTTTATTGCTGAGTGATCGCCTTTGTTCCAATCAAGTAGGCACGAAACTTATCAAAAGCGAACACTACTGCAAGAAGCTCTTTCTCCGTTGTCCGTTGTGGTGTAGTTCACTTGTGCGATCCGTCAATGTATAAATGGCATAGTAAATAACATAAAACACTTTATCTTTTCGTTGACCTAAAACTGCCTTCACCGCGTAGTCGCTCGCATCACACATAAGTTCAAACAGTAGACTCCAATCTGGTGCAACGATTACTAGGGAACCTCGAAAGCTTCAATACACTCTGAACCAAATTTAAATGGAACATCTTTCTCAAGTAAAGCACACAACGGCTTCATGATTTTTGAGAAATCCTTAATGAAACGTCGATAGAATCCTGCGTGGCCCAAGAAACTGCGGATCCCTTTCACAGATGTTAGTGGAGGCATATGTTCAATTGTCTCGATTTTCACTTTATCAACCTCTAAGCCATCCGCTGATACTCGGTGACCTAATATGATACTCGGTAACCATAAAGTGACATTTTTCCCAATTAAGGACCAAATTAGTTTCCACACAACATTGAAGCACTAATATCAGGTTTTCCAAACATAGATCAAAATTGTCCCCAAATACCGAGAAATCATCCATAAACACCTATACGTTCTGCTCCACCATATCAGAAAAGATCGCCATCATGTAACGTTAGAAAGTAGCCGGTGCATTGCATAACCCGTAAGACATCCGCCGAAACGCAAACGTTCCATAAGGGCATGTGAAGGTTGTCTTTTCTTCATCTTCCGGTGCTATGACAATTTGATTGTACCCCGAGTAACCATCTAACAAGCAGTTGAATTGATGCCCTGCTAACCTATCAAGCATTTGATTAATAAACGACAAAGGGAAATGATCATTTCGAGTTGCTTTATTCAATTTCCTATAATCTATGCAAACCCTCCATCCACTCACTATTCTTGTCGGGATCAGCTCATTGTTCTCGTTAGCTACCACTGTCATACCTCCTTTCTTTGGTGCATATTGCACTGGGCTAACCTAAGAACTATATGATATGGGATAAATGATACCCGCATCCAACCATTTAATATTTTCCTTCTTCTCTAACTCTTTCATTATTGGATTCAACCTCGACCGTCTTCTAGCAAAATTTTGTGCATACAAAACGAGGGACTGATTCCCTTAATATCTGCTATCGACCAACCAAGTGCAGTTTTAAACTCCCGCAACACTAATTTTCCTCTCTTGCGACTCATTAAGCTCTGCTGAGATGATAACTGATAGGGTGGAAGACTTTCCTAGATAAGCATACCTTAAATGGTTCGACAACTCTTTGAGCTCCAAGACCGGTGGTTCCTCTATAGATGTTTTCATGCGGGAGGCTGGCGTCTCTGATAGATCCAAAGATTCAAATTGTCTCCCAAGCGGAACAAACGGGGGTACAACATTCAACACGTTCAAATACTCGAGTGAAGGTGGAAAATTTGCTGCATGTGAACTAACCAAAGCTATGTTTAGTGGATCCCTATGTAAATTTATCTCTGAAATCTCAACCACTGCTAACTCAACCAAGTCAATTCTGAAGCATTCGTCCGCCTCTTTCGGGAATTTCATTGCTTTGAACATGATGAACGTGACTTCTTGATCTTAAACTCATCACGAGTTCCCCTTTCTGCACGTCTATCAAGGTTCTCCCCGTGGCTAAGAATGGGCGCCCAAGTATGATATAAATTTCTTTATCCTCAAAATCTAGAGCAATATGAAATTAGTCGAAAAAATAAACTTGTCGACTTTTACCAAAATGTCCTCCACTATTCCTCGTGGATAAGTTAACGATCGATCTGCTAGCTGAAGAGTGACATTGGTAGGCTTCACTTCCGGTAGTCCCAATTGTAAATAAATGGATAACGACATCAAGTTTATATTGTCCCCCAAGTCACACAATGCCTTCCCGAAAAACTTAACTCCAATGGTGAAAGGTATGGTGAAACTACTTGGGTCCCTGAGTTTCAGTGGTAGTTTTTCAGTAAGATTGCACTACACTCTTCCGTAAGTGCAACTACACTCCTCCGTAAGTGCAACTGTCTCAAAGTCTTCCAGTTTCCTTTTTCTCAACAAGATTTCCTTCATAAATTTCGCATAACTTGGCATCTGTTCTATAGTATCTGCAAATGGGATATTAATATGCAACTGTTTGAAAACATTCAAAAATTTCAAAAACTGCTTCACTTCCTTAGCTTTCTGTAGCCTCTGTGGAAAGGGAACTGGTGGTACATATGGGCTTAGTTTATTTACTTCGGATTTCTCAATTGTTTTATCCATATTCTCTGTTTTTCCCAATTCGACCTCTTGTACTGTTTGTTCCACATTGCTCTCATCACTAGGAAGTTGATTCGCCTTGTCCTTGGAATGACCCTCTAATTCTTTCCCATTCTTCAAGGTAATAGCCTTACAGTGCTCTTTTCCATCCCTCGGATTCGTTTATGTGTCGCTTGGTAACACTCCTTGAGGTCGAGTGTTCAATGCAGATGTCAACTACCCAATTTGATTCTCAATATTTCTCAGAGTCACTTTATGAGTGCTTTTCCACGTCTCATTATCTTTGATGTATTTTATCAACAGCTCCTCAAGTTCCGGTTTCTTTTCCTGTTGTGGGGGTTGTTGCCTTGGTGGCGTTGTTGGTCGTGGTGCCTGAGGTTGTGTCTGATTATCTCGCCACGAAAAGTTTGGGTGATTCTTCCACCCTAGATTGTAACTGTTGTTGCTTGTTAAAGTTCCCCACAAACTGCACTGATTCGGTATTAATGGCACATTGATCCGACGGATGATTCCCCGCACATAACTCACAAATTACTTCCACTTTCTGAACATTTTGAATCTCAAATGCGTTGATTTTCTTTGTCAAAGCAGAAATTTGAGTTGTTACTTATGCCGATAATGCTGTGTCCAATTCTAGTACCCCTGCAGTTTTCGGTTGAGTCAATCGTGTTATAGGCCATTGATAATTTTTGGCAGCCATGTTCTCCAACAATTCATATGCCTCGTCACAACTTTTGCCATCAATACTCCACCTGTTGCGGCATCTATGTATGTCCTTATCTGACTGTTAAGACTATTGTAGAAGGTTTGGACCTGTAGCCACACGGGAAGCCCGTGATGTGGACATCTCCGTAGTTTATCTTTGAACCTTTTCCAAGCCTCATACAAAGATTCTGAATCCAACTGACTGAATGAAGTGATATCGTTTCTCATTTTAGCCGTCTTTGCTAGTGGGAAGAATTTGACTAGGATTTTTTGCACCAAATCATTCCATGTCGTGATAGACCCTGGTGGCAAAGAATGTAGCCAGCTCTTCGCTTTATCTCTCAATGTGAAGGGGAATAACCTTAACGTTATCGCATCCTCCGATACTCCATTAAATCTAAATGTATCGCAAATTTCTAAGAAACTGACTAGATGATCATTGGGATCATCATTTGGTAATCCATCAAACTGTGCCGAATTTTGGATCATGTGAATTGTGCCTAGTTTGATTCCAAAACTCGTAGCTGTAATCAGACCTCGTAATGCTTGACTGAATTTCTACGAGTTTTGTTTGTTTAATGTAATGACAATTACACGCAAGTATACACGATCAATCAAGTAAGAAAGGTTGTCGAACCCACAGAGAACAAATACTAACAATTACTCTAATTATCAAGGTTTCACTAATTTAAATCTATTTAAACAGTCACCTCAATTGATTCATGAAATTAATTGAATAAAAATGAAAACTAAGTTAACTAACAAAAATTGATCAGCAGATGATTAAGACATAGGAATACAATTTCTCCAATTGCTATGCAATAATCGCCTAACCTTATTCCCACCTAATTAATCCAATGAGTTGCTAACTAGGATTGCCTATCAATTTATTAACATCTTTCAATGATTAATAAAACGACCTATTTCAGTTATATTGTTATTTTCATGCAAGACACTTAAAATAGATTCATCAAGTACAAACTCCTTACAAAGTTCCGCACAACATACAAGTATTTTCATCCCATACACTATTATGTTATCCTAGAAAGAATCAACAAATTCATGCGTTATTATATTCAGATCTAATCTTAGATTTCCTCTTTCAATTCCATCAAAAATATCATATTAACTGTTTGCCAAACAATTATTTAATTAAGCACAAAATGTAATAATCAACTCAATAGGATCAACAAGTGGAAATAAAGATAATTGAATTATTGAATTGCACAAAAGGTTCTGTTGTCTCCCTAATTGAGATTTAGTTCATCATCATAATAAAAACAAAAAGGATTAAAATTAAATAACATCTCAAGTACAGATAATGAATTAAAGAGAAGAAGAAAAACTCTGTCGAGGAACTCCAATCTCTGTAGCTTCAATTTCTGTCTTGTTGTGCTTTCCAATGGAATCTCCAAGTCTCCGTGAATGGTTCTCAATTAATTGCAGTTAAAAGTCTCCTTAAACTTAACCAAAAAAACAGTATTTATAACCCCTAACAAAACCCTAATACATTATGCAAGTAGAACTCCTCATGTGACTCAACTTTGGAATTATGGAAAAACAAGATCAACCAAATTCGTTCGACCTGCGCGCCCTACGCCACTCTCCTTTGTAAAACGGCGCGCCCCGCGCTAGGGGGTAGCATCTCAACTCTTTCGGCGCAGCCCGTACCATCTCTAGTTGAAATGCAGCGCCCCCCGCGCCGCTATGTTAGATTGTCCAATTTTTTCCAGATTTTCTCCCTTTTGAGCTTCTAAGTCTATCATTGCCCCTTGCCCCACAAAATGACACAAAACATCAACAATATCAAGAAAAATACCAAAAACAATATTTCAAGTTGAAGAGCACCCAATTAGTAGGTTTTCAACACTCATCAAATATTTAATTTTAGATAAATTACTAGTTAAGAGAACATCGTCACAATGTGATTTTCTGTGTTTGCCTTGTAGGGAGGATTCGCCTTATAAAAGCAGGAGAAAGCGCCAGCAGTATTTCTTTGGACGAACTGCGTAAGTTTTCACCTGTATACTATTTTTTTCAAGGTGACATGTTCCATTAATATGGTACTGTTGTAGTCCCTTTACTACCACATTTGGATTGAAAAACAATGAATTTTTGGGACAAATGCCAGTATTTTTAATCAAGTTGGTGTATTTTAGTGGTTTTTCTATTTTGGTAACAATGCTGTCATCTGTTGTTGGCAGGAGAGGGATTGTTCTAGAATGAAGTTGATTGATGCATTATAAATAGTTCTGACCCTCAGAAAGGATGAGCAGCTGAAGAATGATCTCTCTTGTAACTATTTAAGGATTTATATTGATCCAGTTAGGTTTATTTGTGACCAGAGTAAGACAATGATTTATTTGTTAGTTGTTCTAGGTTTTTCTTGCCTTCATAGTTCATACTATTACGCTTAGATATGGATTCATTTTCAGCCTATCCCGGCATTGAGTTTAGGTCAAGTTATTTTCCCCCTTGAATGTGTCTAGTTTGCTTTTCTCCTTTGGTTTCCTTCTCCGGCTGACTAAACATGACGAGTGGAAATATGTCTAGTTCCATATTGATAGTAAGCTGATGCCGATAACCTTTTTCTTGCATGTTATGTCAAATAATGTTTGTGATTAAACATATAGCTTAATCATTCAGTAATAAAGAACATGCAGAGCTAAAGAAGAGATAGTCAGTCAGTTATATCTAGTCATCAGTGTGACCTATCTTCCTTCTCTTTCATATATACTATAGAGATAGCATTAGCTTATTGGAACCTTTCAGATTGGAAAAAAAGAGCCTTCAGGAATTAGGATTGGAAAAAGAGCCCTTAGGATTCTTTGAGAACAAATGTTTTGGTTTATTATTAAAGTTGCAAGTTATGTTATTTCAATTCCTAAGCCTAGATATACGTACTTCTTGAGCAGAACTTTAGGGGCTGTATTCAATTCAGATTTTTAAAGACTTTTTTTAAGTGACAGACTTTTGTAGAATTTGTGAGATTTTAATGACTTTTAAAGATTTTTTTAAAATGACTTTTATAGACTCCATGAAATAAGTAACACACTTTTATAAACTTTGTATCAAAACTGTGATAGACTTTTGTATACTTCTAATATATCTTGCAATTTATATTAATTGTTAATTAGCCCATGTGTACAACATCTCTCTTTTTTCGTGAATTAGAGTAAATCTCTTTATATTATTGTGGCATGAGATTTTATATATGTTGAAAGCGTTCATATTATTCTACTCATTTCATGATACATTTGGATACTTGGATACCAATAAAACTTTAGAAATTACAGACACAATACAAAAATTAAGCTCACTTTTCATCGAGTTATATATACTTTATACATATGCGTACGCTTTTTAGTAGGAATTTCATTTTTCACAAAATAATATGACATCATATATACAAATTAACACATCATATATTGTAAATTATTTTGTAAAAACATCATATATATATATAGTACATTTTAAACGAAAAGAAATTAACAATTAGTTATTAATTTGGTAAAAGGAAATTAACAATGATCATAATATATACTGTTTAAAGTGAAAATAATATATAGTATATATTGTTTAATGATCATAATATATGATATATAGTATATAGTGTTTGGATCATATTATTATTGTTAAACAGAATATATATACATCATATATACATACACATCATATATTGTTTATTATTTTTGCCAATTAGTGTTAAAGTATCTCAAAAATTAACAATAATTTTCTTCGTTTAAAATGTCAGAAAACTAAAAAAAAATACACATACACATTATATATTTTCTATTTTCATATATTATACTTGCATAATCTTTACAACTGAACAACTGATATGAGAGTTTCATGATCTCACATTTGTTGAACAAATCTCTTTCCTCTTTCTATTGGAAGCTTTCGAACGGCTACTTTTTCTCTCACCAATTCAGATTAGGTCTAGTTATTTGTTTACTTATTAATATATTCTCTTATTATAATAAATTCAATTATTTTTATGGCCCAAATTTTACCAAATTATTTATCCATCACATAATAATATTTATTAGTTCATATAAAATAAATAACTAGTTTGACCCAATAAAAGACAAAGTCCAATTAATAAGTAGTTCTATCCACCTTTGTTTTTATTTGGAAGTCTTTAGAAATCTTTAGAGATGAGGTAAGACTTTGGATATGGGTTGATAGTTATAATTCTTCTTTTAAAGTCCGTCAAAGTCTATCATTTGATAGAAAATTTTAAAATCTATGACTTTTTGAATACCCAAATACTTTTATAGACTTTATAAAAATCTTAATTCAATACCACCTAACTTTTAAAGACATTAAAAAAGTTGTAATTGAATACCACTAAACTTTTATAAATGGCTTGATTGAATACAACTAAAATTTTAAAATCTTTAAAAATGTTAATTGAATACCCCTAGTTACTTGTCAAAGAGTCCGTTGAGATTCTTTTAGTATGCTTTCAAGACACGTAGTCACATACAATCACCAAATCTTTTGGTTTTTTATTCAGGCCACAGTTTATGTTTTGATTAATAAGCCCAGATATACTTTCTCCTTAAACAGAACCTTAATTAATCTTTCTAATGGCTAATTAGTTCGTAAGTTCACCTTATGGTTCGATCTTTATAACAAGACATAGATCTTCCTTCAATAAATTAACCAGTAATTTTTATTTTTATCTTTATCAAAACCAGTTGTCATATAGGGAGAATACTTATTACTTGCTGCATGCAGAACATCAAAATTAGCAGTACCACACACTGTAACGTATGTTGCATGTTCTTATAAAGCATAACCAAGTAGAGGTCTTATTTTCCTGGGGGAGGGGGAAATCAAATCATATGCATAATGTTGTTAATTGTGTACCTTGCGACCACCTTGAACTTGTTTCATAGCAGGGAGAAGTTATTCGGTCAGGGCACTTCTGAATCCAGATTCAAGAATGTCATATTAATTGGTAGTTCAGGGAAGTGATAATCATTTGCTTCTATCTCTGAAAGAATTGTCTTATAATACTGAATGTAATTCAATACTTAGCAGTTGTGAATCATCTAGTAAGTTGTATCTGAGACCGCAAAACTTGCTCATGACAACCATTTATCTTCTCCTATTTCAATTGATTTGTGAAGGCCTGCAAATTCAGTTGCCACCATCTTTTAAAATGTCTTAATTTCATGAACTTGTGTAGTTTGTTCTTCTCGAGACTTGAGTTCTTTGCTGTTAGCTATGGTATTCTTAGGACTCGGCTGACTTCACACTGGATTGTCTTGCATAATTATATTTATTTTTATATTAATAATATTTATTTTTAACATTATATAAAGATGTAATAATTATGCAAGATGTAATAATTATATAATTATATAAAGATGTAATATAATTATATTTATTTTTATATTAATAATATTTACATCTTTATTACATCTTGCATAAGTATATAATTATATAAAGATGTAATATAATTATATTTATTTTTATATTAATAATATTTATTTTTAACATTATATTTGTAAGTCAAAATAAATTTTGTGCAATCTCTTTATATTTGATTAAAAAGTGATAAAGCATGAATTTGTTAAAAAAAAAAAAAATAGGCTTGTACAACTTGTAAATTTACTTTAATATTTTTTAAATATTTTAATATTTTAATATTTTGTGCAATCTCTTTATACCAAAGTGAAAAACTTACAAAATGGTTATCAGACTTTCGAAAATTGTTGCAATCCGCTTAAACAATAGGGTTTCATCCATGTTCCGCTTTGAAAATTTGATGTGTCGATGCAAAGGATGACATGGCGATGATCTGGGCAACAAAGCTTAATTGATGTGTATTTCCCATTTATAAAAGATGATCAAGAAAAACCAAGAGATCCAAGCTCGATATTTGGGGAAAATTTTTTAGGGTTCTTCTCATTCTTCCTTCTTCTCTCGCTTCACCAAAAAACCAAGAGATCGAACAACAAAAAAAAAAGAGCTCGATATTTGGGGAAAAAATTAGGTTCTTCTCTCATTCTTCCTTCTTCTCTTCATTCTTCCTTCTTCTTCTTCTTTTTCGCCAGTGTTTAATTAAAAGGATGAGCTCGCCTTTGGAGTGGAATTGTAAATGAAATCGGGAAGAAGATTGTAGTTCATGCAACAAAATGAATGGATTACACCGCACTTCCCAAGCTCTGTGTCACCGTGGAGCAATGGTGCAAATGTGGGAGGCAAAGAAAGATGGAACAAAATATCGAGGAAGGCGATTCATCATGTATTAATTATCTGCAAGATTTTGGAAAGATGTTTTTTTATTTCTTTTCATATGATCATGAATCGAAAATGGTCGGTGTGTGTTCACGTGTAATAGACGAGAGCTTATCATGGCTTCTTTAAATGGTACGATCCACCATTTCCTAACGAGCCAAAGATGTTATCAAGATTCGACATTAAAGTTGAAGATGAAAGCAGAGAGATGTCAAGTTAAATTGAAGAATGAAAATAGTGAGAAGACCAAGGATCGGAAAGAGTCATGTAACTTGATTCAAAGAAGCCATCGGAGAAGGAGGTTAAAAAGCTAAAGAAGATTATTGTCAAAGCTCAACAAAAGGAAAAATGTTTATGGTTTCTTTTAATTTGCTCATGGATGTTAGTCAGTCGGTGTTGTTGGGGTTAGAATTTGAATGAATGATGCTTTGTTTTAATGTATTAGTTAGGTTGAAGGTTTATTTCGATTGGTGTTTCAATGGATTTTGATGTTTGGTGTTGTTTGGTGTTTTAATGAATGCAGGATGTTGTTGTTTCAATGAATGAATAATGTTGCTGTTTCAATGAATGAATGATGTTCTGTTTTAATTAATGAATGATTTGCATGCTCGCTTTCGCCTTTCTAGTTTGTTGCTGTTTCAATGCTCTGTTTTTTGCAAATTAAGGAGGCTTTAACAGAGGCTGGTGGCAAGTATGCTAGGATTGTTTCAAGAAGTGAACAAGGTCACTCAGATTAATTAATTATGAATGAATGGTATAAACACTTGTGGGGACAATCCAACCATTTCAATGAAAATAACTACCATTAACAATATCCAAGATAAAAAAGGTCTATTACAAACTCCCATTAACAATATCCAATAAAAATAACAAAGGTCTTCCTCGACTACCATTAACAATATCCAAGATAAAAAGGTCTATTACAACTCCCATTAACAATATCCAATGAAAATAACAAAGGTCTTCCTCGACTACCATTAACAATATCAATCAGCATCCAGATTTGACATAACCAAGCACAAGCATAACCAAACACACCGTCCAAACTTGATGTTGCCCAAAAATCTTAAATATTAAACAAAGTTCTTAAATATTAAACAAAGTTCTTAATAATTAAACATCGATATCTCATGTTCCTACCGGCTTCCAACTTAATCTCTCATGTTCTCCAACCGACTTGACCGATTAACTGCTTCCATCAGGCTTGAAGTCAGTGGATTGTTGCTTTATGTAAGTTTGGTTCTATACATTCTCAGAGCAGGGAGGTGTATTTTCGCTGATCCATCTTGATATACGACTTACCGAGTTGGCATCTCAGATTTGACATAACCAAGCACAAGTATGGTTACATATGAAAAATGACAAATAAAAGTAAATGAAATACTTGCAATTTAAAAAGCTTTAACTCACAAAAACTAAGCCGAGTCAGGTCCATTCATATTATCTATAACACTCCCTCGTGACTAACATAAACACCATATCCTCGCCGGGTACTTTAGCTGCGGTCTTTATCCTCTTAACTTGCAACTTTGGTCGAGAAGTAAAGAAAGAGAAGTGTCAATTAGAGTTTAGTGAATTGATTGAGAAGTGTCAAGATAATCAAATTAATTGATATAACAATACCTTGTTTGAATTACCGATCGCACTATGTCGTCATCATATAATTATTTTTTGAAAACTGATGCAAAGGTAACTTTTCCTCTCGAATCGCCGCCACTACTTGCCCTCGATACAAAGAGAAACAATAATATTTAACTCGTAAACAAAAACGCGGAAGTAAAAATAATGTAACATGCTATAATACTTACATCGCTTTGGATCAAGTTCATCTGTTTCACATCACGGCGTGATGCTTACCTTATCAGGCCTCTCGTCTGCTACATTTTGAGCAATGCATTTTCCTTCCTTCCTCATATCCTCAGTAGGATTTTTTGGATTCTCCCATCCTTCTTTCCTTCTCATGTTCTTAGGTCTTCCTCGACTTTATTGCATATCGAGGAGGTAACATCTTCCTCAAAACTTGTTTCACCCCAAAACCGCTTATAACCTCTAACATGTGTGTGTAGGCTTTTAGGTATGTTTCCTTCTTGTACTAATGAGCAAGATAAGTTTCGTGTTCTTCCTCCCTAAATATATTGTCAAATTGCATGAGCACATGGAATCCTCACAAATCCCACTTTCTCGCAAGTGTATGCCTTCCGTCAATGTTAACAACATACGTGTCTCCTCTCATCTTAACCTCAAACCCGATTCCCCCACCCCATATAAATCAACAATTCCCAGACTCATCAATAGCTTTATCAAGCTTTTTTCCCGATCCTAGGACATATACTATCACCGACTTCTTCATCAGATCCTTTTAGTGTGGAGCCTAATCATAACTTGCTCCTTATTTCTTCTAACATATCAATACAATTCATCCATCTTGCTTTCACAATCCAAGCGCTAAAGCATTCTCGATATGTTATTCTCCACCACATCCGATTTGCATACATACCTTAAAAAAGCCTTGCTCCATACCTTAGGATTTAGTTCTTGAAGTTTATCATGTGCATCCTTGTTGAGTCTATTCACCTCTTTCATGTTTTTCTTGAACTCCTGGCTTCATATGTTGACAATGATGTCGCCTAAAAAGCCTTCCTTAATGCTAAGAATGAGAACTTTTTTCCGAATTTCATGTATACGTGTTCTTGAACAATTCCTATGTTCAAAGAAAAGGAAGAAGTTCATCGATAAAGAACTTTAACCCTTTTTGTTGATCACCGACCACCGCCCACCTGCACTCCATCACCTCCCTCCGTGTCTTCAACCAACAATTTTAGAAACCATCTCCAACTATCTGTTTTCGGGCCCCACAATAGCCCATGCAATAAGATACATTTGATTGTTCCCATCTCTACCCACTACCGAGATCATCTTGTCCCCAAACAAAGAATCTTAAGGAAACATCCATCTAGGCCAATTATGGGTCTACATCCCTCAAGCCAACCCCTTTTCAAAGCATGAAGACATACATAGAACCTCTCGCAAGTAAGTGCGATCCGTAGGATTGCTTTCTATGTGGAAGAACATCAATCAGATTGTTCTTGTTGACTTGATCAATTCAAAGGGCATAATCCCAAATTTTTTCATAAGTGTTCCACTAATAAATCTCATACATCGCTTAAAGCCCCGCTTCTAATCCTAGAACATTTGCAAAGAGTAATGTCCAACCAAACTTCCTCTCGATCTCATCTTGCATGTCTTTTAACTTCCAATCGAGGATTTTTTCTAATTCATCATAAAACTCAAATGCCATGAATTTGACCGATCCCTTCCTCGCTTTTGAAAGCCCCGCCACAAGTATGTTTTTTCCGGTATGTCTTAACTCGCAGCAGTTGTCTCGTAGGAGCCATCCATTCCGCTTACAAACAACTTCCAATGACATTTTGGATTTTACACTTGTCAAACTTTTTCCCAAAGATTTCTAAGGTACCTTACATCTTTTCCTTTTCCCAAACAATATCCTCTAATAGCCTCTCTCAATTCACGAGGTCCACTAAACATCATTCCAACACGTAAGTCAATATCTTCCTCTCGTCGTCAGGTCAAATGTTATCATTACTCTTTCCACATTCTTTTTCCTACTTAGCCTATCCGGGTCGATCTACTTCTTCAAAGATCTTCACTCTCTTCATCCATGACCTCAACCGATCCGAATCTTCATATTCACTAGTGACCACCCTTATCAAGATTATCTCAGATCTCTTCCATCATCATCGAATTTGCAAATACCGTTGTCATTTAACATCATCCCGTGTACCTGAGTGTAGATAAGTCTCATCTTCCTGTGTACTTGTCTGTACATTAGTCTCATTTTCAGCCCTCCTTTTCTCCCACCTCTTGCAACTCAATACCACCAAAGATCATCGATCTCCAACCTCTTTCATTTGTTTAGTATACTCCTTAAATTTTGATCTTGCATTTTGTACTCTTCATCACCGCTTAATTGTTCATCATCACCACCAAGTCAAGATCGTAGTCCTCGTAACTTTCATCACTAGTGAAGTCACCATCCACAGCATTGTTCCCCTCAGGATTCACCCCATTGTTCTCCTCATTTTCATTTTCTTCGAGCTTACTAAGTAGATCAAGGTTCTTCAGATAATCAGGGTGATCCTCGTCAAGTTTATGATCCACAAAAACTTCTACACCATATCTTTTGCGTAAGCTTTAATTAAATCTCTAATCGAATCATCATCATGAATTAATCTAAACCCTTCACCATATTTAAAGAAAACCGTAGAGAGAGTATGGTACCTTAACATATGAGCCATTTGTTCATTTATACGCAGTAGTGCACAAGAAATCGTGATCACTAGGACAACCTTTTTCAACCCTCCTACATAAGGTTCTTCGTGGGCTCAAGGACAAACTCTCCACCATAGTGCACAATTAATGAAATCATATCTCACACACAGAAAAAACAAAAAATAACATAGACTAAGCAATGAATAAAGATACAGAGCACAAAGAGCACAAGAGAGCACAAGAGGTGTTCTTATTTGTAGATTCAACACATATCATTAATTCAACACCAAGAGAATAAATTTTGGGAAAACGACCACAAACATCCAACAAGGTGGGCATTAACCACATAAAGTAAGCATAAACAAAGATTAAGTTCAAAATCTAGGGCACTAACAAATCTTTTAACACTCAAATAAGGGTTTGGGTGCTTACTTAAAATGGAACACATAGAATCAAAAATAAGGGTTTGAGTGCTAACTTTTGTTGTCGAACAAATTTGGGGATATATAAATCGGGCAATCGACCGTAAGGCTTGAATCTCTCAAATCTCCTGGATGAGATCGACTTCAAGCTCTTCTCTCTCTCTCAGATTGTCTCTCGCTTAATCTTTCTCCCTAACCCTTATGTCACGTGAGAAGTATTATTCCCTCAATACCGATGTGTCTAAGGCCATATACATATTATTATCCACGCTACCGAGGAAGCCACATCGAATTTTTTCATCTACTACGTTAGTCAATTTTAACGATTATTTCAAAATTGTAAAGTACAAGCACCAGATCTCAATAATTTTCGAAAGACAATAACCATTTTGTAAGTTTTTTCACTTTGGGTACCAACTTGTAGTCGGGTCCCAAGAAGACAGTGTACCAAAAATGTATTTATCCCTATTAATATATCTCAATCTCACTTTTCTATATATATATATATGATGATGATGATGATGATGATGATGATGATCTAACAGGCACCACTTCTGGAAATGGCATGGCTGTATTAGGCAATAATGACCAGAGAAAAAAACTTTAGACAAGTGGAATTAATTTTATATGTTTTTTCCCCTAACACGCGTTGGCTTAAGCCTTAAGTAGCATTTGATAACCAGATATAGGGTTATCCAGTGGTGGACTGGAGACTAGTGGAACATTGCTTTCTGCAGTTCCTCAGTGCACCTGCATATTACTTAATATATTATGTTCCCTTTTATGTACAGTTATAATAACAGCCATTACAACTAGGATTATTTGGTATGAACATTGGACAAAATTTAAATAGTCTGGCTAATCTTACATTTGAATTGAGGGAATAAAATAGATGAATAGATGAGATAAAATTAGTGTATTTGACGATAAGTTTGGAGGATAAACATTCCAATGGAATGAATATGGAATGAAAATTCGTTCTATCACTTCGCTTTTTTATTCCGTGGAATAAAATTCATTTTAATGGAATGGAATGTGTATATGTGATAATTTTGTCATTATAAAACAATACTCATCACCACCAATAACTAAACATACACTTAAAATACCTTAAAATCATTCCATTCTTTATCTATTTTATTCATTCAATCCAATCTAAACGTAGTATAAAAGTTATCGGGAAGGAAAATTTCACCCCATGTTCCACGCGATTGTCATGTTTGGGAAGAATATTAGAAAATAATATTTTCTTTTCTATATTACTTTTTTGATGCTGAAATATAATTCGGAAGACATTACATTAAATTTAAATATGACACTCCGAACGGTCCTTAGAGTACTATTTTTTGGGAATATGGTGAGGTATTCGCATATGGCATCCCCCATTGATGAATAAAACATGGCCAAAAAATAAAACAAAATGCCCTTAGGATTAGTATTAAATAACTTATAAGGTGCAACTTAAACAAATAAGTAGTCTAATCAGCTTCCTAATATATGAGAAATACTTTCAAGTCTCAACCTGATTTCTATATTTGCTCTATAGCTATTTACTAATGAAAATATCTGTTGGTCTGCCAGTAATGCTTTGACACTAACATCTCTGTACACAAATAGGGTAATAATGCAGTTAATATTATAATCCCAGAGCTGCATGATTGTTATTGTAATACCCCCATCGAAAGATGTGTGAAAAATTTGTTTGGAATTAAGAATCATCAATAAGACTTTCTGATCAAGCGGCATTTTGGGTGAAATATGTGGTGTATTTCAAAGTTTTCCAAGAAGATACTATTAATTGGTTCAGTGGTTTAAGACTTTATTTGGATAAATTTGATTCAATTTGACCCGAGATTTGTTTTGGAATATGGTATTAGAGCCGACCTAGCTGTGGTGGGCTAAGATTTCAGTTATATACTTATATTTTTTTAATCATGAATGTGTATAAATAGGTGCCTAACTCTGATCTTGTTTCAGTAGTGTTTGTTGTAGCGCATCTAGATTTGAACATTACAGATATGGTGATTGGTGTATTTATTTCTGTCATTTCCTTAACTTTTATATCAGCATTTGATGCTTGCCCGAAATGTGGCACCATGAATGTACCATACCCTCTTAGTACCAATGATAACTGTGGAAACCCCCGATACAAGGTTTACTGCAACAATGGCGTTTTAGAGTTGTTATCAGCTGAAGGCTTTTACTACAAAATCCTCAGCATTAACCCGAGCTCGTCTAAACTCATTATAAGTCCACCCCCGATACAGAAATCCACGTGTCAGTCTTCCGATCTTTCCCTAGGAGGCTTAAAGCTCGATGTGAACTCTCCCTTTAACATTTCCTCGCATAATACTGTCATGTTATTCAACTGTTCTGAAAACATTATGTTGTCTCCTTTGAACTGCTCTTCGAACAGCCTTTGTAGGCAGTTTGAAGAGAAAGTTGTGGAGGGAAATGGATGTAGAAATACGCTTTGTTGCAGTTTCTTGAAAGATGCATCCATGACTTCACATAGGATTCGAGTTAGGATTGGTGGCTGCACTGCTTATACTTCAGTGGTGGATTTGAGGCCGGGGGAGCCAGTTGGTTCGTGGAACTATGGCATTGAGCTGCAATGGGTGCCTCCTTTCGGAGACTGATTCATTTGTCCATTTGTCTAATGGTTTAATTTTAATATGTTTGCTGTCTTGTGAAGGGCTTCTTTTGCCTCTCACAATGTCAATCCATCTGTCAGTGTAACTTGTGTCTTTAATTTCTTTCATTATAATGTTAACCTTATAAGACTTTCATTGTTCTGCCGATGGGTCATGCCACTTATTGCATTGCATGGAAACTACATATTAAAGGGAGGGAGAGCACGTACGGTGCCCTCGGCGTGGTGCAGTTGTATAGGGTTGTTGCTGAAAACGAAAACAAAGTTGCATGCATGGAGTACGATACGGTGGTTAAACGAATAAGATTCTCTAGTGCATTTGAATTCCAAAAGTCTCGTGTTAAACATAAAATAAATTGGAAAAAAAAAGAAAATAAAGAGAGAGATCAGAAATTAACTTTTAATGAAACTTTTGTTAGTCCAAATATACCTTCAAATTAACAAACAAAAGTTAAAACTTTAAAATTTTGTTTTGGTAGGATGATTATTTACATTTGTTTTTCTTTAAACTTCCAACCAAAAGGAACCATGTCCCTTTCTTCCCTCATTATTTTACGAGTGCCCAACTAATTCAAGGTGGAGGGGGAAAATAGGAAGAGTAGTGGAAATAGGGTCTAGGAGGTTCTGAATCATCAACTATCTTTCAAATACTACTCTTAAGTTGAATAAAGGGAAAAGGGGACAGGTTGAAAAGTGAAAACAATGGGAGTAAGGGGTTGTTTGTTTAGGATTGAATAGTTGAATCGATTACCTCGTCAAGCGTTTGTTTTGAGGAAAAAAAATCGTTCGAACCAATGGTCGAATCGGTCGCCCATTCTGCATTTATTTGAATCGAATGGTTTAGTGTCATTTTTTTTTTGAATCGAATTTGAATAAAAGTTATATATATATATATATACAATATTAACTATTATATTAAATAATATTAAATAAATTTACAATAATTTTGAATTTTTTTTAAAGGAGTAAAATAATAAAAATATGTTATTCAGATGTTTCAGACATGTCAATTGTCAAACAACTTTTTTTATTCAGATTCATTTAGTTTTTATCAAACACCCCTTAAATTCTCCTAGTGCTCGGCAATGATTTTTTTTTTTTTTTTTGACAAAACTCTGAAATAAGAACAGTGAATAATTCTCATTTATAATAAGTGAATCGAATTACAAAAACACTAGAATTCTCCCGTCCTAAATTGAAACTCGAAACTCAAAAATATATATATTTCTAAAAAATAGACAAAAATATACAGATTTGCATAGTTCTTCAATACGAGTAACGAAAAGAAGGTCGTCGTAATAACCTCACACCCAAATCTGAATAGATTTGTCTTCACCAATTAATACCAATCAAACTTCCTCCACGAAAAGATCTTCTATGAAAATCTCAAACTAGCCGAAGAAATGTTCCATAAATCTAAAAAAAAGGGTCCAAACTAGGAGAAATAAAACTCCATAAAAAGATAATAGAAACTTGGGATAGTGTAGATTAGAGACCCTCCCATATTTAAAAATATGGAGGCTAGGTGTTTTGTAGAGAGAGAGGAGAGGAGAGGAGAGAGAGATGATTATTAAAAACTAGGCAATGAATTTTGAAAGGGAAGGAATTGTCTAGGTTCATCTATTACTATATTTAACAAATTAAGTAATTGAATATTTTATCCAAATTAATTAAAGTTAGTCCCGAGTCATCACTTCAATTTTATCCAAACATGACAGTGTTTGTCATGTTTATAATTATACCAAAATTTTCTTATCTTTTGTTGTATTATCCCAAGAGTGTACGTACATGAACAACTCTTCAATTTTGATATATACATAGCTCTTCAATTTTCATGTTCAATGTATTATTACCATTTATATTATACTATTTATATTCAAATTATAATTATAATGCATACATCACAATTTTAAATCATATTATCGATACTAACCCCCGTCTAGTGGCAACAGGTCTTTTACTAATCTTAGACTAAATCCCCCTAATAATAACAATTTATCATTAACTTTTTTTCTTTTCTTTCTAATTTCTGGACAATTGAACTTGGAGTCCAAGTATTTGCATAAAAAGGTTTGCCTGCATCATCCTCAACCTCTCATACATTCAGAAGCTAACACCATGTTTATGAGTTTTGAACGAAAAAGAAAAGAGCGAAAAACTTTAATTAGGATAGAAAATAAAGGGATAGAAAACTCACAAGTTATGTTTATGGAGAAAAAGGAAATAAAATTTAACTTTTACATTTCGAAGACCATTTTACCCTTTTATTAAAAAAAATAGTTTTAGTAATGTACTTGTAATTTTAGTTGAATTTTAAAAAAGTGCTTTGTTGTGGGTGAATGCTTATTTTTTATATCACACCACACCACACCCCCTGCACAAGTTTGGAAAGGTAAACAAATAAATATTACCAATCTTATTTCCCTTTAGAGTTTCTCTTATCTGTTTATTTTTATTGCTTTCTTGCCAGGTATAACATCATCAAAATAATTGTTCTAGAACTGGACAAGAATTGGCACTTACATAGAAGTATGGCAGTAAACAAGCCGAGCTGAACTTTGACTTGCCAAGCTCGTTTAGAAATTAAACGAACCAACCAAACTTTAAAGCCTAAACTCATATATACATATATATATATATGTTGAAAATGAAGGTCGGAAACAAATCAAAGAAGAGCACAATGGAATACTGAGTTAAAATGAGAAGGAAGCAGACAATTGTAGTCATCTCCATCTATCTGCCCAGTCCCAAATAATCAAACAAACCAAAATCCATCACATTCTCATTCTCATTCTCGTTCAGAAATACATGTGCATATATCAACTTTTTCTTTACAACTACATGTGCATATAGACTTTTCTTTACAAGAACATGTATGTGCAGACAGAAACTAATATAGGAACTACAACATCTGGGTGCCAGGAACTATCTTCTCTCTTTGCTTTCATCAATCCACAGCTTAAGTAATCCATCTACTTGCAATATATAAAATAAAATTGCCCGAGAAGAGCCAATAACAAAATAATCCAAAAACAGAAATATTGGTAACTGCTTCCTTTTTAAGAATCAAGTGATCGGGCTTCAGAGACGAAAGCAAAAAGAAGTAAACATGGAACACTAGCAGATACCGCTTAACAATCACTAATATTTTACTTATATATTCAAGCTGATAGCATATCTGTTCTTTGGTCAGTCAGTCCAACAGCCGTGCACAAATCAGAATTAAAACAAACTTAACCGATCTCCAAACACCTACCAACTCTCTCTATCTCTACTTCATATCTTTTACACATCTATAACGATAACACCGTAAATGAAACCAAACATGCTCACACTGCTAGAGAAAAAATTATATCAATATATACTATATTACCGGATTATACTGTCACTGTCTGTCTGGTTGCACTTTTTCCTTCCATGGCATCTTTCTTTTTTCGACAGGTGGTGCAAAGGAAGGGGCCTTCCCATGGCTTTGAAGCAGGTGAGAAGAATGGCCCAGAGTTAACAGACAGACCATCACTTGGTGGCTGATCCACTTGGCAAATTGCACATCTAAAAAGCCCAGAGCTTGAGTCCAAAGAGAAGTCCTTACCTAGCCTGCAATTTGAATTAAACAAAAGTTAGGTACACATCAAAGGAGAGACCTTTTGCTTCTATAGGAATGGGAATATATGCTCTCAGTCAAAGGTAGAACTTAGAAGTGTAGTAGAGCAGATAAGAGTTCATTGCAGTGCCCACAAAATAACAAACACCATCACATACTATTTGATGATGATGATTACAACAAGTATGGCAACAGCTGGAAGAACTACAACTAACTATTAAACTCGGTCAAAGGTAGAAATGTTAGAGAATGCTGTTGTAATCTATTAAGCTCAACAAATGATGACATACCTCTCGGCAAGCATTGCAGAACCCTCTTCAAACAACTCCTCCACAACCCCAACAGCAGAAAGCTTATTTGCTGCTTTGTTCATTGAATTCAGGGATTTCTTCCTGAATATAAATGAAGTAAGCAAATTTTGTTTCTTTCTAGGTGTTGGAGGTAAGACAGGATAATCATAAGGAATAATATCGACAACCAGGCAGGTGGTGTCATCTTTCAGGCCTCTTGACCTGAGAGCCTCCTAAAATGTGAACATACAAAATAAGTAAAAAGAACGAGATCTGTTACAAGCAATAAACAGAATAACTGAGGAGTTAATGCTAGTCCTCACCTTAACAACCAGCTTTGCAGCAAGCTCAGCAGGTAATCCCCGGCAAGCTTGAGCAGCCATATCAGATGATAAGGCGTCCCAGATACCATCGGAAGCAATTATAAGTCTTCCCCCAGCGTTTGAAAGCTAAATCAATTCATGGAATTTACTTATGTTCAACTGTATTATCACAATAGTCAAGAAACCCATTTCAACCAAAATATATACACACCTTCACTTGCTTAACGTGAGGTACTGGGACAATGAACTCCCCAACATCTGTGTCACCTATTGACCTCGAAAGGCACAATCCACCAGGCCAGCAGCGGAGTGGACCAACCTATTAATCAAAATTTTAAGCCCAGAAAAATATAAGCCTTTCAACTACTTTTTTGCTAGGAGCATGCAGGTGAAAGAAATTATTACCTCATTTCCACCAAAAACATTAAGCCGTCCCACTTCGCCTCCGCTTGCAGTGACACGCTCCCTCTCTTCCACATTCTCTTCCAGCCTATGATCAACTGTCAACAGAACAACAACACCACCTTGTGTATCCACTATGCATCGAGAATCTCCAACAGAAGCAACAATCACAGTCCATCCATCAATCACCACAAACGTAACCGTCGTACCAGATGTCTCTCCTATCATTTGTATCAGAGAACAATGATAAGGACTTGTAATACAGATAAAAGAAATCCCCGATAAGGAATTCTTAATGGGTACGAAAACAGACAAAGTAGGTACATGCCTTTCTGCTGAAACTCTATGTCAGTCTTTACAAATCCAGTAACTAATGCCCGTGGAAGAGCTTGCAGCCACTCTTCTCTACTAATTCCTTGAGGAATTGCACTCAATACATTATTCAGTAAATTCTCCTTTGCAAATATGGCAGCAGATATACCATTATGCCCATCAAAAATCTACCAACAAGAAGCCGAATTAGCATTCCAATAATTTCTACAATCAATGCAGCTATCACGATAATCAAAAGAACGAGCTTAATATAACCATCTAAGATAGTACAATCAATTACCGCGAAAACCGAGAAAGATGTCGACGGATTGCCCAAAATCCTTTGGCAGTCGAGCTTAATCAAAAAATAAATCTTCCCCTTTCTTCGCCAGAGCAGCCTGTCCGTACTTAATAGTGGGTTTCTCCACACCACTGTTCCTCAACTCACGACCAAGCAAAGTCCCAAGTGGAACAAGAGGCGGTTTTGTTTTCATATTTGAAACTTCACTCTGGCTCATCTTACTCTATCATCTCCTTAACCGTAGTTTCAAACCCTTAAACTCACACAAAGGCAAAGGAAAAACAAATCAATTTCACTTTATTAACAGTTCACACAGATTTAGCAACTGATCTAAATCTCTCTTCATGAAATTTACACTCCACTACAATGACTAATGACATGAAATCAAAAAACTGACCGAACAAAATCACAAATCAAAAAACAATTAATAAAATGCATCTATGATACACAAATTGTTAGACACATTATAAGTGAACACGAAATATACTTACAATGAAGACATTCAGAGGAATCCAACAGATCGAGAAGAGCTAGTAGTACATTGGACAAAGCTCAAAACTCTACACTGGATTCTTCAATTTTTGGAAGAAATCCAGCTCTCGATTGTTGACAAAACCCTAGAGAGAGAAAGATTTACAGGATATTCGAGCTGTTCGTGTCATTTGATTGGGAGTAAAGTCGAGAGAGGAAGGGACATTTATGTCCTAAATTCTAGCTTAATGACTACAAGAAACTAAGTGAAGTGGATAAGAAATGACGGAATAGTCCTCCATAAAAAATTTATTTTGCATATGAGTGCACAATAACAGATCGAATGGTGTTGAAAACATCATACTCCCTCCGTTCTTTAATATAAAGATCTGCTTTTGTATACGCCAATGTTAATTTAAAGAAATAATTGAAAAACATTAATTATATTATCAATTATACATAATACTCTTCACCTTACTTATCTCATAAATAGGGATCAAAAAATTAGGTAGAGTAATAAGGGATAATTTGGGAAAATAGTGATCAATTCTCCTAGATAATCACAAAATGACAAATAATTAGGAATAACAAAAAAAATCTAAAACGACCTACATATAAGAATGGAGGGAGTAATAAATTAATAAATAAATAAAATGCCTATAATTACATGATCGGAAAAGCAAAAATTACATGGGCTTTTGTGTCTTTATTAATTAGTTTAATTAAGTTAAGGTCAAAGTAGGTGTGTAAGCTAAGTCGAACCGAGTTGCTTATTGCTCTACTCGAGATCGATTTGAAAATATGATCTAAAATTTGAATTTGAAATTCATCCGAGTTTAATTTGATTCATACTCATTTTTTATTTAATGATATACGAGTCGTAAGTTATTTTTAAATGGACTGAATTTAGTTTGTTTGGGTTTTCCTTGTAATGGTTTTCTGAGTATGATATTATTTTGGGCCTCTAAAAGACATCA
The DNA here is from genome assembly GCA_020205615.1 of Panax quinquefolius. Lineage (NCBI taxonomy): Eukaryota > Viridiplantae > Streptophyta > Magnoliopsida > Apiales > Araliaceae > Panax > Panax quinquefolius. The sequence continues at coordinate 13,194,077 of CM035166.1, read as the reverse complement.
GTCTTATTTTGGGCCTTGGAGATATCAGTGTTATCCTTTATATCATTTTGTTGGATATTATTCTCTCAGTTTATTATGGGGTCTTTTATATAAGTATACAACAAATAGAAAGAAATTATAAGAAAAGTGCATCAACTAAATAATTATATTAACAGTGCAATAATGTATAATAATATCAACAATAGTGCAAAACAAGTCATTGTATCCAATCCAACAAAAATACAAATTCCTTAATTTAAGGAGAAAACTACTCCACTAAATTTGGCAGTTACCAAATAACCAAAAAATTCAAAAATCACATCTCAAATTTATGAAACCAACGAAGAACAAAAAGGAAACTTCATAGATGATTTTCTTCGTCCTCAACCGATTCACCATTATCATTTTCTCTCTCTTCGTCCTACTCTTGAACCTTCTCTCCTCCGACCTCATTTCTCTACTACAACCATGTCCACGTTTATACCAAGGTAACCAATAAAAAATAGAACACTGCATAGAAAAGAGAGAGAGATAAGAGAGTGATGTGTAATGTAATATTGATAAGCGATAACCAAACATTCGTACCAAGGTAACCAAACATTTATACCAATGTAACCAAACCTTTATACCAAGGTAACCAAATCTACATTGTAAGACCCCAGTTTTTATAAATAAAGATGAATTTTCTATAAATATTATTTTTGAATATTATGGAATAATTTGATATAATGTTATAGTTGTGGGTAATATTTATAAATTTTGCAAAGTATGCAAGTGGTTATATTATATTCGATTGGTTTTAATATTCTTGCTTAGCGGAATATTCAGATAACTACTCAATCATTGGTGGACCCTACAATGTAATTATTGTCGGGTTGAAAAAACGACAAAATATGTTATTGAAATAACTACGGAAGTTTTACCGATTGATCTTGTTGAACTACTCTCAGTAGTAAAAGTACGAATACATGTGGTTGCATAGTAGCACACCTGGTATTGATTATCGATGCTTATGTGAGAAGTCACTTAGTTTGATTCCATTATCATTTATTAATAATATGAATTATTATAATGATAATGACGTTTTGTTTTATTCAGTATTATTAACGTAATAAAATGTAAACATCTTTTATATAAAATGTAATACTTTTATTTAAAGTTATTTTATAAATAAAATATATTATATTTTATTATGCATAATGTTTTGCGTAGTAAGTTTTGCGTAGTATTTGCATAGTAAAATGTTTTATATAAATAGAATATATTATATTTTATTTAAAAGATTTTGCTTTAAATATGGATAGTCGATTAAAAGTAAATCAATCTGGACCGCTCATGGATTAATTCTTATGCATTCCATTTTCCTATAAATAAGCTCATTCCTTCATTATTTTCTTACGAATTCATTGAAACTCTGTAGAGAGAAATTATAGAGAGAAGTTATAGAGAGAAAGTTATAGAAAGAAGAAGAGTATTCTCGCTACTTCACTACTTCTATATTCAGGTTCTTTTACTGTGAGGTGTTATTCTTTCTTCTTGAAGAGAACTTCATTATTCCATTCACTATTATTCTCGTTGGAATAACTCCGTAAAAGTGGCATACCCTATACATAACTCAGATATCGCCAGATACCCTATACTTGGTGAAATCCTTATGTTATTCCATCGCTTATTATTCTGGCTGAATAACTCAGATACGCTGTGAATTTACCTATACTTGGTGACATTCTTCTATTATCCTCGTTGGAACATCCTGCTCATGTGTTTTACAATTTGACCGGTTCCGCTCTTTATTATTATTCTGCTGAACATCCTCGTCATGTGTTTTACACCCACCGGGTTCCGCTCTTTATCATTCTCATTGGAATATCCTATCCGTGTGTTTTACACCGATCCGTTCCATCTTTATTATTATTCATTGGAACATCCGCTTGCGGTGTGAATTTCACCGACCGGGTTCCGTTATTATTATTCTGTTGAATAACCGCCTATGCGGGCACCGCATGCACGGTGATTTCTTTTGTTATTCCATTCTTTATTATACCCAAATGGTTAAAACTTTGACTTCTATACTCCATGAAATTAGTAGAATATCCTTGATATTTGCGTTTCATCCAGTATCTTTTCATGGAAATATTCTTCTGATCATTCTTGAATTTTACTCTACAAAGAAGTATCATGTTGACAGTTTGACGTTAAAAATTCCTGGATAAAATAATTCTTGAACTTGTTTTATTGAATTCTTATATCATTGTCATCATCCTCATTTTTTATATTTTTTTAAAGTCATCTGTGGCCTGTAGAGCATGGATGGACTTGGTATGATTATGACCAGGGATTATTCGGTGTAATCATGACCGTAATGTTACAAATGATGTGGTAAAAGAAAAAAATCCTCAGTGGCCGTAGTGCATCGATGGACGATTGTTGGCATGATCACGACCATTAATGAATACACAACTATTCTCGGCCAGAAGTGCGGTGAATAATTGTGATCGTGATACTAAAGAATATCCTCGGCCGTAGTGCGTAAGTGATTCGATGATGTGGATTATTTATTAAAGTGAGTCTCAAATATAACAAATGAAAAACCTTTTAAAATCATAAAAGATAGTAGATTTTATTTTCTACTTGACTCTTTTAATGGATTGCATATTCACCGCAGCTTAAACCGGTTGGTTTATCATTGTATTTTATCGCTTTAACATTGTTGAAGACTATTGATAATTTATTTTGCATTATCTTAGTCATAATATTTCTTCTTTAGCTAGTTGAGCTCACCCTTTCTTTCACTTTATTCTCTTCGTGAAATGAGAATATAAATGGACGACGAGTCCTGGAAACGAGTGATGGTCCTCAAGATAGCTTTAGTAGTCCTCACTATTCTGTGAAATAGTGTGATAATAATTGTAATGAGGACTTTTTGTTTGAGTTTGTATAATATCTAGTAGATTTATATTTGTATTTAAACTCACGCTTTATGTCGTATTGCATACGGCATGCTTATGTTAATAAGTTGTATTTAAATTACGCACCATGTAATCAAGTGCGACCCAAGATGGGTGATGTATACCTAATTTTGGGGCGTCAACAGGTATCGAGCTAAGGGATATGATCCTGCTAAGATGTGAGAAAAGTACTAGGAGGGGAGAGACGGAATACCTTCGCTAGTATGACCTACCTAAGTTTTTTGTCTATTTTATTGGTCGGTCGAAATATAAAGATAATTGTTAAATGTCAATTAATCTTTTGTTTTGTGGCGATATCTCTCAAAATGACATCCGAGAATGTTGAGAATAAGAATGGAGCACAAAGCGATCGTTGATTCACCACATATCAATAATCGTGATAATGTGCATCGTGAAGGCGATAATCCTCATGCAAAACAACAACACCGACCAAATGATGAATGATCAAATGTTCGTGAGGCTTTATGCAATTTATGCAACAAAGAAAGCGAGAGCGACTCTCGCCCAAAACGTAGGTGGAAACACGGAAAACTCTCGGTGGTCACCGCTAAACAATTCAAGGAGCTGGGACCACCGGAGTTTAAGGGAGAGCCAAAACCACTTCCGCGGAAGCATGGATAAAGCAGATTACCAAGATATTTGATATCTTGGGATGCTCCGAGGAGCAAAGGTTCCCTTTCACGCTTTTATGTTGTTGCTTGGAGAGGCGATTCTTGGTGGGAATCGGTAAAACGTACTCAACTTCATTGTCTTCAAGATATCTTGGGAGAAGTTCCAGAGTCGCTTCAACGACAAATACTTTCCCGAAAGTATTCGCCACACGAAGGAGGTGGAGTTTATCAAGTTGAACAAAACAATATGACCAGGTCGCAATACGAGGCAAAATTTGCGAGTTATCACGGTTCATGTCCCACTTGTGGATAATGAAGAGAGAATGGCGCGAATGTTTTTAAGAGGTTTGAAGTCGAGATACGCCAACATCTTATTTCTCAAAACCGTGTTTGTATTCGGATGTTGTAAATAGGGCTCGATTAGTGGAGCGCGATAACGAGTCAACGCAACTAAAAGAGAGCGGTAAGCAGTTAGTTATAATACCAAATGAGAGTAGTCATCGAAGCGGTGACAACAAGCGTGGAGGGAATCAACAGGCGAGATATGGTAACCACTTTGGGTAATCGTACAAAAAACAATAAGAATGGACATTTCAAGAAACGGAGATTCAACAATGATGGAAAGACGCGTCGGCACCAAAGACCCGTTGTTAAGGAAGGAGAAAGACCACCTATCATATGCTTCAAATGCGAGAAAGAGGGACACATCGGTCCGAATCGCGTGCCGCCGCCCAAAGCATGTTATAATTGTGGAAGAGAAGGTCACTTAGCTCGATTTTGTCGTTTCTATCAAGACAAATTCAACTAGGATGGAGGCACCAAAGGTCAGTCCCGAAAAAGTCAAAACCAAGAGTGTAAGGGAGAGCGTTTGTTGTGACCTCCCAGAGAGCAAGGAACCCGAATGAGGTCATCACGGGTAAGCTTATCATAAACTCTAATGAAGTCTACACTTTATTTGATAATTTGTTCTACCCATTCTTTTATTTCTCTCTACTTGCGCTCATCGATTAAATTTGACTCGGGAGAAATTAGACTTTGACTTATCTCATGGAAACTCCGTTGGGAGAAACCTTCATTACATCCACTCGCTTATAAGTCTTGTTTGGTTCAAATCGGTACCCTCACATTACCTGTCGATCTTATTTCATTAAAAATACTTGCATTTGACGTGATTCTAAGGATTGATTGGTTAACTACTTATCATGCAAAATTGATTGTTTTCGTAAGGTTGTTAGCTTTCATATTCCTAATCAACCTATTATGCGAATTCAAACGACCAAACCATTAAAATCAATCAATCACGGTCATCTCAAGCCATAAAGCTATTCGTTTATTGAAAAATGGATGTCAAGCTTTCTTAGCTCATGTCACGATTTAAACAAAAATACGCCGCTTTTGAGCGATATTTCTATTGTTAATAAATTTCCCGACGTATTCCCCGAAGAACTTCCTGGCCTACCCCCAGAGCGTGAAATTGAATTTTGTATCGACCTTGAACCTGGTACAAAACCTATTTTCAAAGCCCCATATCGAGCTGTTCGTGTCATTTGATTGGGAGTAAAGTCGAGAGAGGAAGGGACATTTATGTCCTAAATTCTAGCTTAATGACTACAAGAAACTAAGTGAAGTGGATAAGAAATGACGGAATAGTCCTCCATAAAAAATTTATTTTGCATATGAGTGCACAATAACAGATCGAATGGTGTTGAAAACATCATACTCCCTCCGTTCCTTAATATAGGTCGTTTTAGACATGTGCACAAGAATTAAAGAAATAATTGAAAAACATTAACTATATTATCAATTGTCTATAATACTCTTCACCTTACTTATCTCATAAATAGGGATCAAAAAATTAGGTAGAGTAATAAGGGATAATTTGGGAAAAATAGTGATCAATTCTCCTAGATAATCACAAATGACAAATAATTAGGAATAACAAAAAAAATCTAAAACGACCTACATATAAGAATGGAGGGAGTAATAAATTAATAAATAAATAAAATGCCTATAATTACATGATCGGAAAAGCAAAGATTACATGGGCTTTTGTGTCTTTATTAATTAGTTTAATTAAGTTAAGGTCAAAGTAGGTGTGTAAGCTAAGTCGAACCGAGTTGCTTATTGCTCTACTCGAGATCGATTTGAAAATATGATCTAAAATTTGAATTTGAAATTCATCCGAGTTTAATTTGATTCATACTCATTTTTTATTTAATGATATACGAGTCGTAAGTTATTTTTAAATGGACTGAATTTAGTTTGTTTGGGTTTTCCTTGTAATGGTTTTCTGAGTATGATATTATTTTGGGCCTCTAAAAGACATCAGTCTTATTTTGGGCCTTGGAGATATCAGTGTTATCCTTTATATCATTTTGTTGGATATTATTCTCTCAGTTTATTATGGGGTCTTTTATATAAATATACAACAAATATAAAGAAATTATAAGAAAAGTGCATCAACTAAATAATTATATTAACAGTGCAATAATGTATAATAATATCAACAATAGTGCAAAACAAGTCATTGTATCCAATCCAACAAAAATACAAATTCCTTAATTTAAGGAGAAAACTACTCCACTAAATTTGGCAGTTACCAAATAACCAAAAAATTTAAATTTTTGGCAGTTACCAAATAACCAAAAAATTCAAAAATCACATCTCAAATTTATGAAACCAACGAAGAACAAAAAGGAAACTTCATAGATGATTTTCTTCGTCCTCAACCGATTCACCATTATCATTTTCTCTCTCTTCGTCCTACTCTTGAACCTTCTCTCCTCCGACCTCATTTCTCTACTACAACCATGTCCACGTTTATACCAAGGTAACCAATAAAAAATAGAACACTGCATAGGAAAGAGAGAGAGATAAGAGAGTGATGTGTAATGTAATATTGATAAGCGATAACCAAACATTCGTACCAAGGTAACCAAACATTTATATCAATGTAACCAAACCTTTATACCAAGGTAACCAAATCTACATCCACACCTGCAGTATGAATTTGTTACCTTGGTCTAAAAGTTTGGCAACCAATTTCATGTTGGTAAATAAAAAATAGAACATTGCATAAGAAAGAGAGAGATAAGAGAGTGATGTGTAATGTAATATTGATAACCAAACCTTCGTACCAAGGTAACCAAACATTTATACCAAGGTAACCAAAACTTTATACCAAGGTAACCAAATCTACCTCAACTCTTGCAGTATGAATTTGTTACATTGGTCTAAAAGTTTGGCAATCAATTTCATGAAGGTTTGGCTACTAATAATATCACATTCAAAAAAAATTTGGTAACTTAACAAAACTGAATACGGCAACCAATTGGATTGTGTTTTTGTTTTGTTTTGTTGATTATTGTTGCATATGGTGTGTGGCTATGCTTAGGATGCAAATTGGGGAGCATACCTGTTCAAAAAAAATGTCTTAGCCATGTCATTTGCACCTAGAGACTCGCATGAAGCACAAGTTCAATTTGCTTTGAAAAGAGGAGTACCTGCAGGCGATCGTTGGCGTCTTGGAACTATAAAGCTACCGTATCCATCTAGAGCTTTTGACATGGCCCATTGCTTCTTGTTGCTTAATTCCATGGGGTGCAAATGGTGAGGACAGAGATGACTTTAGATCTATTTGTGGTGTACTACAGAAGTTTGAATATAAAAGTTTCAATTTTCTACTTGACCAAAAATTGCCAAATCAAGCTCTTCTACCTTTAGCACTGCACTTTTGCTGCTAACCAGTGAGACAGTGATCTAAAGAAACCTCCGAGAAAAGACAGATCCTTCGATAAAGATATAAGATGAGAATGGAGAAAGAGAGGATAGTGAAAGTAAAGAAGAATAAGAAAAAAGAAAAAAAGTAACAATATTGGTTGTTGAGAAGAAAAGGGATTAGATGAGAGTAAAAATTAAAACCCATCAAATCTATTTTGGTGATCTCTCTCTCTCTCTCTCTCTCTACGTAAATCATGACTCTGAGCCCTTGGTTTGGGACCAATGTATTATTTTTATAAATAAATATAGGAAATGTAATATTTTTATAATTATTTTATGAGTGCACTATTGTTGTAATTATTTTTAAAAATATAATAGAAAATGTAATTGTCCCTTTATTATGTTATAGCAGGTTTGAAATGAGAGCTTTTCAAGGTATTTGGTTAATTAAGGAATCTACTTTATATTAAAATAGCAGTTTCTATAGTAATCTGTTTTACTGGGGGGAAACAATTCAAATTCGGAATGCAGTTTATTAAGGAGTTTTACTGCAGGTTGGAGTGTTACATATTATTCTAATATGTGCTAATACAGGTTGGTTTAATTTGCCACGTCTTACAGTATTTTATGGTAACTGATATAGCTAGGAAATATCTTACATGAAAGTGATGTGACCATTTTACCCTTCAATATATCAATAATGTTTAATCCCAAAATATATTTTTTTTACATACATCAGCTGATTTATGTCATACCCAAATAGTCACGTCATCAATTTCTGACGTGACAACCTCAATTGAATGAAATTAAAAAAATTAATATTTCAATCATCTAATTAACAAAATTAAAAAATAGATCACCAAACTGTAATATGACCAATAATTTAGTATAATGAATCATATTTAAGCCTAAGACTATTGACTATTTTTTGAGCGTCTATTTTTTTGGAACATAATTGGCACCATAATATCATAAGAAAACAAAGTGTATCTCTTAGTAATTTTCATTTCTCTATCATCAAGGCTGTAAATTAAACAAAATAGTTCGGGTTCGACTCGAAAAAAATGCGAGTGAGACTCTGATTTGTTAATAATATGATCCAAATCTAAGCATAAAAAATAGTTCGGATAAAAATACGAGTAGAATCTGAACAATGTTATGCTCAACTCGTTTAGGATTTAAACTACTCAGATTCTTGATCGTAATTCGATACATAATCGGCTGATACATATTCGAGTAGATACTCGATACATTCTCTTATAATATGTACAAAGTTAAATAAAATTAGGATAATTAATTATTATTTGGTTATTTATGTGATTTTATATTTGTAAAGTGTAATTGTAAATTTATTTTCTCATTCCTAAGTAAAATAATAAATTCAATTTATAATTATATGTATTATAAAGATAGTTGTGAGACCCCAGATTTTATCAATAAAGATTTAAATTTTGTCTAAATAATTTTTAATATTATGGTGTGAATTTGAGATAATATTATAGTTGTGGGTAGTATTTATAAATTTTGCAAAAGTATGCAAGTGGTTATATTATATTCGATTGGTTCAGGAATATTCGGTTTAGCAAGGAATATTCGTGACAACTACTCAATCATTGGTGGACCCACAATGTAATTATTGTTGGATTGAGAAAACGACAAAAATATTTTATTGAAATAACGACGGAAGTTTTACCGTTGATATTGTTGAACTACTCTCAGTAGTAAAAAATAAAGAATACGTGTGGTTGCATAAGTAGCACACGGTATTGATTATTGATGCTTATGTGAGAAGTCACTCGGTTTGATTCCATTATTATGTCGATTAATAATATGAATTATTATAGCGATAATGACGTTTTGTTTTATTCAGTATTATTAACGTAATAAAATAAAAACATCTTTTATATAAAATGTAATACTTTATTAAAGTTATTCTATAAATAGAATATATTATATTTTATTATGCATAGTGTTGCATAGTATTTTGCGTAGTGTTGCATAGTGTTTGCATAGTAAAATGTTTTTATATAAATAGAATATATTATATTTTATTTAAAAGATTTTGCTTTAATTATGGACCGCGATTAAAGTAAATCAATCTGACCGCTCATGGATTAATTACTATGCATTCTATTTTCCTATAAATAAAGCTCATTCCTTCATTATTTTCTTTACAATTCATTGAAACTAGAGAGAGAAATTATAGAGAGAAACTATAGAGAAAATCTATAGAGAGAAAGAAGAAGAGTATTCGGTACTTCACTACTTTGATATCCAAAGGTGTTTTTTACTAGTAAGGGGTATTATTTGTTGTACCCGTAAGGGATATTATTCGTTTGTATTCATGAAGAGAACCTCTCATTATTCCATTCATTATTATTACATTGGAATAACTCAGTAAAAAGTGGTATACCCTATACATAACTCAGTATATCGCATACCCTATACTTGGTGAAATCCTTATGTTATTCCATCCTTATTTATTCTCGTTGGAATAACTCAGATACGCTTAATCCCCTATACTTGGTGATTTTCTTACATTATTCCATTCTTTATTATTCATTGGAATATCCTGTGCGTGTGTTTTACACCGACACGGTTCTATTGTTTATTATTCCGCATTTATTATTCTCGCTGGAATATCCTCATCTGTGTGTTTTATACCTGGGACCGGTTCCATTGTTTATTATTCAAAGATTTATTATTCTCATTGGATCATCCATAGGTGAATTTCACCGACTTCGGTTCCGTTATTATTATTCTCATTGGAATAACTCTGCTCATGCGGCAATCTGCATGCATGGTGATTTCTTTTGTTATTCCATTCTTTATTATACCCAATTGGTTAAAACTTTGACTTCTATACTCCATAAAATTAGTAGAATATCCTCGATATTTGCGTTTTCATCCAAAGATCTTTCATGGAAATATTCTTCCGATCATTCTTGAATTTTACTCTACAAAACAAAGATCTTGTTGACAATTTGGGCGTACTAATTCTGGATAAAATAATTCTTGAACTTGTTTTATTGAATTATTATGTCATTGTCATCATCCTCATGATATATTATGTTATCTTTGGCTTACGTGCATAGATGAACTTAGTATGATTATGACCGAGGATCATTCGGTATAATCACGGCTTGTTATAAATGATGTGATAAAAGTCCTCGGTGGCTCAGAATGCAATGATGGATAGTTTTTGGTATGATTATTACCGGGGTGATTCGGTATAGTCATGACCATTGATAATTTGATGAAAATCCTTGACCGTGGTACGAGGGATGATTAGATGTGGTGGTTTATTTATTAAAATCGAGTCTCAAATGATAGAAAAAAAATTGATGAAAACCTTTTAAAACCTAAAAGATAGTAGATTTTATTCTCTACTTGACTCTTTTAATGGATTGCATATTCCATTGCAGATAAAGCCGGTTGTCTATTGTATTTTATCGGTTTAACATCATTAAAGGCTAATGATAATTTATTCGCATTATCTTAGTCATAATATTTCTTCTTTGGGCTAGTTGAGCTCACCCTTTCTTTCACTTTATTCTCTTGTGAAATGAGAACATAGGCCGAGACGAGTCGGGAACCGAGTAATGGTCCGGAGGATAGCATTAATAGTCCTCACTATTCTGTGAAATAGTGCGATAATAGTTGTAATGAGGACTCCTTTTGAGTTTGTATAATATCTAATAGACAATATTTGTATTCAAACTCACAGTTTATGTCGTATTGTACACGACAGTTAGGTTAGTAAGTTGTATTTGAATTTATGTACCATGTAAGTGGCGACCCAAGATGGGTGACGTATACCTAATTTTGGGGGCGTCACAATAGTCACTGTGGATATTCGAATTTGATAAAGCTAGTCACTATATAATTATAAAGTTCGCGAGTAATTTGAATATAATTCGATTCGAGTCAGATTAAATTTGAGTAATGAATATTCGAGTCAAATTGAATTTAAATAGAGTTTTTTAAATACAATTCGAATTTGAATCGAATTCGAATATCAATTTAATTTTTAAAATCAAATTCGAACAGCTCTATATTCTATTCAATTCAATTCGACTCGTTTAGAGCCCTACCTATCAGTATCATTGTTCTTAAACTAAATGACTAGAAGAGTTGCCAATTGCCATTAACTCTCCATTTTACTACTTTATACTTAATCATTTTCTTTTTATTTCTTTCTTGCCAAAAACAGATTGTAATAAAAGAGAAAAAAATTGGGCTCATTTTGACTTAGAAAATATTATTAAAGAATTAAAAATAGTGGGCCGGATTCCAGCCATAGCAGGCTCAGAAACTCATCAATGCAGATTAGGGATGAGCCCATGTGTAAAAACGAGCCCATGACCATAGCTTTTTAAATGTTTGTACAAAATTTAAACATATTACAAACTCATATTTTCATATAATTTTTTGATATTTTCACACAAAAACTCGCCGTTGTAGATCCTATAACGACGATTTTCTGTCGCTATACATCTATAGTAACACTTTTCATGTAAAAATATCAAAAAATCATAATACAATTTCCATATTTTAATCAGATTTACTTTCTTCCTAATGAGATTTCTAATGCTAATTCTTTCTACATTTTTTGAAATAAGGAAGGATCGATTGGTAATTGACACAAACTGAAACACAAAAACATATAGTATGAAGATGAGGATGACTTGTCAATTTTTGTCTTCCATTTTTTTTCCTTCATCTTTTCCTGGTAAATAAAAAAAAATAGAAAACAAGTAACAAATGATCAAACACCACATAAACAATCAACACACATCAGTGGAACATCAGGATCACCACTAGAAAACACTGGCAACTACAACTAATGCCACTTCCATTTGTGAAAACCTCTCTTACCTCCCTACCTACCTAACTAATTCACAAGTAAAAAAATAAAAAATAAACCATTTCCTTCTACAGAAACTGGCTGCCACTGTGCAATTTCTCACTTCCTAGTCCCTGGTTTTCTCTTCCCATCTACAGAAACTGGTTTGCTTCCACTCTTGTTCATTGGTGAACCAATCCCATTGGAGGAAAGTCTCCGTGATGACGGTTGCGGAATTAAACTCCTGATGACAAGACCAAAAAGAAGAAAGTTTATATTTAAAGTGCTATGGACCAACAAGTGCTCTCCCTCCATTCCAAAATAGATACATTTCTAAGGAAAAACATTATTTTTCACATTTCTAAGGAAAAACATTATTTTTCCAAACATATCCTTAACATTAGCTAGAAATGTAGGGCATGATATTACTCAATCTACACAGAATATAAGTTAATGGCATGTTAAGAACTTCATGTCACTTCATGGTCTGAAAGTAGAATGTATATCTAATTTTGGAACATACTAAAATGGAAAATACATAACATATAATAATATAGCTAACTCAGAGCAGCAGCAGTCTATAAAATAGGGAAGAGAAAGCAGATATCGATAGAGTACCTTATTTCTGGGCTCTTTGCTTGCTTTGGGCTTGGTGTCTTGAGTTTTGATCCTTTCATATTCGGAATATTGGTAGCTTTGGGAACATTATTAAGTTGCCAAAGGAAGTCTGCCTCAGAAGAGTCACTAGTTGCAGCCTCCAGGTCATCGAATTCATCGGTGGTAGCAACCTCATATCGGTTCCTATTCATGTCTTGCTCTAGGCTGTCATTTTTGTTGACAAAAATGTTATTAATAGGTTGTTCCGGGTATATCTTTGAAGGGTCTGGGATATATTTTTGATACGACATCTTGGGCAGCTGTTTATCTTCTTCTTCCCATTGTTGTCCTAAGGGGTTTTGATCCTTGCTTACTCCATTTGGCTTGTTGACTATGACTTTATCAACCCAATTTCCAGAACGTGCTTCTTTCCCATTCAACTCAAACCCGCCAACAGGTTGTTGCCAAGGAGATGAGGCCACTGACATGTCTTGAAGATCTAAGCTCTGTCTTCTCTCCTTTGGTTTGGAGTTGTTCCTAACCTGCAAACAAGAAACCAAAATTGTAACTCTGTGATGCAATGAACTTTATCCAGTTGACATTCATGTGTCACTTTCACATGCATTCGTGTTGTCATTATCCCACCACAGAAAAATGGAGTTGCTCATATTCTTCTTTTTTCTTTTCTAGTTTTCTCAAGTTCTTTCCCCCCATAATGCGGTGTGACTCCACTCTTCTCTGTTCTCCAATGGACTGGGCATACGTAGTTCAATTTGCGCAAATCAACTATAGTTTATGCGAGCAATATAAATGGCAATTTTTCAGTCATTTTTATTACTGCTGATTCGTTCTTTAACATAGAAAGCTACATCTAGCATACTCTAGACAAGAATAAAAAAAATGTGCCTCAATGGATGTAATGCATACCTCTATATTACCAACATCCTCCATTGGTTGCCTGCGATTGTCTGATATATTCCCAACACTCTGCAAACTAAAATTTGAAGCTGAAGACGCAGAAGACATCATTCTGACCAACTTGGATTGCTGGAGGTCTTCTCCCTCTTTCTTTGCCAAGGCTGCCTTAAGATTAGCAATCTAAAAGTACAAAAAAGCACAACAGTCATTTCAGCATGGACAAAAAAGACATGCATTAAGTTTAAAAGGGCCTTCAAAGAAGGTTGAGAAAAAAAACAGTTTAATAATGAAAGCAACTAAATAGCATTCAGAAAATCCCTCTCAGGTAAGTTATAATAAGTATCCCTCCTTCCCCTTTGGTTTGTCCTCTTGAAAATCATGTTTTTTGGCACATTCTAAAGAACATGGATAACACAGTTTAATCTAGTTTTTTTTTCATTTTGTTTTTGGGTATTCTCTTTAACATCAAAAGTTGTTTAAATACAGAATTAATATTTTAACATACCAATAATACGTCTTAAAATCCAAAGCAAGTTAATTTAAAAGTGTAAACATTAATAGGCAGTGCTTAGTATCTCATGCCAAATATATAGTGCTATGAAAAGTGTAATAACCTGTTCTTTTAAATCCTTGACATCACCACTCTCTTTGTTTGCTCGAGCAGCACCAAGCTCAATAGTAGAAACCCGTTCAGCAAATTTAAGTGTGCTAACTGTTTCTCCTATTGCATCATTCTCCGGACTGATGTGAACAAACATTAGGGTTTTGGCTTGCCCTCCTGACAATGTCAGGGGTGAAAGAGTTAATAAGAGTGAGAAGAAAGAGAAAATATTTTTATGCAGGTAGAAGATAGAAACAATACCAAGAGAATCTTGGAGCAACTGTGTGAGTTTACTGTTTCTATATGGAACATGAGGGTTTTTTTGGGCAAGTGCAGCTATAACATCTCCAAGAGCAGATAGAGATTTGTTGATATGTTGTGCTTCCTTTAATCTATCTCCCACAGCCTCGGATTTGTCTACTCTTTCACTTCCTGCCAAGTCGACCAGATGCATACAACCACGAAGAACTGACCCAGATGTCAGGTCTCTTCCTTGAACATGAACAGTCAGGCAACTGCAAAAATGTTATGCCATTAGAAAAATTAAGACATTATATAAGACTACAATCAATGTCTTAAAAATCAAAATGCAGAATATCATAATAAGGTTGTACAAGAATCGTGAAAAGTAAGCAGACTAATATCTGGTGATTTCTAAAAGTTTGTAAGAGTTTAAAAGCTATATCTAGGTGTAAATATTGAGAAAGACTTCTCATAACATAATGGTAAAGAAGTAGAAGAAAATAACTGAAGAATATCAGAATATGAAATACCTGTGAGAACGACTACTACGATCATTCATGGCTGTAGAACTGACTGCACGATTTTTAAATCCAAGGTTCATTAAGCGCATAACATCATATGTAGATGCCACTGGTACAAGATTTGCATCTGGTACATTTATTCCATTCTGCGAACTATTACGAATGTCTAATGTGTTCAAGAGTTAAGAAAACAAAGTGTTTGAATTAGACTAGACTCTAGAAAACATAATGATATGTAGATTTAATAAAGCTAGAATGAAGGATATCTTTTGTTAACACCATCTGTCACGAGGAGATCCCTGACTTGCTCATTGTAAATTTCCATCATCTGAACAGAAACCTCGTAGCAAATGATATTTCTCCTCTGTTCTGAGATGAGAAACAAATCACTCAATGCCCTGTAGTTTACACCTAAGTTTTCTTCCGTTAGCTCATTGGGCCCATTCTGCCGACATATAATTGACAAATTAGATACAGAAGTTACAAAATGACCCAAATCTCTTCAATATTCCATACCATGTGTTAAATCCCTTACCATAGTATAAGTTTTCCCAGATCCTGTTTGACCATAAGCAAATATGCATACATTGTACCCATCAAGGACTGACTGAATCAAAGGCTGCATGTCTGTAAATACTTCTTCTGTAGGTTTGATAAACAAAAAACAAAAAATATAGCTTCTTAAAATGAAATGTTGACATGTGGAATATCGATAAGAAAGAGAAGCAATTTGGGGACCTTAGTGACCTTGGGTTGCAGATGGACCAAAAGCTTGATTGAAAGTGAATGACTTCCGTCCCTCTTTTCCATTTTTTGAAGGTGTGATGAGGGTTATTTTCCCATCATCTATATTAGCCACGGTGCTCAAACGACTTGGTTTGCCAGGCAAGAAAGGTCTCACTCGACAGTAGACTCTAATGCTTCCTATTGAAACAAGTTAATGTAACAATTTGCCATTAGTCATACTCTTCAGGGTATCATAACAGCATCACTTAGTATTAGTATTTAGTTATTTTTGCCATCGAAATGTCACCTTTGAGATCTTGCACTTGATTGTATAACTTGCGATTCTCATCTAAAACTTTCTGATATCCTGAAGCAGCATGAGCTAGACTATGCAGATGTTCACCTATTAAGGCAAGCCACATGTTAATCAATTTCCCATTCACCGTTACTATAGCATTCAACAATTTAATATAAAATTATACCTAAAGAATTGACCTCCTCTTGATGCTTCATTTGCAGGAACTGCATATCCGCTCTTGCAGTAGAAAGTCCATGTCTCAATATCTGCAATATGAACATGAACACACTAAGAACACCCCATGGAACTTCATGTTATGTCATATAACTAATATACACACTGAATACCTGTAAATACTTATGAAGTTGTTCGACCAGCATCTGTTGCTTCATATCCTGGGATTTGATTGCATCATCATGTCTATCCTTTCCACCATTACATTCCTCTTTCACCAACTTTGAGGCTTTTGTGTCTTCCATCTTAATTATGATAATACATGGAGACACATGTCAGAGATAGCATAAACTGCACTGTGGAATTTTCTAAATTTTTGCATGTTAAACTTTGTAACTTTAATTGAAGATACCTTCATTTCACCAAAATAAGGAGTTGGGAGAGACTCGTTAGTGCAAGAGACGTCCAAAGCTTTTGTTGTTTTTTTCATCTGTTAAATCATGAACTAGAGTTAAACAACGTTAACAAAATTTCTATAAGAAAACGTGTTCTCTAAAGCTTATTCTACTGTATCATATAACAATTGGTTTATATTCCATGTTACCAAAAAAAAAAAATTAAATAGCAATAAACATAATAAGATAGCAAGAACCTTGCATGATAATGTTTATCGATTTATTTTATCATACATATCTATATATACATCTCCATACCTGTTCATTCTGGTTTGCCAAGCGACGCTCAAATTCCTCTGTAACTTTGCTTAACATATTCTCCACAATCTGTAGTTCAAAAGTAAATTCTAGTCGAATAAATTGAAGGATAACGTTGTTCCATTTCAAAGGTTATAATCTAGGGGAAATATGTTCCAATAATTGTTATGCAGAAATTTTCCGGAAATATTTAAAGGGTGACGACACAAGTTAAATGAATATAAGTTCCCTAAGAAATCTCCATGTTTTGAGTCAATTATGCCGATGCATACTACATCTTCAATACACCTTCTACTTATCATTCATATCAGTAAGAAATTAACTTAACAAGCTTTGAAAAACTTACAATTGGAACTTCTTCTTGCTTTTTATCAGAAAGAAGTTTGCGAACAAGAATATGCAAGGGGTTTGAGCTACCCTGAAAATTATAGTTGAAAAAACAAAGAATTAGAGTTATAATATGCCTAGCAAGATATAATATATCTCGAAACAAGAAGTTTACAAACCATTTCATTAAGATCGTTCCTAGAATCTTCGCCAGACAAACTATCCAGAGACTTTTCACTCGACAAGCTCTTTGAAAAACTATTCATGAATGGTTCTGAATTTTTTCGCACAAATTGCTTCCCACTGGGAGAAGGTTTCAAGTTTCCACCAAATTTCCATATGCCATGCCCACCTCTTTCTTTCCATTCACTATATGATTTCAGTGCTAGTACACAATTCACTATTCTTGAAGATTTCCCTCCCTGAAATTCAAGAGCGTGAAGGATAAAATATATCAAAAGGCAACCATCAGAATGTGGTGCATATATTTGGAGGATTCGTACTTGCTTCAATTTCAACGTTAAATTTCAAAAGCAAACACTAATTAAACAAAATGTCTTGAGAAAGTTCCTTCTAATGGAACAAAATTAGAACACTTGCGCGTATATACACACACATATACAGATATACCTGTTCCATATCAGAGGCTTCAAAAGTTGGAATCCCCATTTCCTCCACCGCTACAAGAAAATTTCTAACATTCTCAAAGTATTGGTATGCAGACAGAGCTGCACCATCAGGGATGATATTAGAATCCGAAGGCGCTTCAACTACCTAAAACCAAAATGACAAGTTTGAGCATTTTAATCAACTGAAACTAACAGATTATACATAAAAGAATAACACAGATTTTTAAACCAAGAAGCAAGATAAGCCCTACTTTTGAGACAGCGCCCGATTGGACCTTGTTAAGGACATTGCAAAGGATAATTCCACTTCGCAACGCCAACCTGAATTCATCTTCTGAAGGCTGAGCAGGAAAATCCTTACCCCCAACAACTCCTACCATTTTTTTTAACCAACCGGCTGATTCATATCTTCGGAAGGCTGCAAATTAACATCCCAATCATAAATTCTTTCAAATATGATCATGATCAGAATAGACCAATTTCACTTACTATATAACCAATGAATGTAACCTATCATCATTAATTTCCCCAAGCTACTCAAACACAAGCAAACAGATATATTATACAAAAATCACAAAATAGGTATTTTGTTAGGGGGAAAATAAACTCAGAAATTTATGAACCTCAATAAATTAAAGTATCAATTAAATAAAGTACATCTCTATTAAAATGCATCAAAAACTTAAAACCCATATCATAATTCAAAATACATTTCAGGATAAACAATGATTAACACAAGAACCCAAAAAAATGATCAATAAAGAAAGGAAGAAAAAAAAGATCATACAGGCTTCATTAGCTTTCCTGGATGCCAAATCAATGTCACTTAATCTCTTTCCTTGCTGCTGAATAACATCTTCCACCACAGAAACCATAGAAATGTCTAAGATTCCCTCGCTCGCCATAATGCAAACCCCGCTAAAAAAACAGACCCAGGAAATATAATCGTTGAAAAAATCGAACATTTCAAAATCCCCCCATTTAATCCAATTGGGATTGAATTCTCAAGAGAATTGAGAATGTGGGTTTTTTTTCCTTCAAGTGTATAAATGTATGTGGAGGGAAAAAGCAATGGAGATTTTAGAGAGGGAAAGCAAAAGGGAAAAGGGGAAGTTATAGGGAGAAAAGAGGAGAGAGAAAAAGAAAAACTGGGTTTGATTTGTTTTTCTTCTTCTTTATTTTTCTATATTTTTCTCACTCTCTCCTCCTCTTTGATTTTTGGTTCTGTTTTGTATATTTTTCTCTGTGTATCTGCTTTTCTTTAGCCGAAGCTATTTCCGAGCCTGTAGGCACGGAACCTGACGGTTTATATTTGCCTGGAGAGAGAAAATGCAAAATGGCTAATCGTGCTTTGATCATTTTTTTTCCTTACACAATTATCCCCTTTTAATAGTTTAGTTTACTGGTTAAATACACTTTTTTCACTCTACTCGACTTCGATTTATAAATATATCACTGAATTGAAATTTTTTATGATCAACTCATTGAATTATAATTTTTTTACAAAAATTAAATTTTTTGTCTAAAAGTGTTAAAAGTTAACGGAAGGTCGATGCGGCACCAACTAGGATGCTTAAGTAGATATTCAACAATTAAAAATACAACAATGGTTAACTATATAACAAATAGTTAACCAAAATATAAATTAAATTAATGTACATAAAAAATAATTAAATAAATTAATAATAAATACTCCCTCCGTCCCATAGTTATAGGCTGATTTCTTTTGGTACATAGTTTAAGAAAATCAGTTAAGTGGTAATTTTTAACATAAAATTTTCACATATACCCCTTAATATGAAATTAATAAACAAGTTAATTACTCCTTACTTTATCACACTCGGAACTTTCAACTTCATTGATTGGCGTGTCTTGACCATTAAAATCCATAACCATAGAACTTTTTACTAAAGAATACAAATGACATTAAATATTGTGATAAAAATAATGACATTGAATGTTGTTTCTTCAAAAAAGATAGGGGTGTAAAGCGAATTGAATCTCGTGAACACCTTCATGCTTTCGAGATTAATTCGACTCAAAAAAAAATTGAGCTCGAATTCGATAAGTGATTTATATTTTTGCACCAGATTCGACTCGGATCATTACTCGGACCTACTCGGCTCGTAAGTACTCGACTCGTTTACAAAGCGAGTTACTCATGAGCCTTCAAATCGAGTTTCGAATATGAATCATTTCACTTAAAATTGAACCACTACATACTAAATTGGTTACTTAACTAATATTTATATATAAAACTTTTTCACTTTTATTTATGTATTGAAATTATAAATAATGTAATAAAAATTGATATTCAATTCATTGATTTATTCAAGTACAAGTTTACACAATTTCATATTATACTTTATAAATTATAAAGATTGCTACAAATATTACATATTTAGCTTACTAGCATGGATAAAATCAATATTCGAATATGATCCATCGAGCAGGTATCGAGTATGGTTCGAGAAAAAATGAAATACTCGAACCCTAATATGAGCGAACACTGGTATGCTCGAATTCGACTCGTGTATTATTAAACAGAAAACGAGTATAGATCAGATTTGACTCGGATCAACTTCGAATTCGAGCTTTGGATCATATTTTCGAGTCGATCTCGAGTCGAGTACCGAACTACTTGGCTCGACTTACACCCCTAAAAAAAGAGTAAATGTTGAATATTTATTATAAGGGCATAAAAGTAAAACAATGAACCAACTAAATTTTATAAATAGTAAGTAGCATATATATTGGGACATCTCAAAATAGAAAATCAGCCTATATGTAAGACCCCGAATTTTATGAAATACAAGTATTCAATTTTTTCTTATAATTATTATTTAGTAAATGGTTAAATTGATAAAAGTTTAAAGTTATGGGTGAAATATGCAAATTTTACAAAATAAGCAAGTGGTTATAAAATATTCATTATTGTCGGGGAATATTCGTTTGGTCGTGGAATATTCTTTTCTATCGGGAATATTAAATGCGGCTGGCGCAAACCATTTGTGGGCCCCATAATGAATAACAATCTGTCGGATGAAAAACGACAAAAGGAGTTTTTATAAATAAATATTAATTGTTATTCTGAATTATCATTTGGAATACCCGGTGGGTAAAGTAAAATGTCGTGTTGTTGCACAAGATAGAACACTGCGGTATTGCATGATGTAAGACCCCAAATTATTAATAAATGAAATTTATTTTCCTCTATTTATTATTTTGAAATAGTAAGGGTTGATTTGATTAATGTGGATAGTTATGGGTAAAATACGCAAATATTTGAATAAGCAGTGGTTATAAAATATTCATTATTATCGGGAATATTTAGTTTGGTCGTGGAATATTCATTATTGTCGAGAATATTAAATGCGACGACCACGATCTTTTGTGGGCCCCATAACGGAAAGCGATTGGATAAAGAAAACGACAAATATAAGTTGTTTATAAATAACTAGCGTGGTTATTCTTTATTATCTCTCTTGTTGGAATACCCGGTGGTTAAAACACACTAATGGCGTTGTTGAGCGATAGCACCACGGTATTGCACCAATTATTGATTCTTACGTGAAAGGCACTACTCAATAATTGTTACGATAATTAATGTTCGATTATTTTATTTTATTGATTCAATAATTCTTTGCATTGATATTTTATATTATTGTTGTTTGATAAATTGTCATTACACGTATTTTTCTATTATCGAAGCAATAATTCATATTATCTGAATAATATTATTAGATAACATTATTGGCAATGTCTAGAAAGTTACATCTAAGGAGAGGTTTGGTCACCTAATTGCATCGCCAGAAGAAGGAGAAATTCTTATTGAAAAGCCCCTCTTCACTGGAACCTACTTTGGTTGTCGATATTGTGATTACTGTAATATTATTTGTGAATAATTAATTATTGATTTATATGATGAGGAAAATATTGATTTTATGTGGATATAGATGGAGAAAATTTTTAATGTGACAATTGTTGAAAATTAATATTTTATCTTTTTCTGATAAAATAATTCATTTAAATATATTATTTTAATAATATATTAACGGTGATATTTTTACAACGAAAGTGGGATATATGAGTATACGAGGAGGAAGTGTATTTTTGTTGCAATAAATGTTTAAAACATGTTAAACATGTCGGTGGACCCCATTTATTGACTGAAATTTGATTATAGCCTGTAAAATCGTCCGTTTGTGGATTTCGGTCAATTTCTGTTTGGAATTTGGAAAAACTTTCTTCTGCAAAGTTGTAGAGAATTGGATTTCCTATAAAAACTTGCAAGATTCGAATTTTTCTGATAAAAGAGCTATTTATTATGAATTATTGAAGTTCCGAAGCTCCGAAATAATTGATTTTTGGAAGTTTTAATTATTTATATCAACAAAAACGTTTTTATTGTTTTGGTTGGCCCCCCATGTGTTGTAAACATGTTGATTTCAGGAGTCTTGGTTGGCGTAGGAATATATATATAATATATTATTATTATATTAAATTTTCTACTTTTGTGTTCTAAGCAATTTCCTATAAATAGGGTGCTTAGGTTAGAATTGAAAATCACACCAGAAACTGAAGTTTTCTCTCTCTATATTATCGAGCGTATTCTTGTGAGTATTTTGAGTATACTTTGAGTATTGCTATACGGTGCAAGTTCAAGTCATAGCCTATATCCTGTGTTTCAACTTTAAAATCTTGTCTTTTCGAGGTAAGGGATGTTATTTTCTTCTCAAATGATATTATTTCTTCAATATCATTATCTTTGAAATATTGGTTGGAACTTTTATCAAATTTGGAACTTTTCCATGTATCGGGTTACTTATTCATGAGTTCTTATTCATGAGTTCTTATTCACGAGTTACTATTCACGAGTACTATTATTGAAAGCGTGAAGATATTTTTTGTGGAATTTCTATCTTTTGGTGTCGAGTTACTATTCACGATACTAAGACTATTCACGATATCTGACACTATTCACGAATCTGGCCTTATTCAATTTAAAAATGAAAATTTTTCTTTTAAATCTAAAATATCTATTCGGACACTAGCTTTGATTGTATCCATGTTTTGATCATTCTTGAATTTTACACCACTATGATTATTTTTGAGGTATTTTTGAACATGGATAAAACAAAGTACTGAATCCTTAATCCTTAATCCTTATCATTTTGTTTCACTTTGGATTCGTTTCTTTAAAATATTTTTCATCATCCTCAATCTTAAATGATGATATTATTGAATATCTTTGGCCTGTAGTAGTGCAAAGATGAATGATTTCTGAAGAATATCTTTGGCCGTAGTGCAAAGATGAACAGGTGTTTAGATGAACATGACCAACTGATGAATATCTTTGGCCTGTAGTGCAAAGATGAATATTTGATTTGAGATGTATATTGATTGATGTTACAGGGATAAAATATCGACGATGAACTTTTAAATTCATACATAGAAGATAGTAGTTTGCATTCTCTACTTAACTCTTCTAATGAATTGTTGTTTCACCGCAATTGTTGATTTAAAAGCGGTTGTCTATTGTATTCTATTAGATTTTTCCTGTTGGAGACTAACGATAATTTGTTGTATATTATCTTAGTCATAATATTCTTTATGGGCTAGTTGAGCTCACCCTTTTCCTTGTTGTTCCATTTTTCTTCTCGGAGGCGAAATGTAGCGAGTTAGTGGGATATGGAATGAAGGTTCTAGAGAGAGTCGTTTAGTAGTCCTCACCATTTTGTAAAATAATGTATCAATAATTATGATGGGGATTTATTTGCGTGTGGATATTGTCTAGATGGCAATATCTCGTATTTAAACTCACAGTTTATATGTTGTAATAAGAAAGTTGTGGTTATTTACATACCATGTATTTGGCGACTTCGAAATGGGTTGGATGGAATGGACCTATTTTGGGGCGTCCACGGTTGGTATCGAGCTTAGGGATATGATCTCCAAGCGGAGATCGGGAATAATAGAACTAGGAGGGGAGAGCAGAGTAAATCCTTCGCTAGTGTGTCCTACCTAAGCTTATTTGTTGGTTGAGTCATAATATAGGGTATTATGTGATTTGTTAATTTATTTAATTAACCCTTGTTTTATGATAGTTTTTAAGAATGGTTCTTTGAGAACGTTAACAATGGAGTGAATGAGATCGTGGAGACACCTCTAATCGCCAACCGGATAATGTGATGTCGGTGCGAAGAAGGAATTAGAGATATCCATATGGTGAGTGAAGAATTGATAGTTACACCTTAGAGATAATCGCAGAGGTAGGTAATGGTGAGTGAGGAAGAAGAAGAAGAAGAAGAGTACTGAAGAGAGTTATTAGAGGTATTTTATGATCAAAATATAGAATTGCAAAATCGTATTCATGAGTTAGAAGAGCAATTTGAGAATTGCGGCGATGATGTGGAGCAAAAGGATCTGAACGATTCAAGCTTGTGTTACCCGATATGTGATGCTTGAATGAAGCACTCTTTGGCGAGTATAAGATGATAAAGTTTGAATCTGGTGAAAGAAGAAATAAGCGAACGAGTGAGAATGAGTGATGCATGGGTAAAAGCCGCACGATGGTGGTTGATATTATGGAAAGAGATGTCCAATCTAAAAAGAAAGATTTAACGATGAAGGAAGACGCGTCGGCAAAGACATCGACCAAAGAACAAATTCTAGGGGAAGAGAACGATCGCCGCTTAGATGCTACTGAGATCACGGAGAGGAGGGACATATAAGGTCAAACTGTTCAAAGCCTTCCAAGGTATGTTTTAGTTGTGGAAAAGATGGTCACATAGCTCAATTTTGTCCTATAAGCGAAATCAAGTCCAGTTGGGACGTTGGCATCGAGGAGGATCTGAAAAGTCAAAGTCAACGATTCTGGAAGAGCGTTTGTCGTGGCCGGTCAAAATCGAGGAACCCGAACGAAGTTAGCACAGGTTAGTTAATTATAAATTCTTGCGAAGTTTATACCTTACTGATATCTGGGTTCTACCCATTCTTTTATCTCTCTTTGCTTACGCTCAACGTTTGAACTTGACTACGGAGAAATTAAACTTTGACCTATCTCTGTGGAGACTCCATTAGGAGAAACTTTCATTACATCCGTTGTTTAGAAATCTTGCTTGATTCAGTTGGCACTATCACATTACTGTTAACCTTATTTCTATAGAGATATTTGCTTTTGATGTGATTTTAAGGTTAACTACTCATCATGCCGAAAATTGATTACTTTACGTAAGGTTGTTAGTTTTCATATTCCTAAGCAACTTTGTTATTCAATTCAAGCAATCAAACCATTGTAATCAAACATTTTCATATCAAGCCATGAAGTCATTCGTTTATTACGGATGTCAAATTTTCTTAGTCCATGTTATGGATTTGAATAAAGACACGTCAGATTTGAATAATATTCCTGTTGTTATTGATTTTTCCTGACGTATTTCCTGAAGAATTTCTTGGTTTACTCCCAAAGACTGATATTAAATTTTGTATCGACTTTGAACCCAGTACAAAACTCATTTCTAAAATCTCATATCGAATGACTCCTATTGAACTTCAGGAGTTAAAAATTCAACTATAGAATTTGGTACCTGAGCCTTTATCTGGTGACTTCCTTTGTGGAATGCACCGAAGCCAGACTATCCGTAGGGGACACCATATTTATGCGATAGTAAACTAATAGGTGTCATTGTAACGTGCTATCCAAGGTTGGGATATTAGTCACAGTTGAGAACAACCTAAGTCGGTAATCGAAATACATAGCTTTCTAGGCTTAGTTGGTTATTATCGGAGATTCGTTGAAGGATATTCTCGAATCGCTATTCCATTAACGCAAATTGACGTAGAGATACAAAATTCGAATGGAGCATGGAATGTGGGAAGAGCTTGAAGAACTCAAGAGGAGACTCATTTCAAAGACATGTTACGACCATGCCATCCTGGAAAAGCGAGCGTGGTAGTGGCGTGTTGAGTAGAAGATCGTATACAAATCTGAGTACGATATTGTCAAAGACTCATTTCGTATAATTTACAAATAATAGAGATGGAGATGAAAACTCTAGGTACCCACGTGATGATATACGAGTATAATCGACTTTAATCGATAAAGTTAAAGTTGTTCAAGATACACACCGGAGCTGATGAATTTGAAGAAGGAGGTGCAAGAAGTTGTTATTTCAAAAGTGATAATTGGTGAGGTGAGGAAAGCTCAAACCTTCGATTTATTAATCCATTTGAAATTCTCGATCGAATAGGAACTGTGGCCTATAGACTCGTTTTACCGCCAAGTATGACGCGTGTTCATAACGTTTTTCACGTATCGATGTTACGTAAATATGTGGACGACCCGAACTACGTCGTTGAGTTAGAACCGGACGAGATAGCGAAGACTTAACGTACGAGGAGGTACCTATCAAGATCTTGTAGAGGAAAGAACATGTCCTATGTACCGAGGTTATACCACAAGTTAAAGTTTTGTGGAGAAACCATGCTATTGAGGAAATGACACGGGAGTTGGAAACGAAAATGAAAGCGAGGTATTCTCATCTTTTGAAACACCAGAATCGTCGTCAATTTCGAGGACGAAATTTCATAAGGAGGGAGGTTGTAAGACCCCAAATTATTAATAAATGAAATTTATTTTCCTCTATTTATTATTTTGAAATAGTAAGGGTTGATTTGATTAATGTGGATAGTTATGGGTAAAATACATGAAATATTTTGAATAAGCAGTGGTTATAAAATATTCATTATTGTGGGGAATATTCGTTTGGTCGTGGAATATTCAGTATTGTTTGGGAATATTAAATGCGGCGGACACGATCTTTTGTGGGCCCCATAACGAAAAGCGATTGGATAAAGAAAACGACAAATATAAGTTGTTTATAAATAACAGGCGTAGTTATTCTTTATTATCTTTGTTGGAATACCCGTGGTTAAAACACACTAATACTGGCGTTGTTGAACAAGAAGACACGGTATTGCACCAATTATTGATTCTTCACGTGAAGAAGGCACTACTCAATAATTGTTACGATGAATTATTGCTTCAATATTTTATTTTATTGATTCAATAATTGCTTGCGTTGATATTTAATATTACTTGTTGTTTGATAAATTGTCATTACGCATATTTTTCTATTATCGAAGCAATAATTCATATTATCTGAATAATATTATTAGATAACATTATTGGCAATGTCTAGAAAGTTACTGCAAGGAGAGGTTTGGTCACCTAATTGCGGCGCCAATGAAGTAAGAGAAATTCTTATTGAAAGCCCCTCTCTTCCTCGGAGGCCGCCTGGTTGTCAATATTGTGATTCTGTAATATTATTTGTGAATAATTAATTATTGATTTATATGATGAGGAAAATATTGATTTTATGTGGATATAGATGGAAAATTTTAATGTGACAATTGTTGAAAATTAATATTTTATCTTTTTCGATAAAATAATTCATTTAAATATATTATTTTAATAATATATTAACGGTGATATTTTACAAACGAAAGTGGGATATATGAGTATACGAGGAGGAAGTGTATTTTTGTTGCAATAAATGTTTAAAACATGTTAAACATGTCGGTGGACCCCATTTATTGATTGAAATTTGATTATAGCACAAAAATCGTCTGTTTGTGGATTTGGTCAATTTACATGCGGAATTTGGAAAAACTTTCTTCGCAAAGTTGTAGAGAATTGGATTTCCTATAAAAACTTGAGATTCGAATTTTTCTGATAAAAGACCTATTTATTATGAATTATTGAAGTTCAAGCTCAAAATAATTGATTTTTGGAAGTTTTAATTATTTATATCAACAAAAACGTTTTTATTGTTTTGGTTGGCCCCATGTTGTAAAACATGTTGATTTCAGAGTCTTGGTTGGCGTAGAATATATATATAATATATATTATTATATTAAATTTTCTACTTTTTGTGTTCTAAGCGATTTCCTATAAATAGGGTCTTGGGTTAGAATTGAAAATCACACCGAAACTGAAGTTTTCTCTCTATATTATCGAGCGTATTCTTGTGAGTATTTTGAGTATACTTTGAGTATTGCTATACGGTGCAAGTTCAAGTCATAGCCTTATATCCTGTTTTAACTAGAAATCTTGTCTTTTCGAGGTAAGGATGTTATTTTCTTCTCAAATGATATTATTTCTTCAATATCATTATCTTTGAAATATTGGTTGGAACTTTTTATCAAATTTGGAACTTTTCCATGTCGGGTTTACTATTCATGAGTTCTTATTCATGAGTTACTTATTCACGAGTTACTATTAATGAGTTCTTATTCACGAGTTCTTATTCACGAGTACTATTCATGAAGCGTGAAGATATTTTTTTGTGGAATTTCTATCTTTTGGTGTCGAGAGTTACTATTCACGTAACTGGCACTATTCACGAATCTGACCTGACTATTCAATTGAAAATAAAAATTTTTCTTTTCGTCTAAAATATCTATTCTGGACACTAGCTTTGATTGTATCCATGTTTTGATCATTCTTGAATTTTACACCACTATGATTATTTTTGAGGTATTTTTGAACATGGATAAAACAAAGTACGAATCCTTAATCCTTAATCCTTATCATTTTGTTTCACTGGATTCGTTTCTTTAAAAATATTTTTCATCATCCTCAGTCTTAAATGATGATATTATTGAATATCTTTGGCCTGTAGTGCAAAGATGAATGATTTCTGAAGAATATCTTTGGCCCGTAGTGCAAAGATGAACAGGTGTTTAGATGAACATGACCAACTGATGAATATCTTTGGCCTGTAGTGCAAAGATGAATATTTGATTCGTATATATATATTGATTGATGTTACGAGGATAAAATATCGACGATGAACTTTTAAATTCATATATAGAAGATAGTAGTTTGCATTCTCTACTTAACTCTTCTAATGAATTGTTGTTTCCATTGCAATTGTTGATTTAAAAGCGGTTTGTCTATTGTATTCTATTAGATTTTTCCTGTTGGAGACTAACGATAATTTGTTGTATATTATCTTAGTCATAATATTCTTTATTGGGCTAGTTGAGCTCACCCTTTTCCTTGTTGTTCCATTTTTCTTCTCGGGAGGCGAGAATGTAAATAGTACTTAGTCGGGATATGGAATGAAGGTTCTAGAGAGAGTTGTTTAGTAGTCCTCACCATTTTTGTAAAATAATGTATCAATAATTATGATGGGGATTTATTTGCGTGTGGATATTGTCTAGATGGCAATATCTCGTATTTAAACTCACGTGTTTATATGTTGTAATAAGTAAAGTTGTGGTTATTTACGTACCATGTATTTGGCGACTCGAGAATGGGTTGGATGGAATGGACCTATTTTGGGGGCGTCACAATTAATATCGAGCTTAGGGATATGATTCTCTGGCGGAGATCGGGGAATAGAACTAGGAGGGAGGCAGAGTAAATCCTTCGCTAGTGTGTGTCCTACCTAAGCTTATTTGTTGGTTGGTCATAATATATAGGGTATTATGTGATTTGTTAATTTATTTAATTAACCCTTGTTTTATGATAGTTTTTAAGAATGGTTCTTTGAGAACGTTAACAATGGAGTGAATGAGATCGTGGAGACACCTCTAATCGCCAAACGTGATAATGTGATGTCGGTGAAAGAAGGAATTAGAGATATCCATATGGTGAGTGAAGAATTGATAGTTGCACCCGAGATAATCGCAGAGGTAACAATTTGAGAGTGAGGAAGAAGAGGAAGAAGAGGTACACAAGAGAGTTATTAGAGGTATTTTATGATCAAAATATAGAATTGCAAAATCGTATTCATGAGTTAGAAGAAGCGAAATTTGAAGAATTGCGAGCGATGTGGAGCAAAAGGATGCAACGATTCAAGCTTGTGTTACCCGATATGATGCTGCTTGAATGAAGCACTCTTTGGCGAGTATAAGATGATAAAAGTTGGAATCGAATTTGAAAGAAGAAATAAGCGAGCAGTGAGAATGAGTGATGCATGGGTAAAAGCAGCACGATGGTTGATATTATGGAAAGAGATGTCCAATCTAAAAGAGAAGATTTAACGATGAAGGGAAGACGTTAAGAAAGCAGACGCAATCGACCAACAACAAATTCTAGGGAAGAGAAACGATCGCCGGTTAGATGCTACTGATGCGGAGAGGAGGGACATATAAAGGTCAAACTGCTCAAAGCCTTCCAAGGTATGTTTTAGTTGTGGAAAGAGATGGTCACATAGCTCGATTTTGTCCTATAAGCGAAATCAAGTCCAGGTTGGGGCGTTGGCATCGAGGCGGATCTGAAAAAAAGTCAAAGTCAACGATTCTGGAAGAAGCGTTTGTCGTGGCCAGAATCAAAATGCGAGAACCCGACGAAGTTAGCACAGGTTAGTTAATTATAAATTCTTGCGAAGTTTATACCTTACTAGATCTGGGTTCTACCCATTCTTTTATCTCTCTTGCTTACGCTCAACGTTTGAACTTGACTACGGAGAAATTAAACTTTGACCTATCTGTGGAGACTCCATTAGGAGAAACTTTCATTACATCCGTTGTTTAGAAATCTTGCTTGATTCGAGTTGGCACTATCACATTACTGTTAACCTTATTTCTATAGAGATATTTGCTTTTGATGTGATTTTAAGGTTAACTACTCATCATGCCAAATTGATTACTTTACGTAAGGTTGTTAGTTTTCATATTCCTAAGCAACTTTGTTATTCAATTCAAGCAATCAAACCATTGTAATCAAACATTTTCATATCAAGCCATGAAGTCATTCGTTTATTACGGATGTCAAATTTTCTTAGTCCATGTTATGGATTTGAATAAAGACACGTCGATTTGAATAATATTCTGTTGTTATTGATTTTCCCGACGTATTTCTGAAGAATTTCTTGGTTTACTCCCAAAGACTGATATTAAATTTTGTATCGACTTTGAACCCGGTACAAAACTCATTTCTAAAATCTCATATCGAATGACTCCTATTGAACTTCAGGAGTTAAAAATTCAACTATAAAATTTGGTACCTGAGCCTTTATCTGGTGACTTCCTTTGTGGAATGCACCGAGCCCGAACTATCAAGTAGGGGACACCATATTTATGCGATAGTAAACTAATAGGTGTCATTGTAACGTGCTATCCAAGGTTGGGATATTAGTCACAGTTGAGAACAACCTAAGTCGGTAATCGAAATACGTAGCTTTCAGGGCTTAGTTGGTTATTA
Source organism: Panax quinquefolius (assembly GCA_020205615.1). Taxonomy (NCBI): domain Eukaryota; kingdom Viridiplantae; phylum Streptophyta; class Magnoliopsida; order Apiales; family Araliaceae; genus Panax; species Panax quinquefolius. The sequence goes on along the minus strand of CM035166.1, from coordinate 13,162,989 downwards.
TCGGAGATTCGTTGAAGGATATTCTCGAATCGCTATTCCATTAACGGTGACTCGTAGAGATACAAAATTCGAATGGAGCATGGAATGTGGGAAGAGCTTGAAGAACTCAAGAGGAGACTCATTTTCAAAGACATGTTACGACCATGCCATCCTGGAAAAAAGCGAACGTGGTAGTGGCGTGTTGAGTAGAAGATCGTATATACAAGTCTGAGTCTGATATTGTCAAAGACTCATTTCAGTATAATTTACAAATAATAGAGATGGAGATGAAAACTCTAGGTACCCACGTGATGATATACTGAGTATAATCGACTTTAATCGATAAAGTTAAAGTTGTTCAAGATACACACCGGAGTGATGAATTTGAAGAAGGAGGTGCGAAGTTGTTATTTCAAAAGCGATAATTGGTGAGGTGAGAAAGCTCAAACCTTCGATTTATTAATCCATTTGAAATTCTCGATCGAATAGGAGCGTAGCCTATATACTCGTTTTCTGCCAAGTATGTACGCGTTCATAATAACGTTTTCACGTGTCGATGTTACGTAAATATGTGGACGACCGAACTCGTCATTGAAGTTAGAACCCGACGAGATAGTCAAGACTTAACGTATGAGGAGGTACCTATCAAGATCTTGTAGAGGAAAGAACATGTCCTATGTAGAGGTTATACCACAAGTTAAAGTTTTGTGGAGAAACCATGCTTTATTGAGGAAATGACACGGGAGTTGGAAACGAAAATGAAAGCGAGGTATTCTCATCTTTTCAAACACCAGTGCGTCACGTCAATTTCGAGGGACGAAATTTCATAAGGAGGGAGGTTGTAAGACCCCAAATTATTAATAAATGAAATTTATTTTCCTCTATTTATTATTTTGAAATAGTAAGGGTTGATTTGATTAATGTGGATAGTTATGGGTAAAATCGCAAATATTTTGAATAAGCAAGTGGTTATAAAATATTCATTATTGTCGGGGAATATTAGTTTGGTGCGTGGAATATTACGATTGTTAGGGGAATATTAAATGCGACCACACGATCTTTTATTGGGCCCCATAACGAGCGATTGGATAAAGAAAACGCACAAATATAAGTTGTTTATAAATAACAGGCGTAGTTATTCTTTATTATCTTGTTGGAATACCGGTTGGTTAAAACACACTAATACGCGTTGTTGAGCGGTAGCACTGCGGTATTGCACCAATTATTGATTCTTACGTAAAGAAGGCACTACTCAATAATTGTTACGATGATTCTTTATTCGATATTTTATTTTATTGATTCAATAATTCTTTGCGTTGATATTTTATATTCTTTGTTTGTTTCAATAAATTGTCATTACACGATATTTTCTATTATCGAAGCAATAATTCATATTATCTGAATAATATTATTAGATAACATTATTGGCAATGTCTAGAAAGTTACATCTAAGGAGAGGTTTGGTCACCTAATTGCGCGCCATGAAGGAGAAATTCTTATTGGAAAGCCCCTCTTTCTGGGAGCGCACGGTTGTCGATATTGTGATTACTGTAATATTATTTGTGAATAATTAATTATTGATTTATATGATGAGGAAAATATTGATTTTATGTGGATATAGATGGAGAAAATTTTTAATGTGACAATTGTTGAAAATTAATATTTTATCTTTTTACGATAAAATAATTCATTTTAAATATATTATTTTAATAATATATTAACGGTGATATTTTTACAACGAAAGTGGGATATATGAGTATACGAGGAGGAAGTGTATTTTTGTTGCAATAAATGTTTAAAACATGTTAAACATGTCGGTGGACCCCATTTATTGATTGAAATTTGATTATAGCACATAAAATCGTCCGGTTTGTGGATTTGGTCAATTTACATTTGGAATTTGGAAAAATTTCTCTTACGCAAAGTTGTAGAGAATTGGATTTCCTATAAAAACTTGCGAGATTCGAATTTTTCTGATAAAAGACCTATTTATTATGAATTATTGAAGTTAGAAGCTCAAAATAATTGATTTTTGGAAGTTTTAATTATTTATATCAACAAAAACGTTTTTATTGTTTTGGTTGGCCCCCCATGTGTTGTAAACATGTTGATTTCAGGAGTCTTGGTTGGCGTAGGAATATATATATAATATATTATTATTATATTAAATTTTCTACTTTTGTGTTCTAGCGATTTCTATAAATAGGGTCTTGGGTTAGAATTGAAAATCACACCGGCTGAAGTTTCTCTCTCTATATTATCGGCGTATTCTTGTGAGTATTTTGAGTATACTTTGAGTATTGCTATATCGGTGCAAGTTCAAGTCATAGCTTTATATCCGGTGTTTATTTAAAGTCTTTGCTCTTTTCGAGGTAAGGGATGTTATTTTCTTCTCGAATGATATTATTTCTTGAATATCATTATCTTTGAAATATTGGTTGGAACTTTTTATCAAATTTGGAACTTTTCCATGTATCGGGGTTACTATTCATGAGTTCTTATTCATGAGTTCTTATTCACGAGTTCTATTATTAAGCGAGTTCTTATTCACGATTCTTATTCACGAGTACTATTAATGAAGCGTGAAGATGTTTTTTGTGGAATTTCTATCTTTTGGTGTCGGAGTTACTATTCACGTATCGGCCTTTATTCACGTATCTGACCTTTATTCACGAATCGGACTTTATTCATAGAAAAATGAAAATTTTTTCTTTTTGTCTAAAATATCTATTACGGATACTAGCTTTGATTGTATCCATGTTTTGATCATTCTTGAATTTTACACCACTATGATTATTTTGAGGTATTTTTGAACATGGATAAAACAAAGTCACGAATCCTTAATCCTTAATCCTTATCATTTTGTTTCACTGGATTCGTTTCTTTAAAAATATTTTCATCATCCTCGGTCTTAAATGATGATATTATTGAATATCTTTGGCTGTAGTGTGCAAATGAATGATGAATGATTTCTGAAGAATATCTTTGGCCGTGTAGTGCAAAGATGAGCAGTGTTTAGATGAACATGACCAATGATGAATATCTTTGGCACTGTAGTGCAAAGATGAATATTTGATTCGGATATATATTGATTGATGTTACGAGGATAAAATATCGACGATGAACTTTTAAATTCATATATAGAAGATAGTAGTTTGCATTCTCTACTTAACTCTTCTAATGAATTGTTGTTTCAACTGCAATTGTTGATTTAAAAGCTGGTTGTCTATTGTATTCTATTAGATTTTTCCTGTTGAAGACTAACGATAATTTGTTGTATATTATCTTAGTCATAATATTCTTTTCTTGGGGCTAGTTGAGCTCACCCTTTTCCTTGTTGTTCCATTTTTCTTCTCGGGGAGGCGAGAATGTAGCGAGTCTTAGTCGGGATATGGAATGAAGGTTCTAGAGAGAGTCGTTTAGTAGTCCTCACCATTTTTGTAAAATAATGTATCAATAATTATGATGGGGATTTATTTGCGTGTGGATATTGTCTAGATGGCAATATACGTATTTAAACTCACGATTTTATATGTTGTAATAATAAAAGTTGTGGTTATTTACATACCATGTATTTGGCGACTCGAATGGGTTGGATGGAATGGACCTATTTTGGGGGCGTCACGGTTAGTATCGAGCTTAGGATATGATCTCTGGCGGAGATCGGGAATAGAACTAGGAGGAGGAGAGACGAGTAAATCCTTCGCTAGTGTGTGTCTACCTAAGCTTATTTGTTGGTTGAGTCGTAATATAGGGTATTATGTGATTTGTTAATTTATTTAATTAACCCTTGTTTTATGATAGTTTTTAAGAATGGTTCTTTGAGAACGTTAACAATGGAGTGAATGAGATCGTGGAGACACCTCTAATCGCCAACCGGGATAATGTGATGTCGGTGAAGAAGGAATTAGAGATATCCATATGGTGAGTGAAGAATTGATAGTTACACGAGATAATCGCAGAGAGGTAACAAATTGAGAGAGTGAGGAAGAAGAGGAAGAAGAGGTACACGAAGAGAGTTATTAGAGGTATTTTATGATCAAAATATAGAATTGCAAAATCGTATTCATGAGTTAGAAGAAGCGGTGAAGAATTGCGAGGCGATCGTGGAGCAAAAGGATCTGACGATTCAAGCTTGTGTTACCCGATATGTGATGCTTGAGCAGAAGCACTCTTTGGCGAGTATAAGATGATAAAAGTTTGGAATCGAAATTTGAAAGAAGAAATAAGCGAGCAGTGAGAATGAGTGATGCATGGGTAAAAAGCCGCGACGATGGTTGATATTATGGAAAGAGATGTCCAATCTAAAAGAGAAGATTTAACGATGACGGGAAGGCGTCGGCGACATCGACACCAAAGAACAAATTCTAGGGAAGAGAAACGATCGCCAGTTAGATGCTACTGATCACGGAGAGAGGGACATATAAGGTCAAACTGTTCAAAGCCTTCCAAGGTATGTTTTAGTTGTGGAAAAAGATGGTCACATAGCTCAATTTTGTCTATAAGCGAAATCAAGTCCGGTTGGGACGTTGGCATCGAGCGGGATCTGAAAAAGTCAAAGTCAACGATTCTGGAAGAAGCGTTTGTCGTGGCCGGTCAAAATCGAGAGAAACGAGCGAAGTTAGCACGCAGGTTAGTTAATTATAAATTCTTGCGAAGTTTATACCTTACTTGAATCTGGGTTCTACCCATTCTTTTATCTCTCTTGCTTACGCTCAACGTTTGAACTTGACTACGGAGAAATTAAACTTTGACTGTCTGTGGAGACTCCATTAGGAGAAACTTTCATTACATCCGTTGTTTAGAAATCTTGCTTGATTCGAGTTGGCACTTTATCACATTACACATTAACCTTATTTCTATAGAGATATTTGCTTTTGATGTGATTTTAAGGTTAACTACTCATCATGCCAAAAAATTGATTACTTTAAATGTAAGGTTGTTAGTTTTCATATTCCTAAGCAACTTTGTTATTGAATTCAAGCAATCAAACCATTGTAATCAAACATTTTCATATCAAGCCATGAAGTCATTCGTTTATTACGGATGTCAAATTTTCTTAGTCCATGTTATGGATTTGAATAAAGACACGTCGATTTGAATAATATTCTGTTGTTATTGATTTTTCTGACGTATTTCTGAAGAATTTCTTGGTTTACTCCCAAAGCTTTGATATTAAATTTTGTATCGACTTTGAACCCGATACAAAACTCATTTCTAAAATCTCATATCGAATGGCTCTATTGAACTTGAGGAGTTAAAAATTCAACTATAAATTTGTTACTGAGCCTTTATCTGGTGACTTCCTTTGTGGAATGCAAAGCAAAGCGGACTATCCGTAGGGGACACCATATTTATGCGATAGTAAACTAATAGGTGTCATTGTAACGTCTTATCCAAGGTTGGGATATTAGTCACGATTGAGAACAACCTAAGTCGATAATCGAAATACGTAGCTTTACAGGCTTAGTTGGTTATTATCGGAGATTAGTTGAAGGATATTCTCGAATCGCTATTCCATTAACTTAGGTGACTCGTAGAGATACAAAATTCGAATGGAGCATGGAATGTGGGAAGAGCTTGAAGAACTCGAGAGAGACTCATTTCAAAGACGTGTTACGACCATGCCATCCTGGAAAAGCGAGCGTGGTGGTAGGCGGCGTGTTGAGTAGAAGATCGTATACAAATCTGAGTACGATATTATCAAAGACTCATTTCAGTATAATTTATAAATAATAGAGATGGAGATGAAAACTCTAGGTACCCACGTGATGATATCACGGTATAATCGACTTTAATCGATAAAGTTAAAGTTGTTCAAGAGCTACACACCGGGTGATGAATTTGAAGAAGGAGGTCAAGAAGTTGTTATTTCAAAAGCGATAATTGGTGAGGTGAGAAAGCTCGAACCTTGATTTATTAATCCATTTGAAATTCTCGATCGAATAGGCTGTGGCCTATAGACTCGTTTTACCGCCAAGTATGACGCGTGTTCATAACGTTTTTCACGTATCGATGTTACGTAAATATGTGGACGACCGAACTACGTCGTTGAGTTAGAACCCGGACGAGATAGCCAAGACTTAACGTCGAGGAGGTACCTATCAAGATCTTGTAGAGGAAAGAACATGTCCTATGTCTGAGGTTATACCACAAGTTAAAGTTTTGTGGAGAAACCATGCTATTGAGGAAATGACACGGGAGTTGGAAAGCGAAAATGAAAGCGAGGTATTCTCATCTTTTGAAACACACAGAATGCGTCACGTCAATTTCGAGGGCGAAATTTCATAAGGAGGGAGGTTGTAAGACCCCAAATTATTAATAAATAAAATTTATTTTCCTCTATTTATTATTTTGAAATAGTAAGGGTTGATTTGATTAATGTGGATAGTTATGGGTAAAATACGCAAATATTTTGAATAAGCAGTGGTTATAAAATATTCATTATTGTGGGGAATATTAGTTTGGTGGTGGAATATTACATTGTTGTAGGGAATATTAAATGCAATGACGGCAGATCTTTTTGTGGGCCCCATAACGAGCGATTGGATAAAGAAAAAGCGACAAATATAAGTTGTTTATAAATAGCAGGCGTAGTTATTCTTTATTATCTTGTTGGAATACCGGTGGTTAAAACACACACTAATCTGCGTTGTTGAGCGATAGCACTACGGTATTGCACCAATTATTGATTCTTACGTGAAGGCCTACTCGATAATTATTACGATAATTCTTGTTCGGTATTTTATTTTATTGATTCAATAATTGCTGCGTTGATATTTTATATTCTTTGTTGTTTCAATAAAATTGTCATTACACAAATTATTTTTCATTATCGAAGCAATAATTCATATTATCTGAATAATATTATTAGATAACATTATTGGCAATGTCTAGAAAGTTACATCTAAGGAGAGGTTTGGTCACCTAATTGCGGCGCCAGATGAGAGAAATTCTTATTGGAAAGCCCCTCTTCTGAGGAACCGCACTGGTTGTCAATATTGTGATTACGTAATATTATTTGTGAATAATTAATTATTGATTTATATGATGAGGAAAATATTGATTTTATGTGGATATAGATGGAGAAAATTTTTTAATGTGACAATTGTTGAAAATTAATATTTTATCTTTTTACGATAAAATAATTCGTTTAAATATATTATTTTAATAATATATTAGCGGTGATATTTTTACAATGAAAGTGGGATATATGAGTATACGAGGAGGAAGTGTATTTTTGTTGCAATAAATGTTTAAAACATGTTAAACATGTAAATGGACCCCATTTATTGATTGAAATTTGATTATAGCTTGTAAAATCGTCTGTTTGTGGATTTGGTCAATTTACATTTTGGAATTTGGAAAAATTTTCTTACGCAAAGTTGTAGAAATTGGATTTCCTATAAAAACATGCAAGATTCAAATTTTTCTGATAAAAGAGCTATTTATTATGAATTATTGAAGTTAGAAGCTCAAAATAATTGATTTTTGGAAGTTTTAATTATTTATATAAACAAAAACGTTTTTATTGTTTTGGTTGGCCCCATGTGTTGTAAACATGTTGATTTCAGAGTCTTGGTTGGCGTAGGAATATATATATATATATTATTATTATATTAAATTTTCTACTTTTTGTGTTCTAAGCAATTTCTATAAATAGGGTCTTGGGTTAGAATTGAAAATCACACCGCAAGCTGAAGTTTTCTCTCTATATTATCGGCGTATTCTTGTGAGTATTTTGAGTATACTTTGAGTATTGCTATCGGTTGCAGTTCAAGTCATAGCTTTATATCCAGGTGTTTATTTAAAATCTTGTCTTTCGAGAGGTAAGGATGTTATTTTTTTCTCGAATGATATTATTTCTTGATATCATTATCTTTGAAATATTGGTTGGAACTTTTTATCAAATTTGGAACTTTTCCATGTCAGACTATTCATGAGTTACTATTCATGAGTTACTATTCACGAGTTACTATTCATGAGTTCTTATTCACGAGTTCTTATTCACGAGTACTATTAATGAAGCGTGAAGATATTTTTTGTGGAATTTCTATCTTTTGGTGTCGGAGTTACTATTCACGTATACGGCCTTATTCACGATATCTGACCTTTATTCACGAATCTGACTATTCATTTAGAAAAATGAAAATTTTTCTTTTTGTCCAAAATATCTATTCGGGATACTAGCTTTGATTGTATCCATGTTTTGATCATTCTTGAATTTTACACCACTATGATTATTTTTGAGGTATTTTTGAACATGGATAAAACAAAAGTACGAATCCTTAATCCTTAATCCTTATCATTTTGTTTCCTTTGGATTCGTTTCTTTAAAATATTTTTCATCATCCTCGGTCTTAAATGATGATATTATTGAATATATTTGGCACGTAGTGCAAAGATGAATGATTTCTTGAAGAATATCTTTGGCCGTAGTGAAAAGATGAGCGGTGTTTAGATGAACATGACCAATCGATGAATATCTTTGGCACGTAGTGCAAAGATGAATATTTGATTCGGATATATATTGATTGATGTTACGGGGATAAAATATCGACGATGAACTTTTAAATTCATATATAGAAGATAGTAGTTTGCATTCTCTACTTAACTCTTCTAATGAATTGTTGTTTCATTGCAATTGTTGATTTAAAACCGGTTGTCTATTGTATTCTATTAGATTTTTCCCTGTTGGAGACTAACGATAATTTGTTGTATATTATCTTAGTCATAATATTCTTCTTTTTGGGCTAGTTGAGCTCACCCTTTTCCTTGTTGTTCCATTTTTCTTCTCGGGAGGCGAGAATGTAGCGCAAGTCTTAGTCGGGGTATGGAATGAAGGTTCTAGAGAGAGTTGTTTAGTAGTCCTCACCATTTTTGTAAAATAATGTATCAATAATTATGATGGGGATTTATTTGCGTGTGGATATTGTCTAGATGGCAATATCGTATTTAAACTCACATGTTTATATGTTGTAATAATAAAGTTGTGGTTATTTACGTACCATGTATTTGGCGACTCGAGAATGGGTTGGATGGAATGGACCTATTTTGGGGTAAAATCACACGATATTTTGAATTATTGATTCTTACGTAAGAAAGCACTACTTTCGATAATTGTTACGATAATTCTTGCTCAATATTATATTTTATTGATTCAATAATTGTTTGCGTTGATATTTTATATTCTTGTTGTTTCAAGAATTGTCATTACACGTATTTTCCATTATCGGAGACAATAATTCATATTATCTGAATAATATTATTGGATAACAATATTGGCAATGTCTAGAAAGTTACATCAGGAGAGGTTTGGTCACCTAATTGCTTGCCAAGAAGGAGAGATCCTTATTGAAAGCCCTCTCTTTCTGAGGAACCGCACGGTTGTCAATATTGTGATTATGTAATATTATTTATGAATAATTAATTATTGATTTTTATGATGAGGAAAATATTTATTTTATGTGGACATAGATGGAGAAAATTTTTAATGTGACAATTGTTTGAAAATTAATATTTTGTCTTTTTCGATAAAATAATTTATTTAAATATATTATTTTAATAATATATTAACGGTGATATTTTTTATAATGAATGTGGGATATATGAGTATATGAGGAGGAAGAGTATTTTTGTGGTAATAAATGTTTAACACATATTTTGTGTGTTGGTGGACCTGATTATTGGCCAGAAATTTGATTATAAACTTGTAAAATCACCCGTTTGTGGATTACGGTCAATTTTTGTTTGGAATTTGGAAAAACATTTTTCTGCAAAGTTGTAGAAATTGAATTTCCTATAAAAACTCATGAGATTCAATTTTCTGATAAAAGGGCTATTTATTATGAATTATTGAAGTTTTGAAGTTAAAATAATTGATTTTTAAAGTTTTAATTATTTTATTTACAAAACGTGTTTTTCATTTTGTTTTCCTCATTTAACATGTGATAGGGGCTGAGTTAAGATGGTAAAACATGCATATGAAGTTTTGGAAAAATATAATAATATTTAATAAATTTTCTACTTTGGTGTTACAAGCGTTTTCCTATAAATAGGGTCTTAAGTTAGAATTGAAAATCACACCGAAACTGAGTTTTCTCTCTCTATATTATCGGCGTATTCTTGTGAGTATTTTGAGTATACTTTGAGTGTTTCTATACGGTGCAAGTTAGTCGCTCGTTATTATTCTAATTAAATCTTTCTTCTTTTGAGAGGTAAGGATAGTAAGAGATTTTTAAAGGTGATTATGTTTTTCAGTTTTGTATTTTTCGGACCTTCAAAAATTCTGAAAAAATTTGAAATGATATTTTGATGAGTTTTGTAGATTGTGTCCAAAAATGGCGATTTTTGGATGTATAGATTAGGAGTTATGGATTTTATGAGAAAAGACTATTTTAAAAGTAACTATTTATAACTCCTTGTGATTAACTCCAAAATTGATGAAATTTTTATTGGGAGTACATCTATATAATATCAGTATACCGTGTAAATTTCAGAATTTTTTGGATAAAAGTATAATTTATGATAAATGTTTAAATATTCGGTGGTTTTGGCCATATGAAAAATAGTAAATGAATTTTTAAAATTTAGAGAAAAATATATGTTCAATATGGGACTATGTTATGCTAAATCCCAGAAAAGAAATGATTTTGGAACTGATTTGGTATTTTTCATGAAAATATTCTAGTTATGAGTAAATGAATTAAATATGTTATATGAAGTAAGAAAATTGGAAAATATGATTTTATGGCTTGAGAATCATATATGAGGTATATGCAGTTTTTTGATGAGGGTTTTGATTATTGGTGATGAAATTTTATGAGTTTGGCATTTTATGATGATTAAATGCATTAATTAGTAAAGTGTAAACAATTTAATTAAATTGTTTATAAGTTTTAGAAATGATTAAAATATTATTGTAATATTAATAATATTAGATTATGAGATTTCTAAGTGATTTATAACATTTGGATTAAGGTGTTATAAATATGGATATGAATTTTATTATGAAACTTTATCTTTTCGTTATATAGGTTTCTTATATGCACGTATCTGATTTACTATGTCACGAATCGGGGTCTATTCACGATAAATTGGTTTCTTCTTTGACCATATTATCGTTGATTTATGAATCTTACTCTTGAAATTAAAACCATGTTTTGATTATATTGTTTTTATATAACATTCTTATAACCCTAATGATAATATTTCTCTTTGACTTGAGTGTAAAGATGGGTAGATTATTGGTATGATCGTGACTATAGGTTCTCTTTGGCGATGGTGCAAAAGTTAAATTGTTGGTTTGGTATGATCATGACCATTGAATTTATAATTGAATATTTTTTAGCTTAAGTCTGAAAGGTGAATTGATCAACATGGTTATAATTATTGTTATATAACTTACGAAATGATTATGTATTTCTTTGATATATGAATATCTTTGGCTCGTGGTGCAAAGATGACTTGTTGATGAATATCTTAGCTTTGTAGTGCAAAGATGAATTATTGATGAATATCTTTTGCTCGTAATGCAAAGATGACTGTTGTTGAATATCTTTGCTTTGTAGTGCAAAGATGAATTATTGATGAATATCTTTGGCTCGTAATGCAAAGATGACTTTGTTGTTGAATATCTTTGCTTTGTAGTGTAAAGATGAGCTGTTGATGAATATCTTTGGCGCGTGGTGCGAGATGAATTTATTAGTATGATTATGAGCAGGGCTGTGATTTGGTATAACCATGATATTTGATGTTTCAAGTAAAGGCGGTGATGAAAATTATCTTACGTCCGGATGAGAAGAGAATTTAGAGTCACAATTATGATTATGAGTTATTCATATGATTGTGGAAAGAACTGTTGATTGATGTTACGGGATAAAATATTGTTGGTGGACTTTTAACGTGGAGAAGACAATAGACTTTATAGTCTATTTGACTCTTTTAATGGATTGCTTCGTTCATTTGCAACTATGGTTGAAAAGTTTTATCATCTACCATATGTTCTAAATCTACGATTTATTATTGATAAAGACTATTGATAATTTATGTATCTTTAGTTATAATATTCTTTCTTGAGCTAGTTGTGCTCACCCTTTTGTTTCACAATTCCTTTCGAAGTAATAAAAGTATAAATTTGGGTTGAAACGGGGGATAGCGAGGAATAGAATGGTGGTCTATATAGATGTTGAGGGTGAGGTGAATTTAACTTGGAAGGTGTTTTGCCACTATCATACAAGATGTCTAATGACATACAACCTCGTGTCATCATAAGACATGGTTGTGCTCATCCACTTCTTGAGTATATTTACAAGCACTTTACCTATATAATCTTGGTGTTTGTTTGGAGTATAATACCCAATTAGAGGCAGTGGAGATAATGATATGTCGATAGAAGACTCACCATTGGGAAGAATATGATAGTAATCTTCTCATTTTTCTTTGGGGTCTATTAGATTGACGAGGATAATTACGTGGCCATATGATATCTACCATAACCTAAAAAGCATGGCCTCCCATGTATGAAGGTTTCTTGAGCACTTCCCAAAGATTCTAATTTCTAAAAGCAGTTTTTGACTATACCTTTATGTAAGGTGTCATTGTGACGTCTTCTGATTGGTATATATTTGTATCCAAACTCACAAAGATATGTGTTGTTGTATTTTACGACAATTGTTATAATAAAGTTGTAGTTGTTTTCCGTAATACAATATATTTGGCGACTCAGAATGGGTTGGATGGAATGGACCTATTTTGGGGTCGTTACACTATAACTATGGAACGGATGAAGTATATTAATGTATAATTTTTACAAAGCAGATTTATATAAAATTAATGAATTCATATTATTTTTAATTTTTAAATATTTTAAGTTCACTTTAAAAATATAAAATTATCTAATATTTTAAAAATGGAGGTATTATTATTATTATTATCATAATTATAATTATTATTATAATTAGTATTACTTTTATTATAATTATTATTATTATTGTTATAATATTTAAAAACAAACTACTACCAAAAATAATAATTATTATAATTATAATTATAATTATAATTATATTATTATTTTATTTTATCATAATTATATTTATAATTATAATTACTTTTATTATTATAATAATAATTATTATAATTATAATATTTAAAAACAAATTATTATAAGACCCCAGTTTTTATAAATAAAGATGAATTTTCTATAAATATTATTTTTTGAATATTATGGAATAATTTGATATAATGTTATAGTTGTGGGTAATATTTATAAATTTTGCAAAAGTATACAAGTGGTTATATTATATTCGATTGGTTAGGAATATTAGGTTTAGCGGGGGAATATTAAATAAATACTCAATCATTGGTGGACCCCACAATGTAATTATTATCGGATTGAGAAAAGACAAAAAATATTTTATTGAAATAACGGCGAAGTTTTACTGGTTGATCTTTGTTGAACTACTCGGTAGTAAAAGTAATGCGAATGCGTGTGGTTGCATGGTAGTAAGACACCGGTATTGATTATTGATGCTTATGTGAGAAGTCACTTAGTTTGATTCCATTATTATCGATTAATAATATGAATTATTATAGCGATAATGACGTTTTGTTTTATTCAGTATTATTAACGTAATAAAAGCGAAACATCTTTTATATAAAAATGAATACTTTATTAAAGTTATTTTATAAATAAAATATATTATATTTTATTATGCATAGTGTTTTGCGTAGTGTTTGCATAGTAAAATGTTTTTATATAAATAGAATATATTATATTTTATTTAAAAGATTTTGCTTTAAATATGGACCGTCGATTAAAGTAAATCAATCTGGACCGATTCATGGATTAGTTCTTATGCATTCCATTTTCCTATAAATAGAAGCTCATTCCTTCATTATTTTCTTACTTAATTCATTGAAACTAGAGAGAAATTATAGAGAGTTTATAGAGAGAAAGTTATAGAAAGAAGAAGAGTATTACTGCTACTTCACTACTTCTATATTCAGGTTCTTTTACTGTAAGGGTGTTATTATTTCTTCTTGAAGAGAACTTACATTATTCCATTCACTATTATTACATTTGGAATAACTTTTGTAAAAGTGGCATACCCTATACATAACTTCGTATACGCGGTATACCCTATACTTGGTGAAATCTTATGTTATTCCATTGCTTATTATTCTCATTGGAATAACTTTTGTATCTGTGATTTACCTATACTTGGTGACATTCTTCTATTATTCATTTGGAACATCCTCATCTGCATGTGTTTTACACCTAACTGGTTCCGCTCTTTATTATTATTCTGTTGGAACATCACATGCGTGTGTTTTACACCGACTGGTTAAAATCTTTATCATTCTGTTGAATATCCTATCGTGTGTTTTACACCGGATCCGGTTCCATCTTTATTATTACTGTTGGAACATCCTGCTTGGTGTGAATTTCACCGACACGGTTCCGTTATTATTATTACTCGTTGGAATAACTTGCGCTATGCTCTTAATCGCATGCATGGTGATTTCTTTTGTTATTCCATTCTTTATTATACCCAATTGGTTAAAACTTTGACTTATATACTCCATGAAATTAGTAGAATATCCTTGATATTTCGTTTCATCCAAAGATATCTTTCATGGAAATATTCTTCTGATCATTCTTGAATTTTACTCTACAAAGCGATATCGTGTTGACGATTTGGACGTTAAAAATTCTGGATAAAATAATTCTTGAACTTGTTTTATTGAATTCTTATATCATTGTCATCATCCTCATTTTATATTTTTTTTAAAGTCATCTCATGGCTGTGAAAGCATGGATGGACTTGGTATGATTATGACCAGGATTATTCGGTGTAATCGTATTGAGTAATGTTACAAATGATGTGGTAAAAAAAAAATCCTCGATGGTAGTAGTGCATTGATGGACGCCGTTGTTGGCATGATCATGACCATTAATGAATACACAACTATTCTTGGTAGTAGAAGCGAGAATAATTGTGATCGTGATACTAAAGAATATCCTTGGCCAGTAGTGCGAGGGTGATTCGATGATGTGGATTATTTATTAAAGGTGAGTCTCAAATTATAACGATGATGAAAAACCTTTTAAAATCATAAAAGATAGTAGATTTTATTTTCTACTTGACTCTTTTAATGGATTACGTATTCACCGCAGCTTAAACTGGTTGTCTCTCAGATTTTATCGGTTTAACATTGTTGAAGACTATTGATAATTTATTTTGCATTATCTTAGTCATAATATTTCTTCTTGGGCTAGTTGAGCTCACCCTTTCTTTCACTTGTTCTCTTCAGAAATGAGAATATATATTTGGGACGAGTCGGGGAAGCGTGATGGTCCCGAAGATAGCATTAGTAGTCCTCACTATTACGTGAAATAAAGTGTGATAATAATTATAATGAGGACTTTTGTTTGAGTTTGTATAATATCTAGTAGGCGATATTTGTATTTAAACTCACGGTTTATGTCGATTGTACCACTATTTATGTTAATAAGTTGTATTTAAATTCTGTACCATGTAAGTGGCGACCCAAGATGGGTGATGTATACCTAATTTTGGGGGCGTCACAATTATTACCAGAATAGCCATTATATTTTACAAAATAAATTAAACTAAAAAAACAAATTCAAGCTTAACGTAAAAACATAAAAAGAAAATTTGGGCAACTAAAAGAATAAATTAAAGCTTATCATTCATTCAGTAGGTACAGGTAGTGCCAAATCATCAAATTCATCATTCAGCTGAACCAAAATTAAAAGAACAATCCGATCAAATGACATATACATCGATAATCTCTTCACAAAAGAGATAAATAAAGAACAATCACATCCAAATATTTGTTACTAACTCTGTTTTTGACCATGAACATTTCCAGCTTGCACATCCAATTTTTCCACAATTGGGTTATCATCAGAAATGGATAGTTCTGCCTATTTTTCAATTCAATTCATTACAAAAAGTGGTTACATGTTGTGGACTAGTATCAATCCCAGAAACATTTAAGAAATAAGTATTTTTATTAATAAAAAAAATCAAACTGCGTTGTTGTGACGAGCAAGGAGATAGAGAGTGTTGTTTGGTTTTTTTTCTTTTAATAAAAATAATTATTTTTTAGATTTTTATTAAAAAAATAATTAAAACGTAATTTTTTAATAAAAATAATTATTCTTAATAAAATTAAAAAAGCGCAGTTTTTTTTATTAAAAAAACACAGTTTTTTTTATTATTATTATAAAAATTTAAAACGCAGCTTTTTTTAGAAAAAATAATTGTTTTTTTCATTTTATTAAAAAATTAAATATATTTTTTATTTATTTTCTTGTTTTTTGGCAAATTTTTCGAATTTATATTATACTTTAAAATATATTTTTCCATTTTTTCATAAAAAAATTCCTCCAAATCAACATCATCACTGTCACGTCGCATACTAATTGTCACATAGTTTTTTTTTTGGATAACTCAGCTTCTTAGGTGTAACGTTCCGTTAAGTCAACCTGATTTCACGGTTTTTTAACTTTTTGTTAATAAAATCGAGTATAGTGAGTTAATTGTAAGAAGAAAAAAAGTTCAGTTATCAATCTATAAGTTGACATATAATACAATGACTGAAAAAATATTTAACCCAATATTTTATAATTTGTTGATGTAGCATACTCCACCTCATCATATTATGTGGGGCCGAAAACTAAATTGAAATAATTTATTGATCAATATGCTGAAATGGAGTATGTCACATCAACAGTTTGTAAAATATTTATAAAATAGTTTGTATCTGTAGCATTACTCTTATTCTTTGTCATTTACTCTCTAATTTTTGCCATTTGTTTCATTGTAATTAAGATTAATATTTACCAAACTTTGTTATGTAAGAAAGCTCAACTGATAAAATTTTGAGGATTTTATCAAAAAAAAACACTACATAAAAATATTTATATTTGTAAAAATCACCAAAACTATGTTTTAGACATTTTTGTATTTGAACATATACAAAAATAGGAGACTTTATCTTTTCTCTTCTACTATTCTTCAAATTTCAACTAAAAGTTAATTTTAATGCTTCAAATATAATAATCAAACAAATAAATACCAACTTATCTACAAAATATCTTGGTCCACACTAAAACGTGTGAGATTCTTCATTATAAATAACTTCTTAATTTTACTATCAAGATTGTAAGACCGAATTTTATGAAATAAAAGTATTCAATTTTTCTTATAATTACTATTCAAGAAATGGTTAAATTGATAAAAGGTTAAAGTTAAGGTGATATATGAATTTTTTTTTCAAAATACGCAATGGTTATAAAATACTCATTTCGTAGAATATTCGTTTGGTGGTGGAATATTCTTGTTGTCAGAGGAATATTAAATGCGACCAGTGCGCTCATTCAGTAGGCCCCATAATAGAATAAATGTGATGAAGAAAAACGACAAGTTTGAGTTTTATAAATAACGACGTAATTCTTACCGCTTAACACTTGTTGGAATACACCGTGGTTAAAATCTGATGTCTGGCGTTGTTGCAAAGAAGCACATGGTATTGCAAGATTTTTTTTGAATTATTGATTCTTACGTAAGAAGGCACTAATCAATAATTATTACAGTAATTACTATTCAATATTTTATTTTATTGATTAAATAATTACTGCGTTAATATTTTATATTATTGTTGTTTCAATAATTGTCACTTCACAGTATCTACATTATCAGATCAATAATTCATATTATTTGAATAATATTATTAGATAGCATTATTGGCAATGTCTAGAAAATTCTGTCAAGGAGAGGTTTGGTCACCTAATTGCGGGCCAGTAAGGAGAAATCCTTATTGGAAAGCCCCTTCTTTCCTGAGAACTGCCTGGTTGTCATTGTTGTGATTCTGTAATATTATTTGTGAATAATTAATTATTGATTTATATGATAATGAAATATTTATTTGATGTGGATATAAATGATGGATTTATTTATGTGGTTATAAATGAAGGAATTAATGTTGAGGTATTTTATCAGTATTTTGTCGGATTGGAGGTATTAAAAGATCAAATCGATTGTTCTTACGACTTTATTGTGTGAGTTATAATTTTTAATCGTAGTTGGATCGTTGTGATTTTTGGATATGTTATACATATATAAGTTGAGTATATGTTCACAAATTTTGAACCGTTAAAATGAGCGTATAATTTGTTATAAATTTTAAGAGGTGGTGATTAGGAAATTAGGTTTATAAATGATTTTGGTAGAAAATTCTAGAAATGGGTGGGACCCACTTTTGGTTGTTGGGGAAGATGGCTGATTTTTGGTGGGTGGAATAGTAGTAGGTAAAGCCATCGTGCTGGCAGTCAAGTCTGCTTGACGTCTAACATTTTCCTATAAATAGAGGGCTAGTTAGAATTGAAAATCACACCGAGAATTTATAAGTTTTCTCTTTTTTCTCTCTAGATTATCGAGTGTATTTTGTGAGTATTTAGATACTTGGTGAGTTGCTATTCATCGGTCAAGAAGTTTCCTTGATGTCATATCCAGATATCCAATCAGGAAGTCTTTTTTTTTGAGGTAAGGGGATAGTAAGGGATTTTAAGGGTTGTTATGTTTTTCATGTTTAAGTAACTTTTCGGACCTTCAAAATTCTCAAAAATTTGAAATGATATTTGATGAGTTTTATTGATTGTGTCCAAAATGGTGATTTTTGGATGTATAGATTAAGAGTTATGAATTTTATGAGAAAAGACTATTTTAAAAGTAAAAACGCTATAACTCCTTGTGGTTAACTCGAAAATTGATAAAATTTTTATTGGAAGTATATCTATATAATATCGATACTCTGTGAATTTGAATTGTTGGATAAAAGTACGATTTATGATAAATGTCTAAATATTCAAGGCGGTTTTGGCCGTATGAAAAATAGTAAATGAATTTTAAAAATTCGAGAAAAATATATGTTCAATATGGGACTATATTACACTAAATCCCGGAAAAGAAATATTTTTGGAACCGATTTGGTATTTTTACGAAAATGGACTAGTTATGAGTAAATGAATTAAATATGTTATGTAAAGTAAAAAAATTAGAAAATAGGATTTTATGGCTTGAGAATCCTACATGAGATATATGCAGATTTTTGATGAGGGTTTTGGTTATTGGTGATGAAATCTTATGAGTTTGGCATTTTAGGATGATTAAATGCATTATTTAGTAAAGTGTAAACAATTAAAATAAATTGTTTATAAGCTTAAGAAATATTATTCTTTCAATATCATTATACCGAAATATTGGTATGGATTTTATTGTGGAATTTCTACCTTTTTCATGTTGGGGTTACTATTCACGAATTATTATTCATAAGTTACTATTCACGGGTTACTATTCACGGATACTATATTCACGATAAAATTGGTTTCTTTTTCTGACCAAATTATAGTTGATTTATGAATATTACTCTTGAGATTAAAACTATATATTGATCATATTATTTTTATTATCAAATATAACATTTTTATAACTCTGGTGATGGAATTTCTCTTTGACTTGAGTGTAAAGATGGGTAGATTTTTGGTATGATCATGACTATGGGTTCTTCTTTGGCGATGGTCTGAAGTTGAATTGTTGACTGGTATGATCATGACCATTGAATTTATAATTGAATATCTTTAGCTTAAGTGCAAAGGTAAAATGATCAACATGGTTATAATTATTGTTTATATAAATTCTGAAATGATTATATATTTCTTTGAGATATTAATATATTTGGCCTGTAGTGCAAATATGAACTCTTGAGGAATATCTTTGGCCTGTAGTGCAAAGATGAATTGTTGATGAATATCTTTGACCCATAGTACAAAGATGACCTGTTGTTGAATATCTTTGGCTTGTAGTGCAAAGATGGTCTGTTGATGAATATCTTTGGCCCGTAGTGCAAAGATGAAATTGTTACTTTGATTATAAACAGGAACTGTGATTTGGTATAACCATGATCTTTGATGTTTCAGGTAAAGACATGTGATGAAAATTATCTTCGTCCTGGATGCGAAGAGGAATTTAGAATTACAAATTATGATTATGAGTTATACATGTGATTGTGGAACGGAACTGTTGATTAATGTTACAGGAATAAAACATTGTTGGTGGACTTTTAATGTGGAGAAGATAATAGACTTTATGGTCTATTTGACTCTTCTAATGGATTGCTCGTTCCGCTGCAACTATGGTTGAAAAGTTTTATCATCTATCATATGTTCTAAATCTCTGATTGATTACTGATGAAGGCTATTGATAATTTAATTATCTTTAGTCATGATATTCTTTACTGGGCTAGTTGTGCTCACCCTTTCTTTCACTGTTCTTTTCAGGAAATGAGAATATAGCTGGGACTAGTCGGGGAATGGATTTACGGTCCAGATGGTTGCATTAGTAGTCCTCACTATTCTGTGAAATAGCATATCAATAATTGTAATGAGGACCCCTTTTGAGTTTTTATACTATCTATTAGACAATAGTTATATTCAAACTCACAGTGTATGCGTTGTCGTATTTTGCACGACAATTGTATTACTGAAGTTGTATTTATTTTTTATCATGTATTTGGCGACTCAGAATGGATTGGATGGAATGGACCTATTTTGGGGGTGTCACAAAGATCAAAATAATTTATTTTGATTTTAGATGAACTTGTGATTATGAGAAAGGAAAGCCAAATTTTTATAGGATGTAGGTAAGGCTGTAAAATGAACAAACAGTTCAGGCTCTATTTGTACTCGCTCGACTCGAAATATAAATGAGTCAAATATGAGCACATTTTAAAGTTCGATAAATTACTCGAACTTCCTCAAATTATAATTTTCTGTTGATACTTGGATCATATTCATTCGAAAAGTTCAAACTGCTCGGGCTCGACTCGGAATCGTGCTCGACTCACTAGCTAAATGAGCCTCAATCAAATCTTATTTTATACTCAATAAATTTTGTAAATCAAATCTGAGTAACTCAATACTCGGTTCGACTCGGTTCGTTTACGCCATATAGGTTGAGGCTTGGTATTGAGAAATATGTGAAGCCTAATGAATATGAAGACTACCAATAATCTCAGTTCGAACACAATACAAATTGCAAAATGGCCTATTTTCCAAGTAGAAAATTATATGTAAAAAGCCGAACCAAAATCTAACTAGCTAAGGCTAGTCCAACCTTTGAATTTTGGATATATAACAATACGGTCCGAATTTCGAGCTCACCCCTTATCCAACTCACCCGAGCTCACTCCTCCTTTAGCGACGGACCTGGCAACAGTTCTGTCATACAACCGTCGTCTATACTTTTAGCGACGCTATATGTTGTCCGTCACTAAAATTATAGACGACGGTTGTATGATCGAATCGTTGTCGGGTCCGTCGCTAAAGGGGGTAAGCTCGAGTGAGTTGAATAAGGGGTGAGCTTAAGATCCAAACTCTATAACAATATTTCCCCTATATTTTCCAGTCTTTTCAATTTTAAACATTAGAGAAAATGTGTATTACTAGTTGAGCAAATTAGGAGCACCTTTTGCTCAAGTTAAAAGTCTACACATTAGCTAAGATCTATTTAATTTTGCTCAAGAATTTATTTAGTGAGTACCAAATGACTGTTTTTATAATATCTTAAACTTAGTTTTATATTGTGTAATTTTAATTGGATCTCATAAATATGGAGTGGTTGAGAATTATTTTTAGGTGCATGACCTAGCATTTCTTTTTGATTCTTTCTGTCTATACAAAAGATTACCAAATTTAATGTAAATTATATTTTAAAGAAAAGAGTAATATAATTTTCTAAAATAAAATGAATTTTTCCTCTTAGATTCTTTCTGAGAATATATACCTAAAAATATTTGGACGTCGAAGCCAAAAAAGTGTAAAAGAAAATTTAAACAAAACTTGTATTTGATATTCTTTAGATAAAAAGCACAAATACTAGAATAGGTTAGTTAATCCTTTCGGTCATAGTCTAGTAAAATTTAGGGGGTGTTCGATAAAAATTGAATGAATCTGAATCTGAATCTGAATGAATTGAATTTGAATTTGAATAAAAAAAGTCGTTTGATAATTGACATGTCTGAAACATCTGAATGATAAAAGTTTATTATTTTACCCCTCTGAAAAATTTAAAATTGTTGTAAGTTTATTTAATTTTACTTAATATAATTGTTACTACTTTTTTTAATTTTTTTTTTACTTCATTCAAATTAACATTCAACCATTCGATTAAAAAAAAAATCGACTTAGCCATTCAAATTTCGTCCCATCTTACTGGAATTCAACTATTCAGACCAAAACAAACGCACTGACCGATTCAACCATTCAGATTCAGCTTCATTCAGCTCTAAACAAACACCCTCTAAATTTTCATTTCTGAATGAAAAAGAGTTACTTAACGGGGTATATAAATATGAACTAATTTCTAATTTTAAAAATATTTACTACCTCCATCCCACAATAAGTGCTTTTTTAGGTTTACTATTTTTTCTCAAAATAAGTGATGTGTTAGAACTCCAATACAATTTTTGCAATATTTTCTCATATATGCCCTTATGCATTCAATGGTATTTATTGCATCTTACCATTACAACAATTAAATGACACTCATTAACTCTTCAACTTCAAAGAAAATATATTAAGGGTATTTTTGTCATTTTAACTTGTGTATTGATATGTGTGATTTAAGCTAAAAAAACACTTATTATAGGACGGATGTAGTATTTCTTTGGGTCCAGAGCTGAACCTAACAGGTTGGGGGTGAGGTTTGTAAAACGGAAGTTCGGGTGCCGGGACCCACTAGCACCCATGCCGGCAACCGGCGGGAACTCAATCAGTGGGAGCCACTCCACCAAAGTCCCGCCAAAACACATTTTGATGAAATGCCATGTAAAAAAAGTACACGAACAAATCTTTCATATCCAAATTCACACAAAATAATTCTCACTTGCGGGAAATACCCTCTTAGAGGTATATAAGTTACATACAATAATTTTATAAATAAATTTAATTTAAATTTTTTAATAAAATTTAACCTTATAAATAAAAAGATTACGCAAAATATGGGCTAAACAACTATTTTGGTCCTTGTACTCTATAGTTAATTTCAATTTCATCCATGGACAATTATTTTTCATAATAGTCTTTGTATTTTAAGATAGAGGAACAATTTAGTATTTTTTCCTAAAATTTTAAATATATAAATAAATGTCAACATGGATAAGCTTTTTTAGTAAGGAAAACAAGTCTTTTCATCACTTTTTTTTTTTATTAAGTGATGTTTCAAAATTCTATTTTTTTCGAAGTAATATATGTATAAATTCATACTCATTTTCCTCCATAACTTAGTCATGTCTTTGTTCCTAATTGTTTAGATTCATATATGACGTTTATACTCTCTAAGATGTACGTGTGAGGTTAATTATTTTTTACATTCCCACACCATTTTAGAATCCTTGAAAATTTGCATTGGTATAAAACAATTAGTATGAAACTTCAATTTATTTTACTTCTAATGGTTCAGTGATCATAACACCTAATGACAAGAAAAAATAACGACGTTATAAATGATGAACACACAGAAAATGTGATATTATGTGAGACCCCAGATTTTATCAATAAAGATTTAAATTTTGTCGAAATAATTTTTTAATATTATGGTGTGAATTTAAGATAATATTATAGTTGTGGGTAGTATTTATAAATTTTGCAAAGTATGCAAGTTGTTATAAAATATTCGTTTTGGTGGGGAATATTCTTTTTATCGGGGAATATTCGTGCACGACTACCAATCATTAGTGGACCCTATGGCGGAAGTATTGTCGTAGTTAGAAAAGCGACAAAATTATCTTTCTATAAAAATAACGGCGGAGAGGTGTTACCGTTAAAAGCTGAACTACCCATTAGTAAAAAAATGCGATGTCTGCCGTAGTTGTATAGTAGCACGATATTGATTATTGATGCTTTACGTGAGAAGTCACTCAACTATGCTCAATTATTGCTATAGTAATTCTTTGCATCATATCTCTTATATTATTGGTTCAATTATTATCACAAATTATCATCATGATAATATGTTATAGTATTAAATCAATAATTGAGACGACAAGGTATAAATGATTAATAATTGTTGAAAGATTAAATATGTGTTGATTAAAAATAAAATGATTTGTGGTAATATTTATTCAATCCTTGATGTATATAAAGAGTCCATTATGAGACATTTGTGGTAAGTTTGATTATTTTATGGGGGCCATATATGTCATCATCTAAGAGTCTCTTCGTCGATAAGTAATTACCTTCGTCGATAGTATTTACCTTTGTGAATAGTAATTACCTTCGTCGATAGTAATTACCTTTGTGAATAGTAATTACCTTCGTCCAATAATAATTACCTTTGTGAATAGTAATTACCTTCGCCAATAGTAATTACCATTACAGCGTCGAACCAATTGTCGTTTTCACATTACAAAGGCGTCGAACCACTTGTCGTTTCACATTACAAGCGCCGAACCATTTGTCGTTTCACATTCTGAGGTCCGAACCACTTGTCGTTTCACATTACTGGTGATCGAACCATTTGTCGTTTAACATTACAGTGTCGAACCACTTTTCTTTTCACATCACCACCGCCGCCACTTTCCTTTTCACAATGGCAGGTACTAAGCTAGAAATCTTCTATAAATAGAGGCCTAATGCTTCATTATTTTCACGAATTCACCAAACTCTAGAGAGAAAACTATAGAGAAAGAAGAAAAGTATTCTACTTCACCTCGCCAATATTCGGTTCTTCTAAGGTAGGGAATATTATTTGTTGTAAATCGTAAGGGGTGTTATTCTTTCTTATTCATGAAGAGAACTGTTGTTATTCCATTGCTTATTATTCTCATTGGAATAACTTTGTATCGTGGTTTACCCTATACTTGGTGACATTCTTCTATTATTCTGTTGGAACATCCTGCACGTGTTTTACACCGGACTGGTTCCGTCTTTATTATTATTACTGTTGGAACATCCACATGCATGTGTTTTACACCTAACTGGTTCCGTCTATATTATTCTCGCTGGAACATCCATGCATGTGTTTTACACCTGACCAGTTCCGCCTCTTTATCATTCTGTTGGAATATTCTATCATGTGTTTTACACCGGATCCGCTTCCATCTTTATTATTACATTTGAACATCCCAATGGGTGTGAATTTCACCGACTTCGTTCCGATATTATTATTACATTGAATAACTTTTGTCTGCGCAATCTGCATGCATGGTGATTTCTTTTGTTATTCCATTCTTTATTATACCCAGGTTGGTTAAAACTTTGACTTATACTCCATGAAATTAGTTGAATATCCTTGATATTTGCGTTTCATCCAGTATCTTTTCATGGAAATATTCTTCTGATCATTCTTGAATTTTACTCTACAAAACAGTATCATTTTGACAATTTAGACGTTAAAAATTCCTGGATAAAATAATTCTTGAACTTGTTTTATTGAATTATTATGTCATTGTCATCATCCTCATGTTATATTATGTTATCTTCGGCTTACGTGTATAGATGAACTTAGTATGATTATGACCAGGGATCATTCGGTATAATCATGGCTTGTTATAAATGATGTGATAAAAGTCCTCAGTGGCCTGTAATGCAGTGATGGATAGTTTTTGGTATGATTATGACCAGGGGTGATTCGGTATAGTCATGACCATTGATAATTTGATGAATATCCTTGGCCGTAGTACAGGGGTGATTCGATGATGTGTATTATTTATTAAAGTTGAGTCTCAGCTATAACAGTGATGAAAAACCTTTTAAAACCTAAAAGATAGTAAACTTTATTCTCTACTTGACTCTTTTAATGGATTGCTTATTCCGCTGCAGTTAAACTTGTTGTCTGTTGTATTTTATCGGTTTAACAACTTTGTTGAAGGCTAATGATAAATTATTCGCATTATCTTAGTCATAATATTTCTTCTTGAGCTAGTTGAGCTCACCCTTCTTTCTTTTCACTGTTCTCTTGAAAGAAATGAGAACATAGCTGGGATGAGTCGGGGAACGGAGTAATGGTTCAGAGGATAGCATTAGTAGTCCTCACTATTCTGTGAAATAGTGTGATAATAGTTGTAATGAGGACTCCTTTTGAGTTTGTATAATATCTAGTAGACAATATTTGTATTCAAACTCACAGTTTATGTCGTATTGTACACGACAGTTATATTAGTAAGTTGTATTTGAATTTATGTACCATGTAAGTGGCGACCCAAGATGGGTGACGTATATCTAATTTTGGGGGCGTCACAGTTGGTATCACAGCTTAGGGATATGATCCCTGTCTAAGATGCGAGATAAGAACTAGGAAGGGAAAGACGGGGAATTCCTTCGATAGTATGACCTACCTAAGTTTATTTGTTATTTAATTGGTTTGCCGTAGTATAGGGATAATATTTGATATATTAATTAACCCTTATGTTGTGGCGGTGTTTGAAATGGCAATTGAAAATATTCACAATGGAGTGAATGTGGACCGTTGTGACACCTTTAATCACTAATCGGGTTAATGTAGTGTCGATTTGAGAACAAATTAGAGATATCCACGTAGTGAATGAAGAACTAATTGTTGCACTTTGCTAGTTGCGCAGAGGTAGCAAAATGAGAGTGAGGAAGAAGAGGAACCCGAGGAGAATTGGTTAGAAGAAATTTATGATCAAAACTTAGAATTACAAAATCATGTTTGTGAGCTAGAAGAACGAAGTTGAAGAACGGCAACGGTCGTGGAACAAAGGGATACAACAATTCAAAATTGGGTTACTCGATATGTGATGCTCGAACAAAATCACGCTTTGGCGGGGTGTAAGATATTAAAGTTGGAATCGAGAATTTAAAAATCAAAGATCACCGAAAGAAGAAACAATGAACGAAGGAGAATAGGCGATGCATGGGTAAAAAGCCGCACAACGCGTTGATAGTAGTAGAAAAAGACGTCCGATCCATAAAGCCAAAATAGATGAAATGGACTTTGCTTTTGGAATGACAATTGGGAGAATTTCCAACATCGAATTCCTAATTACCACGCATAGAGGTCAACCCGAATTCGATATGGATCGAGAATAATGATTCAAATCATGGATTAGGAATGTGAAGAAGCACTTAAGGGTGGAATGTACCTATAGTAAAAAGTCAAACTTCGGTAATTTAAGCGAGGCGTTTGTCGAGAAACCCCGACGAAGTTATTAAGGGTAAATTAATTATTGAAGTCTATACTTTATTCAATACAAGTTCTACCCACTCTTTTATTCTACCTAGTTGTGTTCAATGTTTAAATTTGACTCAAAAAAAAAAAAATTAGACTTTGATTTATCTATTGAAACTTCGTTGGGAGAAACCTTCGTTACCTCCAATTGCTTATTAATCTTGTTGTTTCAAATAAACACTTTCACGATCTTATCTCTTTGAAAATACTTGCCTTTGAGGTAATTTTTAAAACGATTGATTAACTACTTATTATTCTTTTTTGTAAGGTTGTTAGCTTTCATATTCCTAACCAACCCATGTCTGAATTCAAAGTAACCAAACCCTAAAGTTAATCAACATTATATCAAGCCATAAGTAAAGAGCCCCGATCCTTTCGTTGTTGACTTCCTTGTGTGGAATGCACCGCCAGGACTTTCTATAAAGCGACGTCGTGAATGAAAATGGCAAGTTTATAGGTATCATTGTGAGGTGCTATCTAGGTTAAGGGATAGAAGTCACAGTTAGTATCAATGTGATGTACTATCCAAGTCTTGGATGAGAGTCACAGTTTTGAATGATATTTCTATTATTAATAAATTTCCTGGCGTATTCTTGAAGACTTCCTAGCCTACCCTAGAACGTGAAATCGAATTTTGTATTGACCCCAGTACAAAAACCCATTTCTTAAACCCTCAAATATTTCTTCAACTAAAAGGATGCATTTACGTGGATTATGATGAAAGTCATAATAAAAGTATAGAACTGATGAAAATCATGGGTATATGAAGTATTAGTAAGTTTTAAGATGAGTTATGTTGGTTAGTATGTGAAAACATGAAAGTTTCTTAGAAATCACAAAGAGTTGAAAATCGATTTTGGTGAAAAACGTAACATGAAATTCAATTGACCATATCTCCTATTATATTTTGAATTTTGAGTGTGGTCAAGTCCTAGAGTTAGATCTATGAGTTACCTAATTAATCCAAGTGGAATTACTGGAAAAGGTGTTGTAGATTTTTGTGTGGACTGATTTTAGCAAAGGAGTGCAAAGCTGCAAAAAAAAAGCAAAAAAAAGCTCACTGCCATGATTTTAGACTGGCTGTTTCAGGCCACTTAAATTATGAGAAAAAATTCTGGCCTTTTGGGACATGAAGGTATATGGTATAAAGTACCTCCTGTCCAAAAATGAGCTCATTCGACTTAAAATGAGCAAGTTATGACTATTTCAATATTTAGGTTTTTCGATGAAAAATGCTATAACCCAGTTCTATAACTCAGATGACCATGAAATTTAAACTAGAAGCTCACGTTAACATGTGTAAAGTCCTGCCAAGATTTGGGAATTTTGGAGTTAAACTTGAGGTAGCTAATTTCTTAAGGAATTAATTAGAAATTGATTTTTGAAAAATAGTAAATGAATTTTAAAATTCAAAAAAATATATTTTCATCATGGGACTATATTATGCTAAATCCCAGAAAAGAAATATTTTTGGGACTGATTTGGTATTTTCATGAAAATAGTTTAATTACTGAACATATGAGTTAAATATGTTATGTGAAGTAACAAAGTTGAAAATAGGATTTTATGGCTAGAGAATCCTATATAGAGTATATGCATATTTTTTGAGGATTTGATAAATGGTGATGATATCTTATGAGTATGGCATTTTGAATGATTAAATACATTATATGGTAAAGCGTAAACAATTGAGATAAATTATTTATAAATTTAAAAGTGATTAAAATATTGTTATAATATTAATGATATTAGATTATGAGATTATTAAGTGATTGATAACATGGGAATATTCTTGAATCTGGATAAATTATATTATAAATGTTTAATATTTATCCTTTATCTCATTTGATTGATTCTTTATATCATTATCCTCATGTTTATATTATGTTTTGAAAGTCATCTATGGCACATGTAATGTAGATGGACTTGGTATGATTATGACCGAGGATTGTTATAATCATAATCATAACTTAGTAATTGAAAACACGATTATCTTTGGTAGTAGTGCATGGATAATTTTTGGTCGTGATACTAATGAATACACGATTATCTTTGGTAGTAGTGCATGGATAATTTGTGGTCGTGATACTAATGAATACACGATTATCTTTGGTAGTAGTGAATGGATAATTTGTGGTCGTGATACTAATGAATACACGATTATCTTTGGTAGTAGTGCATGGATAAATTGTGGTCGTGATACTAATGAATACACGATCTTTGGTAGTATGCATTAAATTGTGGTCGTAATCTTACGATGGTAGTTATCTTTGGATGGTACGATTAATAATTCGTGGTCGTGATACTAATGAATATCCTTGGCACAGTAGTGCGGGGATGATTCGATGATATGAATTTATTATTGAAATGAGTCTCGAAGAATGAAATATTAATTCATGGATGTGGTAAAAGTCATCTTTGGTAGTAGTGCATTGATAGACTTGGTATGATTATGACGAAGGATTATTCGGTATAATCATGATCAGTAATTGAAAACACGAATATCCTTGGCCAAGAAGCATGGATAATTCGTGGTCGTGATACTATTAAGTCGCTGGCCTCAAAGATTATTGGTTTCTGATTTGTATATCTTTGGCTGTGTAGTGCAAAGATGAATTGTTAATGAATATCTTTGGTAGGATTGCAAAGATGAATTTAATGTTTTCAACGATAAAGGTATTCAAGGTATCCTCACCTCTTTATCATACCAGTATCGTACTTAAATTTCGAGGGCGAAAATTCCATAAGGAGGGAGATTGTGAGACCCCAGATTTTATCAATAAAGATTTAAATTTTGTCGAAATAATTTTTAATATTATGGTGTGAATTTAAGATAATATTATAGTTGTGGGTAATATTTATAAATTTTGCAAAGTATGCAAGTTGTTATAAAATATTCATTTGGTCTGGGAATATTCTTTTTGTTTGGGAATATTCGATACGATACGACTACCAATCATTAGTGGACCCCATTAATCGGAAGTATTGTAAGTAGTTAAAAACGACAAAATTATCTTTCTATAAAAATAACGGCATAGGTGTTACCGTTAAAAGCGCTGAACTACCCGGTAGTAAAAGAGTACGATGTCTGGCGTGGTTGTATAAGTAGCACGATATTGATTATTGATGCTTACGTGAGAAGTCACTCAACTATGCTCAATTATTGCTACGATAATTCTTTGCATCATATCTCTTATATTATTGATTCAATTATTGTCACAATATCATCATCATATAATATGTTATAGTATCAAATCAATAATTGAGACGACAAGTTATAAATGATTAATAATTGTTGAAAGATTAAATATGTGTTGATTAAAAAATAAAATGATTTGTGGTAATATTTATTCAATCCTTGATGTATATAAAGAGTCTGTTATGAGACATTTGTGGTAAGTTTGATTATTTTATGGGGGCCCATATGTCATCATCTAAGAGTCTCTTCACAATAGTAATTACCTTCACAATAGTATTTACCTTTGTGAATAGTAATTACCTTCGTCAATAATAATTACCTTTGTGAATAGTAATTACCTTCATCAATAGTAATTACCATTACAGGCGTCGAACCACTTATCGTTTCACATTACAGGCGTCGAACCACTTGTCGTTTCACATTACAGGCGTCGAACCATTTGTCGTTTCACATTACAGGCGTCGAACCACTTGTTGTTTCACATTACAGGCGTTGATCCACTTGTCGTTTCACATTACAGGCGTCGAACCATTTGTCGTTTCACATTACGGGTGTCGAACCACTTTTCTTTTCACATCACCAGTCGTCAAGCCACTTGCCTTTTCACACGGGCGGTCTTAAGCTAAAATCTTCTATAAATAGAGGCCTAGTGCTTCATTATTTTTCACGAATTCACTGAAACTCTAGAGAGAGAAACTATAGAGAGAAAGAAGAAAAGTATTCTGCTACTTCACCTTGCCAATATTCAGTTCTTCTAAGGTAGGGAATATTATTTGTTGTACCCGTAAGGGGTGTTATTCTTTCTTATTCATGAAGAGAATCTGTTGTTATTCCATTGCTTATTATTACGCTGGAATAACTTTTGTAATCGTGGTTTACCCTATACTTGGTGACATTCTTCTATTATTCATTTGGAACATCACATGCGTGTGTTTTACACCGACTGGTTTAAATCTTTTTATTATTATTCTGCTGGAACATCCTCATGCATGTGTTTTACACCTAACTATTCCGCTTTTATATTATTACTCGCTGAACATCACATCATGTGTTTTACACCGGACACGTTCCGCTCTTTATCATTACATTGGAATATCCTATCTCGTGTGTTTTACACCGGATCCGTTCAATCTTTATTATTCTTATTGGAACATCCAGCTTGTGTGAATTTCACGACTGGTTCCGTTATTATTATTCTGCTGAATAACTTTGTACATCAAGCACCGCATGCACGGTGATTTCTTTTATTCCATTCTTTATTATACCCAAATGGTTAAAACTTTGACTTCTATACTCCATGAAATTAGTAGAATATCCTTGATATTTGCGTTTCATCCAAAGATATCTTTTCATGGAAATATTCTTCCGATCATTCTTGAATTTTACTCTACAAAACAAAGATTATCATTTTGACAATTTGGACGTTAAAAATTCTGGATAAAATAATTCTTGAACTTGTTTTATTGAATTATTATGTCATTGTCATCATCCTCATGTTATATTATGTTATCTTCTACTTACGTGTATAGATGAACTTAGTATGATTATGACCGGTGGATCATTCGGTATAATCATGGCTTGTTATAAATGATGTGATAAAAGTCCTCGGTTGGCTCGTAATGCAGATGATGGATAGTTTTTGGTATGATTATGACCGGGGGTGATTCGGTATAGTCATGACCATTGATAATTTGATGAATATCCTCGGTCAGTAGTGCGGGTGATTCGATGATGTGTATTATTTATTAAAGTTGAGTCTCAAATTTATAACAATGATGATGAAAACCTTTAAAACCTAAAAGATAGTAAACTTTATTCTCTACTTGACTCTTTTAATGGATTGCTTATTCATTGCGAGCTAAACTTGTTTATTCATTGTATTTTATCGCTTTAACACCGTTGTTGAAGGCTAATGATAAATTATTCTCGCATTATCTTAGTCATAATATTTCTTCTTGAGCTAGTTGAGCTCACCCTTTCTTTCACTTTTTCTCTTAAAAAATGAGAACATAGTTTGAGACGAGTCGGGGAACGGAGTAATGGTTCGAGAGGATAGCATTAGTAGTCCTCACTATTCTCGTGAAATAGTGTGATAATAGTTGTAATGAGGACTCCTTTTGAGTTTGTATAATATCTAGTACACAATATTTGTATTCAAACTCACGCTTTATGTCGTATTGTACACCACGCTTATATTAGTAAGTTGTATTTGAATTTATGTACCATGTAAGTGGCGACCCAAGATGGGTGACGATATCTAATTTTGGGGGCGTCATACTTGGTATCGAGCTTAGGATATGATCCCACGGCTAAGATGCGAGATAAGAACTAGGAGGGAAAGGCGGGAATTCCTTCGATAGTATGACCTACCTAAGTTTATTTGTTATTTAATTGGTCACGTGAGTATAGGGATAATATTTGATATATTAATTAACCCTTATGTTGTGGCGGTGTTTGAAATGGCAAATGAAAATATTCACAATGGAGTGAATGTGACCAGCTTGTGACACCTTTAATCACTAATCGAGTTAATGTAATTGTCGATTTGGAACAAATTAGAGATATCCACGTAGTGAATGAAGAACTAATTGTTGCACCTTAATGCTAGTTGCGAGGTAGCGGTGAGAGTGAGGAAGAAGAGGAAAGAAGAGGAACCCGAGGAGAATTGGTTAGAAGAAATTTATGATCAAAACTTAGAATTACAAAATCGTGTTCGTGAGCTAGAAGAACGAGTTGAAGAACGGCAAACGATTCAGGAACAAAGGGATACAACAATTCAAAATTGGGTTACCCGATATGTGATGCTCGAACAAAATCACGCTTTGGCGGGGTGTAAGATATTAAAGTTGGAATCGAGAATTTAAAAATCAAAGATCACCGAAGAAGAAACAATCGAGCGAAGGAGAATAGGCGATGCATGGGTAAAAGCTCGCATAACGTTGATAGTGTAGAAAAAGGCGTCCGATCCAATAAAGCCAAAATAGATGAAATGGACTTTGCTTTTTGGACAAGAATTGGGAGAATTCCAACATCGAATTCGAATTACCTCATGCATAGAGGTCAACCCGAATTCGATATGGATCGAGAATAATGATTCAAATCATGGATCGGGAATGTGAAGAAGCACTTAAGGGTGGAATGTACCTATAGTAAAGTCAAACTCGATAATTTAAGCGAGGCGTTTATCGAGAAACCCGAACGAAGTTATTAAGGGTAAATTAATTATAAATTATTACGAAGTCTATACTTTATTCAATACAAGTTCTACCCACTCTTTTATTCTACCTAGTTGTGTTCAATGTTTAAATTTGACTCAAAAAAAAATTAGACTTTGATTTATCTATTGAAACTTCGTTGGGAGAAACCTTCGTTACCTCCACTTTGTTTATTAATCTTGTTGTTTCAAATAAACACTTTCACGATCTTATCTCTTTGAAAATACTTGCCTTTGAGGTAATTTTTGAAAACGATTGATTAACTACTTATTATTCTTTTTGTAAGGTTGTTAGCTTTCATATTCTAACCAACCCATATACTGAATTCAAAGTAACCAAACCCTAAAGTTAATCAACTTTGTTATATCAAGCCATAAGTAAAGAGCCCCGATCCTTTCGTTGTTGACTTCCTTGTGTGGAATGCAAAAGCAGGACTTTTCATAAGGCGACGTCGTGAATGAAAATGGCAAGTTTATAGGTATCATTGTGAGGTCTTATCTAGGTTAAGGGATAGAAGTCACGATTAGTATCAATGTGATGTCTTATCCAAGTCTTGGATGAGAGTCACAGCTTTGAATGATATTTCTATTATTAATAAATTTCTCGCGTATTCTTGAAGACTTCCTAGCCTACCTAGAGCGTGAAATCGAATTTTGTATTGACCCCAATCTGAAAACCCATTTCTTAAACCCTCAAATATTTCTTGAACTAAAAGGATCTGCTTACGTGGATTATGATGAAAGTCATAATAAAAGTATAGAACCGATGAAAATCATGGGTATATGAAGTATTAGTAAGTTTTAAGATGAGTTATGTTGGTTAGTATGTGAAAACATGAAAGTTTCTTAGAAATCACAAAGAGTTGAAAATCAGATTTTGGTGAAAAACGTAACATGAAATTCAATTGACCATATCTCCTATTATATTTTGAATTTTTGAGTGTGGTCAAGTCCTAGAGTTAGATCTATGAGTTACCTAACTAATCCAAGTGGAATTACTGGAAAAGGTGTTGTAGATTTTTGTGTGGACTGATTTTAGCAAAGGAGTGCAAAGCTGCAAAAAAAAACCGAAAAAGCTGCTGCCATGATTTTAGACGGGCTGTTTCGGCCACTTAAATTATGAGAAAAATTCTGGCCTTTTGGGACATGAAGGTATATGGTATAAAGTACCTCCTGTCCAAAAATGAGTTCATTCTGACTTAAAATGAGCAAGTTATGACTATTTCAATATTTAGGTTTTTTCGACGAAAAACGCTATAACCGGAGTTCTATAACTCTGATGACCATGAAATTTAAACTAGAAGCTCGTTAACATGTGTAAAGTCCTGCCAAGATTTGAGAATTTTTGGAGTTAAACTTGAGGTAGCTAATTTCTTAAGGAATTAATTAGAAATTGATTTTGAAAAATAGTAAATGAATTTTAAAATTCTTTGAAAATATATTTTCATCATGGGACTATATTATGCTAAATCCCAGAAAAGAAATATTTTTGGACCTGATTTGGTATTTTTCATGAAAATAGTTTAATTACGAACATATGAGTTAAATATGTTATGTGAAGTAACAAAGTTGAAAATAGGATTTTATGGCTAGAGAATCCTATATAGAGTATATGCATATTTTTGAGGATTTGATAAATGGTGATGATATCTTATGAGTATGGCATTTTGAATGATTAAATACATTATATGGTAAAAGCGTAAACAATTGAGATAAATTATTTATAAATTTAAGAAGTGATTAAAATATTGTTATAATATTAATGATATTAGATTATGAGATTATTAAGTGATTGATAACATGGGAATATTCTTGAATCTGGATAAATTATATTATAAATGTTTAATATTTATCCTTTATCTCATTTGATTGATTCTTTATATCATTATCCTCATGTTTATATTATGTTGAAAGTCATCATGGCACATAATGCATAGATGGACTTGGTATGATTATGACCTACCGTGATTGTTCTAATTATAATCATAACCGTAATTGAAAACACGATTATCTTTGGCGTAAAGTGCATGGATAATTTGTGGTGCGTTGATACTAATGAATACACGATTATCATTGGTAGTAGTGCATGGATAATTTGTGGTCGTGATACTAATGAATACACGATTATCTTTGGTAGTAGTGAATGGATAATTTGTGGTCGTGATACTAATGAATACACGATTATCTTTGGTAGTAGTGCATGGATAATTTGTGGTCTTAATGAATACCACGATTATCTAATGAATACACGTTATCTTAATGAATACGATTATCTTTGGTAGTAGTGCATGGATAAATTGTGGTGCGTGATACTAATGAATACACGATTATCTTTGGCAGTAGTAATGTATGGATAATTCGTGGTCGTGATACTTAATGAATATCCTTGGCTGTAGTGCGGGGATGATTCGATGATATGAATTTATTATTGAAATGAGTCTCAAAGAATGAAATATTAATTCATGGATGTGGTAAAAGTCATCTTTGGTCAGTAGTGCATTGATAGACTTGGTATGATTATGACCAAGGATTATTCGGTATAATCACGATCAGATTGAAAACACGAATATCCTTGGCGATGGTGCATGGATAATTCGTGGTCGTCGGATACTATTAAGTCGCTGCGTCTCAAAGATTATTGGTTTCTGATTGTATATCTTTGGCACCAGTAGTGCAAAGATGAATTGTTAATGAATATCTTTGGCCGGATTGTAAAAGATGAATTTAATGTTTTCAACGATAAGGGTATTCAAGGTATCCTCACCTCTT
Source organism: Panax quinquefolius (assembly GCA_020205615.1). Lineage (NCBI taxonomy): Eukaryota > Viridiplantae > Streptophyta > Magnoliopsida > Apiales > Araliaceae > Panax > Panax quinquefolius. The sequence continues at coordinate 13,126,550 of CM035166.1, read as the reverse complement.
TATCATACCAGTATCGTACCTAATTTCGAGGGCTTAAATTCCATAAGGAGGGAGATTGTGAGACCCCAGATTTTATCAATAAAGATTTAAATTTTGTCGAAATAATTTTTAATATTATGGTGTGAATTTAAGATAATATTATAGTTGTGGGTAGTATTTATAAATTTTGCAAAAGTATGCAAGTTGTTATAAAATATTCATTTGCTCTGGGAATATTCTTTTGTTTCGGGAAATATTCGTATTTGACTACCAATCATCATTGTGGACCCCATAATGAAAAGTATTGTCGTAGTTAAAACCACAAAATTATCTTTCTATAAAAATAACTACAGAGGTATTTACCAAAAACCGCTTGAACTACCCTAGTAGTAAAAGTAAAGATGTCTGCCGTAGTTGTATAGTAGCACACGATATTGATTATTGATGCTTACGTGAGAAGTCACTCAACTATGCTCAATTATTGCTACAATAAATCACGCATCATATCTCTTATATTAATGGTTCAATTATTGTCACAATTATCATCATATAATATGTTATAGTATTAAATCAATAATTGAGACGACAAGTTATAAATGATTAATAATTGTTGAAAGATTAAATATGTGTTGATTAAAAAATAAAATGATTTGTGATAATATTTATTCAATCCTTGATGTATATAAAGAGTCTGTTATGAGACATTTGTGGTAAGTTTGATTATTTCATGGGGGGGGGGGGCCCATATGTCATCATCTAAGAGTCTCTTCGTCAATAGTAATTACATTCGTCAATAGTATTTACCTTTGTGAATAGTAATTACCTTCGTCAATAGTAATTACCTTTGTGAATAGTAATTACCATCGTCAATAAGTAATTACCTTTTCGTGAATAGTAATTACCTTCGTCAATAGTAATTACCATTACAAAGGCCGAACCACTTGTCGTTTCACATTAAATGTGTCGAACCACTTGTCGTTTCACATTCTGAGGCCGAACCATTTGTCGTTTCACATTACAGTGATCGAACCACTTGTCGTTTCACATTACAAAAGGCCGAACCACTTGTCGTTTTCACATTACAGTGATCCGAACCATTTGTCGTTTCACATTACTGGTGTCGAACCACTTTTCTTTTCACATCACAACCGCCGTCGAGCCACTTGCCTTTTCACGTGGCGGTCTTAAGCTAGAAATCTTCTATAAATAGAGGCCTAGTGCTTCATTATTTTTCACGAATTCACTGAAACTCTAGAGAGAGAAACTATAGAGAGAAAGAAGAAAAGTATTCTGCTACTTCACCTTGCCAATATTCAGTTCTTCTAAGGTAGGGAATATTATTTGTTGTACCCGTAAAGGGTGTTATTCTTTCTTATTCATGAAGAGAACTGTTGTTATTCCATTGCTTATTATTCTGTTGGAATAACCTGTATACGTGGTTTACCCTATACTTGATGACATTCTTCTATTATTCTGTTGGAACATCCTGTCTGTGTGTTTTACACCGACTGGTTCCGCTCTTTATTATTATTCTGCTGGAACATCACATGCATGTGTGTTTTACACCTAACTGGTTCCGCCTATATTATTATTCATTGGAACATCCCGTCGTGTGTTTTACACCGACCGGTTCCGCCTCTTTATCATTCTGTTGGAATATCTTATCGTGTGTTTTTACACCGGATCCGTTTCCATCTTTATTATTCTGTTGGAACATCCCGCTTGCGTGTGAATTTCACCGACCGGTTCCGTTATTATTATTCTTACTTGAATAACTTTTATACATCTGCAATCTGCGTCGCATGCGCATGCACGGTGATTTCTTTTGTTATTCCATTCTTTATTATACCCGGTTGGTTAAAACTTTGACTTCTATACTCCATGAAATTAGTTGAATATCCTCGATATTTGCGTTTCATCCAAAGATCTTTTTATGGAAATATTCTTCCGATCATTCTTGAATTTTACTCTACAAAACAAAGATCATTTTGACAATTTGGACGTTAAAAATTCTGGATAAAATAATTCTTGAACTTGTTTTATTGAATTATTATGTCATTGTCATCATCCTCATGTTATATTATGTTATCTTCTACTTACGTGTATAGATGAACTTAGTATGATTATGACCGAGGATCATTCGGTATAATCACGGCTTGTTATAAATGATGTGATAAAAGTCCTCGATTGGCACATGTGCGTTGATGGATAGTTTTTGGTATGATTATGACCGGGGGTGATTCGGTATAGTCATGACCATTGATAATTTGATGAATATCCTCGGTCGTAGTGCGGGGGTGATTCGATGATGTGTATTATTTATTAAAGTTTGAGTCTCATTTATAACAATGATGATGAAAAACTTTTAAAACCTAAAAGATAGTAGACTTTATTCTCTACTTGACTCTTTTAATGGATTGCTTATTCCACGCAGAGTAAACTTGTTGTTCATTGTATTTTATCGCTTTAACACTATTGAAGGCTAATGATAAATTATTCTGCATTATCTTAGTCATAATATTTCTTCTTGGGCTAGTTAAGCTCACCCTTTCTTTCTTTCAATCGTCTCTTTAGGAAATGAGAACATAGTTGGAGACGAAGTCGGGAACGGAGTAATGGTTCGAGAGGATAAGATTAGTAGTCCTCACTATTCGTGAAATAGTGTGATAATAGTTGTAATGAGGACTCTATTGAGTTTGTATAATATCTAGTAGACAATATTTGTATTCAAACTCATGATTTATATGTCGATTGTACACGACATTTATATTAGTAAGTTGTATTTGAATTTATGTACCATGTAAGTGGCGACCCAAGATGGGTGACGTATATCTAATTTTGGGGGCGTCACATATTATAAACAATAAACATGCATGTCCAAAAAATAAAACAATAATCATGATATTACATGCACAAGAATAAATTAAGAAACATAATTTCTTTAATAAAAGAGAAATATAAATGCAAGTCTAAATTTAAAAAAAAATTGATTCAACAAGAATTACTACTCAATTTTATATTTATTACATTAAATATCCCAATAAATAAATTTAAAGACTTAGTACTAAATATCCAAAAAAATACCATTTATTAAGTTTAGAAATTGAGATTTAGTAAGAATTACTATCATATGTGCACTATTAGTTTGCTCTGTCATAAGTTTTGATGATCTTTTTGGAGCAAAATTTTCTTCTTTCTTTTTTCAAATAAATTTGTATGCAGAAAGATTTTTACACAATTTGTCAAATTATTAATTTATCCCTTTATTATTGCCCACTTAGATTATTAAAATAAATGTTGGCATATTTTTAATGATCAATTACATATTCTATTACATTTTTAAAAATAATTACAACAATAAAGGCACTCATAAAATATTTACACAATTAATGCATTTAAAATTTTATTTACATAATTAGTGCAATTAGGATTCCTAATTTAGGAAATTAGTATGCAATTATGATTCCTTAATTTAGGGGATTAAGATTGATTTACTTATTAAATTAAGTAATTAATAAGTCCCAACTACTTATGTAAGACCCCAACTTATTATAAATAAAATTGAATTTCCTCTAATTATTATTGTGAATAATAAGGTATTAATTTGATATAATTCTCTGGTTATGGGTGAAATGTGCAAATTTTGCAAAAATTCAAGTGGTTATAAAATAATCATTGTTGTCGGGGAATATTCATTTGGTCGTGGAATATTCTTATTGTTTGGGAATATTAAATGCATTTACCAATGATCATTTGTGGGCCCATAATGTAATAATTGTCGGATGAAGAAAACGACAAGTTTGAGTTTTTATAAATAACTTGGCGTAGTTATTCTGAAGCTAACAATTGTTGGAATACCCGTTGTTTAAAATACGATGTCTGGCGCTGGATGCATGATATTGATGAATTATTGATCCTTACATAAGAAGACACTTTCAATAATTGTTACAGATGCTATCTTGTTCAATATTTTATTTTATTGATTCAATAATTGCTTGCGTTGATATTTTATATTATTATTGTTTCAATAATTGTCACCGCACGATATTTCTCATTATCGGATCAATAATTCATATTATTTGAATAATATTATTAGATAGCATTATTGGCAATGTCTGAAAGTTCCACAAGGAGAGGTTTGGTCACCTAATTACGCGCACCAAGAAGGAGAAATTCTTATTGAAAGCCCCTTCTTCCTGAGGAGCTACCGGTTGTCATAAATGTGATTACGTAATATTATTTGTGAATAATTAATTATTGATTCATATGATAAGGTAATATTTATTTTATGTGAATATAAATGTTGGATATATTTATTGTGGTTAAAAAATGAAAGAGTTAATGTTGAGGTGTTTTATCAAGATTTTTTGTCGAAATGAAGGTATTAAAAATTAAACCAAAGTGTTTTTGAGATATATTATGTGAGTTATAATTTTTAATCCGACCGCTTGGATCGTTGTAATTTTGGATATATTATACATATATAAGTTGAGTATATGTCCACAAATTTTGAGCATAAAAATGAACGTATGATTTGTTATGAATTTTAAGAGGTGTTGGTTCGAAATTATCAAGTATCCGAATTTAGCATTTTGGTAGAAAATTCTAGAATTGAGTGAGCCCCACTTGTGGTTGGTAAAGAAATGTGCTTGAATTTTATTTCAAATGTGGTGGGTGGGAATAGTAGCGAGTAAAGCCATCGTGTTTGCAGTGTCAAGTCTCGCTAACATTTTCCTATAAATAGATGGCTAAGTTAGAATTGAAAATCACACCGTAAACATAAGCTTTCTCTCTAGATTATCGAGTGTGTATTTTATGAGTATTTAGATACTTTGTGAGTTTCTATTCATCGCTGCAAGTTTCCTTCACCTTTTATAATTATATTCGATCGATAAATAATTTGATATTTTGAGGTAAGGATGTTATTTTCTTCATATATTATATTATTTCTTCAATATAATTATGCCAAGTATTGATCTCGAATTTTTATCAAATTTGGAACTTTTTGTGTCAGGGGTTACTTATTCACGATACTCAAGACTATTCACGAATCTGAACTATTCATAGAAAAATGAAATTTTCTTCTTTTGTCCAAGATGTCTATTATGGTTACTATCTTTGATTGTATCCATGTTTTGATCTTTATTTTTGAATTCCGCTTCAAAATTAGTATTTATAAGTATTATTGATCTTGGATAAACCGTTATACTTAATCCCTACTATTTGTCCTTCCGTTTCACCGGATTCGCTTTTCTTTAAAATATTTTTCATCATCCTCGGTCCTAAATGATGATATTACTAAATATCTTCTACCAGTAGTGCAAGATAAATGATTAATCGATGAATATCTTTGGCCCGTAGTGCAAAGATGAGCAGTGTTGAGGTGAACATAAACAATCTGGTGATACAAATGAATATCTTTGATCCAGTAGCAAAGATGAATAATTGATTAAAGATGTATATTGATTGTTATTACGGGGATAAAATATTGATGATGGACTTTTAAATCTTAGAAGATAGTAGAACTCATTCTCTACTTGACTCTTCTAATGGATTCTTTCAAGCCACCGCAGCTTGTTGATCTAAAACTTGTTGGCTATTATATTTTATCGATTTTTCCTCATGAAGACTAACGATAATTTATTGTATATTATCTTAGTCATAATATTCTTCTTGGGCTAGTTGAGCTCACCCTTTTCCTTTTGTTCCATTTTTCTCGGGAGGTGAGAACATAGCAGAACTAGTCGAGTACAAGTGATGGTTCTAGAAAGATGTTTTATCGATCCTCACTATTTACGTAAAATAGTGTTTGAATAATTATAACGAGGACTTATTTGAGTGTGGATATTGTCACAGAAGATAATATTTGTATTTAAACTCACAGTATGTGTTGTCGTATTTTGCACGACAATTATATTATTGAAGTTGTAGTTTGCTTTCTGTACCATGTATTTAGCGACTCAGAATGGGTGTTGTATACCTAATTTGGGGGCGTCACAACTTCTAGCTCTCTGAAACTCCCAACTACTTCCAGTCTCTTCTTTCTTTCTTTTTCTCTCTATAATTTCTGTTGCCGCTCTGTTTCTGGGGTTTGTAAACTTGAATGGAGGTTGTAACGCAGACAGTTCTAATCTTTAATCTCAACTCCGGTAAACAACCATTCTCTTCTTACTTCGGCACCGACCGTTTGCAACTCCAATTCCCTGACTCTCCGAAAAATGACTTATTCCAGCTTCCGCCTACCGACGATGTCAAATGTGATGGCTCTGAGTCGAGAGCTGCTTCGGCCATGAAGGTCCAGAAGTTTTATAGGAGTTATGATTCGTTATGATTTTATTGATTTCAGTGTATAATTGGGTCATTTGTTAAGGTAACCAATCCACATCAGCAATTTTTTCATAGTGCAGTTGGTAGCCACACCTTCATACCAAGGTAACCAATTCTGCTTTATTAAGTTACCAATTTATTTTGAATGTAATGCAGTTGGTTGCCAAACTTTCAGACCAAGGGAACCAATTCATACTGCAGGTGTGGAGGTAGATTGATTCGCTTTGTATAAAAGTTTGGTTACCTTGTTATGAAGGTTTGGTTATCAACATTACATTACACATCACTCTCTTATCTCTCTCTTTCCTATGTAGTGTTCTTATTTTCTTTTTGACATGAAATTGGGTCTCATCGGCGAAGGGAGGAGAAAGATGACGTTGCCAAACTTTGAATATTTGAATTTGAATTATTATTTTTGAATTTGAATTTATTTTTGTTGTTAGATCCAAGATATTTGAATTATTAATTATGGCAGTTATTTCTCCTTGATTTTAGGTTTCCTTATTATTATGAATTGAATTCTATACTAATTTCCTAAATTAAGGAATCTTAATTGCACTAATATTGTAAATAAATATAGAAAGTGTATTAATTGTGTAAATATTTTATGAGTGCACTATTGTTGTAATTACTTACTAAATATTGTACCCCCTCCGTTCCTTAATATAGGTCGTTTTAGAGTTGTGCACAAGTATTAAAGAAATAATTATATAACATTAACTATAATATCAATTGTCTATATTGCCCTTGTATTAGAAGAAAAGATTGTTATTTATTGGACAGAAAATAGTGAGAGAACCAAAGTTACATTTAATACTTTGGGTAATATTAAAAACTAAGTAATTAATGCTTACTTGAAATTCTCAATCGACTTATATTAAGGAACAAAAATATTTCTCTAAAACTGTTCGGGAGTGTTTTTATCGACCATCATGTGAGCTAGAGGTCTGGGCTAGAATCGAGTAGATGGGGCCTATTGGGCCGAAGCCGTACAGGATGCTAAAGATGTTCGGGTTCGAATATCCGAGACTTCAAGGTCGGAGTCCGGTTGTGATCATGGAGTTCGGGGTCGGGCCTTCGAGTCCCTTGGGCTGAAGCCCAGACCGGTGCTTATTGGGGCGATGGGGATGGGCTTGTACAGTAGGGCAGCCCATATGCAGAGCCTGGAGGTATAAGGGGTCTATACGGTTAAGGACTCTTGTCCTAATCATGTTCGAATAATGTAACTCCAAAGGTAGTATTGGAATTGGATTCTACTTACATCTTTTAAGGAGATTGTTTTGGACCCAAATATAGGTAACTACCATATTTAGGAGTTCTATTCCGACTCGGAGAGGGACTCTTGGGAAGTGAGAATGTCTATAAATACAAGGCTTGACTACAATTAACAGGTAATACATCTTTGAGCACTAAACACTTAAGCCTCCATTGTTAAACCTTGTGAATGGCCTGTACTTATTCTCACACCAGAGCTATCCCCCGGCAGCACAAACCGTTAAGCTTCGTGTGTGATCTGTTATTGTGTAGGTTCAAGCGCGTGGATTCTGTGATTGGACGCGCCGACAAAACTTGGCGTTAACATTGGCGCTAGAAGGAGGGCTTTAGTGCTTTTTGCAATCACGATACTCTTTTCCGGTAGCAAGCTATGGCGAGTCAGGAGAACTGTGCCTCTACCCAAGAAAAGGCGAAGACACACTAGTCACACCAGACCACCCAGGTGAGGGGATCGGTGAAGGATCGACTAGGGTCCAAAATTCTGGAGGTTCAGGAGGTTCCAGCCCCTTCCCTCCGGCGTAAGCTCTTCCATGACAGCCAACACACGCCCAATCATACGAGTCAGGCCGATGAAAATCATTCTTGGTCCCTCGTGACGGATGAAAGAGGAGAAGGCAGCCGTGATCAGCGAGAGTTCATCCTACAGAAGAAGATGGAGCAGAATAAAGATGCCATGTTGGCACTGCGGCTACAACAGGAAGAACTCGAAGCGCAGATGGCCAAAATGGCCGGAGAACAAGAAGCCTCTTCGAGGAGGCGCAGACATCGTAGCCGATCCCGGTCACCCCGACGGGATGAGGCTAGAAAAGAAAGTAGCCGACCTTGGAGTCGCTCCCGAGAAGGAAGAAGCCGAAGGAGGAGTCGATCGGATGACAGAAGATCTGGGCTCCAAGGAAGATCGGGGCAGAGGAGGAGGATTGCGTCGCCCGAATACGAGAGGGACAGACACCAGTCGTCCCCCCGTAAAGAGGAGGTCGACCCCCTCGCTAGAAGGGTCACGAAATTAGAGAAGTTATTAGCGGCCAAGAGTCCGAGGGGGACCTCTTCAAGCTATCCAGGATCGCCCTTCTCACCGAAAATCAATGAAGTCACAACCGATCCAAAGAAGAAGATGCCCCCTATGGATACGTATGACGGGCTAGGGGATCCATACGATCTTTCGGATGGATATAACAGTCTAATGTCTTACTATGGGCATTCGGACGCGGCTAAATGCCATATGTTCACTACGACGTTGAAAAAGATCGTCCGAGAATGGATGGGAACTTTGGCAGCTGGATCGATTGGTTCGTGGAATGACCTTTGGGAAAAGTTTCATGCTCGATTTGGAAGTAATAGGAGATGAGGAAAGATCACGGCTTCCCTCATGCAGGTTAGACAGAAGTCGGATGAAACCCTAGGTCAGTATGTAAAAAGATTTTGGGAGGCTGTGGGGTCGGTAGCAGAGTTGAACTCCCCACAAGCCCTGGGATTCTTCACAACGGGTCTGGATATCGGGAGGTCGAAAAAGCTGATGAAAGATTTGGTGATCAACCCTCCTGCAGATCTGACTGAAGCCTTCCATCGGGCCGAAGGGTTTATTGCGATAGAGGAGGCTATGGGCAATTTCAAACCACACCCCCAATCTTACGAGAAATCTAAGGATCGGGACAAACAGAGTTATCAGCGCTTGGACAGTAACCAGTGGAGGTCGGATAATCCCGGAAAGAAAAACTACAACGGCAGAGGATCTAGAAGTAATCGACCACCTCTCCCGAGCCGAAACGTTAGTAAAGTATACACCCCTCTCACCATGGATCAGACAAAGATATTAAAAGAGATAAGAGACAAGTCATTTTATGAACCGTGCTTAAAACGAACGAAGCCTGGAAAGCGGGGTCGAGACAAGTTTTGTGATTATCACCAGAGCTCCGAGCATTCCACAGAGGCATGCAACGATCTAATGGACATGATAGAGAAGAACGTCCAAAACGGTCAGTTGGTTCAATACGTAGCCGGTCGGGATAATGTGGTGATCCTTCGAGAAGAAAACAGAGCAGTGGATCGGGATACTCAGCCTCAACAGAACCCGCCAGCCCGAGGGGTAATTGATGTAATCTCAGGCGGTTCTGTGAGACGAGTAACCGAAAAGAAGAGAAGCGGGCATCTCGATGCAGTGTTATTAGTTGCGGGATCCACATCAAGAAAGGATCGGGGCGTCTCGACGCAGTGTAATACAGTGGGGCAGCCCACATGCAGAGCTTGGAGGTATAAGGGGTCTATACGGTTAAGAACTCTTGTCCTAATCATGTTCGAATAAGGTAACTCCAAATGTAGTATTGGAATTGGATTCTACTTACACCTTTTAATGAGATTGTGTTGGACCCAAATATAGATAACTACCATATTTAGGAGTCTTATTCCGACTCGGAGAGGGTCTCTTGGGAAGTGAGAATGACTATAAATACAAGGTTTGACTACAATTAACAGGTAATACATCTTTGAGCACTAAACACTTAAGCCTCCATTGTTAAACCTTGTGAACGATCTGTACTTATTCTCACACCGGAGTTATCCTCAGGTGACATAAGCCGTCAAGCTTCGTGTGTGATCTGTTATTGTGCAGGTTCAAGCGCGTAAATTCTGTGATTGGATGCGCCGATAAAACTTGACATTAACAAAAACAATTTATATTAAGGAACAAAGATAGTATATTATTGTAAAGTACCCTTAAAAAAACAGAAGCCTAATACATACTCAGCTCAACGGTTGACTGATTGCCCTGAGTAGCTCACTGCCGAAGGCCCAACTCCCAAAGTCACGTGCTGTCTAGATCTAAACTGCTAAAGCCTATGACAAACCCATCAATCAACTCATTTAAATGACTAACGGTAAAAAAAAAAAACCAACGGTAAAAAAAAAAAGAACTGACAATTTATCAATTCTCATCCTTCTTGAGCATCCATCAATCCATGACTCAATGAGGCTACCAACGGTTAAAAAAAAGTAAAAATATTTGAAGTTGACGGCAAAATTCTCATCCATCTATCAATTATGTCCAATGACTTCAGTCACATTCATGAAAATTTACTCCATTAAAATTAAATTTCAAATCGTAACAACTATAATTTTAGTACGGGTTATTTTTTTGTCTATAAAAATCATATCATTTACAGTTATTTCACAAAAATACAACTCTTCACATCTCTCTCTAGTCTATGATATAACAATTATAGCAAATGATTATTTGTTATAATTTTATATAATATTTACAATTTATTATACACATAAATTAAAATATTTATTTTATTAATACACTCATATTATTATAATGAATTCCTTTAACATTCCACAATTGACATCATTTTCTTAAATGATTCAAATATCATTATACTTGAAAATATTGTTACGAATTCGAATACAATATTTTCACGTCCTATCGGTGAGCAAAGCAGACTTACAGCGGCTGTCTTGGGATCATATCTCTAATGAGATAAAATTTTACATAACAATATTTTCATATATTCATATAAAAAAAGTATTTCAAGTATTCCTTAATTTAAGAGTTAAATTATTCCAACTTCATGTATGATACTCATTAACGAATCCGATTTAAGTATCAAGTAAATTGGTTAACTGACTAATACAGTGTTGACACGCAGAAAGAAATATCACATCTCGGTCTGTGTGTCAACGTTATATTGATACAAAAAAATGATCCAGTTATCACGAAGTTAACTTCATGATATGTTGGTCAATTGATCAATACAGTGGTGACACGCAGGGAAAGAGATTACCTTCCGACTTGCGTGTCAATTGACTAAAGTTAATTTCATGTTAACCGCTCCCCAAAAAAGGATATAAAATTACGTGGATAATAGTTATTGTCTATAATTACTGGATTCATCCGCATCCGATTAACATGAAGTTATTTTTTTTTGGTAAGTTGGTTAATTGACCAATAGAATACTGACACACATACAACCTCGCTTGCGTGTTAGTATTTTATTAGTTAATTGACTAACTTACCCCAAAATAAACTTCATACTAACCACTTCAAATTCATCCATATATGATGAAACATTCGCTTATTATAATTAGACATATCATTTTGTATACAATTTTTGTAGCTATCTTGTAACTGTAGCATCACTCAGAGGAGCACAGCCACAATTAGTTTGGCACATGTATATTGCTGCAAAATCATATAAATTGCGATTTAACCAATTTAATATTTCGTCTTTTGTTTTAAATTTATTAATTTAATTGATATAATGATGTTGTGAGATCTACTGGAATCATCATGTAAAACTTTATATTGCTAATTGAGGAAATATATTTAAGGAATAAACAGAAAGAACTGTCCGCTTAATATATAGAAAATTGATAAATCTACAACAGAAAATGATATTTATCGTTATAGATTCTTTATGGCGGTTTTCACCGTCGCTATACATCTATAACGAAATTTTTCATGTAGAAATATCAAAAAAAAATTATTTTGGAAATTGTCTTCTCAATTTTTTTTTAATTAGTAGATTAAACTTTTAATTTTTTTTCCACTTCAGGGATTGTCTTCTTAATTTTTTTCATTAGAGGATTAAACTTTAAAAAAGTTATTACGTCTAAAAAATTATTAATTAAATTTATTTTAAAAATTAAAATAAATTAGACCATTATTAATTAAATCTACAAGACCATTATTAAATTTAATTTAAAAATTATCATTAAATTTACCAAAAAATAAATTTTAAAAATTAATAAGTTACCAAAAGGGTAAAATTATCATTAAATTTACTTAAAAATTAATAATGGTTTATATTAAAATTATAATAATAATAATTTACTTTAAAATTAATAATAGTCCTATATTTACCCTTTTGGTAAAAAAAATTAATTGAATAAATATTAAAATGAAACTTAATATTACACATAAGTATTTTTTAATCATATGTAAATAGTATCATATCATCAATTTTTAACGTAACACTATCAATTAGACATAATCATAAAAATTTAAAAGTTTAATTCCTAATGAAAAAATTGAGAAGAAAATTCAAAATAAAAAGAAAATAAAATTTAATTCCTAATGAAAAAAATTGAGAAGAAAATTCTAAAATAAAAGAAAAATAAAAATTTAATTTCATAATTGAAAAAATTGAGAAGACAATTATCAAAGTAACAAAAAAAAAGAAAAAAGGTTCAGGATAGTTATTTTTTATAAAGTTTTTGTTTATACAAATTTAATGTCTAGGTCGGAAAAACACGCGGATTGACTCAAAACCCGTGTGTTTTGCTTAATCGATCTCGCCTCATTGGGTTCTTTTCGTGCACGCTTTAGATCCTCCCCGAACGCTATACGGGGAGGATCTAAATGACTGATCAATAAATCGACTAAGGAGCGACCAAGACAAAAACACGCTGTTTTTGAGAGTTCGGTTGAAAAAACAACGGGTTGACCACGAAACCCAAGCGTGTTTTTTGTCTTGATCCGCCCTCGATCCGATTCTTTTGGTTTTTAGATCTTTAGATCATATATATATATATATATATATATATATATATATATATATATATATCTTAAAATACATGCCAAAAACGTCAACTTCATTTATAAGCCCTTTTACCATTCTCTTGACGTTACATCTCACACTAATCCTACATTATTTGGAATGTAATTATAAATGATATTGCTAAATTTCTATTATAAATATATTATTTGGGACCATTATGATATTACTAAATTTTTATTATAAATGTATTATTTGATGAAGCAATTATTAGGATTACAATTTTTATCTACTTTTCATAGAAAATATTTTTAGTAATTATTAGGATATGATCGACGTTTATTGGGAGAAGAGATAAAGTCTCATCCACAGAACTAAACAGTTGAGTCTGAAGTGTATTTTGGTCATTTTATAATTTACAGTTTAGTTATTCAGACTCTCCCATATTAAAGTGCAAGCGATATTATTTTTACCGTTAAAAATGCGATTAGACAACCACAATCTGTTATAAAGATAATCTTAGAGAATTTATATTTTCACAACTCCCTCACATAAATAATAAACGAAACTCACATTTATGTGAGTGAGATCTTGTGTAAATTATGAATTGGTCCAGTCTGTGACGCTCCCAAAATAGGTATACAACACCTATTCTGAGTCGCCAAATACATGGTACAGAAATAACTACAACTTTATTAATACAATTGTCGTACAAAATACGACAACACTTAAACTGTGAATTTAAATACAAATATTGTCATCTAGAAAATATCCACACTCAAATAAGTCCTCATTACAATTATTAATACACTATTTTATAAAATAGTGAGGATTACTAGAACAACTTCTAGAACCATTATTTCACACCCCGACTAGTACTCGCTACATTTTTGCTTCTTGAGAAGAAAAATGGAATAAAAAGGAAAATTGTGAGCTCAACTAGACCAGTAAAGAACATTATGACTAAGATAATATAGAACAAATTATCGTTAGTCCTCAACAGGAAAAAATTTAATAGAATACAATAGACAACCAGTTTTAAATCAATATTCGCAGCGGAAATAATAATTCATTAGAAGAGTTAAGTAGAGAATAAAATTTACTATCTTACATATATGAATTTAAAAGTCTATCGTCAATATTTTATCCTCAGAACATCAATCAATATATATCCGAAATCAAATATTCATCTTTTGCACTCTACAGCCCAAATATATTCATCAGTTGGGTCATGTTTATCTAAACACTGCTCATCTTCAGCACTACTGACCCAAAGATATTCATCGAAAATCATTCATCTTTACTACATACGCCAAAGATATTCATTATATCATCATTTAGGACCTAGGATGATGAAAAATATTTTAAAGAAAAGCGAATCCAAATTGAAGCAAAAAGAACAAATATTAAGTGTAAGACCCCAAATTATTAATAAATAAAATTTAATTTCCTCTATTTATTATTTTGAAATAGTAAGGGTGATTTGATTAATGTGGTTAGTTATGGGTAAAATCGCAAATATTTTAAATAAGCGAAGTGGTTATAAAATATTCATTTTTATCTCGGAGAATATTCGTTTGTTAAATGGAATATTCTTCTTGTCGGGGAATATTAAATGCACTACAAGTAAAATTGCGTGTGAGCCCCATAACGTGAAAGCGATTGGATGAAGAAAATGATGCAGTATAAGTTGTTTATAAATAAGCTGTAGTTATTACTGCAGATTATCTTGTTGGAATATCCAATTGGTTAAAATACAAGATGTCGCGTTGTTGCCACAAGAAGACACCAGATTGCACCAAATATTGATTCTTAAGTAAGAAGGCACTAAATCGATAATTATTACTGAATTATCGCTCAAAGATTTTTTATTTTATTGATTCAATAATTGCTACGTTGATATTTTATATTACTGTTGTTTCAATAATTGTCACTATATCTGATTATTTTCCATTATCTGAGCAATAATTCATATTATCCTAATAATATTATTAGATAACATTATTGGCGATGTCTAGAAAGTTACATACAGGAGAGGTTTGGTCACTAATTGCGCTACCCAATAAGGAGAAATCCTTATGGAAAAGCCCTCTTTCCTGCGAATGCGATCTCGGTTGTCGATTGTTGATGATTGGTAATATTATTTGTGAATAATAAATTATTACTTTATATAATGAGGAAAATATTCATTTTATGTGGATATAGATGGAGAAAATTTTTAAAGTGACAATTGTTGAAAATCGATATTTTATCTTTTCCGATAAAATAATATTTTATTATATTATTATAATATAATAATGATGATATTTTTTTTACAATAAATGTGGGATATATGAGTATATGAGGAGGAAGAGTATTTTTGTTGTAAAAGTTGTTTAAAACATGTTAAACATGTGAGACCCCAGATTTTATCAATAAAGATTTAAATTTTGTCGAAATAATTTTTAATATTATGGTGTGAATTTGAGATAATATTATAGTTGTGGGTAGTATTTATAAATTTTGTAAAGTATGCAAGTGGTTATATTATATTCAATTGGTTCAGGGAATATTCGGTTTAGCGGGGAATATTCGTCTGACTACTCAATCATTGGTGGACCCCACAATGTAATTATTGTCGGATTGAAAAACGACAAAAATATTTTATTGAAATAACGGCGGAAGTTTTACCGTGGTTCTTGTTGAACTACTCGGTAGTAAAAGTACAATAATAAGTGTGGTTTTGCAAGAAGAGCACTGCGGTATTGATTATTGATGCTTATGTGAGAAAGTCACTCCGGTTTGATTCCATTATTGTTTATTAATAATATGAATTATTATAGCGATAATGACGTTTTGTTTTATTCAGTATTATTAACGTAATAAAACGAAACATCTTTTATATAAAATAGAATACTTTATTAAAGTTATTCATAAATAGAATATATTATATTTTATTATGATAGTGTTGCGTAGTGTTTTCAGCATAGTATTTTGCATAGTGTTTGCATAGTAAAAAATGTTTTTATATAAATAGAATATATTATATTTTATTTAAAAGATTTTGCTTTGAATATGGATAGTCAGATTAAAGTAAATCAATCTGGACCGTTCATGGATTGATTCTTATGCATTCTATTTTCCTATAAATAGAAGCTCATTCCTTCATTATTTTCTTTACGAATTCACTAAAACTCTGTAGAGAGAAATTATAGAGGGAAGCTATAGAGAAAAATCTATAGAGAGAAAGAAGAAGAGTATTACGGTACTTCACTACTTTGATATCCAAATGTCTTTTTTACTACGGTAAGGGATATTATTTGTTGTACCCGTAAAGGGTGTTATTCTTTCTTCTTGAAGAGAACTTCATTATTCCATTCACTATTATTACATTGGAATAACTCAGTAAAAATGGTATACCCTATACATAACCTTGTATCACGCCAGATACCCTATACTTGGTGAAATCCTTATGTTATTCCATTGCTTATTATTACATTGGAATAACTTTTGTCTGCTAGATTTACCCTATACTTGGTGACATTCTTCATTATTACATTGGAACATCCTCATGCATGTGTTTTACACCCACTGGTTCCGCCTTTTATTATTATTACATTGGAACATCCTCACATGCATGTGTTTTACACCGACTGGTTCCGCCTTTATCATTCTCGTTGAAATATCCTATCATGTGTTTTTACGGATGCGGTTCCATCTTTATTATTCTGTTGGAACATCCACTTGCAGGTAATTTTCACGACCGACGGTTCCGTTATTATTATTCTGTTGGAATAACTTTGTCTATCGGCAGTCCGCATGCACGGTGATTTCTTTTGTTATTCCATTCTTTATTATACCCAAATTGGTTAAAACTTTGACTTCTATACTCCATGAAATTAGTAGAATATCCTCGATATTTGCGTTTCATCCAAAGATCTTTTCACGTAAATATTCTTCCGATCATTCTTGAATTTTACTCTACAAAACAAAGATCTTATTGACAATTTGAACGTTACTAATTCTGGATAAAATAATTCTTGAACTTGTTTTATTGAATTATTATGTCATTGTCATCATCCTCATGATATATTATGTTATCTTTGCTTACGTGCATAGATGAACTTAGTATGATTATGACCATGGATCATTCGGTATAATCATGGCTTGTTATAAATGATGTGATAAAAGTCCTCGTTGGCTGTGTAATGCGTTGATGGATAGTTTTTGGTATGATTATGACCGGGGGTGATTCGGTATAGTCATGACCATTGATAATTTGATGAAAATCCTTGACCGTGGTACAGGGATGATTAGATGTGGTGGTTTATTTATTAAGCTGAGTCTCAACGATAAAAATAAATTGATGAAAACCTTTTAAAACCTAAAAGATAGTAGATTTTATTCTCTACTTGACTCTTTTAATGGATTGCATATTCATGCTAGATTAAACCGGTTTGTCTATTGTATTTTATCGGTTTAACATCATTGAAGGCTAATGATAATTTATTCTGCATTATCTTAGTCATAATATTTCTTCTTGGGCTAGTTGAGCTCACCCTTTCTTTCACCGTTTCTTCGTGAAATGAGAATATAGCCGACGAGTCGGGAACGGAGTAATGGTCCGGAGGATAGCATTAGTAGTCCTCACTATTCTACATGAAATAGTGTGATAATAGTTGTAATGAGGACTCCTTTTGAGTTTGTATAATATCTAGTAGACAAAATTTGTATTCAAACTCACGCTTTATGTCGATTGCATACCGACATTTATATTAATAAGTTGTATTTGAATTTATGTACCATGTAAGTGGCGACCCAAGATGGGTGGCGATACCTAATTTTGGGGCGTCGCCACAACAGTATCGAGCTTAGGGATATGATCCTGGCTAAGATGTGAGAATAGTACTAGGAGGAGAGAGACGGAGAATACCTTCGCTAGTATGACCTACCTAAGTTTATTTGGTATTTGATTGGTCGGTCAGAGTATAGTGATAATATGTTGCATGTCAATTAACCCTTATTTTGTGGCAGTGTTTGAAAATGGCATCCGAGAATGTTGAGAATAGCAATGGAGCACAAGAGACCGCTGATTCTCCACGGATCAATAATCGAGACAATGTGCAATGAGGATGGCGATAAATCCTCCCAGTAAACAACAATACCGATCAATCGATTTAACGACGGCAGACGTTTAAAAGGTTTTTAGAATTCATGCAACATCAGGCGAAAGCGACTCTGTCCAAAACGTAGGTGTGAAACACGGAAAACTCTCGGGCGATCACCGCTAAACAATTCAAGGAGCTGGGACCACCGGAGTTTAAGGAGAGCCAAAACCACTTCGCGGGAAGCATGGATAAAGCAGATTACCAAGATATTTGATGTCTTAGATGCTCAGAGGCAAAAGGTTCCTTTTACGCCTTTATGTTCTTGCGGAGAGGCGGATTCTTGGTGGGAATCGGTAAACGTACTCAACTGTTGTCTTCAAGATATCTTGGGAGAAGTTCTAGAGTCATTCAACGACAAATACTTTCCTCGAAAGTATTCGCCATACATGAAGGAGGTGGAGTTTATCAAGTTGGAACAAAACAATATGGCCGTGTCGCAATACGAGGCAAAATTTGCGAGTTATCACGGTTTAATCCCACTTGGTGGATAATGAAGAGAGAATGGCGCGAATGTTTTAAGAGGTTTGAAGCCGGAGATACGTCCAACATCTTATTTCTCATTAACCGTGTTTTTATTCGAGATGTTGTAAATAGGGCTCGATTAGTGGAGCGCGATAACGAGTCAACGTGACTAAAAGAGAAAGCGGTACCGCAAAATTATAATACTAGCGAGAGTAGTCATCGGCGGTGACAACAAGCGTGGAGGAATCAATGGGCGGATATGGTAACCACTTGGTGTGTAATCGTAGCCAATATAATAAGAATGGACATTTCAAGAAAAGGAGACTCAACAATGATGGAAAGACGCGTCAAGACACAAAGACCGTTGTTAAGGAAGGAGAACGACCACCTATTGTATGCTTCAAATGCGGAGAGAGGGACACATTAGTCCGAATCTGCGCCACGTCATTCAAAGCATGTTATAATTGTGGAAAAGAAGGTCACTTAGCTCGATTTTGTCGTTTCTCAAGACAAATTCAACTAGGATGGAGGCACCAAAGGTCGCTCCGGATAAACCAAAGCCAGGTAGTTTAAGAGAGCGTTTTTTCTCGTGACGAGGAACCCGAATAAAATTATCACGGGTAAGTTAATCATAAGCTCTTGCGAAGTCTATACGTGTTAGATACCGCCTCTACCCACTCTTTTATTTCACCTAGTTGTGTCAACGTTTAAATTTGACTCAAAGAAGTTAAACTTTGACTTATTGGTTGAAACTTCGTTAGTAGGAGCCTTCGTTATCGCTACTATTTTTAAATCTTGTTGATTCAAATAAACATTTTCACGTTACTTCGTCGATCTTATCTTTTTGAAAATACTTGCCTTTGATGTGATTTTTAGGAATCAATTGGTTAGCTAATCATCATGCTTTTTCGTAAGGTTGTTAGCTTTTATATTCACAACCAACCAAGTTATACTGAATTCAAAGTAACCAAACCCTAAAGTTAATCATCATTATATCAAGCCATAAGTAAAGAGCTCCGAACCTTTCGTTGTTGACTTCCTTGTGTGGAATGCAATCAAGCGGACTTTACAGAGGCGACATATCGTGAATGAAGATGGCAAGTTTATAGGTATCATTGTGAGGTCTTAACTAGGTTAAGGGATAGAAGTCACAGTTGGTATCAATGTGACGTCTTATCCAAGTCTTGGATAAGAGTAATGATTTTGAATGATATTTCTATCATTAATAAATTTCTTGACGTATTCTTGAAGATTTCCTAGCCTACCCTAGGCGTGAAATCGAATTTTGTATTGACCCCAAAGACAAAAACCCATTTCTTAAACCCTCAAATATTTCTTCAACTAAATGAATAGTTTACGTGGTTTATGATGAAAGTCATAATAAAAGCATTGGAATAATGAAAATCATGGGTATTCATGGTATTAGTAAGTTTTATGATGAGTTATGTTGGTTAGTATGTAAAAACATGAAAGTTTCTTAGAATTCACAAAGAGTTGAAAATCAGATTTTGGTGAAAAACGTAACATGAAATTCAATTGACCATATCTCTTATTATATTTTTAATTTTTGAATGTGGTCAAGTCCTAGAGTTAGATCTATGAGTTACCTAACTAATCCAAGTGGAATTACTGGAAAAGGTGTTGTAGATTTTTGTGTGGACTGATTTTAGCAAAGGAGGCCAAAGCTGTAAATTTCAAAATGCTACTGCCCAGAAACTTTAAGGGCTGTTTCGGCCACTTAAATTATGAGAAAAAATTCTGGCCTTTTGGGACATGAAGGTATATGGTATAAAGTATCTCCTGTCCAAAAATGAGCTCATTCTGACTTAAAATGAGCAAGTTATGACTATTTCAATATTTAGGTTTTTCCGACGAAAAACGCTATAATCGGAGTTCTATAACTCCGATGACCATGAAATTTAAACTAGAAGCTCACGTTAACATGTGTAAGGTCCTGCCAAGATTTGGGAATTTTTGGAGTTAAACTTGAGGTAGCTAATTTCTTAAGGAATTAATTAGAAATTGATTTTTGAAAAATAGTAAATGAATTTTAAAATTCTTAGAAAATATATTTTCATTATGGGACTATATTATGCTAAATCCCAGAAAAGAAATATTTTTGGACTGATTTGGTATATTTCATGAAAATAGTTTAGTTACTGAACATATGAGTTAAATATGTTATGTGAAGTAACAAAGTTGAAAATAGGATATTAAGGCTAGAGAATCCTATATAGAGTATATGCATATTTTTGAGAGATTTGATAATTGGTGATGATATCTTATGAGTATGGCATTTTGAATGATTAAATGCATTATATGGTAAAACGTAAACAATTAAGATAAATTGTTTATAAATTTAAGAAATGATTAAAATATTGTTATAATATTAATGATATTAGATTATGAGATTATTAAGTGATTGATAACATGGGGATATTCTTGAATCTGGATAAATTATATTATAAATGTTTAATATTTATCCTTTATCTCATTTGATTGATTCTTTATATCATTATCCTCATTATATTATGTTTGAAAGTCATCGCATATATAGATGGAATGATTATGACCGAGATTGTCTGTTCTTATAAATCATAGAATGAAAACACAATTATCTTCGGTAGTTGCTTGGATAATTTATGGTCGTGATGATTATGAATACACAATTATCTTCGAGTGATTGGATTTTGTGGTCGTATAAATGAATACATTATCTTTGGTAGTAGTAATTGAAAAATACACGATTATCTTTTAGTGGTATGGATAATTTGTAGTCGTTGAATGAATACACGATTATCTTTGGATATGATTATACTAATGAATACACGATTATCTTTCGGATTATAATTTGTGGTCGGATACTAATGAATACACAATTATCTTTGGTAGTAGTTGGAAATTTGTGTCGTGATATAATAATACACAATTATCTTTCGCCAGTAGTGTATGGATAATTTGTGGTCGGATACTAATGAATATCCTGTCGTAGGATGATTCGATGATATGAATTAATTATCGAAATGCGTCAAAGATGCATAAAAGTCATTGGTTTTATGATAGACTTGTATGATTATATATCTTTAATCATTTGTAGTATCCTGCAAAGATGATATTGTTAATGATATATTAAGCTTTTGCGATTCAAAGATGAATTTAATATTTTTCAAAGATGATAAAGGTATTCATTCAAGGTATCCTCATCTCTTTATCATACCAGTATCGTACCTTAAATTCGAGGGCTTAAATTCCATAAGGAGGGAGATTGTGAGACCCCAGATTTTATCAATAAAGATTTAAATTTTGTCGAAATAATTTTTAATATTATGGTGTGAATTTGAGATAATATTATAGTTGTGGGTAGTATTTATAAATTTTGCAAAGTATGCAAGTGGTTATATTATATTCGATTGGTTAGGGGAATATTCGGTTTAGCGAGAGAATATTCACAACTCTCAATCATTGGTGGACCCTAGCGAAATTAATTATCATTTGATTGAGAAAACGACAAAAATATTTTATTGAAATAACTATGGAAGTTTTACCGTAGTTCTTGTTGAACTACTCTTAGTAGTAAAAGTACAAGAAATAAGTGTGGTTGCATAGTAGCACACCTGTATTGATTATTGATGCTTTATGTGAGAAGTCACTCATTTGATTCCATTATTATTTATTAATAATATGAATTATTATAGCGATAATGACGCTTTTGTTTTATTCAGATTATTAACGTAATAAAATGTAAACATCTTTTATATAAAATAGAATACTTTATTAAAGTTATTCTATAAATAGAATATATTATATTTTATTATGCATAGTGTTGCGTAGTGTTTTTGTATAGTGTTTTGCATAGTATTGCATAGTGTTTGCATAATAAAATGTTTTATATAAATAGAATATATTATATTTTATTTAAAAGATTTTGCTTTAAATATGGACCGTCGATTAAAGTAAATCAATCTGGACCGCTTCATGGATTGATTACTATGCATTCTATTTTCCTATAAATAGAAGCTCATTCCTTCATTATTTTCTTACGAATTCACTTTGAAACTCTAGAGAGAAAATTATAGAGGGAAGCTATAGAGAGAAAATCTATATAGAGAAAGAAGAAGAGTATTCTGTATTTCACTACTTTGATATCCAAAGTGTCTTTTACTGTGAGGATATTATTTGTTGTACCGTAGTGGTGTTATTCTTTCTTCTTGAAGAGAACTTACATTATTCCATTCACTATTATTCATTGGAATAACTCGTAAAAGTGGTATACCCTATACATAACTTTTGTATACGCCAGATACCCTATACTGGTGAAATCCTTATGTTATTCCATTGCTTATTATTACATTGGAATAACTTTGTATCGCTGGTTTACCTTATACTTGGTGACATTCTTCTATTATTCTCATTGGAACATCCTGTCATGTGTTTTTACACCGGACTGGTTCCGCTCTTTATTATTATTCATTGGAACATCCATGCATGTGTTTTACACCGGACTGGTTCCGCTCTTTATCATTCATTGGAATATCCTATCTGTGTGTTTTACACCGGATCTGGTTCCATCTTTATTATTCTGTTGGAACATCCTGTTGGTGTGAATTTCACCTGACCTGGTTCCGTTATTATTATTCTGTTGAATAACTTTGTATACGCTGCAAGTACCGCATGCACGGTGATTTCTTTTGTTATTCCATTCTTTATTATACCCAGTTGGTTAAAACTTTGACTTCTATACTCCATGAAATTAGTAGAATATCCTTGATATTTGCGTTTCATCCAATATCTTTTCACTTTTAAATATTCTTCCGATCATTCTTGAATTTTACTCTACAAAACAAAGATCTTGTTCACAATTTGGGCGTTACTAATTCTGGATAAAATAATTCTTGAACTTGTTTTATTGAATTATTATGTCATTGTCATCATCCTCATGATATATTATGTTATCTTTGGCTTACGTGCATAGATGAACTTAGTATGATTATGACCAGGGGATCATTCGGTATAATCATGGCTTGTTATAAATGATGTGATAAAAGTCCTTAGTAGCTCAGAATGCAATGTGATGGATAGTTTTGGTATGATTATGACCGTAAGTATTCGGTATAGTCATGACCATTGATAATTTGATGAAAATCCTTGACCGTGAGTACGGGGATGATTAGATGTGGTGGTTTATTTATTAAAATTTGAGTCTCGTGATAAAAATAAATTGATGAAAACCTTTTAAAACCTAAAAGATAGTAGATTTTATTCTCTACTTGACTCTTTTAATGGATTGCATATTCCATTGCAGCTTAAACCGGGTTGTCTATTGTATTTTATCGGTTTAACATTTGTTGAAGGCTAATGATAATTTATTCTCGCATTATCTTAGTCATAATATTTCTTCTTGGGCTAGTTGAGCTCACCCTTTCTTTCACCGTTCTCTTGAAATGAGAATATAGGCCGGGACGAGTCGGGAGCGGAGTAATGGTCCGGAGGATAAGCATTAGTAGTCCTCACTATTCTGTGAAATAGTGTGATAATAGTTGTAATGAGGACTCCTTTTGAGTTTGTATAATATCTAGTAGACAAAATTTGTATTCAAACTCACGCTTTATGTCGTATTGTATACCGCACGCTTATATTAAGTAAGTTGTATTTGAATTTATGTACCATGTAAGTGGCGACCCAAGATGGGTGACGTATACCTAATTTTGGGGGCATCACAAAACATGTCCGTGGGCCCATTTCTTGACTGAAATTTGATTATAGCCTGTAAAATCGCCCGTTTGTGGATTTCGGTCAATTTCTGTTTGGAATTTTGAAATATTTTCTTCTGCAAAGTTGTAGAGAATGAAATATCCTATGGAAATTCTTGTGGTTTGAATTTTTTTGATAAAAGGGCTATTTATTATGAATTATTGAAGTTCTGAAGTTCCGGAATAATTGATTTTTGGAGTTTTAAATAATTTTAATAACAAAAACGTTTTTGGTGAGGTGAGCCACATGGTGGCTGATGTTTTAGGCAAAAGAAGGGTGCGTAGGAAATTTATAAAATATATATTAATATTTTATTAAATTTTTTGCTTTGGTGTTCTAAGCATTTTCTATAAATAGGGTGCTTAGGTTAGAATTGAAAATCACACCAGAAAATGAAGTTTTCTCTCTCTTTCTCTCTCGATATATTGAGATTATTCTTGTGAGTATTTTAATACTTTGAGTGTTGCTATACTGTGCAAGTTCAAGTCATAGCCTATATCCGGTGTTTCAACTAGAAATCTTTGTCTTTCTGAGGTAAGGAATGTTATTTTCTTCAGTAAATGATATTATTTCTTTCAATATCATTATCTTGAAATATTGGTCCGAACTTTTTATCAAATTTGAAAATTTTTATGTTTGGGTTACTATTCACGATATCGACCTTTATTCACGAATCTGACTATTCACAAAAAAATTAAATTTTTGTTTTTCGTCCAAAATATCAATTATGGATACTAGCTTTGATTGTATCCATGTTTTGATCATTCTTGAATTTTACTCCACTATGATTATTTATGAGGTATTTTTGGACATGGAATAGCTGAAATACGAATCCTTAATATTTATTCTTTTGTTTCACTGGGTTCGTTTTTTTAAAAATATTTTTCATCATCCTCAGTCCTAAATGATGATATAATTGAATATATTTGGCCTGTAGTGCAAAGATTAATGATTTTTGATGAATATCTTTGGCCCGTAGTGCAAAGATGAACATGTGTTTAGATGAACATGACCAACTGGTGAATATCTTTGGCCTTCAGTGCAAAGATGAATATTTGATTCCAGATATATGTTGATTGATGTTACAGGGATAAAATATTGTCGATGGACTTTTAAATTCATATATAGAAGATAGTAGACTTTATTCTCTATTTAACTCTTCTAATGAATTATTATTTCCACTGCGAACATTGATTTAAAACTTGTTGTTTATTGTATTCTATTAGATTTTTCCCTGTAGAAGACTAACGATAATTTGTTATATATTATCTTGGTCATAATATTCTTTACTGGGCTAGTTAAGCTCACCCTTTTCCTTTTGTTCTATTTTTCTTCTCAGGAGGCGAGAATGTAACGAGTACTAGTCGGGGTATGGAATGAAGGTTCTAGTAAATCGTTTTAGTAGTCCTCACCATTTTTGTAAAATAATGTATCAATAATTGTAATGAGGACTTATTTGAGTGTGGATATTGTCTAGATGACAATATTTGTATTTAAACTCAAAGTTTTTATGATGTACTAATAAAGTTGTGGTTGTTTCTGTACCATGTATTTTGACGACTAAGAATAGGTGTTGTATACCTATTTTGGGGGCGTCACAGTTGGTATCGAGCTTAGGATATGATCTCCAAGCGGAGATCGGGAATAAAGACTAGGAGGGAGAGAGACGAGTAAATCCTTCGCTAGTGTGTGTCCTACCTAAGCTTATTTGTTGGTCGGTCATAATATAGGGATATTATGTGATATGTTAATTTGTTAAATTAATCCTTGTTTTATGGCGGTATTTGAGAATGTCGAATCGAGAATGTTAACGATGAGAGTAAATGAGACCGTGGAGACACATATGCTCACCAACGAGGAGAACGTCAACAACAGTGACAATGTTCCTCCCGTGAACAACACCAATGGCGAGATGATGAACGATGGGATGTTTAGAAGTTTTTTGCGCTTCATGCAAAATCGAATTTGGAGAGACTCGTGTTCAAAATACTGAGGAGGAAATGATAGCAATTCACGGTTTGTCACAACCAAGCAGTTCAAAGAGTTGGGACCACTTGGAATTTAAAGGAAAGCGAGATCCGATCAAGGCAGAGACGTGGGTTAAACAAATTACCAAGTTATTCGATGTCTTGGGATGCACGGAGGAACAGAAGGTTCCATTCGCCACCTTTATATTCCGTGGCGAAGCGGATCTCTTGGTAGAGTCTCAGAAGCGTACCCATCCAGCCGCACTCAGCATGTCTTGGGAGACATTTCAGAAACTGTTCAATGACAAATACTTTCCTGAAAGTGTTCGTCATATGAAGGAGGTAGAGTTTATTAGATTGGAACAAAACAACATGACGGTGTCCCAGTACGAGGCAAAGTTTGCGGAGTTATCTAGGTTTGCACCTCATTTGGTGGAGAATGAGGAATGTATGACGCGGATGTTTTTGAGAGGTTTGAAACCCGGCATACGTCAATATCTCATTTCTCATAAATTTTCTCTCTATTCAGATGTTGTCAACAGGGCTCAATTATTAGAGCGAGATAACGAGTACGGCCAACCGAGGGACCTGGCGAGGATCATCATCGGTGACAAAGCATCCATCGAACAACGATAACCAAATGGAGAAAGAAAAATACTGGACAAGAGCGGCAAACCACTCGTGTGGTAATCGTGGCCATGAAAATAGAAGAAGCGAGTTGGGGGAGATTTTAAAAGAGGAGATTCAACAATGACATCAAAAGACGTCGGCTCCAAAGATCAACCGGTTTTAAGGAGGAGAACGACCACCGGTCGTATCTTATAAATGTGAAAAAGAGGGACATATCATTGAAACTATCCACAACAGTTCAAAGTATGCTATAATTGTGGAAATAAAGGACATATCGCTCGAGATCAGACCGTAGCAAAAAACCAAGTCCAAAGTGGGGATGGTGACTCAAAAGGTCATCCCGTAAAAGTCAAAGTCAATCTGTGCTCGGAAGAGCGTTTGTCATGACCGGTCAACATCGCGAGAACCCAAACGAGGTGATCACGGTAAACTAATCATAAATTCTCGTGAAGTTTATATCTTACTAGATACCGGTCTTTACCCATTCATTTATCTCATCCTACTTGTGCTCAACGTTTAAATTTGACTCAGGAGAAATTAGACTTTGACTATTCTGTGGAAACTCAGTTAGGAGAAACTTTCATCACATCCACTTTGTTTATAAATCTTGTTTGATCCAAGTTGGCACCATCACCTTACCTTGACCTTATCTCTTTAAAGATACTTGCATTTGACGTGATTTTAGGGATTGATTGGTTAACCGCTCATCATGCCAAAATTGATTGTTTTCGTAAGGTTATTAGTTTTCATATTCCTAATCAACTTTGTTGTTCAATTCAAGCAACTAAACCATTAAAATCAATCACCATTATATCAAGTCATAAAGCTATTCGCTTATTGAAAAATGGATGTCAAGCTTTCTTAGCCCATGTTATGGATTTGAATAAAGACACGCCATATTTGAATAATATTCTGTTGTTATTGACTTTCCGACGATTTCTGAAGAACTTCCCGATCTACCCCGGCGTGAAGTTGAATTCTTTATTGATCTTGAACCCAGTACAAAGCCCATTTCTAAAACCCCATATCGAATGGCTCCTATTAAACTTTAGGAGTTAAAGATCCAACTACAGGAGTTGTTGGACATCGGTTTCATTCGGCCCTAGTACATCTCCTTGGGGTGCTCTGCTTTATTCAGTAAAGAAAAAGACGGGGAGTATGCGACTTTGTATCGACTACCAGGAATTAAACCATGTCACTATCAAGAATAGGTATCCGCTACCTCGTATTGATGACCTGTTTGACCAATTGCAAGGAGCATAATTCTTTTCAAAGATCGATCTTAGCTCGATATCATCATCACCGAAGGTTAAAACGAGGATATTCCAAGACCGCCTTCGTAACTTCCTATGACGGTATTATGAATTCTAGTCATGTCTTTTGGATTGACTAATGCTCCTGCGGCTTTCATGGATATGATGAACCGAGTATTCAAGGATTATTTGGATCAGTTCGTTGTTGTCTTTATTGATGACATCCTCATATATTCCAAAAGCCATGAAGATCATGAGCACCATTTGAAGCTGGTACTGAAAAGGCTTCGTGATAACAATTTATATTCCAAGTTGAAGAAATGCGAGTTCTGGCTTGAGGAAGTCGCATTCCTTGGGGACGTGGTGTCAAAACATAGAGTATCTGTTGACCCGACGAAGATTGAAGCAATACAAAGTTGGGAACAACCGAAGTCGGTAACCGAAGTACGTAGCTTTCTGGGCTTAGCTGGTTATTATCGGAGATTCGTGGAAGGATTTTCTCGAATCGCTACTCCATTAACTCATCTGACTCAGAAGGATACAAAATTCGTATGGAGCGAGGAATGCGAGAAGAGTTTCCAAGAGCTCAAGAGGAGACTCATTTCAGCACATGTTCTGACATTACCATCTGGTTCGGATGGATTTGTTATCTACAGCGATACTTCAGGCAAAGGGCTAGGACGTGTTCTCATGCAACGTGGAAAAGTTATAGCCTATGCCTCACGACAACTTAAAGAATATGAGAGGAATTATCCTACTCATGATCTAGAGTTGGCAGCAGTCGTTTTCGCGCTAAAGATCTGGAGGCACTATCTATATGGGGAGAAAATGGAGATATATTCAGACCATAAATGTGACAGCCCCAAAATAGGTCCAATCCATCCAACCTATTCTGAGTCGCCAAATACATGGTACAGAAAACAACTACAACTTTATTACAACAATTGTCTTGCAAAATACAACAACACAAATGATGTGAGTTTGGATAAAAATATATACCAACTGTGACTTGTGTTCCAACCGTAATGTGATAAATGTCCCATCAGTGGACAACACCTCACAGTGATACCTACATAAAGGTATCGTCAAAAACTGTTTTAAAAATTAGAATCTTTGGGAAGTGCTCAAGGAAACCTTCGTACATGGGAGGCCATGCTTCTAGGTTATAATAGATATCATATGGCCACAGAATTATCCTTGGTTGATCCAATAGACCCCAAAGAAAAATGAGAAGATTACTATCATATTCTTTCCAATGATGAGTCTTCTCTTGACATATCATTATCTCCACCGTCTCTAATTGAGAATTATACTTCAAACAAACACCAAGATCATATAGGTAGTGCGCGTAGATATACTCAATAAGTGGATGTGCACAATCCTGTCTTATGATGACACGAGGTTGTATGTCTTTAGACATCTTGTATGATAGTTGCAAAACACCCTTCCAACGTTGGGTTCGCTTCACCCTATTTGATTCACCAAATATAACTACTGAATGATGACCACCGTTCTATTCCCCTGTTACCCCCACTCGACCCATCTACACTCTTATTACCTGAAAGGAATTGTGAAGCAAAAGGGTGAGCACAACTAGCTCAGTAAAGAATATCATGACTAAAGATAATTAAATTATCAATAGCCTTCATCAATAATAAATCAGAGATTTAGAACATATGGTAGATGATAAAAATTTCAACCATAGTTGCAGCGGAACGAGCAATCCATTAGAAGAGTCAAATAGACCATAAAGTCTATTATCTTCTTCATGTTAAAAAATCCACCAACAATGTTTTATCCCTGTAACATTAATCAACAGTTCCTTTCCACAATTATATGAATAACTCATAATCATAATTATAATTCTAAATTCCTCTTCGCATCCAGGACGAAGATAATTTTCATCACATGTCTTTACCTGAAACATCAAAGATCATGGTTATACCAAATCACAATTCCAGTTTATAATCATACTAGCAATTTCATCTTTGCACTACGACCAAAGATATTCATCAACAGACCATCTTTGCACTACGGCCAAAGATATTCTCAACAGACCATCTTTGCACTACGACCAAAGATATTCATCAACAATTCATCTTTGCACTACAGGCCAAAGATATTCCTCAACAGTTCATATTTGCACTACAGGCCAAATATATTCATCAACAGTTCATATTTGCACTACAGGCCAAATATATTCATCAACAGTT
The DNA here is from genome assembly GCA_020205615.1 of Panax quinquefolius. NCBI lineage: Eukaryota > Viridiplantae > Streptophyta > Magnoliopsida > Apiales > Araliaceae > Panax > Panax quinquefolius. Next base: position 13,096,057 of record CM035166.1, on the reverse strand, counting down.
CATATTTGCACTACAGACCAAATATATTAATATCTCAAAGAAATATATAATCATTTTAGAATTTATATAAACAATAATTATAACCATGTTCATCATTTCACCTTTGCACTTAAGATAAAAATATTCAATTATAAATTCAATGGTCATGATCATACAAGTCAACAATTCAACTTTGCACTACTGGCCAAAGAGAACCCATAGTCATGATCATACCAAAAATTTACCCATCTTTACACTCAAGTCAAAGAGAAATATCATCATTAGGGTTATAAAAATGTTATATATGATAATAAAAACAATGTAATCAACATATAGATTTAATCTCAAGAGTAATATTCATAAATCAACTATAATTTGGTCAGAAAAATAAACCAATTTTGTCGTGAATAGTACCCATGAATTGTAAGACCCCGAATTTTATGAAATAAAAGTATTCAATTTTCCTATTTAGTAAATGGTTAAATTGATAAAAGGTTAAAGTTAAGGGTGATATATGAATTTTTTTCAAAATAAGCAAGTGTCTATAAAATATTCATTGTTGTCGGGGAATATTCGGTTGGTCGTGGAATATTCTTCCTGTCGGGGAATATTCGTACGACGGCGCAGTCTTTTGTGGGTCACATAACGGAAAGCGATTGGATGAAGAAAATGACAAGTATAAGTTGTTTATAAATAATCTACGTAGTTGTTACCAAGTAATACTATTGAATACATGCGGTGGTTAAAATACAATGTCTACGCGTTGTTGCAAGAAGACATTCGCAGTATTGCACCAATTATTGATTCTTACGTGAGAAGGCACTACTCAATAATTGTTACAGTAATTACTGTTTAATATTTTATTTTATTGGTTCAATAATTGTTGCGTTGATATTTTATATTATTGTTGTTTCAATAATTGTCACTGCACAGTATTTCCCATTATCGGATCAATAATTCATATTATTTGAATAATATTATGAGATATCATTATTGGCAATGTCTAGAAAGTTCTGTCAAGGAGAGGTTTGGTCACCTAATTGCGTGCCAGTAAGGAGAAATCCTTATCGGAAAGCCCCCTCTTTCATGAGAACTGCCTGATTGTCATTGTTGTGATTCTGTAATATTATTTGTGAATAATTAATTATTGATTTATATGATAAGGAAATATTTATTTAATGCGGATATAAATGATGGATTTATTTATGTGGTTATAAATGAAGGAATTAATATTGAGGTGTTTTATCGATATTTTTTGTCGATTGGAGGTATTAAAAGATCAAATCTGTTGTTACTACGACTTTTATTGTGTGAGTTATAATTTTAATCGACCATTGGATCGTTGTAATTTTTGGATATGTTATACATATATAAGTTGAGTATATGTCCATAAATTTTGAACCGTTAAAAATGAGCGTATAATTTGTTATGAATTTTAAGAGGTGACTGATTCAGAAATTAGGTTATAAATAATTTTGGAGAAAAATTCTAGAATTAGTGGGCCCCACTTTTGGTTGGTGAGAAATATGCTCAATTGAATTTTCAAATGTGGTGGGTGGGAATAGTAGCGGTAAAAGCCATCGTGTTCCGTGTTAAGTCTCGCTGCGTCTTAACATTTTCCTATAAATAGAGGCTAATTAGAATTGAAAATCACACCAGAAACAAGTTTTCTCTCTTTCTCTCTCTAGATTATCGAGTGAATTTTGTGATTATTTAGATACTTGGTGAGTTTCTATTCTTCAGTGCAAGTTTCCTTCAGCGTCATATCCGATATCCACTCAGAAGTGCTGCTCTTTTGTGGTATGTGATAGTAAGGGATGTTATTTTCTTCATATATGATATTATTTCTTCAATATCATTATGCCGAAGTATTGATTTGAATTTTTATCAAATTTGGAACTTTTTGTGTCGGGGTTACTATTCACGTATACGGCACTATTCAAGTATACAGTACTATTCATGAATACGGCACTTTTCACCAAAAAATAAAATTTTCTTCTTTTTGTCCAAGATGTCTATTATGGTTACTATCTTTGATTGTATCCATGTTTTGATCTTTATTCTTGAATTTTGCTTCAAAATTGGTTATTATGGAGTATTATTGATCTTGGATAAACTGTTATACGAATCCCTACTACTTGTCCTTCTGTCTCACTGGATTCGTTTTCTTTAAAATATTTTTCATCATCCTCAGTCCTAAATGATGATATTACTAAATATCTTTGGCATGTAGTGCAAAGATAAATGATTAACTGATGAATATCTTTGGACCGTAGTGCAAAGATGAACAGGTGTTGAGATGAACATAACCCACTGGTGATACAAATGAATATCTTTGGCCTGTAGTGCAAAGATGAATATTTGATTAAAGATGTATATTGATTGTTGTTACAGGGATAAAATATTGATGATGGACTTTTAAATCTTAGAAGATAGTTGAACTCATTCTCTACTTGACTCTTCTAATGAATTGCTGTTTCCGCTACAGTTGTTGATCTAAAACTTGTTGTCTATTATATTTTATCAGATTTTTTCCTGTTGAAGACTAACGATAATTTGTTGTATATTATCTTAGTCATAATATTCTTTACTGGGCTAGTTGAGCTCACCCTTTTCCTTTTTGTTCCATTTTTCTCGGGAGGTGAGAACATACATAGCGAGAACTAGTCGAGTACCTGAGAGATGGTTCTAAAAAGATGTTTTAGCGATCCTCTCACTATTTCGTAAAATAGTGTTTGAATAATTGTAATGAGAACTTATTTGAGTGTGAATATTGTCTGAAGACAATATTTGTATTTAAACTCACAAAGACGTGTTGTCGTATTTTATACAACAATTGTATTATTGAAGTTGTAGTTTGCTTTCTGTACTATGTATTTGGCGACTCAGAATGGGTTTTGTATACCTATTTTGGGGGTGTCACATGAATAGTAACATGTAAATAGTAACTCATGAATAGTAACTCTGACATGAAAAAGGTAGAAATTCCACAATAAAATCCATACCAATATTTCGGTATAATGATATTGAAAGAATAACATTTCTTATACTTATAAGCAATTTATTTTAATTGTTTACACTTTACTAAATAATACATTTAATCATCCTAAAATGCCAAACTCTTAAGATTTCATCACCAATAACCAAAACCCTCATAAAAAATTTGCATATACCTCATATAGGATTCTCAAGCCATAAAATCCTATTTTCCAATTTTCTTACTTCACATAACATATTTAATTCATTTACTCATAACTAGTCCATTTTCATTAAAAATACCAAATCAGTTCCAAAAATATTTTTTTTCTGGGATTTAGCAGAATATAGTCCCATATTGAACATATATTTTTCTCAGAATTTTTAAAATTCATTTACTATTTTTTATATTGCCAAAATCGCCGAATATTTAGACATTTATCACAAATTGTACTTTTATCTAAAAATTCCGAAATTCACAGAGTACACTGATATTATATAGATATACTTCCAATAAAAATTTTATCAATTTTGGAGTTAACCACAAGGAGTTATAGGCGGTTACTTTTAAAATAGTCTTTTCCCGTAAAATTCATAACTCTTAATCTATACATCCAAAAATCACCATTTTTGGACACAATCAATAAAACTCATCAAAATATCATTTCAATTTTTTCCAGAATTTTCTAAAGGTTGAAAGAAGTACGAACTGAAAAACATAATAACCCTTAAAATCCCTTACCTCAAAAGAAAGAGAGATTTACGACTAGAATATCTATGAAAAGTCAAGAAACCTTGCAATCAATAAAGCAACTCTCAAAGTATCTAAATACTCTCAAAAATATACTTGATAATATAGAGAGAGAAAACTTATGTTTCTGGTGTGATTTTCAATTCTAACTTAAGCTTCTATTTATAGGAAAATGCTAAAACGCCAAAGTAGACAAAAATAATAAAATATTATTATTATTATTATTTGTTTCCTATGCCACCCATTCTGAAAATCATAGAAGCCATATTGGAAGGATTTTTGGCAGCCCACATGTGTATTCAACACCCACCAAAAGTGGGTCCCACCCATAAATTAATAAAAATTATTTTATTTTTTGAAACTTCAACAATTCATAGAAAATAGACCGTTTATCAGAAAATACAAATTTTATGTCCATTCTGCCTGAAATCGAATTCTCAACAACTTTGTAGCTTTGAGTTTTTCCAAATTCCAAATCAAAAATATCCGAAATCCACAAACGGATGATTTTTAATACCTCCACACCGACAAAATACTGATAAAACACCTCAACATTAATTCCTTCATTTTTATCCACATAAAAATAAATATATCCATCATTTATATCCATATAAAATAAATATTTCCTTATCATATAAATCAATAATTAATTATTCACAAATAATATTACATAATCACAATAATGACAACCGCATAGCCTCCTGGAAAGTGGGGCTTTCCAATAAGAATTTCTCCTCATCTTGCCGCAATTAGGTGACCAAACCTCTCCTTGATAGAACTTTCTAGACATTGCCAATAATGCTATCTAATAATATTATTCAAATAATATGAATTATTGATCCGATAATGGAAAATATTGTGCGATGATAATTATCGAACAACAATAATATAAAATATCAATGCAAAGAATTATTGAATCAATAAAATAAAATATTGAACATTAATTACCGTAACAATTATTGAGTAGTGCATTCTTACGCATTTAATCAATAATTCAACTATACCGCATAATCACCGCTGCTAACGCAAGCAACTACGCTTTATTACCGTATTTTAACCAATCGGTATTCCAACAAATGTTAACAATAACAACTACGCCAAGTATTTGTAAAAACTCAAATTTATCGCTTTCTTCATCCGACCTTTATCCGTTATGGGGCCCACAAATGGATGCGTGTCGCATTTAATATTCCCTACGTAAAGAATATTCCACGACACCAAATGAATATTCTCGACAAAATGAATATTTTATAACCACTCATGATTTTGAAAAAAAATTCATATCTCACCCTTAACTTTAAACTTTTAACAATTTAATCATTTACTGAATTGTAATTATAAGAAAAATTGAATACTTTTATTTCATAAAATTCGAGGTCTTACAATAAAAGCCTCAAATATTTCTCACCCAAAAAGAACTTAATATGCGGCAACGACGTTGGCTCGAGCTATTGAAAGACTACGATCATACCATCCAATACCATCCTCGAAAGCGACGCGTGGTAGCCGACGCGCATTGAGTAGAAGATCATACGAACGCAGTGCGATGTTGTCAACACAAAGGCCCATTTGGTGTGATTTACAAAAGACGAAGATAGAATTCAAGACTCGGGAACCATGCAATGATGTCAAGTATCGATAGAACCAACTTTAATCGAAAAAGTTAAAGTTGCTCAAGCCACGAACCGAAGTCGATGCGTATGAAGAAGAGAGTAGTAAGAAGGTGCTATTCCGTAAACAAGAATCGATGAAGAAGGAATACTTGAGTCCACTCCGGACTTTCAGTGTTCCTAATGATTACGAATCAAGTACAAGATCATGATGGAGGCACACAATACACCATTTGCAATCCATCCTGGAAGTACCAAAATGTATCGTGATCTTCGACATACATTTTGGTGGAACAATATGAAGAGAGAGATTGCAAAGTTTATCTCGAGGTAGAATATATTATCGTTAGCCTTCAACAGTGTTAAACTGATATAATATAACAACCATCAAGTTTAACTGCAACGGAACAAGCAATCCATTAAAAGAGTCAAGTAGAGAATAAAATCTACTATCTTTTATGATTTAAAAGGTTTTTCATCACTTTTATCATTGGGACTCAACAATAAATAATCCACATCATCGAATCACCACGACTACTACTGCCAAGGATATTCTTTAGTATCACGACCACAATTATCCATGCACTACGGGCCAAGAATATTTGTGTATTCATTAATGGTCATGATCATGCCAACAACTGTCCATCAATGCACTACGAGCCAATGAGGACTTTTACCACATCATTTGTAACATAATGGTCATGATTACAATCAATAATCCTCGGTCATAATCATACCAAGTCCATCTATGCACTACGTGCCACTTGACGACTTTCAAAAAAAATATAAATATGAGGATGATGACAATGATATAAGAATTCAATAAAACAAGTTCAAGAATTAATTTATATAGGAATTAATACATCATCCAAATTGTCAATATGATATCGCTTTGTAGAGTAAAATTCAAGAATGCTCAAAGAATATTTCCATGAAAAGATATCTTTGGATGAAGCGCAAAATATCAATGATATTCCACTAATTTCATGGAGTATAAAGTCAAAACTTTAACCAACCGAGTATAACAAGGAATGGAATAATGAAATCACCGTGCATGCGATAGATCAAGACAGCAAGTTATTCCAATGTAATAATAAATAACGAAATCGGTCCCACAGAAATGCATGTATGGATATTCCAAATGAATAATAAAGACGGAATCGGTCCCACCAAAAAACGCATGACAGAGATATTCTAATGTAATAATAAAGACGTAACGGATCCGGCGTAGAGAACGCATGCATGTGATGTTCCAACAGAATGATAAATAATGGAACTAGGTCCCACAGTAAACGCACGCATAGGATGTTCCAACGTAATAATAAAAATGGAATAATGTAAGAATTTCACCAAGTATAGGGTAGCTCATGATATAGGTTATTCTAATAGAATAATAAAGAATGGAATAATGTAAGTTCTCTTCATAGATAAGAAAGAAATAATACTCCCTACCTTGAAAAAAAAAGCGGATAATTGGAATAATGAGGTAACAGACTTCTCTTCTTCTTTCTCTCTATAATTTCCCTCTATAATAATCGCTCTAAAACTTTTGTGAATTGGTGAGAAATGAAGGAAGAATGAGCTTTTATTTATAGAAAAATATAGTTTCGATAATTGCACGTTTTGGGGATCGAAAAATTACAGTACAATACCTCCAACTTTTCTTTCATTTTTAATTTTGTCCTGCAAGTATTATCAAACTTACACCACCTCCCCTAATAGTAAATAATGTGAATCAATAGTTCAATCATGTGAATCAATAGTATAATCGTGTGAAAAATACGAATTATAGTATAGTACCTCCATCTATACCTCTATTTTTAACTTAGTCATGCAAGTATTATCAATCTTGCACCAACTCCCCTAATAGTAAATAATGTGATTCAATAGTACACACATGTGAACAAATAGTTATATAAGCATGTGAATTAGTAGCAATTAATTGCTCATTTATCCGATAAATTATCCGATTTATCAATATAACCCCTAGACATTAATTATCATCGGAATAGATGTCGATTTCCACTAACACTAATAATTCCAACACAATGGAACTATCAAAATTCATTTTTAATCAACACAACTTATTCATCATTAATATTATAACTCACAATATTTAACAACCGTGTCGTTCCTGTGAAAGAGGGGCTTTTCGATAAGGATTTTCCCTTATCATGATTGGCGCCGCAATTAGGTGATCAAACCTCTCCTCGATGTAACTTCTGTACATCATCGATATTACAAATAATAATATGAATAACTTTATCGCCTCAATTATTGATTTAATAATATAATATATTATGCAAATGATAATTTGTGACAATAATTGAATCAATAATATGATAGATATGATGCGTGAAGAATTATCGTAGCAATAATTGAGTATAACCGAGTGACTTCTCACGTAAAGCATCAATAATCAATACCGCAGTGCTACTACGCAACCACGCCAGACATCGTATTTTTAACAATCGAGTGTTTCAACAGCTAACGATAAAACATCCGCCGTTATTTTCATAAAGTATTTTTGTCGCTTTCTCAATCCGACAATAATTTCGTTGTGGGGTCCACCAATGATTGTCTTGTTGTATTTAATATTCCTGTTAAAACTAATATTCCCCACCAATCGAATATTATATAACAACTTGCGTTTTTTGCAAAATTTATAAATATTACCCACAACTATAACATTATATCAAATCCACACCATAATATTCAAAAATATATTTCAAAAAATTTAATATATTCAAAAGTTGGGTCTCTTCTACGGTTATTACAGCTTATCTTCATTGAATATTCCCGATGGTTAAAACACAAGAATACGTGTTGTTGCACAAGAAGACACTAGAGATATTGCACCAATTATTGATTCTTACGTAAGAAGGCACTACTCAATAATTTTTACAATAATTACCGTTCAAGATTTTATTTTATTGATTCAATAATTGCTACGTTGATATTTTATATTACTTGTTGTTTCAATAATTGTCAAGATACGTAAAGTATTTTCCATTATCTGAGCAATAATTCATATTATCCTAATAATATTATTAGATAACATTATTGGCAATGTCTAGAAAGTTCTCGCTCTAATGAGAGGTTTGGTCACCTAATTGCTTGGCCAAGTAGTAGGAGAAATCCTTATTGAAAGCCCCTCTTTTTTTGGGGCTACTGCTTGGTTGTCGATATTGTGATTCTATAATATTATTTATGAATAATTAATTATTGCTTTATATGATGAGGAAAATATTCATTTTATGTAGATATAGATGGAGAAAATTTTAAAGTGACAATTGTTGAAAATCAAAATTTTATCTTTTCTGATAAAATAATATTTTATTATATTATTATAATATAATAATGATGATATTTTTTTTACAATGAATGTGGGATATATGAGTATATGAGGAGAAAGAGTATTTTTGTTGCAAAGTTATTTAAAACATGTTAAACATGTCGTGGGCCAATTTCTCGATCGAAATTTGATTATAAATTGTAAAATCGCTTGCTTTGTGGATTTCTTTCCATTTACTTTGGAATTTGGAAAAATTTTCTTCTGCAAAGTTGTAGAAAATGAAATTTCCTATGGAAAAGTCATGTGGTTTGAATTTTTCTGATAAAAGGGCTATTTATTATGAATTATTGAAGTTTTGAAGTTCCGGAATAATTGATTTTTGGAGTTTTAAATAATTTTAATAACAAAAACATTTTTGGTGAGGTAAGCCACATCGTGGCTGATGTTTTGGGCAAAAGAAGGGTGCGTAGGAAATTTATAAAATATATATTAATATTTTATTAAAATTTCTGCTTTGGTGTTCTAAGCATTTTCCTATAAATAGGGTGCTTAGGTTAGAATTGAAAATCACACCAGAAACTGAAGTTTTCTCTCTCTTTCTCTCTCGATATATTCATACGTATTCTTGTGAGTATTTTAATACTTTGAGTGTTGCTATACTTGCAAGTTCAAGTCATAGCCTATATCCTGTTTTTTAACTAAGTAATGTCTTTACGAGATAAGGGATGTTATTTTCTTCATAAATGATATTATTTATTTCAATATGATTATGCCAAAATATTGATCCGAACTTTTATCAAATTTGAAACTTTTTGTGTCGCTTCATTATTCACGATATACAAGACTATTCACGAATCGACACTATTATTCACGTAAAAATTAAATTTTCATTTTTGTCCAAAATATCTATTATGGATACTAGCTTTGATTGTATCCATGTTTTGATCATTCTTGAATTTTACTCCATTATGATTATTTATGAGGTATTTTGGACATGGAATAAATTTGAAATACTGAATCCTTAATATTTATTCTTTTGTTTTTTTGGGTTCATTTTTTTAAAAATATTTTTCATCATCCTCATCTCCTAAATGATGATATAATTGAATATCATTGATCAGAAAAAAAGATTAATGATTTCTGATGAATATCTTTGGCCCGTAGTGCAAAGATGAACATGACCAATTGGTGAATATCTTTGTCCTGCAGTGCAAAGATGAATATTTGATTCCAGATATATGTTGATTGATGTTACAAGGATAAAATGTTGACGATGGACTTTTAAATTCATATATAGAAGATAGTAGACTTTATTCTCTATGTAACTCTTCTACTGAATTATTATTTCATTATGAACATTGATTTTAAACTTGTTGTCTATCAGTATTCTATTAGATTTTTCCTGTTGAAGACTAACGATAATTTGTTCTATATTATCTTGGTCATAATATTCTTTACTTGGCAGTTGAGCTCACCCTTTTCCTTTTGTTCCATTTTTCTTCTCAGGAGGCGAGAATGTAGAGAGTACTAGTCGGGGTATGGAATGAAGGTTCTAGAAAGTAGTTTTAGTAGTCCTCACCATTTTTGTAAAATAATGTATCAATAATTGTAATGAGGACTTATTTGAGTGTGGATATTGTCTAGATGACAATATTTGTATTTAAACTCACAGTTTTTATAATGTACTAATAAAGTTGTGGTTGTCTCTGTACCATGTATTTTGACGACTCAGAATGGGTGTTGTATACCTATTTTGGGGGCATCACATTAAGGATTCGTACTTTAAACAATCCAAGTTCAAAAATACTTCATAAATAACCATAGTGGAGTAAAATTCCAGAATGAAGATCAAAACATAGATATAATCAAAGCTATTATTCATAATAGATATCTTGGACAAACAACGAAAATTTAATTTTTCTGTGAATAGTGTCGTATTCGTGAATTGTGCCGTATACGTGAATAGTGTCGTATACGTAAATAGTAACCCCGACGCTAAAAGACAAGAATTTCACAAGAAAAATCTTACCAATATTCCGGCTTAATGATATCGAAAGAAATAATATCATTTATATAAAAATAACATCTTTTACCTCAAAAAGACAAAGATTTCGATCGAAATACTCGGATATAATCTTGAAAAGAACTCAAGCACCGTATAACAACACTTAAAGTACCAAAATACTCACAAAAATACGCTCGATATTATAGAGAGAGAAATCTTTAGTTTCTGGTGTGATTTTCAATTCTAACCTAAGCACCCTATTTATAGGAAAATGCTTAGAACACCAAAGCAGAAAATTTAATAAAATATTAATATATATATATATATATAAATTTCTTACGCCCACTTTTACCAACTGATTCAACACTTTGCACATGTTATTGTGGCCCACAACATGAAAAAAAACGTTTTTATTAAAAAAAATAATTAAAACTTTAAAAATTAATTATTTCGGAACTTCAATAATTCATAATAAATAGCCCTTTTATCAGAAAAATTCGAATCTTATTTCCTTCCACAGGAAATTCAATTCTCTACAACTTTGTAAGTTTAAGTTTTTCCAAATTCCAAACAGAAATTGACCGAAATCTACATACGGACGATTTTACAAGCTATAATCAAATTTCAGTCAAAAATTGGGTCCACCAACATGTTTAACATGTTTTTAGTATTTATTGCAACAAAAATACTCCTTCTCCTCATCTACTAATATATCCCACATTCATTGTAAAAATATCGCCATTATTATATTATTATAATATAATAATATATTTAAATAAATTATTTTATCAGAAAAGATAAAATATCAATTTTCAACAATTGTCACTTTAAAAAATTTCTCCATCTATATCCACATAAAATGAATATTTTCCTTATCATATAAATTAATAATTAATTATTCACAAATAATATTATGTAATCACAATAATGACAACCAAAGTGTCGTTCCTCAGTGAAAGAGGGGCTTTCCAATAAGGATTTCTCCTCATCGGGTGTGACGCCCCCAAAATAGGTATACATCACCCATTCGAGTTGTCAATACATGGTACGTAAACAACTACAACTTTATTATTACAACAAGAAACCGTGAGTTTGAATACAAATATTATCTTCTGATAATATCTATACTCAAATAAATCCTCATCACATTTATTGATACATTATTTTACAAAAATGGTGAGGACTACTAAACAATTCTTTCTAAAACCTTCATTCCATACCCCGACTGCATCTTCGCTATATTCTCGCTCGAGAAGAAAAAATGGAACGAAAAGGAAAAGGGTGAGCTCAACTAGCAAAGAAAGAATATTATGACTAAGATAATATACAACAAATTATCGTTAGTCTTCAACAGGAAAATCTAATAGAATACAATAGACAACAAATTTTAAATCAATATTCGCAATGAAATAATAATTCATTAGAAGAGTTAAGTAGAGAATGCAAACTACTATCTTCTATGTATGAATTTAAAAGTTCATCGCTCTATCTTTTATCCCCAGTAACATCAATCAATATACATCTAGAATCAAATATTCATCTTTGCACTACAGGCCAAAGATATTCATCACTTAATCATGTTCATCTAAACACTGCTCATCTTTGCACTACTACCAAAGATATTCTTCGAAATCATTCATCTTTTTGCACTACAAAATAAAGATATTCAATAATATCATCATTTAAGACCGAGGATAATGAAAATATTTTTAAAAAAACGAATCCAAAGGAAACAAAATGACAAGGATTAAGGATTAAGGATTCGTACTTTTGTTTTATCTATGTTCAAAAATACCTCAAAAATAATCATAGTGGTGTAAAATTCAAGAATGATCAAAACATGGATACAATCAAAGCTAGTATCCGTAATAGATATTTTGGACAAAAAGAAGAAATTTTATTTTTCGGTGAATAGTGTCAGATATCGTGAATAGTCCGTATCGTGAATAAGAATTCAGACACCAAAAGATAGAAATTTTCCAAAAACATCTTCAAGCTTCATTAATAGTACTCGTGAAAAGTAACTCGTGAATAGAACTCATGAATAGTAACCCCACATGGAAAAGTTCTAAATTTGATATAAAGTTTCAACCAATATTTCAAAGATAATGATATTGAAGAAATAATATCATTTGAGAAGAAAATAACATCCTTTACCTCGAAAAGATTAAGACTTTAAAATTTGAAATCATCTGGGTATAGTCTTTGAAGGAACTTGCAATCGCCTAACAATACTCAAAGTATACTCACAAGAATACGCTCAATATATCGAGAGAGAAATAGAGAGAAACTTCAGCTTCGGTGTGTTTTCAATTCTAACCTAAGACCCTATTTATAGGAAAATGCTTTAGAACACCAAAGTAGAAAATTGAATATAATATTAATATATTTTTCACATTTTTTAGCCCACCTTAGACAACTGATCTCAGCCCATTTGAATCACATGTGAGGCCAACTTAGTTGCAAAAAACGTTTTTCTCAAAATAATTAACTAAAACTCCCAAAAATTAATTATTTGAACTTCAATAATTCATAATAAATAGCCCTTTCATCAGAAAATTCAAATCTCATGAGTTTTTATAGGAAATTCAATTCTCTACAACTTTGCAGAAAGAAAGTTTTTCCGAATTCCAAATGTAAATTGACCAAATCCACAAACCAAGCGATTTTACGGTATAATCAAATTTCACCGATAAATGGGGTCCAATTTACATGTTTAACATGTTTTAAATATTTATTGCAACAAAAATACTCTTTCTCCTCAGATACTCATATATCCCACATTCGTTGTAAAAATATCACCATTATTATATTATTATAATATAATAATATATTTAAATAAATTATTTTGTCAGAAAAAGATAAAATTTCAATTTTCAACAATTGTCACATTAAAAATTTTCTCCATCTATATCCACATAAAATCAATATTTTTCTTATCATATGAATCAATAATTAATTATTCACAATTAATATTACAAAATCACAATATTGACAACCAAACAGTTCCCAGGAAAGAGGGGGCTTTCCAATAAGAATTTCTCCTTACTGGCGCGCAATTAGGTGACCAAACCTCTCCTTAGACAGAACTTTCTAGACATTGCCAATAATGTTATCTAATAATATTATTCAGATAATATGAATTATTGCTTCGATAATGAAAAATACCGTAATGACAATTATTGAAACAACAATATATAAAATATCAACGCAACAATTATTAAATTAATAAAATACTGAACATTAATTACTGTAACCACTATTGAGTAGTGCCTTCTTACGTAAGAATCAATAATTGGTGCAATACCGTGTGCTACTGTGTTTTAACCACCGAGTATTTTAACAGTATTAATGGTAACAACTACACCGTTATTTTTAAACAACTTATATTTGTCGTTTTCTTTCATCCAATCGCTTTCCGTTATGGGGCCCACATTATGGTTTTTGCCCGTCGTCGAATATTCCCCGACAATCTTTAATATTCCACGACCAAACGAATTTTCCCCGACAACAATGAATATTTTATAACCACTTGCTTATTTTGAAATATTTGCGTATTTTACCCCTAACTATCCACATTAATCAAATCAACCCTTACTATTTCAAAATAATAAATAGAAAATTAAATTTCATTAATAATAAGTTGGGGTCTTTCAACCTCCCTCCTTATGAAATTTCGTCCCTCGAAATTGACGTCACGTACTGTGTGTGTTTCAAAAGGTGAGGGTACCTCGCTTTCATTTCCGCTTCCAATTCCCGTGTCATTTCCTCTATAGCATGATTTCTCTACAAAACTTTAACTTGTGGTATGACCTTTTCATGCGTAGGACATGCTCCTTCCTATCCAAGATCTTGACAGTACCTCTCCTCATACGTTAAGTCTTCTGGCTATCTCGTTCGGTTCTAACTCTATAACGTGGTTCGGGTCTTTCACATATTTACTGAAGTACGAGATATGTGAAACACATTATGAACACGAGACATACTCGGAGAGGTAACGCGAGTCTATAGGCTACATTTCCTACTCTACGGTCAAGAATTTGAAATGGACCAATAAATCGTGGATTGAGCTTTCCTCTTTCCCAAATCTTGTAACTCCCTTCCATGGAACAACTCATGAACAATACATGATCCCCTACACTAAATTCCACGTCCTTTCGATGAAGATCCGCATAACTCTTTTGTCGATCTTGTGCCGCTTTGTATATCGTTGTTGAATCATTTGGATCTTTTCCGTAGTCATACGTACTCAACTCGGGTCCCAACAAAGGTTGCTTCACCCACCTCGTCCCCAACATAATCAAGAGCGACACTTTCGTCCATATAATGCTTCAAATGGAGCTACACCTATACTTGCTCGATAATCGTTGTTGTAGGAGAATTCCACCAATGGTAAATACTTATTCCAACCGCCTTTGAAGTCAGGACACACGAGTCTTAATAAATCTTCAAGAGTTTGAATAGTCCTTTCTCGATTGTCCGTCCGTTTGATGATGGTATGCTTGCGAATCAATCGTAAATCCGTGCCCATAGCTTTTTGCAAGCTAACCCAAAATCTTGAAGTGAATCTTGGGTCACGATCCAAAACTATGGATACATGCATGCCATGCAACCTCACAATCTCATTCACGTACATACTAGCAAGACGCTCAAGTGAATAAGTCTCCGTGTCGGCAATAAATGAGCGGAACTTGGTTAATCTATCAACAATAACCCAAATAGCATTGATGCCCCGAGAAACCGTAGGAAGACCCGTAATTGAAATCCATGGTAATGTGTTCCCACTTCCATTTCGGAATCTCAAGTGGTTGCAAACGGACCCTTAGGTACCGGATGCTCGCCTTTACACATTGACAAGTTAAACACATTGAGATAAACTTTGCAATCTCTCTTCATATTGTTCCACCAAAATGTATGTCAAGATCACGATACATTTTAGTACTTCCAGATGGATTGCAAATGGTGTATTGTGTGCCTCCATCATAATCTTGTACTTCAAATCGTAGTCGTTAGGAACACAAAGTCTAGAGTGGACTCAAAGTATTCCTTCTTCATCAATTCTCGCTCCTAATAGCTCCTTCTTGTACTTTCTTCTTCATACGCATCACTCTGGAATTGGTGGCTCGAGCAACCTTAACTTTTTCTATTAAAGTTGGCTCTATGCGTATACTTCACATCATCGCACTCATTCCTCGCATATGATCTTCTACTCAACGCGTCGCCTACCACGTTAAGCTTTTCCGGGATGGTATTGAATAGTGTGGTCGTAGTCTTCAATAGCTCGAGCCAACGTCATTGCCGAATGTTGAGTTCTTTTTGAGTGAAGAAATATTAAGGCTTTTATGGTCCGAATATATCTCCACTTTCTGCCCATATAGATAGTGCCTCCATATCTTTAGCGCTGAAACGATCGGGCTAACTGACTCTAGATCATGAGTAGGATAATTCCTCTCATACTCTTTAAGTTGTCGCATGAGGCATAAAGGCTATGACTTTCCCACGCTGCATGAGAACACATCCTAACCCTTTGCACAAGCATCGTCAGAGATAACAAATCCATCCGAACCAGATGGTATTGTTAGAAACAGTCTTAAAATAAGTCTCCTCTTAAGCTCTTGGAAACTCTTCTCGCGCATTCTTCGCTCCAAACGAATTTTGTATCCTTCCGAGTTAATTGGGTTAATAGAGTAGCGATTCGAGAAAACCTTCCACGAATCTCCGATAATAACCAAATTTTAAGCCCAAAAAACTACATACCTCGACCACCGACTTCTGGTTGCTCCCAACTTTGTATTGCTTTAATCTTCACGGATCAACAGATACTCCATGTTTCGACACCACATGCCCAAGGAACTCGCATTTCTTCAATTTGGCATATAGTTTGTTTTCACGAAGCCTTTGGAGTACCAGCTTCAAATGGTGCTCATGATCTTCACGACTTTTGGAATATATGAGGATGTCATCAATAAAAACAACAACGAATCGATCCAAATATTCCTTGAATACTCGGTTCATCATATCCATGAAAGCGCAGGAGCATTTAGTCAATCTGAAAGACATGACTAAGAATTCATAATGCCCGTCTCGAGTTCTAAAGGCGCCTTTGAATATCCTCGCCTCTAATCTTCACCGATGATATCCGAACGAAGATCGATTTTTAAAAGAATTGTGCCCTTGCAATCGGGTCAAACAAGTCATCAATACGAGGTAGAGGATACCTATTCTTGATGGTGACATGGTTCAATTCCCGATAGTCAATACAAAGTCGCATACTCCCGCCTTTCTTCTTTACTTAATAAAACAGAGCACCCCGAGGAGATGTACTAGGGGCCAATGAAACCGATGTCCAACAATTCCTCGTAGTTGGACCTTTAACTCCTCGGGTTCAATTGGAGCCATTCGATATGGGGTTTTAGAAATGGGCTTTGTACCGTGTTCAAGATCAATAAAGAATTCAACTTCACGCTACGGGGTGAATCGGGGAAGTTCTTCAGAAATCGTCGGAAAGTCAATAACAACAGAATATTATTCAAATTTGGACGTGTCTTTATTCAAATCCATAACATGGGCTAAGAAAGCTTGACATCCGCTTTTTCAATAAACGAATAGTTTTATGATTAGATATAACAAAGTGATTGATTTTAATGGTTTAGTTGCTTGAATTGCATAACAAAGTTGGTTAGAATATGAAAACTAACAACCTTACGAAAACAATCAATTTTGGCATGATGAGTAGTTAACCAATCAATCCCTAAAATCACATCAAAAGCAAGTATCTTTAAAGATATAAGGTCAATGTAAGGTAATGGTGCCAACTTGAATCAAACAAGATTTATAAACAGTGGATGTGATGAAAGTTTCTCTAACGGAGTTTCCACAGATAAGTCAAAGTCTAATTTCTCCTGAGTCGAGTTTAAACGTTGAGCACAAGCGGAGAGATAAATGAATGGGTAGCACCGGATCAAGTAAGGTATAAACTTCGCAAGAATTTATAAATAGCTTACCGTGATCACCTCGTTTGGGTTCCCCGCATTTTGACCGATCACAACAAACGCTCTTCCGTAATCGTTGACTTTGACTTTTCTCGGGATGATCTTTTGAGTCACCGTCCTCATTGAACTAGGTTTCGCTACCGCATAATCTCGAGAGATATGTCCTTCCTTTCCACAATTATAGCATACCTTGAATGTTGTGGCGGTTTGACCGATATGTCCTCTTTCCGCATTTATAAAGATATATAACCGGTGGTCATTCTCTCCCTTAGAACCCAGATTCTTCTTAAAGACCGCTGCGTTTCACATGGTCGTTGTTAAATCTTCTCTTTTTAAAATCTCCTCCCACTCGCTTCTTCTATTTTCATGGCCAAGATTACCAATGAGTGGTTACCATTTTGTGACGCCCCCAAAATTAGGTATCGTCACCCATCTTGGGTCGCCACATACATGGTACATAAATTCAAATAAAACTTACTAATATAACTGCTCGTGGTACAATACGACATAAACCGCGTGAGTTTGAATACAAATATTGTCTACTAGATATTATACAAACTCAAAAGGAGTCCTCATTACAACTATTATCACACTATTTCACGTAATAGTGAGGACTACTAATGCTATCATCTCGGACCATTACTCCGCTTCCCCGACTCGTCCCAAATTATGTTCTCATTTCCTCGAAGAGAACGAAAGAAAGAAAGGGTGAGCTCAACTAGCCCAAGAAGAAATATTATGACTAAGATAATGCGTAATAAATTATCATTAGCCTTCAACGGTGTTAAACCGATAAAATACAATAGACAACCAGTTTAATCTGCAATGAATATGTAATCCATTAAAAGAGTCAAGTAGAAAATAAAGTCTACTATCTTTTAGGTTTTAAAAGGTTTTCATAAATTTTATCATTAAGACTCAGCTTTAAAGAATAAACCACAATATCTAATCATCCTCGTATCACTACAGTCCAAGGATTTTCATCAAATTATCAATGTTCATGACTATACCGAATCACCCTCGGTCATAATCATACCAAAACTATCCATCACTACATTACGTGCCATTGAGGACTTTTATCACATCATTTATAACAAGCCACGATTATACTTAATGATCCTCGGTCATAATCATACTAAGTTCATCTATGCACGTAAGCCAAAGATAACATAATATATCACGAGGATGATGACAATGACATAATAATTCAATAAAACAAGTTCAAGAATTATTTTATCCGTGAATTAATAACGTCCAAATTGTCAACAAGATACTTTGCTTTTGTAGAGTAAAATTCAAGAATGATCGGAAGAATATTTCCATGAAAAGATCTTTGGATGAAACGCAAATATCAAGGATATTCTACTAATTTCATGGAGTATAGAAGTCAAAGTTTTAACCAACCGGGGTATAATAAAGAATGGAATAACAAAAGAAATCACCATGCATGCGGTACTTAGATAGAAAGGTTATTCCAATGTAATAATAATAACGGAACGAATCGTCGTGAAATTCACACCGACGTGATCTTCCAATGAATAATAAAGATGGAATCGGATCCGGTGTGAAACACATGAGATAGGATATTCCAACGAATGATAAAGATTTTAACCGGTCCGTGTAAAACACACGCATGTGATGTTCCAACAGTAATAATAAAGATTTTAACCAGTCCTAAAAACACACAGCATGTGATGTTCCAACGAGTAATAATAATAAAGATTTTAACCAGTCCTGTAAAACACATGATGTGATGTTCCAAATGAGAATAATAGAAGAATGTCACCAAGTATAGGGTAAACCACGTATACAAAGTTATTCCAATGTAATAATAAATAATGGAATAACAACAGCTCTTCATGAATAAGAAAGAATAACACCCCTTACGGGTACAACAAATAATATTCCCTACCTTAGAAGAACTCGAATATTGGCAAGGTGAAGTAGCAGAATACTTTTCTTCTTTCTCTCTATAGTTTCTCTCTAGAGTTTCAAGAATTCGTGAAAATAATGAAGCACTAGGCCTCTATTTATAGAAGATTTCTAGTTTAGCTTTTGCCATGTGAAAAGGCAAGAGTGGCTTGACGATTGGTGATGTGAAAAGAAAAGTGGTTTGACGCTCAGAATGTGAAACGACAAGTGGTTCGACGCTTTGTAATGTGAAACGACAAGTGGTTCGACGCTCCGTAAAGGTAATTACTATTGAAGAAGGTAATTACTATTCACAAAGGTAATTACTATCGACGAAGGTAATTACTATCGACGAAGATAATTACTATTCACAAAGGTAATTACTATTGACGAAGGTAATTACTATTGACGAAGGTAATTACTATTGACGAAGGTAATTACTATTGACGAAGAGACTCTTAGATGATGACATATGGGCCCCCATAAAATAATCAAACTTACCACAAATGTCTCATAATGACTCTTTATATACATCAAGGATTGAATAAATATTACCAAAAATCATTTTACTTTTAATCAACACATATTTAATCTTTCAACAATTATTAATCATTTATAACTTGTCGTCTCAATTATTGATTTAATACTATAACATATTATACGATGATGATAATCGCGGACAATAATTGAATCAATAATATAAGAGATATGATGCGCCAATTATCGTAGCAATAATTGAGCATAAATGAGTGACTTCTCACGTAAGATCAATAATCAATATCGTGTGCTACTATACAACTACGCCAGACATCGTACTTTTACTACCGGGTAGTTCAACAGTTTTAACGGTAACACCTCTGCCGTTATTTTTATAGAAAGATAATTTTGTCGTTTTCTAACTACGACAATACTTCCGTTGTGGGGTCCACCAATGATTGAGCCGTCGTATGAATATTCCCCGACAAAAAGAATATTCCCCGACCAAACGAATATTTTATAACAACTTGCATACTTTGCAAAATTTATAAATACTACCCACAACTATAATATTATCTTAAATTCACACCATAATATTAAAAAAATTATTTCGACAAAATTTAAATCTTTATTGATAAAATCTGGGGTCTCACAATCTCCCCTCCTTATGGAATTTCGCCATCAAAATTAGGGTACGTACCTGGTATGATAAAGAGGTGAGGATACCTTGAATACCTTTATCGTTAAAAATATTAAATTCATCTCCGCAATCCGGCCAAAGATATTCATTAACAATTCATCTTTGCACTACAGGCCAAAGATATATAACTGTAAAACCAATAATACTGAGAGACTCGACAATAGTATCACAACCACGAATTATCCATGCTATCTTGGCCAAGGATATTCGTGTTTTCAATCTGATGCGTGATTATACCGAATAATCCCGGTCATAATCATACCAAGTCTATCAATGCACTACTACCAAAGATGACTTTTACCACATCCATGAATTAATATTTCATTCTTTGAGACTCACCAATAATTAATCCACATCATCGAATCATCCATGCACTACGTGCCAAGGATATTCTTTAGTATCACGACCACAAAATTATCCATGCACTACGTGCCAAAGATAATCGTGTATTCATTAAGTATCACGACCACAAATTATCCAATACTACTACCAAAGATAATCGTGTATTCATTAGTATCACGACCACAAATTATCCATGCACTACTGCCAAAGATAATCGTGTTTTCAATTACGGTTATGATTATACCCGAACAATCCCTCATTCATAATCATACCAAGTCCATCTATGCACTACAAAGCCACAAAATGACTTTCAACATAATATAAAATACGAGGATAATGATATAAAGAATCAATCAAATGAGATAAAGGATAAATATTAAACATTTATAATATAATTTATCCAGATTCAAGAATATCCCCATGTTATCAATCACTTAATAATCTTATAATCTAATATCATTATAACAATATTTTAATCACTTCTTAAATTTATAAACAATTTATCTCAATTGTTTACACTTTTACCATATAATGCATTTAATCATTCAAAAATGCCATACTCATAAGATATCATCACCAATTATTAAATCCTCAAAAATATGCATATACTCTATATAGGATTCTCTAGCCATAAAATCCTATTTTCAACTTTGTTACTTCACATAACATATTTAACTCATATGTTCAGTAATTAAACTATTTTCATAAAAATACCAAATCAGTCCCAAAAATATTTCTTTTCTGGGATTTAGCATAATATAGTCCCATAATGAAAATATATTTTTCTCGGAATTTTTAAAATTTATTTACTATTTTTCAAAAATTAATTTCTAATTAATTCCTTAAGAAATTAGCTACCTCAAGTTTAACTCCAAAAATTCCCAAATCTTTACAGGACCTTACCCATGTTAACGTGAGCTTCCAGTTTAAATTTCATGGTCATCTGAGTTATAGAACTCCTAAGTTATAAGCGTTTTTCATTTAAAAACCTAAATATTGAAATAGTCATAACTTGCTCATTTTAAGTCAGAATGAACTCATTTTTGGACAGGATGTACTTTATACCATATACCTTCATGTCTCAAAAGGCCAAAAATTTTCTCATAATTTAAGTGGCCGAAACAGCCCCTCTAAAATCATGGCAGCAGCTTTTTCGATTTTTTTTGCAGCTTTGCCCTCCTTTGCTAAAATCAGTCCACACAAAAATCTACAACACCTTTTCCAGTAATTCCACTTGGATTAGTTAGGTAACTCATAGATCTAACTCTAGGACTTGACCACACTCAAAAATTCAAAATATAATAGGAGATATGGTCAATTGAATTTCATGTTACGTTTTTCACCAAAATCTGATTTTCAACTCTTTGTGATTTCTAAGAAACTTTCATGTTTTCACATACCAACCAACATAACTCATCATAAAACTTACTAATACTTCATATACCCATGATTTTCATCAGTTCTATACTTTTATTATGACTTTCATCATAATCCACGTAAACAAATCCTTTTAGTTGAAGAAATATTTGAGGGTTTAAGAAATGGGTTTTTGTACTGGGGTCAATATAAAATTCGATTTCACGCTCTAAGTAGGCTAAGAAGTCTTCAAGAATACACCAGGAAATTTATTAATAATAGAAATATCATTCAAAACTGTGACTCTCATCCAAGACTTGGATAGTACGTCACATTAATACCAACTGTGACTTCTATCCCTTAACCTGGATAGCACCTCACAATGATACCTATCAACTTGCCATCTTCAATCCGACGTCAGCCACTCTGAAAGTCCGCTTCGCATGCATTCCACACAAGGAAGTCAACAACGAAAGGATCGGGGATCTTTACTTATGGCTTGATATAATGATTAACTTTAGGGGTTTGGTTACTTTGAATTTGTATAACAAAATTGGTTAGGAATATGAAATCTAACAACCTTACAAAAAGAATAATGAGTAGTTAATCAATCATTTTCAAAAAATTACCTCAAAGGCAAGTATTTTCAAAGAGATAAGATCGTGAAAGTGTTTATTTGAAACAACAAGATTAATAAACAGTGGAGGTAACGAAGGTTTCTCCCAACGAAGTTTCAATAGATAAATCAAAGTCTAATTTTTCCGGAGTCAAATTTAAACATTGAACACAACTAGGTAGAATAAAAGAGTGGGTAGAACTTGTATTGAATAAAGTATAGACTTCGTAATAATTTATAATTAATTTACCCGTAATAACTTCGTTCGGGTTTCGCGACAAACGCTCTCGCTTAAATTACCGAGTTTGACTTTACTATAGGGTACATTCCACCCTTAAGTGCTTCTTCACATTCCTGATCCATGATTTGAATTATTATTCTCCGATCCATATTGAATTCGAGTTGACCGCTACGCACAGAGTAATTCCGAATTCGATGTTGGGTTCTCCCAATTGCTGTCCAAAAAGCAAAGTCCATTTCATCTATTTTGGCTTTATTGGATCGGACGTCTTTTTCTACATTATCAACGCATTGTGCAGCTTTTACCCATGCATCGCCTATTCTCCTTCGTTCAGTTGTTTCTTCTTTCAGCTAATCTTTGATTTTTAAATTCTCAGATTCCAACTTTAATATCTTACACCCTGCCAAAGCGTGATTTTGTTCGAGCATCACATATCGGGTAACCCAATTTTGAATTGTTGTATCCCTTTGTTCCACGACCGTTTGCGCTTCTTCAACTCGTTCTTCTAGCTCACGAACACGATTTTGTAATTCTAAGTTTTGATCATAAACTTCTTCTAACCAATTCTCCTCGGGTTCCTCTCTTCTTCCTCTTCTTCCTCACTCACCGCTTTCTACCTCTGCAGAACTAGCTCGGGTGCAACAATTAGTTCTTCATTCACTACGTGGATATCTCTAATTTGTTCCTCGTCCCGACACCCTTTGCATTAACTCGATTAGTGATTGAAGGTGTCACAACTGGTCACATTCACTCCATTGTGAATATTTTCAAATGCCATTTCCAAACACATGCCACAACACGAGGGTTAATTAATATATCAAATATTATCCCTATACTCGACCGACCAATTAAATAACAAATAAACTCGTGTAGATCATACTAGCGAAGAATTCCCCGCCTCTCCTCCTAGTTCTTATCTCAGATCTTAGCCGTGGATCATATCCTAAGCTCGATACCAACCGCGACGCCCCCAAATTAGGTATACGTCACCCATCTTGGGCCGCCACATACATGGTACATAAATTCAAATACAACTTACTAATATAACGTAGCTGGTACAATACGACATAAACCGTGAGTTTGAATACAATATTGTCTACTAGATATTATACAAACTCAAAAGGAGTCCTCATTACAACTATTATCACACTATTTCACGTATAGTGAGGACTACTAATGCTATCA
The DNA here is from genome assembly GCA_020205615.1 of Panax quinquefolius. NCBI lineage: Eukaryota > Viridiplantae > Streptophyta > Magnoliopsida > Apiales > Araliaceae > Panax > Panax quinquefolius. The sequence goes on along the minus strand of CM035166.1, from coordinate 13,071,621 downwards.
TCCGGACCATTACTCCGCTCCCGACTGGTCCCAAATATGTTCTCATTTCTGAAGAGAATAAAGTGAAAGAAAAGGTGAGCTCAACTAGCCCAAAGAAAAATATTATGACTAAGATAATGCGAATAAATTATCATTAGCCTTCAACAAAGGTTAAACCGATAAAATACAATAAACTGACCGTTTAATCTGCAATGCGGAATATGTAATCCATTAAAAGAGTCAAGTAGAAAATAAAGTCTACTATCTTTTAGGTTTTAAAAGGTTTTCATAAATTTTATCATTAAGACTCGGTTTAAAGAATAAACCACAATATCTAATCATCCCCTGCATACCACGGTCAAGGATTTTCATCAAATTATCAATGGTCATGACTATACCGAATCACCCCCGGTCATAATCATACCAAAACTATCCATCACCGCATTACAGCCACCGAGGACTTTTATCACATCATTTATAACAAGCCATGATTATACCGAATGATCCTCGGTCATTATCATACTAAGTTCATCTATGCACGTATATGCAAAGATAACATAATATATCATGAGGATGATGACAATGACATAATAATTCAATAAAACAAGTTCAAGAATTATTTTATCCAGAATTAATAACGTCCAAATTGTTAACAAGATCTTTGTTTTGTAGAGTAAAATTCAAGAATGATCGTAAGAATATTTCCATGAAAAGATCTTTGGATGAAACGCAAATATCAAGGATATTCTACTAATTTCATGGAGTATAAAAGTCAAAGTTTTAACCAACCGGGTATAATAAAGAATGGAATAACAAAAGAAATCACCATGCATGCGGTACTTTGTGATGACAGTTATTCCAATGAATAATAATAACGGAACCAAAGTCGGTGAAATTCACACCGACGTGATGTTCCAATGAATAATAAAGATGGAACCAGGTCCGGTGTAAAACACACAGATAGGATATTCCAACAGAATAATAATAAAGATTTTAACCAGTCCTGTAAAACACACGCATGAGATGTTCCAATGAGAATAATAAAGATTTTAACCAGTCCTGTAAAACACATGCATGTGATGTTCCAACAGAATAATAATAAAAAAGACGGAACCGGTCGTCCTGTAAAACACACGATGTGATGTTCCAATGTAATAATAGAAGAATGTCACCAAGTATAGGGTAAACCACGTATCTGAGTTATTCCAATGAATAATAAACAATGGAATAACAACAGTTCTCTTCATGAATAAGAAAGAATAACACCCTTACAGGTACAACAAATAATATTCCCTACCTTAGAAGAACCGAATATTGGCGAAGGTGAAGTAGCGAAATACTTTTCTTCTTTCTCTCTATAGTTTCTCTCTCTGAGTTTCGGTGAATTCGTGAAAAATAATGAAGCACTAGGCCTCTATTTATAGAAGATTTCTAGCTTAAGACCGCCATGTGAAAAGCAAGTGGCTCGACGATTTGGTGATGTGAAAAGAAAAGTGGTTTGGCGCTTTTGTAATGTGAAACGACAAGTGGTTCGGCGCTTTAATGTGAAACGACAAGTGGTTCGACGCTTTGAATGTGAAACGACAAGTGGTTCGACGCCTCGGTAAAGGTAATTACTATTGACGAAGGTAATTACTATTCACAAAGGTAATTACTATCGACGAAGGTAATTACTATTGACGAAGATAATTACTATTCACAAAGGTAATTACTATCGACGAAGGTAATTACTATTGACGAAGGTAATTACTATTGACGAAGAGACTTTAGATGATGACATATGGGCCCCATAAAATAATCAAACTTACCACAAATGTCTCATAATGCACTTTTTTTATATACATCAAGGATTGAATAAATATTACCACAAATCATTTTATTTTTAATCAACACATATTTAATCTTTCAACAATTATTAATCATTTATAACTTGTCGTCTCAATTATTGATTTAATACTATAACATAATATACGAGATGATCTTGTGACAATAATTGAATCAATAATATAAGAGATATGATGCGTTAATTCTCGTAGCAATAATTGAGCATAAATGTGAGTGACTTCTCACGTAAGCATCAATAATCAATATCGTGTGCTACTATACAACTACGCCAGATTCTCGTATTTTTTACTAACGGGTAGTTCAACGGTTTTAATTCAGTAACACCTCTGCTAGTTATTTTTATAGAAAGATAATTTTGTCGTTTTTCTAACTACGACAATACTTCCGCTAATGGGGTCATCCAATGATTGAGTAGTCGTATTTAATATTCCCCGACAAAAGAATATTCCCCGACCAAACGAATATTTTATAACAACTTGCATACTTTGCAAAATTTATAAATACTACCCACAACTATAATATTATCTTAAATTCACACCATAATATTAAAAAATTATTTCGACAAAATTTAAATCTTTATTGATAAAATCTGGGTCTCACAATTTTGTCCGTCTGCTTTCTTTCTCCGTTGGTTATCATTATTCTCGCTGATTGCTATCTCTGCATACGATCCTCGGTTATGGTCCTCACCGACCGTACTCGTTATCTCGCTCTAATAATTGAGCCTGCTTACAACATCGTAATAGAGAAAAGTTTATGAGAAATGAGATCTCGACGTATCTTAGGTTTCAAACCTCTAAGAAACATCCACGTCATCGTTCCTCATTCTCCACCAAATGAGGTGCAAAACCGGATAACTCTGCAAACTTTGCCTCGCATTTGAGACACCGTCGTGTTGTTTTGCTCTAATCGATGAACTCCACTTCCTTCATATATACGAAACACTTTCGTGAAAGTATTTGTCATTAAATAGTTCTGAAACGTTTCCCAAGACATCTTTGAGTCTTGGTTTGGATGGGTATGCTTCATGACTCCACCAATGAGTCCGCTTCGCCATTTTAACATAAAGGTGGCGAATGGAACCTTCTGTTCTCCGCATCCCAAGACATCGAATATCTTGGTAATTTGCTTGACCCATGTTTCCGCCATGATCGGATCTCGGCTTTCCCTTAAATTCCGTGGTCCCAACTCTTTGAATTGCTGCATTGTGACAACCCGTGAATTGCTATCATTTTCTCCTCAGTATTTTGAACATGAGTCTCCTCGTCTCGATTTTTGCATGAATCGCAATAAGATTCTAAACATCCTCGTTCATCATCATCGCTTTCGGTGGTGTTGTTCACGGGAGGAACATTGGCGACTGTTGCACGTTCTCCTCGTTGGTGAGTACAAGCGTCTCCACGGTCTCATTTCCATTGTTAATATTCTCGATCGACATTCTCAAATCATCGTCCATAAAACAAAGGTTAATTAAGGAAATTAATATATCACATAATATCCTTATATCTTGACTCAACTAAAAAATAAGCTTAGGTAGGACACACTAGCGAAGGATTTACTCGTCTCTCCCTCCTAGTTCTATTCCCCGATCTCCGCCAGGAGATCATATCCTAAGCTCGATACCAACCGTGACGCCTCAAAATAGGTATACATCACCCATTCGAGAGTTGTCAATACATGATGCGTAAACAACTCTGACTTTATTATTACAACAAGAAAAGCGTGAGTTTGAATACAAATGTAACAACCCCAAAATAGGTCCATTCCATCCAACCCATTCTCGAGTCGCCAAATATATGGTACGGAAAATAACTACAACTTTATTACAACAATTGTCGCGTGCAAATACAACAACACATATCTTCAGAGTTTGGATACAAATATATACCAACTATAAAGACATCACAATGACACCTTATATAAAGGTATAGTCAAAAACCTGCTTTAGAAATTAGAATCTTTGGGAAGTGCTCAAGAAACCTTCGTATACATGGGAGGCCATGCTTTTAGGTTATGGTAGATATCATATGGCCATTGCAAATTATCCTTGGTTGACCCAATAGACCCCAAAGAAAAAAGCGAGAAGATTACTATCATATTCTTCCCAATGGTGAGTCTTTTCTTGACATATCATTATCTCCACTGTCTCTAATTGGGTATTATACTCCAAACAAACACCAAGATTATATAGGTAGTGCTTGTAAATATACTCGACAAGTGGATGAAACACAACCATGTCTTATGATAACACGAGGTTGTATGTCATTAGACATCTTGTATGATAGTGACAAAACACCCTTCCAAGTTAAATTCACCTCACCCTCAACATCTATAGACCACCACTCTATTCCTCGCTATCCCCGCCGACGACCCGGCTACACTTTTATTACACGAAAGGAATTGTGAAACAAAAGGGTGAAACACAACTAGCAAGATAAAGAATATTATGACTAAAGATAAATAAATTATCAATAGTCTTCATCGATGAATAAATCGAGATTTAGAAACATATGGTAGATGATAAAACTTTTCAACCATAGTTGCGTGAATGAAGCGATCCATTAGAAGAGTCAAATAGACTATAAAGTCTATTGTCTTCTCCATGTTAAAAATCCACCAACAATGTTTTATCCTCAGTAACATCAATCAACAATTCCATCATCCACAATCACGTGTATAACTCATAATCGTAATTGTAGTTCTAAATTCCTTTCCTCATCCAAGACAAAGATAATTTTCATCACTTGTCTTTACCCGAAACATCAAAGTTCATGGTTATACCAAATCACAGTTCTGCTCATAATCATACTAATAAATTCATCTTTTACACCACGGGCCAAAGATATTCATCAACAGCTTCATCTTTACACTACAAAAGCAAAGATATTCAACAACGGGTCATCTTTGCATTCTGAGCCAAAGATATTCATCAATAATTCATCTTTGCACTACAAAGCAAAGATATTCAACAACAGTCATCTTTGCATTACGAGAGCAAAAGATATTCATCAATAATTCATCTTTGCACTACCGGCTAAAGATATTCAACAATGTCGTCATCTTTGCATTCTGAGCAAAAGATATTCATCAATAATTCATCTTTTGACCATCTTGGTAAGATATTCATCATTAGTCATGTTCATTTAAACACCTGCTCATCTTTTGACTACTGGCCAAAGATATTCTTCGAAAATCATTCATCTTTGCATTGGTTTTATCCACGTCCAAAAATACCTCAAAAATAATCATAGTGGTGTAAAATTCAAGAATGATCAAAACATGGATACAATCAAAGCTAGTATCCAAAATAGATATTTTAGAGCGAAAAGAAAATTTTTCATTTTTCTATTGAATAGTCAGATTCGTGAATAGTCTTGGTATCGTGAATAGTCTTGATATCGTGAATAGTAACTCAACACCAACAGATTGAAATTCCACAAAAAAAACATCTTCACGCTTACGTGAATAGTACTCGTGAATAAGAACTCGTAAATAAAGAACTCATGAATAGTAACTCATGAATAAGAACTCATGAATAAGTAACCTAGGCATGAAAAAGTTCCAAATTTGATAAAAAGTTCTAACTAATATTTCAAAGATAATGATATTGAAGAAATAATATCATCCGAGAAGAAAATAACATCCCTTACAATCCCTTACTATCCCTTACCTCGAAAGACAAGATTTAGTTGAAACACAGGATATAGTCTTTGAAGGAACTTTGCACCGCCTAACAATACTCAAAGTATACTCAAAATACCCACAAGAATACGCTTCGATAATATAGAGAGAAAAGAGAAAAACTTGTTTACGGTGTGATTTTCAATTAACTTAGCCTACTATTTATAGGAAAATGTTAAGCGTCAAAGCAGACTTAACTCTACAACTTGATGGCTTTACCTCGCTACTATTCCCACCCACCACATTTGAAAATTCAATTGAGCACATTTCTCACCAACCAAAAGTGGGGCCCACCAATTCTAGAATTTTCCACCAAAATCAATTATAACCCTAATTTCCTAATCACCACCTCTTAAAATTCATAACAAATCATTCGTTCATTTTAACGGTTCAAAATTTGTGGACATATACTCAACTTATGTATGTATAACATATCCAAAAATTTCAACGATCCAACTATTCGGATTAAAAATTATAACCCCCTAATATATCTCAAAACCCACGATTTGATTTTTAATACCTCCAATCCGATAAAATACCGATAAAACACCTCAACATTAATTCCTTCATTAATAACCACATAAATAAATCCATCATTTATATTCATATAAAATAAATATTTCCTTATCATATGAATCAATAATTAATTATTCACAAATAATATTACGTAATCACATTTATGACAACCAACATTTGTTCCCGGGAAGAGGGGCTTTCCAATAAGGATCTCTCTCTTCTTGGCGCATGATTAGGTGACCAAACCTCTCCTTAGATGAACTTTCTAGACATTGCCAATAATGTTATCTAATAATATTATTCAAATAATATGAATTATTGATCGATAATGGGAAATACTTGTGCATGTGACAATTATTAAAACAATGATAATATAAAATACCAACGCAAAGAATTATTGAATCAATAAAATAAACTATTGAGCAAAGAATTCTGTAATAATTATTGAGTAGTGCCATCTTACGTAAGGATCAATAATTCAACAATCACATGCGATACCGTATGTCTTCTTTGTCTGACCACGCCATTCATCGTATTTTAACCACCGGGTATTCCAACGATCTTAATTGATAACAACTACGCCGTTATTTATAACCACCCAAACTTTGTCGCTTTCTTCATCCGATGATTATTACATTATGGGGCCCACAAATAGTTACTTGTGTCGCATTTAATATTCCCGTCGTAAAGAATATTCCACGACCAAACGAATATTCCCCGGCGATAATGAATACTTTATACCCTCACAGTATTTTGAAAAAAAATTTCATATATCACCCTTAACTTTAACTTTTATCAATTTAACCATTTACTTGAATAGAAAAATTGAATACTTTTATTTCATAAAATTCGGGGTCTTACAATCTCCCTCCTTATGAAATTTCGTCCCACGAAATTTACGTGCACTCGTATTTCAAAGAGTTGAGAATACCTTGTTTTCATTTCGATTCTATCTCCCCCACATCATGATTTCTCCATTGCTCATCTCCCGTATTTCGATATCATTCTAGAATCACTTCAAAACAAAGGTTAATTGAGCAAATTAACATATCACATAATATCTCGATATTATGACTGACCAACAAATAAGCTTAGGTAGGACACACTAGCGAAGGATTTACTCATCTCTCCCCTCCTAGTTCTATTCCCCGATCTCCGCCAGAGATCATATCCCTAAGCTCTGATACCAAATGTAACAACCCCAAAATAGGTCCATTCCATCCAACCCATTCTGAGTCGCCAAATATATGGTACGGAAAATAACTACAACTTTATTACAACAATTGTCATGCAAAATACAACAACACATATGCTGTGAGTTTGGATACAAATATATACCAACTATAGCACATCACAATGACACCTTATATAAAGGTATAGTCAAAAACTGTTTTAGAAATTAGAATCTTTGGGAAGTGCTCAAGGAAACCTTCGTACATGGGAGGCCATGCTTTTAGGTTATGGTAGATATCATATGGCCACAAATTATCCTTGGTTGACCTAATAGACCCCAAAGAAAAAACGAGAAGATTACTATCATATTCTTCCCAATGGTGAGTCTTTTCTTGACATATCATTATCTCCACTGTCTCTAATTGGGTATTATACTCCAAACAAACACCAAGATTATATAGGTAGTGCTTGTAAATATACTCAAGAAGTGGATGAAACCAACCATGTCTTATGATAACACGAGGTTGTATGTCATTAGACATCTTGTATGATAAAGACAAAACACCTTCCAAGTTAAATTCACCTCACCCTCAACATCTATAGACCACCACTCTATTCCTCGCTATCCCCGCTCGACCCAAATATACACTTTTATTACGAAAGAAATTGTGAAACAAAAGGGTGAAACACAACTAGCTCGAAGAAAGAATATTATGACTAAAGATAAATAAATTATCAATAGTCTTCATCGAGAATAAATCGAGATTTAGAACATATACGGTAGATGATAAAACTTTTCAACCATAGTTGCGGATGAATGAAGCAATCCATTAGAAGAGTCAAATAGACTATAAAGTCTATTATGTCTTCTCCATGTTAAAATCCACCAACAATGTTTTATCCTCGTAACATCAATCAACAATTCCTCATCCCACAATCACGTGTATAACTCATAATCGTAATTGTAGTTCTAAATTCCTTTCCTCATCCAAGACAAAGATAATTTTCATCACTTGTCTTTACACAAACATCAAAGTTCATGGTTATACCAAATCACAGCCTCTGCTCATAATCATACTAATAAATTCATCTTTGCACCACGGGCCAAAGATATTCATCAACAGCCATCTTTACACTACGGTGCAAAGATATTCAACAACGGGTCATCTTTGCATTACAAGCCAAAGATATTCATCAATAATTCATCTTTTGCACTACAAAGCAAAGATATTCAACAACAGTCATCTTTGCATTACGAGCAAAAAGATATTCATCAATAATTCATCTTTTACTACCGGCCAAAGATATTCAACAACAGTGTCATCTTTGCATTACGAGCAAAAGATATTCATCAATAATTCATCTTTGCACTCATCGCTAAAGATATTCATCATTGTCATGTTCATTTAAACACTGTTCATCTTTGACTACTGAATGAAAGATATTCTTCGAAATCATTCATCTTTGCATTGGTTTTATCCACGTCCAAAAATACCTCAAAAATAATCATAGTGGTGTAAAATTCAAGAATGATCAAAACATGGATACAATCAAAGCTAGTATCCAAAATAGATATTTTAGATTTAAAAAAAATTTTCATTTTTCTATGAATAGTCTTAGATATTCGTGAATAGTGTCATGATCGTGAATAATGCCGTATACGTGAATAGTAACTCAAACACCAACAGATAGAAATTCCACAAAAAAAAACATCTTCACGCTTCATGAATAGTACTACTCGTGAATAATAACTCGTGAATAGTAACTCATGAATAGTAACTCATGAATAGTAACTCATGAATAGTAACTCCAGCATGAAAAAGTTCCAAATTTGATAAAAGTTCCAACCAATATTTCAAAGATAATGATATTGAAGAAATAATATCATCCGAGAAGAAAATAACATCCCTTACAATCCACTTACTATCCCTTACCTCGAAAGACAAGATTTGGTTTGAAACCACTTGGATATAGTCTTTGAAGGAACTTGCCTGCCTAACAATACTCAAAGTATACTCAAAATACCCACAAGAATACGCTCGATAATATAGAGAGAAAGAGAAAACTTGTTTACGGTGTGATTTTCAATTCTAACTTAGCCTCTATTTATAGGAAAATGTTAAGACAAAGCGGACTTAACTCTGCAAACTTGATGGCTTTTACTCTACTACTATTCCCACCCACCACATTTGAAAATTCAATTGAGCACATTTCTCACCAACCAAAAGTGGGGCCCACCAATTCTAGAATTTTCCACCAAAATCAATTATAACCCTAATTTCCGAATCAGCCACCTCTTAAAATTCATAACAAATCATTCGTTCATTTTTAACGGTTCAAAATTTGTGGACATATACTCAACTTATGTATGTATAACATATCCAAAAATTTCAACGATCCAACGGTCGGATTAAAAATTATAACCCCCTAATATATCTCAAAACCCCTGATTTGATTTTTAATACCTCCAATCCGATAAAATACTGATAAAACACCTCAACATTAATTCCTTCATTAATAACCACATAAATAAATCCATCATTTATATTCATATAAAATAAATATTTCCTTATCATATGAATCAATAATTAATTATTCACAAATAATATTACGTAATCACATTTATAATGACCAAATTTGCTCCCGGAAAGAGGGGCTTTCGATAAGGATCTCTTTTTCTTGGCGCGCATTAGGTGACCAAACCTCTCCTTAGATGAACTTTCTAGACATTGCCAATAATGTTATCTAATAATATTATTCAAATAATATGAATTATTGATCCGATAATGGAAATACTTTGTGCGGTGACAATTATTGAAACAAAGATAATATAAAATACCAACGCAAAGAATTATTGAATCAATAAAATAAACTATTGAACGATAATTCTTTGTAATAATTATTGAGTAGTGCCATCTTACGTAAGGATCAATAATTCAACAATACTGTATGCGATACTGGTAATGCTCTTGTGCAACCACGCCAGACATCAGTATTTTAACCACCGGGTATTCCAACGGTCTTAATCTTGAATAACTACTGGCAGTTATTTATAACCACCCAAACTTTGTCATTTTCTTCATCCGAGCGGTTATTACATTATGGGGCCCACAAATAGGCTGGCGTGTAAATTTAATATTCCCCGTCAGAAAGAATATTCCACGACCAAACGAATATTCCCCGACAATAATGAATACTTTATACCCCCTTGCGTATTTTGAAAAAAAATTTCATATATCACCCTTAACTTTAACTTTTATCAATTTAACCATTTACTGAATAGAAAAATTGAATACTTTTATTTCATAAAATTCGGGGTCTTACAACAAATATTATCTTCTAGACAATATCTATACTCAAATAAATCCTCATCACATTTATTGATACATTATTTTACAAAAATGGTGAGGACTACTAAACAATTCTTTCTAAAACCTTCATTCCATACCCCACTGCGTACTTTCTTATATTCTCGCCTCCCGAGAAAAAAAAAAAAATGGAACGAAAAGGAAAAGGGTGAGCTCAACTAGCCCAAGTAAAGAATATTATGACTAAGATAATATACAACAAATTACCGTTAGTCTTCAACAGGAAAAATCTAATAGAATACAATAGACAACAAATTTTAAATCAATATTCGCAATGAAATAATAATTCATTAGAAGAGTTAAGTAGAGAATGCAAACTACTATCTTCTATGTATGAATTTAAAAGTTCATCGCTCTATCTTTTATCCCTGTAACATCAATCAATATACATCTAGAATCAAATATTCATCTTTTGCACTACTGAGGCCAAGATATTCATCGATTAATCATGTTCATCTAAAACACTGTTCATCTTTGCACTACTACCAAAGATATTCTTCAGAAATCATTCATCTTTTTCTCAGGCCAAAGATATTCAATAATATCATCATTTAAGACCGAGGATGATGAAAATATATTTTAAAGAAACGAATCCAATTGAAAACAAAATGACAAGGATTAAGGATTAAGGATTAAGTACTTTGTTTTATCCATGTTCAAAAATACCTCAAAAATAATCATAGTGGTGTAAAATTCAAGAATGATCAAAACATGGATACAATCAAAGCTAGTATCCGAATAGATATTTTGGACAAAAGAAGAAATTTTATTTTTCGATGAATAGTCTTGATATCGTGAATAAGAACTCAAACACCAAAAAGATAGAAATTTTCCAAAAAATATCTTCACGCTTACGTGAATAGTACTAAATGAATAGTAACTCATGAATAAGTAACCCGACATGGAAAAGTTCCAAATTTGATATAAAGTTTCAACCAATATTTCAAAGATAATGATATTGAAGAAATAATATCATTTGAGAAAGAAAATAACATCCCTTACATCGAAAGATTAAGATTTCTAAATTTGGAATCTGGGTATAGTCTTTGAAGGGAACATGCATCGCCTCTAACAATACTCAAAGTATACTCACAAGAATACGCTCAATATATCGAGAGAAATAGAGAGAAACTTCGCCTCGTGTGTTTTTCAATTCTAACCCAAGCACCCTATTTATAGGAAAATGCTTAAACACCAAAGTAGAAAATTGAATATAATATTAATATATTTTTCACATTTTCTTTAGCCCACCTTAGACAACTGATCTCAGCCCATTTGAATCACATGTGAGGCCAACTTAGTTGCAAAAACGTTTTTCTCAAAATAATTAACTAAAACTCCCAAAAATTAATTATTTGAACTTCAATAATTCATAATAAATAGCCCTTTTATCGGAAAATTCAAATCTCACGAGTTTTTATAGGAAATTCAATTCTCTACAACTTTGCGTAAGAAAGTTTTCCGATTCCAAATGTAAATTGACCGAAATCCATAAGCAGACGATTTTACTGTGCTATAATCAAATTTCAATCGATAAATGGGGTCCAATGGCACATGTTTAACATGTTTTAAATATTTATTGCAACAAAAATACTCTTCCTCCTCGTATACTCATATATCCCACATTCGTTGTAAAAATATATCACCATTATTATATTATTATAATATAATAATATATTTAAATAAATTATTTTATCGTAAAAGATAAAATTTCAATTTTCAACAATTGTCACATTAAAAATTTTCTCCATCTATATCCACATAAAATCAATATTTTCCTTATCATATGAATCAATAATTAATTATTCACAAATAATATTACAAAATCACAATATTGACAACCGAGCAGCGGTTCAAGAAAGAAAGAGGGCTTTCTAATAAGAATTTCTCCTTACTAGCGCCTTGATTAGGTGACCAAACCTCTCCTTGTATGTAACTTTCTAGACATTGCCAATAATGTTATCTAATAATATTATTCGAGATAATATGAATTATTAGCTTCGATAATGAAAAATCTTGTGTAATGACAATTATTGAAACAACAAAGAATATAAAATATCAACGCAACAATTATTAAATCAATAAAATCTTTGAGCGATAATTCTGAACCACTATTGAGTAATGCCTTCTTACGTAAGAATCAATAATTGGTGCAATCTGGTAATCTTCTTGTGTTTTAACCACCGAAGTATTTTAACGATATTAATCTGCAGTAATAACTACACCGTTATTTTTAAACAACTTATATTTGTCGTTTTCTTCATCCAATCGCTTTAGTTATGGGGGCCCACATGGTCATGCTACCGTCGTGCGAATATTCCCCGACAAGATTTAATATTCCACGACCAAACGAATATTCCCAAACAATGATGAATATTTTATAACCACTTGCTTATTATGAAATATTTGCGTATTTTACCCCTAACTATCCACATTAATCAAATCAACCCTTACTATTTCAAAATAATAAATAGATAAAATTAAATTTCATTAATAATAAGTTGGGGTCTTACAACTGGCGCGCAATTAGTTGACCAAACTTCTCATTAGACAGAACTTTCTAGACATTGCCAATAATGTTCTCTAGTAATATTATTAAAATAATATGAATTATTGATCTGATAATGGAAAATACTGTGAAGTGACAATTATTGAAGCAACAATAATATAAAATATCAACATAGCAATTATTGAATCGATAAAATAAAATATTGAACAGTAATTACTGTAACAATTATTGAGTAGTGCTTTCTTACTTAAGAATCAATAATTTGTGCAATATTGTGTCTATCTTTAAGTAACAACGCCAGATATTCTTGTGTTTTAACCACTGGGTATTCTAACAAGATAATTAACTTGAATAACAACTCTGTAGTTATTTATAAACCACTTATATTTGTCATTTTCTTCATCCAATCGCTTTTCGTTATGGGCCCACAAAAGACTGCGCATCGTACGAATATTCTCCGACAGGAAGAATATTCCAAAACCAAACGAATATTCCCCAACAACAATGAATATTTTATAACCACCTGCTTATTTAAAATATTTGCGCATTTTACTCATAACTAACCACATTAATCAAATCAACCATTACTATTTCAAAATAATAAATAGAGAAATTTAATTTTATTTATAAAAATTGGGATCTTACAATATATATATATATATATATATATATATATATATATATATATATATAATAAATATGAGTATAAACAATAAAAACAAAATAAATGTAAAGAGAAATTCTAATATCTTAATTTGTCCCAAAATTACATAATATTACATGATTGAATGGTTGCCTTAAATTTTTCATCTTCCCACACATAAATAAAAAATAATTTTATTATATAATTTTATTGGATATAGATTAATAACTGGACTTTTAATTTTTTTTTCACTTTAGGGATTGTTTTCTCAATTTTTTAATTGAAGATTTTTTACTTTTAATTTTTTTTCCCACTTTTGGGATTATTTTCTCAATTTTTTCCGTTAGGAAAAATTAACTTATAATTTTTTATGATTACATCTAATTGATAATATTGTCACGTCAAAAAATTGATGATATGACAACGACATTATTACTAAAAAAATACATACATGTAATATTGAATCTCATTTTAATATTTATTCAATTAATTTTTGTACCAAAAAAGGTAAATATATGACCATTATTAATTCTAAAGTAAGTTATTATTATTATAATTTTAATATAAAACCATTATAATTTTTTAAGTAAATTTAATGATAATTTTACCCTTTTGGTTAATTATTAATTTTTTTTGGTAAATTTAATTTTTAAAATTAATTTAAAGTAAAATCAATAATCGTCTTATATTTATCCTTTTAGGTACAAAAAAATAATTAAATAAATATTAAAATGAGAGTCAATATTACACATAAATATTTTTATTCATGTGTCGTTGTAATGTCATCAATTTTTTGATGTGACACTCACACTATCAATTTAGACGTAATCAAAAAAATTTAGAAATTTAATTCTCTAATAAAAAAAATTGAGAAGACAATCTCCAAAGTGAAACAAACTAAAAGTTTAATCCCCTAATTGAAAAAATTGAGAAGACATCCTAAATTAAAAAAAAAAACATCCCTAAAGTAAAAAAATATTAAAAATTTAAGGTATTAATTCATATTTAGGCCAATTTTATTCAATGATTTACATTTTTGTCCTTTTTGGATATCTCTAACCTAAGATGGAGGAGAATAATAAGTCAAATGGATACTTTTCGTTGACAAAGACATACTCCATCCTTTCAAAATATTTATATTTTAATTCGACATAAAAATTAGACATAAATATTTTATAATTTTACTTATAAATTAGCAGTCAAAATATAAATAATAAATTATAAAACACTGTATCCAATTTCATATCCAATTAACATGTTATTATATAATTTTTCATCTGAAAAACAAGGTTCTCCTGAAATGAGGGAGTACTAATCTGAAAAACAAGGTTCATAATAAAAAAATTAAAATAAAAAAAGTAATGCTACACGGACAGCTTTATTGGACAATTTTAATTTTTTTTTTTTGTAATTACCAATAAATGTATAGTATTTATTCCAACATGATTTTTTATAAAATATAGTGTTTTAGGTATAATTTGGATGCTCTCCTAGGATTCCCTCATCTGGGATCTATGGGGAAGAGGATCAAGTTGGCCTTGCGAACAGCTTGATGCACTATCTCCCTTCAACCCTTTGAGCGAAATGCAGAAAAAAAGAAGGAAAATCGTATAATCTTGTTTTTGTATATGTATCCAAATTAGACCTAAAACACTATATTTTATAAAAATTCATGTTGAAATATATACTATACATTTTTTGATTATCACAAGAAAAAATAAAAATTAAAAATATCCAATATTCATGTCCAAAAAAATGTCTGCCAAGACTAGTTTGAAATAAAAATAGTGATATTATTACCGTTATATTTGAAATATCTATCATTTAAGTAATTTTTTTCTCCACTGATGGAAACTTTAATAAACCAATCAGATCAATTATTTGGTTGTTTCTATGAGGTGGCAAGATATAAAGAGGTTTCACTAAAGCTTAACCTACACCCCGCCACACAATATTAAACCCAAAAGTCAAACCATTAGTTGAGCAGCTCAAACAAAGCAAGAATAAGGGTGTTTTGGTAACTTCACATAACGCGGTTGCGGTACAGCGTTGCTTTAAAGTTTCTCTCTTGTTTGCAGATAAAAAAAAGTCTCTCTCTCTCTCTCTCCTCTTTCTCTCTCACACACAGTGATGAGAGAGATTCTTTCCTTTTTCCAATTGTTTCAATTTGTAATAAAATTAACGAAAATACCAGAAAATAAAGACATTTCTCAATTCTCACCGATATATACATATATATAATATCATAGCAGTATTCAGTAATTCATTTAATCGGCTTTCGGTGTATCGGTGTTTTTTTCCTCCTCACAGGTACTGTTTCATTTCTTTTTCTATTTTTATAGATTTGTAAATATAGAAGTAAATTAAATTGGAAAACAATATACTGATTTGAGCTATGAGTTCATGTATTGTTGAAATTTTAATGGAAAGTTACAATCTTTTGATTGAATTGTTGATTTTAATTTGAAAAGGTAAACTTTCTCTCTCTAGAATGATACAAATCGGATTTGAGCTCGGATTATTTGATGATTTGTTACTCTTTTGGCTTCTGATTCTTTACATGTGATTTCTTTTTGCTAATATGGGGTTGATTAGTGGAAATCTTGAGTATTTATTGAAAATTGCACTAGTCTAGGGTTTCAATTGAGCTGTATATGTATAGCTTTTATTTCTGTGAAAGAAATTTAAAAGTCGAAAGGAGTGATGATTTAATCTCTGTGTTAATCGTTTGAGGGTATATTTTAATTTTTAAGGGAAAATTGATTTTATAGTGAATATAATTGAATGGTGAAATGAAATCAGAATCAACTCAAATTACTTACTAGTATGTTTCGCTTTTTGCTTAGAGTTCTTTATATGTGATTGATTGTTGTTAGAATGGTATCAATTCATTGAAATCGTTACTAATTATTAAAAGGTTACACTGATCTAGGCATTCAATTTGGCATGTTTTCTTTAGTGGTAGAAATCAACGGTGACGCTTTATTAGTGATGTTCTCTCTATTTTTTCCCCGGTATATTTTAGTGACTAAGCGAAAGTGAAACCGTAAAGAACCATTAATTTTATTTTATTATCTTTGATATTATTCCATAAACTGCATTATGTAGACTCTTATTTGATTAAGTTTGACTGAGTGTTTGCTTTGTGTAATTGGATCTGACAACAGATGGGGAGGGTTGGCAAGGTTGGGTTGAAGCTTGGGAATACTTGGAGAAGGATACGGTCGAAAGATCAGGGTTCTGACGAGTCGGACGAGGATTTTACAATTGGAGAAGATGAAGAATATGAGTCGGATGAGTATTGTTCTTCTTTAGATCCAGATGAATCGGAGGAGGGTTTAGGCGAATTTGAACTTGAGGAAGAGGAGGAGGTAAAAATGAAGGTGAATAGGGCTGTTAGACCTAACACCCGAAAGAGTGTTCCAGTTAAGAGGGGAAAAGGGATTAAGAAACTGCAGAAGAAGAAGAGGAAGAGGTTTACATATAAACAAGATGAGGATGATGATGACACCGATGATGACAATGATGTGGAATTTATGCCGGATGAGATTGATTATATAGATGATGAAGATGAAAAGCCAGTGATGAAGAAAAAGAGGGCTTCATATAAACAAGAAGATGATGGTGATTATGATGATGGTGGTGGTGATGATGGTCATCATGATGGTGGTGGTGGTGATGATGGTCATCATGATGATGGTGGTGGTGGTGAGGATGATGACGGTGGAGATAATGATGACGGTGATTATGATGGTGGCGATGATGAGGATGAGGACGAGGAATTCACCCTAGATGGGATTGATTTTGTAGATGAGGAAGATGACATGCCAGCGCCAAAGAAGAACAAGAAGGTAAGCAAGCCTCGTTCGCGGGAGACAGGTCTTGCCAAAGGGCGAAAGAGGATAAGAAACTCCGAGATTATGAAAAAACCAACATCAGCATGGAAAAAGCCAAGAACGAATCGTAGGTTGGTGAAGAAAACAAGTTCTGGCAGTGTTGCAATTCCTAGGTCGGCGGGAAAAACAAGTTCTGGTAGTGATGGAGACTTTGCAAACAAGAGCTTAGTGGTGGAAGAAAGGCATAAGAAGATTCCTGGTCGGAGGAGGAGAAGATTTATAGCAGTTTCTGATTCAGATTTCATGAACTCCGGACCCTCCGATTATGAGTACACTATTTCTGAGGAAGAGAGGGAACAGGTGAGAGAGGCCAATAAATTTTGCACAAGTTTATCAACTAGTTTGAGAAGTTCATCATTATCAAAGAAATTCACGGAAGAGAAAGAGACGTGTAAACAAAGAAAAAATCCTGTAAGAAAGGGCAAGGAAAAGGTAGAGGATTTGAAAAAACAAGTAGTAAAGCAGGTTTGTGGGATATGTTTATCGGAAGAAGGAAAGAGAACTGTACAAGGCACACTAAATTGTTGCAGCCATTATTTTTGCTTTGCTTGTATCATGGAGTGGTCTAAGGTGGAATCTCGTTGCCCTCTGTGCAAGCAAAGATTTGTGACCATAAGTAAGCCTGCAAGGTCAGACTCAGGGTTTGATTTGAGGACTGTAGCAATACAGGTTCCTGAGCGTGATCAGGTATGTAATTGCAGTTTTTTTAATAATAATTTCTCTGAAACCACAGAGGCCCAGTTTTGGTTGATTTCTTTGTTTATATTCTCCTGATTATCTAGTACTTGTCCTATTTTGAAGCATCTTGTTCCTTTAACAGGTGTATCAACCATCTGAGGAAGAGCTTAGGGGATATCTTGATCCATATGATGGCGTGATCTGTACTGAATGCCAGCAAGGTGGTGATGATGCTCTAATGCTACTGTGTGATATTTGTGACTCACCTGCACACACTTATTGTGTTGGTCTCGGATGTGAAGTACCTGAAGGTAATTGGTATTGCGAAGGCTGTCGACCAGCTGCTTGTGGTGCCTTAAATTCACATGGTATAAATTATACGCCAGATCAAAGAGCAAGTAACAACTTATCTGGTCTATCATCGCCTGTTCACAATGTTGGGGAATTAGATCTCAATTCATTGTATGTGCCTGATACACCATTGACACAAGAAACTGGGGGTTTTCCTTTTTCTAGACGTTTTGTTGGAGACTTTTCTGCTGCATCTCCAACATCTGGATCAGGAGCGTTCACTGTATTTGAAAGGCGAAGGATACAACGTCAAATACAACATCTTCTCCACAGCAGAAGGAATCCTTCTGGTAGTCAATCTAACGGGATACCATCCACAAATTCAGGAATTAGATTATTCGGCTCTCAAATTGATCGAGGTACAGAATTAGCATTTCAGCAAACTATGACACCAGAAAGGAGAGCATCCCAATACACATCCAGTCAGGGAAGGTTGCAGGATGTTACTACAACTTTATTGCCCAGTAGGGATGCTTTTTCTGCAAGATCTAGTCAGTTGATTGAACAAGGACAAAATCCTTTTTCAACATCTATTGATGGAATATTACAAGCTGAACGTTCTGGGATTAGTATGGCATTCAATTCTAGATTAAATTATGAGCAACTCCACCCATGCAGTAGCAGATCAAATGTTGATTCTGCTGGCCAGTCTTCTTATGCATATAGAGAGGTGAGCCACTTAACTGTAGAAAAGGGACAAGTGCAACAAATGGTTAAAAGTCATTTGAAAAGCTTGTCCAGAGAAATTGAGTTAGGTATGGTATTGCATGTTTTTGTATTTTATTGTGATATTTTAACTTTTAGAATAAGACACAACATAACATGTTTTCTAAACTGCAGTACCATTGGTGGGATACTGCATTTTTTAATACTTGATGATGAGATAGTTTTACCTTATTGACTCCGCTAATATTCACATGTTTTCTAAGTTGCAGTACCCTTGGTGGAATACTTTATTTTTTAAACTTGATAAGATAGTTTTACCTTATTATTGACTTTGATTTCTTAAATGCTAGTAATTTTGGCACCGGCACATTGTCAAAAAGTTTATCAATACATTTATTTTGTTTTAAACTAGATGATATTGTCTTCTTTGCGTGCGAGGAACAATTGACAATTAGTTGTAATATTTACCATACCTTGAAATGCCTTTTTATTTCATTAATGTGTACAATAATTTCTTAGAAACTTTGTGGTTGATTATGAAATTGTCCCATACTTTTTCTGCAGACCAGGATACCTTCAAGGACATCGCAAGGAGCTCTACACACACCATTTTAGCTGCATGTGGGCAAGAGCACAGGGAGAACAAAGTTTACCGTGTGCAGCTACCCTTAACCTGTAACCATATTGAAAGACTCTCAGGTGCGCAAATGAGTTTAATTGAAGGTTGCTGCTCTCCTTGTTTTGATTTATTTGTGAAGGACGTAGTGAGAGAAATCATGACCATGAGCGTCGCCGTCAATTAGGATTAGAAATTGGTGCAATGGATTATTAGCTGGCTTACCATTCTTTCTATCCATCGGCTCTATAAGAGGATGTGTCCTTTTGATTGTTGTTGGTTTTATATGTTAATCTATTTCTTCTGGATAAAACTGGATTTCATGTTTTAATGAAAAATACTGGAAAAATATCTTTGTCATTGGTTCTTTCTTTATGTCAGACAAAACAATTAGTATTTGTTTATAGTTTTTTTTTACTCCTTGATTAAAATTTAAATTATTTACTCGTTATCATGTGAATAAATTACTAACACTTCAAATTGGTTATTGTGTTGAGGCTTGGGAAGTGGTTAGCATGAAGTTCATTTTTGAGTAAGTTGGTCAATTGACTAATAGAGTGTTGACACGCAGACGAGATTCTATGTGTGTCAGAATTCTATTGGTCAATTGACCAACTTATCCAAAAATAAAATTCATGCTAACCGGATCCATCTATCTGTTTCACAAAATTAATCTCTTTTATCAATTTTTTCCCCCTAGAAATATAATCCTAGATATATCCATCAGGATTCGGTTAGCATGAATTTCATTTTTGGATAAGTTGGTCAATTGACCAATAGAATTCTGACACACATAGAATCTCGCCTGTGTGTCAACACTCTATTGGTCAATTGACCAACTTACTCAAAAATGAACTTCATGCTAACCACTTTCTATAATAGATAGATAGCTGTGTATAATTTATCCTTTTTTTATATATAATTTTTTTTTGTTGGAAAAAGGTAATAAATACTTAAATAGTGTATTGTTTAGTCATTAAATCTTTTGTGGGAAAGTTGGTTGGTCTTCCAATAGATTCAGTGGAATATGGACATCTAGAAACTGCGTCAGGCTTTTGTCTTTGAATTCAAACGTATGCATTGTGAAGTTGTCTTTTATGGTTGGAATAAGTGGCCTTTCCTTAAACCGACCACCCACTCCCCTGCATGGCCAACGAGTAAAGTATAATTTGTAAAAAAGTAAAAGTAAAATAAAAAAATTTAAATTTATTTTTAGTGATTTTATAAGATTATATTAAATAATAAATATTTTTATTTTTTTATACTAATAGATTTCACTAAATAACTTGGTTATTTTTACTTTATGTAATTTATTTCATCTTTTTTAGGACAAAACAATTTGTACTTTTAATTATTTTTTAAGACATGCTGAGTAATTATTAGCATTAAGTGTCATGATGAGTAATTTTAGAGGAGTAACTAAAAAATAATAATATATTTAAAGTCGTAGAAATGATAAGCTTAATCCAAAATCATCAAAGCCTCTCATGAAAGCTTGGATAATATAAGATATATCTAATAAAATATAAATAATTTTGAATTTTTCGCTTATTCAATAAATTATCTGGGCCGTCCAAAGTTTAGGATAAATCTCATCATTCATCTATCTAATAAAATACAAATGATTTTGAATTTTTCGCTCACTCAATAAATCATCTGGACCGTTCAAAATTTGAGATAAATCCCATCGTTGGAGTCACGGGACCCAACTAGTATATTAATATGGATAGATTTATTAGGATTTTCTTCCTTAGTTTAATTAATCAAATATTTCGGGAAAGTGGCCACGTGGCAGCTGATAGGAAATGGACAGAGAATGGGATAAGGAGCAGGACACAAGATCCGAACTCTTGAAAATAAGAAAGAGAATTCAAACATTCTTTGTCTATTTGGTGAGACCGGAGGTTCACAAATTATATACAAAAAAATTTATACTAATGTTTTAAATTATATAATTATTATTAATTTTTAAAAATTAATTCAATTTTTTTTAAATTTAAATGACTCATTAAAAATTATAAAATGATAAAATTTATAATGAGTAATATTTTTTAGATAATATACAATATTTATTATTATATTAATTTAAATTAAAAGAATTTATGTCAATAAGTTAATTTTAAAAATCAACAATAAACAAATAATATAAAACGGGAAAAAAAATATTACATACCCATAAAGATGTGTAAAAATGTAGTATTAAATTTGACTTAATATTTTCTCTCTTATTTTATAAGGAGCTGATATTTCCGCAAGCCTTTATGTAGGGCTCATGACAAGATATGTGTATACTAACAAGATATAGATATACATACATCACAAGATATGTGTATACTAACAGACAATTTCTTTTAGGCAAAAATTAATAAAATACTTTACTAGAATAGTTAATGCTTTTATCGATTATATTATTAAAATTTTAATTTTTTAAATTACCTCATTAAATTAATTATTATTTTGAAATTGGGTCATTCCGTTAAAAAAAATTAAACATACGTTAATTTTTTATCGACAAAACTAATGAATTATCCATCAGAATTTATAGTTGTGCGTTTTCTGATTCTGGCTATTGAACTTTTAATTTTTCAAATTACCCCATTAAACTAATTAATATTTTAAAATTGGGTCATTCTGTTAAAAAAATTAAGCAGACATTATTTTTTTTATTTATGTGGCTCTGGAAAAGAAATTCAAAAATAAAAAATATTACTTATGTGGCAAAAAAATAATAAAAAAACTTGAAAGTGAAAGCAAAAAAATCAAAATATTTTGGGTACTCTAATCTCAGATTTTTATCAATAGAAAAAACTTCCTCGCGAGTGAAAAGCAATGCATATCACTGAATGAGAGTAGTTCGAAGACATAAGGTTGTTGATAGTCGGAGGTGAGATGGAGGAAACCTACTGCAACACCATTTACTTCATCGGTTGTTGTTATTGGGCATTCAGATTCTATTGTTATATGTAATGCTGAATTTTGAAGCTCAATTCAATATTTTGGGCATTCAAATCTAGGAATTTTCATAGATTTTAGAGAAAGAAAATACGCAGATCTATTTGATATAGAAGAAGGGGGAGAAGAGAGAGAATAAATCAAATTTGTTTATTTTTATTTTTCTTTTTCACGTCCACGTAGGATAAAAATTGAAACGATTTAACACTCGTGAAGTAAAGATAATAGAATGACCCAATTTCAAAATATTATTTAGTTTAATGGGTTAATTTAAAAAATTAAAAGTTCAATTGTGTAATCAGAAAAACGTTCCAACTACAGTAGGTAATTCATTAGTTTTGTCGATACAAAATTAACGTTTGTTAAATTTTTTTTAACAAAATGACACAATTCCAAAATAATAATTAGTTTAGTAGGGTAATTTGAAAATTAAAAGTTTAATAGTGTAATCAGTAAAACGTGCCAACTACAGTGAATATTTCATTAGTTTTGTCATTTGTTTTAGTACTAAAAAAAATCACCTTTAGAAGACTATCGGAAGTACTCAAGGCAGGGGAAGTGGGGAAGAAAAACAAAAGCAATCTCCAATCGGGACTCAAATATGAGGAAGTGATTAGCATGAAGTTTATTTTTGGGTAAGTTGGTCAATTGGCCAATACATAACTGACACGCATGCTAGGCTTTATATGTGTCAGCATTCTATTGGCCAATTGACCAACTTACCAAAAAATAAACTTCATACTAACCGAATCCAAAATATGAACTACGAAGAATCGACGAGCCCAATCAAAACCACTTTTTAATTTGTTCAAAAATTTCCTGAAGCTTTGCAATTAAACTCGAAAGGAAGTTTCAAATCACACTCAATTCAGGGGCTTAAAATTGGGCTTAATCTCATTGAATATGTTCCCTTTATAGAACAAGTTGATAGTGTTGTTGGTGGAGGAGAGATCAAATTGAGTGAGAGAGGTGTTATTAATGGAGGAGAGATCGAATTGGTGGAGAAAAGTGTGGGCGCGCAACTTAGAGAGAGAGAATGGAAGTATTTGGAAGGGGTTGTAGATGTTGAGGGTATATTTGAAAAATTAATCCTTTTACTTTGCTAACAATATTAGTTTAGTCAAATAATGGACCCTATTTGCGAAAATATCAAAAAGACTTGCGGAAATATACATTTTCCATTTTATATTGTTTGCCAACAACTTGTTATGTACATTTGTGTCATAGCATTCTTCACTAATTGTAGGTCTTGTTTTCATTTTGGTTTAGTGTGGAAATAATAATTTTTGTTGTGAATTTAATAATTTTCTATCTATACTATATTATAGGTATACATGGTTATACTTTCTATTCTAAAATATATATATATATATATATATATATATATATATATTTTGTTTGTTCTATAAAATTATGAATATATATATATTTTAATGCATTACAAAATTAGAGAAAAGATTTCTCAAATTATTTGTTCTACAAAATTATGTTCTTCCTCCTTCATTTCACTTTTACTTCAAATTAGGGAGAACTATTTTCCAATAAAAGATTTCTGACATCCAAACCCAAGTAACATAGAGATGGAAATATAAGATAGCCAGTACTACACAAATGAAAAGAAAATAAGTATCCACAGCTTTCAAAAAAATTGAATATAGAAAAAAGAATTTATATTTTTATAAGTGAAATTGTTAGTTCTATAAGTTACTCTCTCACATGAGGAAAAATATCAATTCTCTATAGAAAACTCTAGACAAGCTAATGTAGTAAATCCTAATTTTTCAAATTAGACCCAATCAGTTGTTGTATATTAATTGGATGTATGGAAGATTTGTTCATTATATATACCAATATATATTAGACCTGACAATATAGTTGGTTAATTGTCGGGTCAACCCATATTAACTGGAATCAAATGGGTTAGTTAACTGTTTTTATTTATTTGGGTTGGTTAAAGTTTGGAACCATATTTTTAAAACCAAATATAGTTCCAACCCGGTTAACCATTTTTCGACTCATATTTTATTCCAAATCCAAATCAAAAGTTCTTTCCATCCATATTTACATATTGAAGAAGCTCAACCATCCACCCCCACTCCACTCCACCCCACCCCAAGCCACGCCACGCACCCACCACACCCCACCAAAAAATATTATGTGATTATGTATACACCCCATACCCCCCACCATACCCAACCCAACCCTACCCTACCCCACCCCACCCCACCCCACACCCCCACTCTCACCCCTCAAAAAAATAATATTATGTGATTATGTATACACCCCTTACCACCATCCCCCACCCACCCCCACCCCCACCTCCACCCCTACCCCCACCCCACCCCACCCAAAAAAAAATAATATTATGTGATTATGTATACACCCCACCCCACCCCCCACCCCCCACCCCCATCCCCAAAAAAATAATATTATGTGATTATGTATACACCCCTTATATGTGACGCCCCCAAAATAGGTATACAACACCCATTTTGAAATCGCTAAATACATGGTACATAAAGCAAACTATAACTTCAATAATATAATTGTCGTTGCAATACGACATAAAGACATACCGTGAGTTTAAATACAAATATTATCTTTTAGACAATATCCACACTCAAATAAGTCCTCATTACAATTATTCAAACACTATTTTACGTAAATAGTGAGGACTTACTAAAACATCTTTCTAGAACTATCACTCCATACCCCGACTAGATCCTCGCTATGTTCTCACCTCCCGAGAAGAAAATGGAACAAAAAGGAAAAAGGTGAGCTCAACTAGCCCAAGAAAAGAATATTATGACTAAGATAATATACAACAAATTATCATTAGTTTTCAACAGGAAAAAATCTGATAAAATATAATAGACAACAAGTTTTAGATCAACAACTACAGCGAAAACAACAATCCATTAGAAGAGTCAAGAAGAGAATGAGTTCTATTATCTTCTTAGATTTAAAAGTCCATCATCAATATTTTATCCCTGTAACAACAATCAATATACATCTTTAATCAATATTCATCTTTGCACTACAGGCCAAAGATATTCATTTATATCACCAGTTGGTCATGTTCATCTCAACATCTGTTCATCTTTGCACTACGGGCCAAAGATATTCATCAATTAATCATTCATCTTTGCACTACAGACCAAAGATATTCAGTAATATCATCATTTAGGACTGAGGATGATGAAAAATATTTTAAAGAAAACGAATCCAGTGAGACAGAATGACAAATATTAAGGATTCGTATAACAGTTTATCCAAGATCAATAATACTCCATAATAACCAATTTGGAAGCAGAATTCAAAAATAAAGACCAAAACATGGATACAATCAAAGATAGTAACCATAATAGACATCTTGGACAAAAAGAAGAAAATTTCATTTTTCTATGAATAGTCTTGCATTTCGTGAATAATAGTGCCTTATCGTGAATAAGTAACCCCAACACAAAAAGTTCCAAATTTGATAAAAGTTCAAACCAATATTTCTAAGCATAATGATATTGAAGAAAATAATATCATTTAAGAAGAAAATAACATCCCTTACCTCAAAATAACCGTACTTACATTTGAATTTCTGGATATAGTCTTGATGAAATTTGTCTTGAATAACAACTCTCAAAGTATCTAAACACTCACAAAAATACCGATAATCTGTAGAGAAAGAAAACTTATTTCCGGTGTGATTTTCAATTCTAACATAAGCGTCAATTTATGAAAAAAATTTAGAAACGCTATAAGAGAGACTAAAATAATAAAATATATTATTTCTTTCATTTTTCTCTTCGCAACCTAAGTTGCCAACAAAGACCAAACCACCTTTGAACCAAAAATCAATGACCCACATGTTTTCAAATAAGAGTGGGTCTCACCTATAATTTAATAAAAATCATTTTATTTTTCAAACTTGAAAGAATTCATAGAAAATAGCACATTTTATCAAAAAAAAATACGAATTTTATGTCCATTCTCGCTTTGAAATCAAATTCTCTACAACTTTGTAGCTTTGAGTTTTTCCAAATTCCAAACATAAAATATCCAAATCCACAAACGGATGATTTTAATACCTCCACACCGATAAAATCTTGATAAAATACCTCAAGATTAATTCCTTCATTTTATCCACATAAAAATAAATATATCCATTATTTATATCCACATAAAATAAATATTTCCTTATCATATAAATTAATAATTAATTATTCACAAATAATATTACGTAATCACAATTATGACAACCAGTAGTTCCTCAGGAAGAGGGGGTTTCAATAAGAATTTCTCCTTCTTGGCCAAGCAATTAGGTGACCAAACCTCTCCTCGATGTAACTTTCTAGACATTGCCAATAATGCTATCTAATAATATTATTCAAATAATATGAATTATTGATCCGATAATGGGAAAATATCATGCGATGATAATTATTGAAACAACAATAATATAAAATATCAACACAACAATTATTGAATCAATAAAATAAAATATTGAATAATAATTATCGTAATAATTATTAGTAAAGGCTTTCACGTAAGAATCAATAATTCAAAAATACTGTGCATCCACGCCAGACATCAGTATTTTAACCAATGGGTATTCAACAATGTTAATTGGTAACAACTACTGTAGAGTTATTTATAAAAACTCAAACTTGTCATTTTCTTCATCCGACAGTTATTCTGTTATTGGGCCCACTAACGACTGCGCCGTCGTACGAATATTCCCCGACAACAAGAATATTCCACGACCAAACGAATATTCCCCGACAACAATGATTATTTTATAACCACTTGCTTATTTTGCAAAATTTGTACATTTCACCCATAACCAAAATATTATATCAATTTAACACCTTATTATTCACAATAATAATTAGAGGAAATTCGATTTTATTTATAATAAGTTGGGGTCTTACAACCTCCCCTCCTTATGAAATTTCGTCCTCGAAATTGACGTACGTACCTGGTGTTTCGAAAAGGTGAGGATACCTCGCTTTTATTTCTGATTCCAACTCCCATGTCATTTCTTCAATAGCATGGTTTCTCCACAAAACCTTAACTTGTGGTATAACCTTCGTGCGTAGGACATGCTCTTTCCTATCCAAGATCTTAACAGGTACTTCTTCGTACGTTAAATCTTCTGCTATCTCGTCTGGTTCTAAAGCAATAATATGGTTCGGGTCTTTTACATATTTACGAAGCATAGATATGTGAAAATATTATGAACACGAGACATACTTGGGGGTAATGCGAGTCTATAGGCCACATTTCCTATTCGGCCAAGAATCTCAAATGGACCAACAAATCTTGGATTGAGCTTTCCTCTATTTCCAAATCTTGTAACTCCCTTCCATGGAGCAACACGTAACAGTGCATGATCTCCAATATTAAACTCCACGTCCTTTCTATGAAGATCATCATAACTCTTTTGTCGATCTTGTGAGGTTTGAATACGTTTTCGAATCATTTGAATCTTTTCTGTAGTCATGCGTACTAATTCTGGTCCCAACAACGTTGCTTCTCCCACCTCGTCCAAAGATAATTTGGAACGACAATTTAA
Source organism: Panax quinquefolius (assembly GCA_020205615.1). Lineage (NCBI taxonomy): Eukaryota > Viridiplantae > Streptophyta > Magnoliopsida > Apiales > Araliaceae > Panax > Panax quinquefolius. The sequence continues at coordinate 13,043,179 of CM035166.1, read as the reverse complement.
ATCCATACAACGCCTCAAATGGAGCCATGCCTATACTTGCTTGATAATCGTTGTTGTAGGAGAATTCTACCAATGGCAAGTACTTATCCCTACTCCTTTGAAATCTAGGACACAAAGTCTTAATAGATCTTGAAGAGTTTGAATAGTTCTCTCTGATTGCCCGTCCGCTTTGAGGATGGTATGCCGAAATAATCAGAAATCCGCGCTCCATAGCTTTACATAAGCTAACCCAAAATCGTGAAGTGAATCTTGGGTCACGATCCAAACTATGGATCTTGGCATGCCATGCAATCGCATGATCTCATTCACGCATATACGAGTAAGACGTTCAAGGAATAAGTCTCACGACGGGTAAGAAATGGGCGACTTGGTTAATCTATCAACAATAACCCAAATCGCATCTATGCCTTGAGAAACTTTGGGAAGACACAGAACGAAATCCATAGTAATCATTTCCCACATCCATTCCTAATCTCAAGTGGTTGCAATGGACCATTTGACACTTGATGCTCCGCCTTTACACGCCGACAAAGTTAAACACCTCGAGATAAACTCCGCGATCTCTCTCTTCATATTATTCCACCAAAATGTATGTCGAATATCATGATACATTTTGGTACTCCTGTGATGGATTGCAAGCGGTGTGTTGTGTGCCTCCATCATGATTCTATGCTTTAAATCGGAGTCGTTAGGAACACAAAGTCTGGAGTTGAATCTAAGTATTCCTTGTTCATCGATTCTCACTTCTGGAATAGCTCTTTCTTGCACTTTCTTCTTCATACGTGACGCCTCGTGTCCGTAGCTTGAAAGCGACTTTTAACTTTATCGATTAAAGTCGGTTCTACTCGTATATTCGCTATCATCATGTGGGTCCCTGGAGTCTTTAATTCTACCTCCATCCTTTGCAAGTCATACAGAATGGGCATTTGCATTGACAATATCGCACTCGTACTCGCATATGATCTTCTACTCAATGCGTCACCTATTACGTTCGCTTTTCGGGATGATATCAATAGTGTGATCGTAATCTTTTAATAGTTCAAGCCAACGTCGCTTCTTGCATGTTGAGTTCTTTTTGGGTGAAGAAATATTTGAGGCTTTTATGGGACCAGATAAATCTCCACTTTCTCGCCATACAAGTAGTGTCTCCAAATTTTCAACGCGAATACGATTCGCTAACTCCGCATCATGAGTAGGATAATTCCTCTCATATTCTTTGAGTTGTCGTGAGGCATAGGCTATGACTTTCCCATGTTTCATGAGAACACATCCTAACCTTTTGCTTGAAGCATCGCTGTAGATAACAAATCCATCCGTACCAGATGGTATTGCCAGAACAGGTGCCAAAATGAGTCTCCTCTTGAGCTCTTTGAAACTCTTCTCGCATTCCTCGCTCCATACGAATTTTGTATCTTTCCGAGTCAGCTGAGTTAACGGAGTAGCGATTCGAGAAAATCCTTCCACGAATCTCCGATAATAACCAGCTAAGCCCAGAAAACTACGCACTTCGGTCACCGACTTCGATTGTTTCCAACTTTGTATTGCTTCAATCTTCGCCGGGTCAATAGATACTCCATGTTTTGACACCACGTGCCCAAGGAATGCTACTTCCTCAAGCCAGAACTCGCATTTCTTCAGCTTGGCATAAAGCTTGTTTTCACGAAGCCTTTCAAGTATCAGCTTCAAATGGTGCTCATGATCATCACGGCTTTTGGAATAGATGAGGATGTCATCAATAAAGACAACAACGAATTGATCTAAATATTCCTTGAATACACGGTTCATCATATCCATGAAAGCAGCTGGAGCATTAGTCAATCCAAAAGACATGACTAAGAATTCATAATGCCCGCATCGGAGTTCGAAGGCGCCTTTGAATATCCTCGCTTTTAATCTTCACCGGTGATATCCGTAATCGAAGGTCGATCTTTAAAAAGAATCGTGCTCCTTCAATCGGTCGAACAGTCATCAATGCGAGGTAACTGATACCTATTCATGATGGTGACATGGTTCAATTCTCTTGTAGTCAATATGAAAGTCGCATACTCCGCCTTTCTTCTTCTTTACTTAATAAAACAGAGCACCCCAAGGAGATGTACTAGGACGAATGAAACCGATGTCTAATAACTCCTATAGTTGGACTTTTAACTCCACGAAGTTCAATAGAGCCATTCGATATAGGATTTTAGAAATGGATTTTGTACCTTTTCAAGGTCAATAAAGAATTCAACATCACGTTACGTGACGCCCCAAAATAGGTATACATCACCCATTCCGAGTTGTCAATACATGGTGCACGTAAACAACTACAACTTTATTATTACAACAAGAAATCAGTGAGTTTGAATACAAATATTATCTTTTAGACAATATCTATACTCAAATAAATCCTCATCACATTTATTGATACATTATTTTATAAAAATGGTGAGGACTACTAAACAATCCTTTCTAAAACCTTCATTCCATACCCCGACTGCATACTCGCTATATTCTCGCCTCCCGAGAAAAATGGAACAAAAAGGAAAAGGGTGAGCTCAACTAGCTCAAGAAAGAATATTATGACTAAGATAATATACAACAAATTACCGTTAGTCTTCAACAGGAAAAATTTAATAGAATACAATAGACAACAAATTTTAAATCAATATTCGCAATGGAAGTAATAATTCATTAGAAGAGTTAAGTAGAGAATGCAAACTACTATCTTCTATGTATGAATTTAAAAGTTCATCGCTCTATCTTTTATCCCCAGAACATCAATCAATATACATCCGAATCAAATATTCATCTTTGCACTACAGCCAAAGAGATATTCATCGATCGGTCGTGTTCATCTCAACACTGCTCATCTTTGCACTACAAAAGCCAAAGATATTCTTCAGAATCATTCATCTTTGCACTACATGCCAAAGATATTCAATAATATCATCATTTAAGACCGAGGATGATGAAAAATTTTTTTTTTTAAAGAAACGAATCCAAAGAAACAAAATGACAAGGATTAAGGATTAAGGATTCGTACTTTTATTTTATCCACGTCCAAAAATACCTTAAAAATAATCACAAATGGTGTAAAATTCAAGAATGATCAAAACATGGATACAATCAAAGCTAGTATCCGAATAGATATTTTGGACAAAAAGAAGAAATTTTATTTTTCTATGAATAGTCAGATATCGTGAATAGTGTCGATACGTGAATAGTAATCTCAGACATCAAAAGATAGAAATTCTACAAAAAAACATTTTCACGCTTTCATGAATAGTACTTTCGTGAATAAGAACTCGTGAATAGTAACTCATGAATAGTAACTCGTGAATAGTAACTCATGAATAGTAACCCCGAGCATGAAAAAGTTCCAAATTTGATAAAAAGTTTCAACCAATATTTCAAAGATAATGATATTGAAGAAATAATATCATTACTGAAAAAATAATATCCCTTACCTCAAAGAGTCAAGATTTCCGGAAGGAAAGGCTCAAGTGATCTTTGAATGAAACTTATCTTTGAAACAAAGAACTCTCAAAGTATCTAAATACTCACAAAATACGCTCAATAATATAGAGAGAAAGAGAGAAACTTTGTTTCGGTGTGATTTTCAATTCTAACTTAGCCCTCTATTTATAGGAAAATATTAGCACGCCAAGGCAGACTTAACTCAAGAACTCCGATGGCTTTACTCGCTACTATTCCCACCCACCACATTTGAAAATTCAATTGAGCACATTTCTCACCAACCAAAAGTGGGGCCCACCAATTCTAGAATTTTCCATCAAAATCATTTATAACCTAATTTCAAATCACCACCTCTTAAAATTCATAATAAATTATACGCTCATCTTTAACGGTTCAAAATTTGTGGACATATACTCAACTTATATATGTATAACATATCCAAAAATTACAACGATCCAACGATCGGATTAAATATTATAACTCACACAATAAAGCTGTAATAACACCGATTTGATCTTTTAATACCTCCAATCCGACAAAATACAAATAAAATATCTCAGCATTAATTCCTTCATTAATAACCACATAAATAAATCCATCATTTATATTCATATAAAATAAATATTTCTTTATCATATGAATCAATAATTATTCACAAATAATATTACGTAATCACATTTATGACAACCAGTCGCTTCCCCTGGAAGAGGGGCTTTCCAATAAGGATCTCTCTCTTCTTGCCGCCTTAATTAGGTGACCAAACCTCTCCTTGATGTAACTTTCTAGACATTGCTAAAAATGTTATCTAATAATATTATTCAAATAATATGAATTATTGATCGATAATGGGAAATCTTGTCAAGTTGACAATTATTGAAACAATAATAATATAAAATATCAACGCAACAATTATTGAATCAATAAAATAAAATATTGAATAAGAACTCACCGTGAAAATTATCGAGTAGTGCCTTCTTACGTAAGGATCAATAATTCAACAATATCTGCAATACCGTAAAGCTACTCTTTGTGCAACCACGCCAGACATCGTATTTTAACCACCGGGTATTCCAACAAATTCTTAATTCAGAATAACTACGCCAATTATTTATAACCACCCAAACTTTGTCGCTTTCCTCATCCAATCGCTTTCATTATGGGGCCCACACACGGTCATTACTTGTCAGCATTTAATATTCCCCGACAAGATTTAATATTCCACGACCAAACGAATATTCCCGACAAAGATCTAATATTCCACGACCAAACGAATATTCCCCACAAAAATGAATATTTTATAACCACTTGCTTATTTTGAAATATTTGCGTATTTAACCCTTAACTATCCACATTAATCAAATCAACCCTTACTATTTCAAAATAATAAATAAAGGAAATTTCTTTTTATTTAAAAAAATTTCGGGGTCTTACATTCTCGGGGTAGACGGAAGCTCTTCAGAAATACATAAGGAAATTCTCTAACAATGTAAATATTATTCAAATCGACTTGTCTTTGTTCAAATCCATAACATGGGCTCGTAAAAGCTTGACATCCGCTTTTTCAATAAACGAATAGCTTTGTGGCTTGATATAACGATGATGATTTTAGTGGTTTAGTAGTTTGAATTGTATGCGGGTTGGTTAGGAATATGAAAACTAACAACCTTACGAAAACAATCAATTTTAGCATGATGAGTGGTTAACCAATCAATTCCTAAAATCACATCAAAAACAAGTATCTTTAAAGAGATAAGATCAACAGGTAATGTGACATTGCCAACTTGGATTATGCAAGATTTATAAACTGTAGATGTAACGAAGGTTTCACCCAACGGAGTTTCAACAGATAAGTCAAAGTCCAATTTCTCCGGAGTCAAGTTTAAACGTTGAGCACAAGCAGGAGAGATAAAAGAATGGGTGGAACCAGTATCTAGTAAGGTATAAACTTCGCAAGAGTTCAAGATTAGTTTACCCGTGATCACCTCGTTCGGGTTCCTCACGTTTTGGCCAGTCACGACAAACGCTCTTCTAGGAACCGCTGATTTCGACTTATCTGGGACAGCCCTTGGAGTCACCATCCCCGTTGAACTTGGTTTTACTACAGAACAATCCAGAGCTATGTGGCCTTCCTTTCCACAGTTGTAACATACCTTGGATTGTTGTGGACATTTAATGATATGTCCCTCTTTCCGCATTTGTAACATCTAACTCAAGGCGGTCGTTCTCCTCCCCTAAAGTTTATTGTTGGTCTTTGGTCTTTGCTTGATGATGTTCTTCCGTCATTGTTGAATCTCCTCTTCTCGAAAATTTTCACTGACTCACCTCTCCTATTCTCACGGCCACGATGACCACCCGAGTGGTTACCACCTTTGTTCGTATTTTTCCTCCTCGTTGGTTATCATCGCTCGATGATCATTGTCACTTAGATGACCTTGGTTGTGTTCCCACGGTTGAACATACTCACCATCTCGCTCTAATAATTGAGCCCTGTTGACAACATCTGAATACAGAGAAAATTTATAAGAGATAAGGTATTGACAAATCTCGGGTTTTGCCTCTCGAAACATCCTTGTCATTCGCTCCTCATTCTCTACCAAATGAGGTGCAAACTCGATAACTCAAATAACTTACGCCTCGTCTTTGGGACACCGCCATGTTGTTTTATTCGGTCGATAAACTCTACCTCCTTCATATGATTTAATACTTTCGGGAAAGTACTTGTCATTGAATAGTTTCTGAAACATTTCCCAAGACATCTTTGAGTCAAAGAAGTCAGTACGCTTCACATACTCCCATCAGTAGTCTGCCTCACCGTGGAACATAAAGGTGGCGAATAGAACCTTCTGTTCCTCCGTGCATCCCAAGACATCGAATATCTTGGTAATTTGCTTGACCCATGTTTCTGCCTTGATCGGATCCGGCTTTCTAATAAATTCTGGTGGTCCCAACTCCTTACACAGCTTGGCTGGGACAGATCGCGCGTTGCTATCATTTCCACCCATATTTTGTACACGAGTCTCCCTCATCTGATTTTTCATGAACTGCAAAAAGCTCCTAAACATTCCATCATTCATCGTTTGCTCGGTAGTGTTGTTTACAGGAGGATTATTTTCCTTCTGCTGCACGTTCTCCGGTTTATAACTAAAGGTTGTTCCACGCCTCATACACTCCATTGTTAACGTTCTCAGCAGCCATTCTTAAATGCTGCCATAAAACAAGGGTTAATTATACAAATTAACATATCACATAATATCCCTATATTATGACGACCAACAAAATAAATAAGCTTAGATAGGACATACTAGCGAAGAATTTACTCATCTCTCCCTCCTAGTTCTATTCCCCGATCTCCGCCAGAGACCATATCCTAAGCTTTGATACCAACTGTGGCGCCCCCAAAAATAGGTATACACACCCATTCGAGTCGCCAAATACATGGTACGTAAAGCAAACTACAACTTCAATAATACAATTGTCGTGTGCAAAATACGACAACACACATCTGTGAGTTTAAATACAAATATTGTCTTCTAGACAATATCCACACTCAAATAAGTCCTCATTACAATTATTCAAACACTATTTTACGTAAATAGTGAGGATCGCTAAAACATCTTTCTAGAACCATCACTCCATACTCCGACTAGATCCTGATATGTTCTCACCTCCTGAGAAGAAAAATAGAACAAAAAGGAAAAGGGTGAGCTCAACTAGTCCAGTAAAGAATATTATGACTAAGATATTATACAACAAATTATCATTAGTTTTCAACAGAAAAAAATCGAGATAAAATATAATGAGACAACAAGTTTTAGATCAACAATCGCAATAAAAACAACAATCCATTAGAAGAGTCAGTAGAGAATGAGTTCTACTATCTTCTAAGATTTAAAAGTCCATCATCAATATTTTATCCTCAGTAATAACAATCAATATACATCTTTAATCAATATTCATCTTTGCACTACAGGCCAAAGATATTCATTTATATCACCAAATTGGTCATGTTCATCTCAACACTGCTCATCTTTTGCACTACGGGCCAAAGATATTCATCGATTAATCATTCATCTTTGCACTACAGGGCCAAAGATATTCAAGTAATATCATCATTTAGGATAAAGAATGATGAAAAATATTTTAAAGAAAAACGAATCCAAATGAGACGAATGACAAATATTAAGGATTCAGATAACAGTTTATCCAAGATCAATAATACTCCATAATAACCAATTTTGAGCGTAATTCAAAAATAAAGACTAAAAACATGGATACAATCAAAGATAGTAACCATAATAGACATCTTGGACAAAAGAAGAAAATTTTATTTTTCTATGAATAGTCTTAGTACTCGTGAATAAATAGTTATACGTGAATAGTAACCCCGACACAAAAAGTTCCAAATTTGATAAAAAGTTCAAACCAATATTTCGGCATAATGATATTGAAGAAAATAATATCATTTAAGAAGAAAATAACATCCCTTACCTCAAAATAACCGTACTTCTGACTGAATTTCGGATATAGTGCTGACAGAAATTTGTACTGAATAACAACTCTCAAAGTATCTAAACACTCACAAAAATACGCTCGATAATCTAGAGAGAAAGAAAACTTGTTTCTGGTGTGATTTTCAATTCTAACATAAGCGTCAATTTATAGAAAAATGCTAGAACGCCATAAGAGACTAAAATAATAAAATATATTATTTCTTTCATTTTTCTCTTACGCAACCTAAGTTGCCAACAAAGACCAGCCACCTTTGAACCAAAAATCAGCAGCCCACATGTTTTCAAATAAGAGTGGGTCTCACCTATAATTTAATAAAAATCATTTTATTTTTCGAAACTTCAGTAATTCATAGAAAATAGCCTGTTTATCAAAAAAATACGAATTTTATGTCCATTCTGCCTGAAATCGAATTCTCTACAACTTTGTAGCTTTGAGTTTTTCCAAATTCCAAACATAAAATATCCGAAATCCACAAACGGATGATTTTTAATACCTCCGCACCGACAAAATACTGATAAAACACCTCAGCATTAATTCCTTCATTTTTATCCACATAAAAATAAATATATCCATCATTTATATCCACATAAAATAAATATTTCCTTATCATATAAATCAATAATTAATTATTCACAAATAATATTACAGAATCACAATTATGACAACCAGGCCGTTCCCAGGAAAGAGGGGGTTTCCAATAAGAATTTCTCCTTACTGGCGCGCAATTAGGTGACCAAACCTCTCCTTGACAAAACTTTATAGACATTTCCAATAATGCTATCTAATAATATTATTTAAATAATATGAATTATTGATCTGATAATGGGAAATACTGTGCAGTGATAATTATTGAAACAACAATAATATAAAATATCAACGCAGTAATTATTGAATCAATAAAATAAAATATTGAATATAGAATTAATGTAACAATTATTGAGTAGTGCATTCTTACGTAAGAATCAATAATTCAAAAATACTTGTGCATCCACGCCAGATTCAGATGTATTTAACCAAATGGGTATTCCAACAGTGTTAATTTGTGTAATAACTACGCCAATTATTTATAAAAACTCAAACTTGTCGTTTTCTTCATCCGACGCTTATTACATTATGGGGCCCACTAACGATTTACGCCATTGCATAAATAATATTTCCCGACAACAAGAATGTGACGCCCCAAAATAGGTATACATCGCCTATTCGAGTTTCAATACATGGTATGTAAAACAACTACAACTTTATTATTACAACAAGAAAGCGTGAGTTTGAATACAAATATTATCTTCTGATAATATCTATACTCAAATAAATCCTCATCACATTTATTGATACATTATTTTACAAAATGGTGAGGACTACTAAGCAATCCTTTCTAAAACCTTCATTCCATACCCCGACTTCGTCACTCGCTATATTCTCGCCTCCCGAGAAAAAAATGGAACAAAAAGGAAAGGGTGAGCTCAACTAGCTCAAGAAAGAATATTATGACTAAGATAATATACAACAAATTATCGTTAGTCTTCAACAGGAAAAATCTAATAGAATACAATAGACAACAAATTTTAAATCAATATTCATAATGAAATAATAATTCATTAGAAGAGTTAAGTAGAGAATGCAAACTACTATCTTCTATGTATGAATTTAAAAGTTCATCGTCTATCTTTTATCCTGTAACATCAATCAATATACATCTCGAATCAAATATTCATCTTTGCACTACAGGCCAAAGATATTCATCGATTAATTGTTTCATTTAAACACTGCTCATCTTTGCACTACGGGCCAAAGATATTCTTCGAAATCATTCATCTTTTGCACTACAGCCAAAGATATTCTTAAGAAATCATTCATCTTTGCACTACAGGCCAAAGATATTCCATAATATCATCATTTAAGACTGAGGATGATGAAAAATATTTTTTTTTTTTAAGAAACGAATCCAGTGAAACAAAATGACAAGGATTAAGGATTAAGGATTCGTACTTGGTTTTATCCACGTCCAAAAATACCTCAAAAATAATCATAGTGGTGTAAAATTCAAGAATGATCAAAACATGGATACAATCGAGTTAGTATCCGCATAGATGTTTTGACGAAAAGAAGAAATTTTATTTTTCTATTGAATAATCTAGTATCGTGAATAGTCTGAGATATCGTGAATAAGTCTTAGTATCGTGAATAGTAACTCAGAAACCAAAAGATAGAAATTCCACAAAAAAACATCTTCACGCTTCATGAATAGTACTCGTGAATAAGAACTCGTGAATAGTAACTCATGAATAGTAACTCGTGAATAGTAACCCATGAATAGTAACCCCAGACATGTAAAAGTTCCAAATTTGATAAAAACTTCAGATCAACATTTCAAAGATAATGATATTGAAGAAATAATATCATTACTGAAAAAAAATAATATCCACTTACCTCGAAAAGATCAAGATTTTAGCTAGAATACCGTGGGTATAGTCTTTGAAGGAACTTGCACCGCCTAGCAATACTCAAAGTATACTCAAAATACTCGTAAGAATAAACTTGATAATATAGAGAGAAAAACTTGAGCTTACGGTGTGATTTTCAATTCTAACCTAAGCACCTATTTATAGGAAATTGCTTAGAACACCAAAGCGAAAAATTTAATATATTAATAATATTATTTTTCCACATCTTCCTACACACACCATCAGCTGAAATCAACCACTAACACATGTCCCATAAGTGACAAAAACGTTTTTCATGCAAAAGTTACTTAAAACTCCAAAAAATGATAATCAATTAATCCTAACTTCAATAATTCATAATAAATAGCCCTTTCATCGAAAAAATTCAATCACGCGATTTTTTATAGGAAATTCAATTCTCTACAACTTTGCGGAAGAAAGTTTTTCCAAATTCCAAATAAAATTGATCGAAATCCACAAACGGACGATTTTACGTGCTATAATCAAATTTCACCAATAAATGGGGTCCACCGAGCATGTTTAACATGTTTTAAATATTTATTGCAACAAAAATACTCTTCCTCCTCGTATACTCATATATCCCCATTCGTTGTAAAAATATCACCGAATTAATATATTATTAAAATAATATATTTAAATGAATTATTTTATCGTAAAAGATAAAATATTAATTTTCAACAATTGTCATTTTAAAAATTTTCTCCATCTATATCCACATAAAATCAATATTTTCCTCATCATATAAATCAATAATTAATTATTCACAAATAATATTACGAATCACAATATTGACAACCAGTGCGCTCCTCAGAAAGAGGGGCTTTCCAATAAGAATTTCTTCTTCTTGGCGCCGCAATTAGGTGACCAAACCTCTCCTTAGATGTAACTTTCTAGACATTGCCAATAATGTTATCTAATAATATTATTCGGATAATATGAATTATTGCTTCGATAATGAAAATACTTGTGTAATGACAATTATTGAACAACAAAGAATATAAAATATCAACGCAAAGAATTATTAACTCAATAAAATCTTTGAGCGGAATTCATCAGTAACCATTATTGAGTAGTGCCTTCTTACGTAAGAATCAATAATTGGTGCAATACTGTGTGCTACTCTTGTTCAACAACGCCAGATTAGTGTGTTTTAACCACCGGGTATTCCAACAAGATTATACTTGGTAATAACTACGCCGTTATTTAAAAACAACTTATATTTGTCATTTTCTTCATCCAATCGCTTTTCCGTTATGGGGCCCACACATGGTCATTTGCGTCGTCGATTAAATATTCCCCGAAAGATCTGAATATTCCACGACCAAACGAATATTCCCAACGATAATGAATATTTTATAACCACTTGCTTATTTTGAAATATTTGCGTATTTAACCCTTAACTATCCACATTAATCAAATCAACCCTTACTATTTCAAAATAATAAATAAAGGAAATTCCTTTTTATTTAAAATTTTGGTCTTACAACCTCCCTCCTTATGAAATTTCGTCCTCGAAATTGGCGTCGACGTACTGTGTTTTCAAATGGTGAGGATACCTCGCTTTCATTTCCGCTTTCCAATTCCCGTGTCATTTCCTCTATAGCATGATTCCTCCACAAAACTTTAACTTGTGGTATGACCTTTCTTGCTGTAGTAGGACATGCTCCTTCCTATCCAAGATATTGACAGTACCTCCTCATACGTTAAGTCTTGGCTATCTCGTCCGGTTCTAACTCAATAACGTGGTTCGGGTCTTTCACATATTTACGGAGTACGGATATGTGAAACACATTATGAACACGAGACATACTTGAGGTAACGCAAGTCTATAGGCTACATTTCCTACTCGGTCAAGAATTTGAAATGGACCAATAAATCGTGGATTGAGCTTTCCTCTCTTCCCAAATCTTGTAACTCCCTTCCATGGAGCAACTCATGCAACAATACATGATCCCCTACATTAAATTCCACGTCCTTTCGATGAAGATCCGCGATAACTCTTTTGTCGATCTTGTGCCGCTTGTATACGTTGTCGAATCATTTGGATCTTTTCGGTGATCATACGTATTTAACTTTCGGGTCCCAACAATGTTGCTTCACCCACCTCATCCCAACATATTGGAGAACGACATTTTCGTCCCATATAATGCTTGAATGGAGCCACACCTATATACTTGCTCGATAAGCTGTTGTTGTAGGAGAATTCCACCAATGGTAAATACTTATCCTAACTACCCTTGAAGTCTAGGACACAGAGTCTTAATAGATCTTCAAGAGTTTGAATAGTCCTCTCGATTGTCCGTCCGTTTGGGGATGGTATGCGAACTAAATCGCAAATCCGTGCCCGTAGCTTTTTGCAAGCTAACCCAAAATCTTGAAGTGAATCTTGGGTCACGATCCAAACTATGGATACTGAGCATGCCATGCAACCTCACAATCTCATTCACGTACATACTAGCAAGACGTTCAAGGAATAAGTCTCCGTGACGGCAAGAAATGAAGCGAGACTTGGTTAATCTATCAACAATAACCCAAATAGCATTGATGCCTTGAGAAACCGTAGGAAGACCCAGTAACGAAATCCATAGTAATGTGTTCCCACTTCCATTCCGAAATCTCAAGTGGTTGCAACGGACCCTTAGGTACAAGATGCTCTGCCTTTACACGCTGTAGAAGTTAAACACATCGAGATAAACTTTGCAATATCTCTCTTCATATTGTTCCACCAAAATGTATGTCAAGATCACGATACATTTTAGTACTTCCGAGATGGATTGCAAATGGCGTATTGTGTGCCTCCATCATAATCTTGTACTTCAAATCGAGTCGTTAGGAACACAAAGTCTAGAGTGGACTCAAGTATTCCTTCTTCATCAATTCTCGCTTAAGAATAGCTCCTTCTTGTACTTTCTTCTTCATACGCATCGACCTCCGGCCATGGCTCGAGCAACCTTAACTTTTTCTATTAAAGTTGGCTCTACGTCGTATACTTGACATCATCGCACGCTTTCGTTCACGCACATGATCTTCTACTCAATGCGTCACTACCACGTTCGCTTTTACCGGGATGGTATTGAATAGTGTGGTCGTAGTCTTTCAATAGCTTGAGCCAACGTCATTTGCCGCGTGTTGAGTTCTTTTTGAGTGAAGAAATATTTAAGGCTTTTATGGTCCGAATATATCTCCACTTTCTCCCCATATATAGATAGTGCCTCCATATTTTTAGCGGCAACGATTTTTGCCACCTCTAGATCATGAGTAGGATAATTCCTCTCATACTCTTTAAGTTGTCATGCGAGGCATAGGCTATGACTTTCCCACGTTGCATGAGAACACATCCTAACCCTTTGCACAAGCATCAGAGATAACAAATCCATCCGAACCAGATGGTATTGTTAGAGCAGTCTTGAAATAAGTCTCCTCTTAAGCTCTTGGAAACTTTTCTCGCATTCTTCGCTCCAAACGAATTTTGTATCCTTCCGAGTTAGTTGAGTTAATGGAGTAGCGATTCGAGAAAACCTTTCCACGAATCTCCGATAATAACCAAACTAAGCCCAAAAAGCTACGTGATTGATCCACCGACTTTGGTTGTTCCCAACTTTTGTATTGCTTCAATCTTGGATCAACAGATACTCCATGTTTCGACACCACGTGCCCAAGGAATGCTACTTCCTCGCCGTAACTCGCATTTCTTCAATTTGGCATATAGTTGGTTTTCACGAAGCCTTTGGAGTACCAAATTTCAAATGGTGCTCATGATCTTCACTATTTTGGAATATATGAGGATGTCATCAATAAAGACAACAACGAATTGATCCAAATATTCCTTGAATACTCGGTTCATCATATCCATGAAAGCCAGCAGGAGCATTAGTTAGTCCGAAAGACATGACTAAGAATTCATAATGCCAATACCGAAGTTTCAAGGCGCCTTTTGGAATATCCTCGCCTAATCTTCAAATTGATGATATCCGTAATCGAAGATCGATTTTTGAAAAGAATTGCGCCTTCTGCAATCGTCAAACAAGTCATCAATACGAGGTAGAGGATACCTATTCTTGATGGTGACATGGTTCAATTCCGATAGTCAATACAAAGTCGCATACTCCCGCTCTTTCTTCTTTACAAATAAAACAGAGCACCCCAAGGAGATGTACTAGGGCGAATGAAACCGATGTCCAACAATTCCAGTAGTTGGACCTTTAACTCCTGAAGTTCAATAGGAGCCATTCGATATGGGGTTTTAGAAATGGGCTTTGTACGTGTTCAAGATCAATAAAGAATTCAACTTCACGCTACGGGGTAGGCCGAAGTTCTTCGAGAAATCGTCGGAAAGTCAATAACAACAGAATATTATTCAAATTTGACGTGTCTTTATTCAAATCCATAACATGGGCTAAGAAAGCTTGACATCCGCTTTTTAATAAACAAATAGCTTTATGATTAGATATGATGGTGATTGATTTTAATGGTTTAGTTGCTTGAATTGCATAAACAGGTTGGTTAGGAATATGAAAACTAACAACCTTACGAAAACAATCAATTTTGGCATGATGAGTAGTTAACCAATCAATCCCTAAAATCACATCAAAAGCAAGTATCTTTAAAGAGATAAGGTCATAGGTAAGGTAATGGTGCCAACTTGAATCAAACAAGATTTATAAACGATGGATGTGATGAAAGTTTCTCTAACGGAGTTTCCACAGATAGTCAAAGTCTAATTTCTCCTGAGTCAAGTTTAAACGTTGAGCACATGCGGAGAGATAAATGAATGGGTAAAGACCGGTATCAAGTAAGGTATAAACTTCGCAAGAATTTATAAATAGCTTACCCGTGATCACCTCGTTTGGGTTCCTCGCATTATGACCAAATCACAACAAACGCTCTTCCGAATCGCTGACTTTGACTTTTCGAGGACGATTTTTGAGTCACCGTCCCCATTGAACTAGGTTTCGCCATCTTGTATAATCTCGAGCGATATGTCCTTCCTTTCCACAATTATAGCATACCTTGAATCTGTTGTGGGCGCTTTGACCGATATGTCCCTCTTTTCGCATTTGTAGCATATAATGGGGTGGTTTCTCCTCCCTAGAACCGATTCTTTAAGACTGTCATCTTCACATAGGTCGTTTGTTAAATCTCCTCTTTTGAAAATCTCCTCCCGACTCGCTTCTTCTATTTTCACGGCCATGATTACCACCAGAGTGGTTACCATTTCATCCGTCAAATCTGCTTCTTTCTCCGCAGTTATCATTATTCATTGATCGCTATCTCCGATCACGATCCTGGTTGTGGTCCCTCGATTGACTGTATACAAGTTATCTCGCTCTAATAATTGAGCCTGCTTACAACATCCTGAATAAAGAGAAAATTTATGAGAAATGAGATCTTCGACGTATCTTGGGTTTCAAACCTCTAAGAAACATCCGCGTCATACGCTCCTCATTCTCCACCAAATGAGGTGCAAACTCGATAACTCGCAAACTTTGCCTCGTCTTCGAGACACCGCCATGTTGTTTTGTTCCAATCGATGAACTCCACTTCCTTCATATACGAAACACTTTCGGAAAGTATTTGTCATTAAATAGCTTCAAACGTCTCCCAAGACATCTTTGAGTGCAATGGATGGAGTACGCTTCACGACTCCCACCAAAGAGTCTTCGCCTCGCCACGGAACATAAAGGTGGCGAATGGAACCTTCTGTTCTCCGTGCATCCCAAGACATCGAATATCTTGGTAATTTGTTTGACCCATGTTTCCGCCATGATCGGATCCGGCTTTCCCTTAAATTTTGGTGGTCCCAACTCTTTGAACGGTTCATTGTGACAACCCGTGAATCACTATCATTTCCTCCTCAGATTTTGAACACGAGTCTCCTCAAATGCGATTTTGCATGAACTGCAAAAAACTTCTAAACATCCCCTCGTTCATCATCTCGCTCAATGGTGTTGTTCACAGGGAGGAACATTGCCAACTTTGTTACACGCTCTCCTCGTTGGTGAGTATGAGGCATCTCCACGGTCTCATTTCCATTGTTAATATTCTCAATTCGACATTCTCAAATCATGTAAAAAACAAGGGTTAATTAAGGAAATCAATATATCACATAATATCCCTATATATCTTGACCAACTAACAAATAAGCTTAGGTAGGACACACTAGCGAAGGATTTACTCGCTCTCCCTCCTAGTTCTATTCCCCGATCTCCGCCAGAGATCATATCCCTAAGCTCGATACCAACTGTGACGCCCCAAAATAGGTATACATCACCTATTCTAAGTTGTCAATACATGGTACGTAAACAACTACAACTTTATTATTACAACAAGAAAAATCTGTGAGTTTGAATACAAATATTATCTTCTGATAATATCTATACTCAAATAAATCCTCATCACATTTATTGATACATTATTTTACAAAATGGTGAGGACTACTAAGCAATCCTTTCTAAAACCTTCATTCCATACCCCGAGGCTAAATACTCGCTATATTCTCGCCTCCCGAGAAAAATGGAACAAAAGGAAAAGGGTGAGCTCAACTAGCTTCAAGAAAGAATATTATGACTAAGATAATATACAACAAATTATCGTTAGTCTTCAACAGGAAAAATCTAATAGAATACAATAGACAACAAATTTTAAATCAATATTCGCAGTGAAATAATAATTCATTAGAAGAGTTAAGTAGAGAATGCAAACTACTATCTTCTATGTATGAATTTAAAAGTTCATCGCCTATCTTTTATCCCCGTAACATCAATCAATATACATCCGAATCAAATATTCATCTTTTTGACTGGGCCAAAGATATTCATCACCGGTCATGTTCATTTAAACACTGCTCATCTTTTGCACTACTGGGCAAAGATATTCTTCGAAATCATTCATCTTTGCACTACGGCCAAAGATATTCTTAAGAAATCATTCATCTTTGCACTACAGGCCAAAGATATTCCATAATATCATCATTTAAGACCGAGGATGATGAAAATATTTTTTTTTTAAAGAAACGAATCCAAAGAAACAAAATGACAAGGATTAAGGATTAAGGATTAAGTACTTGGTTTTATCCACGTCCAAAAATACCTCAAAAATAATCATAGTGGTGTAAAATTCAAGAATGATCAAAACATGGATACAATCGAGTTAGTATCCGAATAGATGTTTTAGACGAAAGAAGAAATTTTATTTTTCTATTGAATAATCTGAGTATATCGTGAATAGTCTTAGTATCGTGAATAGTCTTAGTATCGTGAATAGTAACTCCGACACCAAAAGATAGAAATTCCACAAAAACATCTTCACGCTTGTGAATAGTACTCGTGAATAAGAACTCGTGAATAGTAACTCGTGAATAGTAACTCATGAATAGTAACCCATGAATAGTAACCCCACATGAAAAAGTTCCAAATTTGATAAAAACTTCGGATCAACATTTCAAAGATAATGATATTGAAGAAATAATATCATTACTGAAAAAAAATAATATCCTTACCTCGAAAAATCGATTATTTAGCTAGAATACCGGGTATAGTCTTTGAAGGAACTTGCACCGCCTAGCAATACTCAAAGTATACTCAAAATACTCACAAGAATACGCCGATAATATAGAGAGAAAACTTGAGCTTACGGTGTGATTTTCAATTCTAACCTAAGCACCCTATTTATAGAAATTGCTTAGAACACCAAAGCGAAAAATTTAATATATTAATAATATTATTTTTCCACATCTTCCTACGCACACCATCAGCTGAAATCAACCACTAACACATGTCCCATAAGTGACAAAAACGTTTTTCATGCAAAAGTTACTTAAAACTCCAAAAAATGATAATCAATTAATGGAACTTCAATAATTCATAATAAATAGCCCTTTCATCGAAAATTCGAATCTCGCGTGTTTTTATAGGAAATTCAATTCTCTACAACTTTGCAGAAGAAAGTTTTCCAAATTCCAAATAGAAATTGACCAAAAAATCCACAAACAGACGATTTTACGTGCTATAATCAAATTTCACCAATAAATGGGGTCCAATTTACATGTTTAACATGTTTTAAACATTTATTGTAACAAAAATACTCTTCCTCCTCGTATACTCATATATCCCCCATTCGTTGTAAAAATATCACCGTTAATATATTATTAAAATAATATATTTAAATGAATTATTTTATCGAGAAAAAGATAAAATATTAATTTTCAACAATTGTCATTTTAAAAATTTTTCCATCTATATCCACATAAAATCAATATTTTCCTCATCATATAAATCAATAATTAATTATTCACAAATAATATTACGTAATCACAATATTGACAACCGTGTAGTTCCTGAAGAAAGAGGGGTTTTCCAATAAGAATTTCTTCTTCTGGTGCCGCAATTAGGTGACCAAACCTCTCCTTAGATGTAACTTTCTAGACATTGCCAATAATGTTATCTAATAATATTATTCAGATAATATGAATTATTGCTTCGATAATAAAAAAATACTGTGTGTAATGACAATTATTGAACAACGAAGAATATAAAATATCAACGCAGTAATTATTAACTCAATAAAATCTTTGAGCAAGAATTACTGTAACCATTATTGAGTAGTGCCTTCTTACGTAAGAATCAATAATTGGTGCAATACCGTAGCTATCTTTCAACAACGCAGCGTATTAGTGTGTTTTAACCACCGGGTATTCCAACAAGATAATTCTTGTGAATAACTACGCCTATTATTTAAAAATAACTTATATTTGTCGTTTTCTTCATCCAATCGCTTTCCAGTTATGGGGCCCACACATGGTCATTACTGTCATCGCATTTAATATTCCCCGACAAAGCATTTAATATTCCACGACCAAACGAATATTCCCCAAGCGATAATGAATATTTTATAACCACTTGCTTATTTTGAAATATTTGCGTATTTAACCCTTAACTATCCACATTAATCAAATCAACCCTTACTATTTCAAAATAATAAATAAAGGAAATTCCTTTTTATTTAAAAATTTCGGGGTCTTACAAAGAATATTCCACGACTAAACGAATATTCCCCGACAACAATGATTATTTTATAACCACTTGTTTATTTTGCAAAATTTGCACATTTCACCCATAACCAAAATATTATATCAATTAACACCTTATTATTCACAATAATAATTAGAGGAAATTCGATTTTATTTATAATCAAGTCTAATATTGCATTTGTACTCTTGTTTGTGACTTTAAAAGGAGAGAAGGGAAAGAAAATAAATTTTATTTTTAAACTACATTATTACTATATTACTCTTATATATAAATATAATAAATGTCTGATTTAATAAGTTCTATCTATTGAATTATTTTATTTATTTTTTTATGTTCATATATATATATATATATATATATATTAACTCTAAGATATGCATATTAGTGTAAAAAATTTGTACCAGTGGGGGCACAGGGCACTAGAGGAGGGGAGGGGTGCAATGGCGAAGTCATAAACATTTTTCAGTGGAGTCAAAATTATTACTAAGTTATAAATAATTTAGCGGAGGTTCAGAGACAACGTCCCTGAATTATTATTTTTTAATATTTTTGTACTTTCAGGTCTCTCTCTCTCTCACTGTCTCTCACACGCACACATGCTATTTTACAATGACAATATAATAAATAATAATATATATTATATATACACAATATCGACTCATAACAGATTTTTTTTAATCACAACTGTTCATAAGTAAGTAATTCATTATTTATTTTTAAAAATAATATAAATTAGATTATTATTTAGTTTAAAATATTATAGAGAGATATACATATGTAGTCAAAATGTAATCGACAAAGTTATAAAATTTTAATTTGACCCCGTATAATAGAAAATTTATAAAATTTTAGTGGGATCAATTTATATATAATACTTAAAATTTTTAAAATTTACCTTACATTATAAAATAATTTTTTTAATGGAGTCAATTGACCCCACAACCTTGTATGTGGGATGTGGCTTCGCCACTGGTGGAGGGGATGGAGGAGAGAAAATTTGTATTTTAAAAAATTGAGAGTTATAATAATTAGGGACAAGATTGTTTAAAGAAAGAATCTTAAACTCAGTCTAAGAAATTATAAATTATAAATTTGATGTAAATATTAAAAATAATAAAATTATAATTGATAGTAACTTTTAAATAATTTTTGATAAGAATAATTGTATTAAATAAAATTAAATGAATTCATAATTAGTTGAGTTTTAAGATTCTACCAATTATCTTTAGAAAATGATGTAGATATTATTTTATTTTATTTAAAAAGAAGGCAATATTAAGACTTGATAAGGTACGGTTTAGATCATCCTTTTCATATGATCTAATTTCAATATCCAACTATAACAACTGCAGTTAGTCATCACCCTTCTTCTTCTTCTTCTTCTTCATTCCTAAACTACGATCCATGCGGGATAGGAAGTTGCTAAACTTTGATTTCTTTTGTTCCAAAATAACAGTGTCCATGCGGGATGGGAAGGAAATGATAATTATTGTGTGATTTTTCTTGTACCAATCTCCAATCAAGACCGTATAATCGCCAAAGCAGGATCATCAAATGGGACGGAAATTCTAGGATGGCTAAGAATTACGATGCCTCGAAACCACCCCGTGACTTTGTGGAATGCAAGGAAGGAAGTAGTAAAAGCTTCCAATTTGATCCTTCACTTGAAGAATGTATGTATAATTCTTCCCGGAGGATTGGGCATGTTGTTCCATAAACTCAGTCCCACAAATGAATTTCTCCTATCTTTGAATCCCATTCTTATATATATATATATATATATATATATATATATATATATATATATATATATATTTATGAGTCAACCAATTTGTATATCTCCAAAGAGCTTCTCAAAATGAAGGGTCAAAATGGAGGTGGGTATGAAGATTCAGGCGGTGGTGGCGGTGGATATGAATACTGGATGATGGTAACCAAACCTTCATACTAAGGTAACCAAACTGTCATATCAAAGTAACCAATCAACCTCCACACTTTAAATTTTTGGTTACCAAACCTTCAGATCAAGGTAAGCAAACCTTCGTACCAATGTAACAAAACATTCATACAAAAGTAACTAATTCACATCCACACCGGCAATTTGTTCATATGCAATTTGTTCATAGTGTAGTTGGTAGCCAAACCTTCATATCAAGGTAACCAATTCAATTTTATTAAGTTACCAATTTCGTTTGAATGTGATGCAGTTGGTAGCCAACCATTCATATAAAGGTAACCATTTTATTATTTATGAGTAACAAAATAGTTATAAAAAAAAATTCAGAACATTAAAAGTTACATATATTTATTTTTAAAACTTTTTGTAGGGCGAATCTTCTTCTTATTCTCATTAGCGTTTTGGACAACGGAGATTCGCGGCAGTAAGCTGCATGAGTAGTATGTGAGGTGTGTGGCGGACTATTATTTCAAAGTGTATGTGAGGGAAATGAAGATTTGAATTTGAATATTTAAATTTGAATTATTATTTTGAATTTGAATTTGTTTTTGTTGTTAGATCCAAATATTTGAATTTGAATTATTAATTATGGCGATTATTTGTCCTTGATTTTAGGTTTCCTTATTAATGTGAATTGTACTATTTTTGTAATATGGGTCCTAATTACACTCTTTTTGTAATTATTTGGTTGATGCACTTTTTTTGTAATTATTTTCTATTTGTTGTATACTTATGTAAAGAACCCAAAATTATACCTAGCAAATTTTAACTTTCGTACTAGTGGGGAGAGCAGATCTTCTGTCCCCAATTTATCTGTCCCCTTGGGTCTTGTGTCCCCCCATTTAAATTTTGACACATAGCCTCTTACTTAACACCAATTAATTCTAAAATTAAATAAAATGACATATGTCAAAATTTAAGTGGGGGGACAGAAAAATTGGGGACAGAGAATCTGCTGACTGCTCTCACTAGTGGGGGCACCGGAAGGGGTAGCGGGTGAAAATTAAATCAATTTTACCTCCAAATCACTTCCCTTCCTCCTTAAAAAAAATCACAAACATAAAACACAGCATAAGAGGGGTTATTTTTGTTTTGAGCATAACTTTGATCAATTAAAGATACGAAACTCATAATATATCAAATTCAAACTTTTTTCGAAGACTACGAGCCTCAACGCCTTTGATCATGATGTATGTTGTTTTAAGTCCAAAAGAAATCGAGAAAGATGTGTTTGAGCCTTCCAAAGTTTTTACTAGATATTGAATTTATTTTTTTCTTAATTAGGGTTTGTAACTTATTGTTTAGTATTTAAAGGACTTCTCGAGTTATTTTATAATAAACTAATATTATTTGGACTATAATTATGTAATGATTATTTCATCAGCCCTACTTTGTAGATTCTTGTGAATGTAAAGTTTATAAATTTAATTTAATTCTTTTGATTGTTTTTATTATTTTCTCAGTATTTCCTCGTGTCATAAGCCTTATTCTGAGGTGAATCATTTGCCAACAAGGATTCTTGATACTGAATTTTGAATTTTGTATATGGTGGCGGGGGAGAGTAGATCCTCTGTCCCCAAATTCCTTGTCTTCCTTGTGTTCCTCCACTTAAATTTTGACACATCATTTTATTTAATTTTAAAATTAATTAATGTTAAGTAAGAGACTAGGTGTCAAAATTCAAGTGGAGGAACACAGATGAACAGAAAATTTAGGAACAGAAAATCTGCTCTCGGTGGCGGGTAAGTGTTCTATTGGGGGATTTTGGACTTTACTAGTTACTTGTGGACTAGTGGTGCTGGAACTCTGCCAAACAAGTTTCAATGCATAAACAGAACTGAAGGAAAAGAAGAAGAAGAAGAAGATTTATTATCTTCTTTACAAAACATGAAGTAGAATTAAAAGTGGATACGAGAGTTTTGTTCAGCCTAACTAGTAAATTCTACATGCAACATAAATTACATTTTTATTACATCTTATTTCACTCTCTGGTTTGATACAATTGCATACTCAGTAGAAACACACCACTACTGACCATGGCGGCAACGGCAATTACACTACACACCTTCATAATTTATCATCAAGAATTGTGGACAATAACAGCCCCTGAACAAACTCACACCTCCTTGTCCTCTCCTCCTGATCCTTGATTGATAAGGGAGATGATTGAACGGTTCTGTAAGCAGAAACGAATATTAGGCAAGAAATACTAGGCAGCAAATCGAAGGGGGTTTAATGCTTATTTACATACTCCTACGATTGCCTGAACCAGAGGCGGTTAAATTGCATTTTGCCCTTCTATTTGATAAGTACCCCTTCAGTTACAATTTGGATGTCATCCTTTTGGGATGCAAGGATTCAAGAATCAAGAAATTCCCAAACATATTCATACACCTTCATACTTGAAATGTATATGTTTTCCAACTATATTAAAACAAACATAATTATGTATAAATGTGCTTAGACACATCTTTAAATGCCGAATACATCACAAAAATTACATCATCTAATATGCGACAAAGGGAGAATCAACTTAATATTCTTCAACTAAGAGTGATCTTAAAAGTTCATTTCTCTTATAACACAAGATACTCATAGGATCACTAGACTAGCCCTTGATATATACACATAGAAGTAATTGTGTTGGACCTATGTATATAATCTCTTCCCTATCTCCCCCAAACAAGAAGACCTTTTGCAGTCATGCAGTGCAACTCTAGTGAGATAAAATCAGGACAAAAGCATTTATGCCTATATAGACCAATGAAGAAGTCAAATAATGGAGGCTCTTTTTTTTTCCAAAAAAAGATTTACAAAAAAAAACTCCATCTATTTGACGTCCAAGAAAAAAGCCACAGATACAATATGGAGTTAGCTTGTGAAATCACTTCGACCATACTGCTTTTAACTAATTCATGTGGGCGCAATGGAGGGCTTTTATACCTTATAAATCAGGATGCTACAATGTGAGTTGGCTTGTGAGATATATAAATTTATAAATTTACAAATTTACCAAGCTTTTTACTACATCATCTGAGATCAATGCAGAAAACGAATACTGCCAATAAATTTGGCTACAAATTAAGGCTCACAAATTCTTCTTAGACTTTGTGATATCACTCCAAAAGACAACCACAACGAAGCAGCAACACACCTATTACTGGTGTAAAAATGGTAAACTTGTGGAGCGTGGATGAATACATTACTCAGCACTACTATTAGATGTTATCTATCACTAAAAATTAGGATGGAACTGGATAACATATCCATCCCATTCTTTCAAAGGCAAAACTTTAGTTCGAGCCACCCAGTAGGACCATCACTAATAATTGCTCACCCACGAAGGGGCTGAGCTGTTTTAAAGTTGCTCAAGTGCTATAAGAGAGCCAAAAAACTCATTTGGTAGCAGAAGTTTGAAACAAACTCAAATGTTAGTACACAATGTGCAATTAAATCACTTCAAAATGCATCATCCCCACTTACTATCGTCACGTATAATTTTATTTGCATATATTTACTAGGACTGTTTCGGCTCAACCATACATTAGCAGATGTTCTTTTCCCTTCATTTGCCTAATCGTTATAATGGAGCCCATAAATAGCTCTATGCTTAAACAAGAGGGAGGAACACAAAAGGTGACAATGCTGTAGCGAAATAGATGCTTTGTTTCTACATTAAGGTTTTGATTGATTCTCATGTCCTACCCCAGGCACAAAAAAGCAGCTCTTTTTACCCTGCAATCTTAAGCCTAATACTTGGCCATAGTGCCATACTCAGTTTTTTTTATCTCCATTAAAATAGAGTTCCTCAATAAAAACATGACATTATACAAGAGAAATTGGTGTCCTTAGTATCTTGATCTAAGATTCCTTGTGAAAGAGGTGTTAGTTTATGGTGAACCAATGGTATGTGTGCAAGAAGGATATGGAGTTGGCGAATCATTTGCTCCTAGATTGGAAAGGTTATTCTTTGTGGGCGACGGTGTTCTCATTGTTGGGGTAAAGTGGGTCATGCCTAGTTCGGTGATGGATTCTTTGGCTCGTGAAGAGAATCAAAAGGTTCATACAAGGATTCATGCTAAATCGGATCTGATTATATTGCCTTTAGTGGGTGCTTTGGAGGAAACATAATTTTTTATATTATGAGGCCAATAAGTGTTATCTTGTGCACATCAAATACCTATTCTTGACCTTGCTTTTCTTTTGGCATAATGAGGTGTATCAGGGGGAAAACTATTGCTATAATTATTTTTTATCAGAGTTTAACCTTGGGACATGATTTGTTTGTAGTGTTTCTTAGTGGCACATATATTTTTCCTTTTCTGTGTCCACCCCGTTCATGGTTGACACCCCCTTGGTGCCTATTTGGGAATATTAGTATTCTTTATCAAAAAAAAAATGTATTGTAACAACTGACAAAAGTCCTAGCAGTCAAAATGTCAAAACAGACTACACTGGTATTTATGATATTTGTGATGGGTCCAAAGTTGCATGTGCCACCAAGATATATAAATACAAATGAGGTCATAACTTTTAGGAAGCCAGGTACTCAAATTGAGTATCAGTTAAAATTTTTACACCAAGAATTAAACATTCTAGCATTAGCAAAGCCAAATAATAAATATTCCCTCTATCCAACAAAATGTCTTTAAGTGCAAAAAAAAGAATGTCTTCCGAAAGATGTCTTAGTAATAAATACAAAAGTCAAATGCAAAGTGTCATATAAAGACTACTTTACCATCAGAAGTATTTAGGTGGGATTCACTAAAAGAAACAAAATGATTCACTAGTTATGAGGGGTCCACCATGGGTAAAAATGGAACTTATTTTATACTCTCTCGTCTACTTTAAGTTTCTTAATTTGTGTGCATAGTGTACTTAAGACATTATTTGTGGGAAGGAGGGAACAATCTGACATATTGTAAAATGTGACTTCATATACAATACCTGCATTTTAATCATAGATAATTATAATAGTAGCTTTTCTAATTTCCAAGAAATAATAGTAGCTAGAGATACTTATTTTCTAATTTATAGTTTATTATCTATGTTCATATTTCATGCACAGTTTGTGTGGGGGGTTTTGTATACAGTCTACAGAGGAAATAATTTAAGAACCCCATTCTGACAAAGAGAAAAGCAGGCGAACAATTCTTACTTTTCTGAAACACTCTCATTTGAGCCTTTCTTGATGGATGTTGATTCAGCTGAAGAGTGAGATTGAGCACTCCCAAAATCATCAGCCATAGGCAAAATAAATGAAGACAACAATGGGTCAGGTGCCACATTGGTTGAAGAAACTAGGTAGGAAGACCCTCCAAAGAGAGACTGCAGGTTTCCTTCTCGCAGCTCCCTTCTCAACAAAGTAAGTGTTGAATGTGATCCACCTTTACGACATTTTCTCTTGCGCTGCATGTAAGTCTAGTCAAGGAATTCATGGAAGATGATCTAAACCTCAATGTAGAGTTATGGAAATACTTTGATATGAACAAGGCATAACAAGCTAAAAGGATGGAAGCTACAAATGTTTTTCTAAAAATAGTCACCAAGCTTTACATTTATGAAGACCTCCACAACCTGGCCAAGAATCCTTGGAGGGGGAGAGGACAAACAAAGATACACAACGGTATGCAAAAAAACAGTGAGGCAAACATGGCAAACTTAATTCTGCAAACACTCCAAGAATCTTTTCAAGAAAACAACACTGTCTTATAGCAACAAGGGGAAAAGAAACCACCTAAGTAATTATGAGGGTTGAACAGTTTTATTCAATACATTACTCAAATGCTATGCAGCGAAGAATATTGTTAGGTATAAGTTATGTGACATGCCAAATAACAACATGCTTAATTGAACATTAAACCAATTTTATGAAGAATGCATCTAAAGCCCAAACTAGCACGAACTGAAAATAGTGGGGAAAAAGGATATCTTGAAAATATTTCCATGCTGCAATGTTATATGAGCAACCATGTCTACCCCCACCCTCATTGCACAAACCGGGCATACCTGGAAAGCAGAAAACACATATGTTATAAAGTAGTCTTGGGTAAAAACATAATTCAACTACATAATAATTTAGCAAAAACATTATTGCATTAACAATTAAAAGAATACTAAAGCAACCCATGATACTGCAACCTTGTCTTTTAAAGCTAATCCTTAAGCATTTTATAATCCTCTATTCTCTTCCAAAGAAGATCCACATAGGGTATAGTTTGTGGCAGATTAATCACAAAAAATGCTTCCAATACCTTATTCATATTCAATCTTGTTTGACAAAGCCTCGGGACAATAATTTACCATTTCTTCCCACTTCTTCTCACTAATCAGTAAGAAGCAAACTCTAACATCATCCTTAACCCCCCACACTATATATCTCTCAATCCCAAAACGAGAATTTAGAATAACATTGAAGAATTCTAAATAAAAGTTAGGTATAGTATTGTCACTCTTCAGTGAATATCTAGAAAGCAAAATTTCATTTGCGGTCAAATTAAAAACAGAAAGATGGACAATTAATGCGCCATAAACATGAAAATCATCGGATACATAAGCATAAATAGAAATTCAAATTACCGAGTCTATGAACTAAAGCAGAAGTTGCCCATAAATAACATAAAGATTAAAACTTTGTTACTTAATTTCATTTTCTTCATAAATTACATAAAGATTTAAACTTTGTTGGTTTTTTTCATTTTCTTATTTGGCAACTTAATTTCATTATGTAAAAAACTGATTATCAGTGTCAACAACTGAGAAATAAAAGTAATACCCCATTCTTGGCCTCCACAGGATGCTCATCATCAATATGACAACACAATCCAACAATATCGAAATACTCCGAACAAAATGGACATGGGAACTCTTCCCTAATGTCATCATCTGCATCAATTTCTTCAAAACCCATGAGCATATCTGCATCAAAATCATCCATATCATTTCAGATAAACAAATTCACATATAAACATGACTACAAAAACCTAGATTTAACAAAATTGAGGTTACCAGATCGCGATTGAAGAGCGGATTGATAGCGCTTAGAAGCTGAAGATAGACGAGCGCTCCACGAATCAGAGTCCATGTTTTGAAATCGAAGCTCTTTGGGATCAAAGGTTCCAACAAATAAAATTAGAATTTGATCTTTCGTGTGGATTAAAAACCCTTAAAAGATGAGAAATTATAGATGAGAGAATTGGGGATTGTGGTTTGAGGAGTGAGAAATGAGAGAGATAAGAAGTGTGAATCAGCGAAAGAAAGAAAGAGCTGGCTTCTGGACAGCTTTTATATTGTTCATATTTTTGTCCAATTTTTATTTTTTATTTTTTAGGTCAATTTTTTATTATTATTAATTTAAAAAAGAAACACTATAATAGGCCACACATCTAAAACATAAAGAAGGCCAGAAGGGTGCCAACTGCCAAGTTATATGAGTGAGAGATATACTTAAAAAGCTTCATCTTTGAGAGATGGAGGACCAAGAACAATAAAGTTGATGGCTTTTTGAATGCAAGGTTTTAATGAGAGTAGATCTTCTGTCCGTATTTTATATATTTTTCTTGTGTCTCTTATTTAAATTTTGACACATGACATCTTACTTAACATCAATTAACTCTAATAAAATTTAAGTGGGAGACATAAAATAGAAACAGAGGATCTGCTCTCGATTTTAATAAGATTGAAAATAGTCAAGTATGAGTATTCAATTTGAAAATTATAGAGTTTCTATGAGTCAACAAATTTCAAGTCAAAAGCAAAAATAACTTGTTAAGTTAAAATAAATAAATAAATATAAGTATTTCGTCGACTTAAGCTGAGTTTTTAAAAATTGAGTTGTTAATTTTATGGTAAATTGGTAAATTATAATCATTTTTTACATTCGTATCGACACTATATTAATCAATTGACTAAATTTAATTTCATATTGACGACCACTCCAGTAAGATAACAATATTTTCCAACTTTTAGAAGGGAGAGGGAAAAAGAAAAAATAAATAAAAATAATAGTGACAGTTTAAGTTATAACGATATTAACGTAATCTTTACACATTACGTTATAGATCCCACGGACGTATGGGCTTTCACAAGATGCGTGTTTGTATCACGAGTATTATGCTATTTTTTTTATGGGATAATATCATTATTTTTTAAGTTGTAAGGTGGGACCCACACAAACTAGTCACCTGAGCAAGCGAACCCCAGCTGAGCACTGCCTGCTAAAAACGCCAGCGGCTGCAGTAACTTCTCTTTGAATTTTGACCAATCTCCCTCCCTCTTGTATTTTCTCTCTCCTCTCCCCTTCATTCCCCATTATTCATCTCTCGTATACCAAAACCCAACTCGCTCCCCAATTACAACTCCACCGCCGCCGTGACTCACCGATCTCCGATCCCCATCACTCACCCCTTTCTTGAAAAACCATAATTATTCCCATTAACTTAAACCCGGACGTGAATATGAATCAAACGTTATCTCATTCTTTCAATTTTTTTTGCCAGATCTCCGCTGAATCCGTAAATTGAACGCAATATAGCATTTTTGGTTTTGAATTTTGATCAGATGGCGACGAGGAATAGAACATTTTTGTATAAAAAGTATAGGGATTCTATAAAGACCGTTCGGGCTCCGTCCGGTTCTTCCCCGCCGGCTTCTAGCTCCGGTGGTTCAGTGATCGAATTGGCGACTGTTTCTCTAATTAAACCCAGTCGGTCTTATGCTCCTCTCAGTACTGAGGATCCCGGAACTTCTTCCGGGTACATTTCTCCAATTCTTCCTCCTCTGTCTGTATAGATTTTCCCAAATTGAGTATTTTTTTTTAAAAAAAAATTGAATTTCCATTTCTTACCGACTTTATGAGAAAAAATTTATCCTTGGGGCAAATATAATTCATACATCTGCACACATTTACTACTAATTAGGTGCTCTGAAAGTAGATTATTGGTAGATAAGAATGCTGTTAAAAAGTTAGAAAGGATGCATTTTTAAGTTAAAAGGTATTATTTTGGTGGGCTAAAAGTATAAATTTATAATATTTCGTGGCAATTTTTCAGTTCTGTTTAATGGTAGTTGAATTCACCTACA
This sequence comes from Panax quinquefolius, assembly GCA_020205615.1. NCBI lineage: Eukaryota > Viridiplantae > Streptophyta > Magnoliopsida > Apiales > Araliaceae > Panax > Panax quinquefolius. The sequence continues at coordinate 13,012,676 of CM035166.1, read as the reverse complement.
GACACATGGGTAATTTCAAGAGGACTAAAAGACAATTGCACCCCAAACTTTACACTCATATTTTGCACCCCAAACTGAAAAAGGTGTCTAACTACACCCCAAACTGAAAAAGCTAAGGCACACATGTGGATCTGAAGGAATATTTAAGTCTTTTCCTTCTTATCTTCTCCAACATTGAGCTGGAACAAGCTACTAAAGCTCAAAGTGATTCAGTAGTATACGTGCAGCTCGATTAGATTGAAAATCCAAGAAATTCGATCAAGAAAAATTAGGGCTCATGGATCAAAATTGCTGGTGCATGAAGAAATCATTGATGAAGACGGCTTGGAGAAGCTCAAACAATGCCGGTAGAAGATTCCTTGGTTGTCCAGATTGGTGTGAAGATGGGCACGGTGGTTATAATTTCTTCGCTTGGGTTGATCCTCCAATGTGTGAGCATTCAAGGGAAGTAATACTTGGATTAATTAGAAGATTAGAGAATTTGGATGCTGAAATCAAATGTCTGAACAAAGGGTCTGTTGACTGCAACTTGAGTTTTGATTTTCTATTTCATGTTATCTCAACAAAGGATGAAACACCCCTCTAGACTTGAAAACAAGCAACTTGTGGGCAATTACTGGGAATGGAATTTATGGGATTGACAGTTAAACAATATAGTATTAGAAATTAGGAGAAATATGGAATGTAATTGTTGGGCATCTATTTTGTGGGAAGTTTATTGGTTGTAATTTATGGGCACTTTCTATGAATCAATAGTTATGTAAACCTGTTGAATTTTTATTATTGTGTATGTGTGAATTGGTTCAAGTTTACAGTAAAATGGTTGGTGTGCAAGTTATGATATCTGTTGCACATCACTTGCACACTAACCATAATGCTATAATAGCAAGCCCTGCATTAATGCACAAAACAGAGGCATTCAATTACCAGAGGCAATTCAATTAAGCCCTACATTAATGCTGTAAGCCCTGCATTAATGCTGTAAGCTTCTATTGTCATTCAATTAACAAAAAGCAGAGGCAATTCAAAACCATACTGCTATAATAGCAAGCCCTGCATTAATGCACAAACCATACTGCATCATACACACTGCAATTGCCCAACTGTTATAATAACCACAATGGTAAAAAATGTTCTAATCAAAATGCTCTAAATAAAAACAATTCAATAGAAAATCAAACTATTATAAACTTCCAGGAACTGCTATTGCCATTCAATTAAGTAATTAATTCCCAGTACATTCCACAAATCAGAGGCAATTCAAAACAGTTGTCTTAACAGGCCTATTAACAAAATGCATCATACACCGCAATTTACAATCCTGATCCACACACCTTCGCCCTAGCAACATAAATACATCAATAATTCATAAGCTTAGGAGCAATTATCTGCAGTAGTCCCCAAAAAATACCCTAAACTGGATATATACATCAATAATTCATAAGCTTAGTACCCCAAAAAAGAACAAAAAGATTCCAAAAATCACATCCAAACACTATTTATCTGCAGTAGGCCCTCCACTGTTTAGTTTCCTAAATTGGATTTTTTTTCTTTTGGATCTTGCTGCAGCTTCTAGGTCTCCTAGTGTTGTACATTGTTTTCCCTTCCATGTGTATTCCTTGGGTTGTAATATATCATCTGAATCATTTCTTTGGCTGCCTTCATAATGAATTCCACCTTGCCACTTTGCAGAACCTCCTGTTTGCTCAACATTCATTCCACCTGGATCCATTGTAGACTCATGTGTTGTTGTCATTGGTGGAGGTTGAGAAACTTGAGTATGAGCCTAAGAAGTCTTTTGAACCTTTTTAGCCCTCTTAGCCTTTGGAGGAGGTTGAGATGATTGACTTTGTAGAGCTTGTGAAGATTGTAAAATCACATCTGGCTGCTTATTCAGTTTCTAAAAACAGACAAACAGAAATGTATTAAACCCAATATAGGATCTTGAAAAAGCACATAAATAAAAACACACACTTAACTTACTTGAGGACACCTTCTTGAATTGTGACCCCATTCCTTGAAAAATCCACATTTCAATGATGTTCCTTTCCTCTTCAAACTTGTACCTTCTGGATTTGATTTTGGAATATCATTACTTTTCCTCCTAACAACTTTTAGGCTTTTCTGTGAATATGTTTAATCAAGGCGGCAAGGTGGCTCAATCCCAAAGAGATCCCACTCGAGATATGTGCCTTATAGGCTCAATGTTGTGGATCAGAACCTTTAGATACATGTCCTTGGTTAAACACTCATGTACATATGTGTATGGATCATGTCCTATTTTGTTAATGCATGACATATCATGAGCACAAGGTATTCCAAAAAAGTCCCATCTCCTATAAGTACATGTTTTATTCTCCAAATCCACCACAAATGAATAACCCCCAGAAGTCATAGTCACCGTAAACCTCCTGCCACCAACTGACCACAATGGCAATCCACCCCCTGCCTGACCTTTCCATTTTTCTACTTTTTTAGCTATTCTAGGGCACACTACACTATTATGTTTCAACATCATTTTTCTCCTTTTAACAATCTTATTCATGCAATATAATCTAAGTCCTTCTAGACACCCTATTACTGGTTTCACTCTAGCCTTGAGAATTTTGCTATTAAATACCTCATAATGGTTATCGACATACATGTCACTTTTGCATATGGTCTGAAAATGAGACCTACTCCACTGAGCAGGTGGCTTAGGAGCTAACCATTCATATGCACTCTTATCTTCCTTTTTTAACACCTCTATTGCTTTTTGAAAGACATAAGGATTTGTAGCTTTGGCAGCATTCCAAACCAATTTTCTTAATCCAGAGCCTTTATGTTTTTGCCAAAAGTTCCTATATAAATGCATAACACAATGTCTGTGTTCAACACTTGGGACCACATCTTCTAAAGCATTAATCAAACCCTGGGGACAAAAAAGGTAATTTAGCAGAAACATGCAATCAATGTAATAATTGATGGAATAAAATATATATAAATGGAGAGATGTTTATACCTTTTGTTTATCTGAAATGAATGTCCAGCCTCCATCATTTGCAATCCCAAGATCTTCCACCAGCAAATTTATAAACCAAACCCAAGACTGAGTGTTCTCAGATTCAACAATGACCAAAGCAACTAGCCACATCCCATTGTTAGGTCAACACCAATCGCGGTCAATAATCGAATTTCATATGGTCCTTTGAAAAAACCATCAAGCCCCACCAATTGGTCTACACCATTATTTAAATCCTTCTTTTAGTGGCTCTGCATGCATACATAAATCTCAAAAATCACCCAAGTCTTGTCCTCTCGCTTCCTGTTCTCGCTCTCTTCAACACACAAGTACTCCCAGCATACGACGACTCTTCTTCTAAGCTCTGCAAGATAATCCAAAACCAATCCATACTCCTCCTCAAAGACTCTCTTTCAATGTTTTTCATCATTTTTTTTCTTAGCTCAGATGCTTTGGGCTCCTCGATACCCCAATATCCAAATCTTTAACTACTTTAGTATGAAAATGATCTAATCCCCAAGTTGGATTCATCCGAAGATCATCTTCATATTTTTTGGCAATCCACTCTGCATTTATACAATAATTATTCCACTCTCTGCAACAAGTATGCACTTTTTGTAACCTAGTGATTTTAAATGTGAGCTCTCTTTGCACCTTTGCAGCATAAAAGTACCATGTACATGGCTCCACACACCTTGCTTGAATCTTATTTGACATGTTTTTCTTGAAATACACCTTCCTTCCTTGTTTGATGCCATGATTTCTGATTGCTGCCCTCACTTCAGTGACGTTGGTAAATGACATTCCCAACTCAAACTCAGGATCCTCTATGACACCTTCCCTAAATTTTGGATACCCTTTATGTTTTTTTTCAGGTGGTTCAGTGTCAAACTCATCAACCCTAGGCATCCTTTCCACATCAGAGTCATCATAGTCAGAGGATGAAAATCCTGGTTCATGTGGTTCTTCTTGTGAAGTTTGAGTTTCTGCAGTTTGTTTTCCCTTCCCTTTGTTAATGGCAAATTTTGTTCCTTTTCCTTTGCCTTTCTGTGTTACAGTTGCACCATTCTCTTCCCTTTGTTAGTTGCCCCATCCTCAGTCCCCCTAGTCTGATCACCCTCTGCCCCATCCTCAGTCCCCCAGTCTGATCACCCTCTGCCCCCTCCCCAAATTCATCACTCTCAGTCCCCCAGTTTGATCACTCTCTACCCCTCCCCTAATTCATCACTCTCAGTCCCCCCAGTCTGATCCTCATCCCCCTTCCCAATTTCATCACCCTCTCCTCAGTTGATTCTCCCACAAAACTATCCACATAACTTTCATCAGTTTACTCTATTTCATCATCCCCAATTAATATCAAATCTCTGCATTCATTAATATTATCACCTTCAACTTCAACTTCAACTTCAAAGTCAGCTTCTACTCTCACATGTCTAATCACCTCCAAATATATTTCAATTAGTCTACTAGAAGGGATAAGCAAACACATTGTTAAAACATCATCATTTTCTAACCCCCATAATCCCCTCTCCATATCAGTTGCAGGTGACTTGTAATGGAACTTTAGGTGTCCAACTTGATATCCCAACTCCTTCCCCATGTTACATATGTCAAGTAAAGAGATGTAATCATGATGACATAAATCAAAAAAATTAAAAGTACCTCCCACATACTGTTTATGTGGGCTCTCTTCAAAGTGTCCACCATGAAAAAACTTAACTGTAAAATACTCCTTATTGCCTGCATAGCCACAAACACAAAGTAAAAACTGTCGGTTAAATGTGTGAACCACATCATATTTAATTGACTAAAATCCAAAAATTGTAAGAAAAGAGTAAAGAATCTTATATTTGATCATCAAAAAGGGTCCATTATTCAATGATAGATACCATTCCAGTTTACAACAAAAAGAAATCAATAAATTACAAAAAAAAACACAATAAACTACAAAAAAAACATACTAAACTACACCAACCCATTATTCAAAATAGGTTCTGTGAAGCACTTACGGTATTCTAGGACACCCTTCACTCCATAAACGTCATTGTCTTCTGAATCTCTCAAGAATCGCGAATCACTCATTCTAACCCTAGCACAACTGATTTGGGGATATTTGTTTGATAACCAACAAGAGTAAATATCCGGTGTAAATGTAACTGCAATTTGTTATAAATGTAAACTACCAAGCTTACCCCTCTGTAATAAACATTACAGCCTTAGCCTGTCGTTTTTGACCGTTTAAGTGAAGAAAGTGTTCCTTTTGTTAAGTATAATTGAAGTTTGGGGTGTACATAGAGACTCTTTTCAGTTTGGGGTGCAAAAGTCAACATGGGTGTAAAGTTTGGGGTGCAATTTGTCTTTTAGTCTTTCAAGAGTTTAGTACTGTTGCTTTAGCTCTTATTGGAAGGGGGGCGCGTGCCTGGTAAGATTTTAGGATGAAAAGAGAGAGATTCATTTACTTCATAGTTCATTGCATTTCAATTTGTTATGTGGTTGAGATTTAAGGAAACCAGGGTCCAACCACTTTTCAAGAACTGTAATTCTTTTTGCTCTTTTTTTACATTTGCCCATTGGATTTGGAGTGGTTCTTTCATATGAGATTTCGAGGCTTTGGTATAAAATGATAGATTTTTGTGAAGTTGTGCACTGTTTTAAGTATTTGGGTTGTTTGGACTGAATGTAACTAAAAATGTATAATGATGAAAGTTTCCTCAGCATCTTCTTTGGGATAGGGCGGTCTTTTTCGACTCCATTTGGACATCCATTGCTGGAGGCTTTCATGGTGTCCCTTTTTCAGATCTTTAGTGCGACTTTAAGGCCTTAATTCATTTATGTTTCCTTCTTCCTTTTAGGCATCTCTAGTATTGTCTTTTCTTTATGCAGCGGGCTTCTTCTCCTCTTCTTTCATACCTCTTCTTTCATACTTCTCTTCTGTATCTATAATATTCTTTTATTATTAATATAATAGGAGACCAATAAGATGTCTTGCAAGTACTTCACCATTTCAACTTATTCTTCTAGAAGTTTATGAAAAAAACTGTCTTAGTTTTGATTATATTCCTCCAAGAGATGGAAATAATCATTTTTGTTTATAAAAGGTAAATATTTATTCTACAAATTGTAAGACATGCACAAAAGTTTGATCAAGATTTTTAAAATATATTATGCTCGCTACAAGCTATTGTCCACTAGAGAATCACTTTATTGTCCCACATTCCGTGCCAAATTTCTTCCAATCCAGGATTTGTAAGTTGACAATCTGGTAGCTTCTATATGTCTATAAGTGATGTGCTCCAGAATTGGTTTCTGAATCTTGTAATGGGACAAAGTTAAAGAGTCTGTTTCTGTTGTTACATACTATATAAACTAAAACTGATACAAAAAGTAGTGAACACTATTCACTCGTAATTTTACACTCCATATTTTCATATAATTTAGTAGTTTCTTAAACTCTCATAAATGTGAGTTCTTACATCATTCCATAATAATTTGTTATTAAATATTTGAAGTAAGCCTGTCACCTCATGGGGTGCCATTTGGTACCTCATTGCTATTTACCTTGTAGTTATTTGTTACTTTCTTGATTTATAATCACTGATGGGCTTTAGGACAAGACAATTAGCTTCTACTAGTTCGTCACATAGGTAACTTTACAACATTTCTATCTTTCTTGAAACTCTTGCTTGGAACCAGTTATGAAGACTTATGCAGGGCGAGTACCTCATCTTCAGCTAAAATTGAAATCTTTTCTATGCGTAATCAGTATTATTGCTAGTATGACCCATCTAGAATGATAATGGTGGAAGAATAGTGATGTAGTTAAGTTGAAGCCCTATGAAGCTTTCTGATTTGAATCCTGTGATTTGTCAAATTCCTAAAATCATGTAACACATTTATTCAATCCAATGAAGGATATTTTTCACCGTATCATTTGCATAGGACATCCAGAGGCACCGTGTAGTTTTCTTCAGATTAAGCCATTATTTTCCCAACAGCTTTTTAACTAATATTTGTCTCCTGCAGTAAAGGTGCTCTTACAGTGGGATTACCTCCAGCTTGGGTGGATTTATCTGAAGAAATAGCGGTAAATGTGCAACGGTCACGAGGAAAAATGGCTGAGCTAGCAAAGGCTCATGCCAAAGCTTTGATGCCCTCATTTGGAGATGGTAAAGAAGATCAGCGAAGGATTGAGGCTCTTACGCAAGAGATAACTGATCTTTTAAGAAAATCGGAGAAGAGATTACAAAGACTCTCTGCTGGTGGACCTTCTGAGGATTCAAATATCAGGAAAAATGTTCAGGTACTAATTGATCTATATTACCTGGTGTGGATTACAACTCATCAAGCTTTTCAGAAGAATTGAATATTCCCACAATTTCTTTGCAATTTATATTTCAGACTCGAGGGGTGGCTGTTTCAGATTTTATTTTGATTGGAGAGAAGCCCATCATTGAAGACTTTATATATCAACTTCACTTGTTATTTTTGGAGGAGTCCTTGTCCTCCCTTCTTATAGGCTCCTTTCTATAATAAAATATTCATTTATCTAAGAAAATAAATAAATTCCAGACTGCTGAAGTATAAGCAGTCATTATTCATTAACAAGATCATTTCTCTTTCTCTCTCTTTCTCATGGCTTCAGGTTTATTGTTGGCTGAAGTGTTATTGCTCCTTTCCTAAAATGTTTTCTGTATCTTTCCAGTACCCTTGTTTGTTTGCTCAGCCCTGAATACTAGTTAATTATAACAACTTTGTATATCAGGGACCATATCTCACTGATGATCATTTCATACTCCAGATTATAGAACGAAGGAACTTTAGAATGTTATATTGACCTATCTCTTTTCCAAGAAATCTTCTGCTGGAAAACTTGATCAACTTTCTAGAAGTTAGTGATTAGAGTTAGGTTGCTCACTCTGAGTAACAGTATTACAGAGCTGTGCTTAGTGGCATTTGTAATAATCAAGCTTGTTGTATTTCTACAAATGAAGTGCCGTTCTGGTGAGCTGCACTCACGTTCTAATGTTTATATGCCAGCGCTCTCTTGCCACTGATCTTCAGAGCCTCTCAATGGAACTTCGCAAGAAACAGTCGATTTACTTAAAGCGCCTTCAGCAGCAGAAAGAGGTCCGAACAGACTTTCCTTTCTTTCAAAAGCGATATTTTAAATTTAGAGATAATTCTTATTTTAAGTTGCAATTTACATTAATAATGGCCTTTTCGTGCTCTTGGAATTTTTTGTCATGCATGATTTACTAAGCGCTCAAAGATGATAACATTTCTATTCCAATCAGCAGAATTTCTGACTTATTCTTTGTTAGGTAAAACTGGTAGTCAAGGAATTATATGTTTCCTAATACACTGCCTTTTTATGTAGGGCGCAGATGGGGTTGATTTAGAAATGAACTTAAAAAGAAATCATTCAAGCATGGGGGATGATGACTTGGACGACATGGTATTCTGACTTCTTAAATTCTTGTGTTTTATTTCTTAATTTCTCTTTTCCATTTAAATGTAGATGCACATAACATACATATATGCAGACAGCGACATTTCCATTTAAATGTATATGCACATAACATACATATATGCAGACAGTGACACATTTTATAATGGGAAATCATTCCACTTGATTTATGTTATATCAAGAAACATGTTATTTTACCGAGTGAATAAAATATATAGGAAAACATCTGAAAGAGGGACAACCAATGTGTATGAGTGATGATATTGAGTCTCAGATGCATCATGTTTGTGCCTTTGTGGGTGCTCTTTTTTCTTTTCTTTTCTTTTGGCGTTTTAGGAGAGGCTAGTCGTTAAACTTGTTGGTGATTGTTCATCTTTTGAAATATAACTATCACATTCTTTCAATAAGAATATGATTTGTTATTTATTACAACTATAATTTTACAAGACATGCTATTCAGGTATTCAATGAACATCAAATGGCCAAACTGAAGAAAAGCGAGGCTTTCACCGCAGAAAGGGAGCGAGAGATTAAACAGGTAGGTGTAGAGCTTTTGACTTATATAGTTGTACTTAGTTTCCTTGTTACCTAGATAACCCTTTTCTAGTGACTGAATTTGTATTAACATCTTACTCCCATATCTTGGTTATGGTAGGTTGTTGAATCAGTGGGTGAACTTGCCCAAATTATGAAGGATCTGTCAGTTCTTGTTATTGATCAGGTTAGACCCTTCCCATCCAATTTAATAGGGTCCTGGAATGTGTTGCGATTGACCAAATTAACATCTCCAAACAGGGCACTATTATTGATAGAATAGACTTCAATATCCAAAATGTTGCTGCATCAGTAGAAGAGGGCTTTAAACAACTGCAAAAGGTTCTTTCCTCCTTTTTTAATGTCCCCAGTTTTATAAATTTAAATATAAAGCTTCTTCTGCAGCCTGCCCCCAGCTTATCTCTCTCCGTGTCTCTCGTATATTGTCGGTTATTGTAATATCATTTTGTGTTTAATCAAACTTGTAGGCAGAGAGAACTCAGAAGAAAGGGGGAATGGTGAAATGTGCTACAATACTTGTTATCATGTGCTTTGTAATGTTGGTTCTTCTAATTCTGAAGGAGATAATATTCTAATCTTTGAACATAACATAAAACTGCCTCATTCTTGCTCTCGAGACGTACTGATTTGCCACGCTTAGTGGGAAAATGTGGGAGTTTTCAAGTGCCCCAGGGACATGTATAGAGCTTTTACTGTTCTTGCTCTCGAGACGTACTGATTTGCCACGCTTAGTGGGAAAATGTGGGAGTTTTCAAGTGCCCCAGGGACATGTATAGAGCTTTTACTGTAATTTTGGTGACTGAGTTTTGGGGGACACATGATTGATTCTTTTCCCTGGGGAATTTTGTAATTTGCCTCCCTATGGCCTATTTGTACGCGAAAATGAGATAAAATTCTCTGTTTTTGTATCAATTAATTTTTGAAATAAAATGGGTAGTCCTTTTCTTGCAAATCTGCATGCATGAGCTATTCTTAAGGGAAGTCTATATGTTAGGTATTATGAAATAAAATGTATGAATTATGAGTGTATTTGGGTGTCAATTAAGTTGGAACTTAATTTATATTCTTTTTCTCTAATTTGTTATACTCTTAATAATAAGTTAATAAGTTAATTTATGTGTCCTTTACAATAATATACAACATTAGTAAGTAATTACACTATTAGTGCATCACTAAAATAATTATAAAATACTAACTTTCCCATATTTATTTACAATATTAGTACAATTAGGATTCCTTAATTTAGGGAATTAGTATAAGATTCAATTTATAATAATAAGGAAACCTAAAATCAAGAAGAAATAATCGACATAAATAATACTCTCTCCGTCCCAAATTAATTCGCTCAATTTTGATTTTTTTTAAGTCAAATTGACTATTTTAGAATTAATAATTAAGCATATATAAATATATTTCTAAAATTATAAAAAATGGGATTAGTAATAAATTGTATATACTTTCTTTTGGTTATAATCTCTTCACCTATATTTTAGCAAAAATAGTAAAAAGATTAGTTTTAAAAATAGTCAATTTGACTTTAAAAAGTCAAAACCGAGCAATTAATTTGGGACGGATGGAGTAATTCAAATTCAAATATATTGGATCTAACAACAAAAATAAATTCAAATTCAAATATTCAAAATTATCAAACAAATCGAAAACAAAACAAAGAGGAAATCACGAACAACCAAAACAAATCGAAAAAGAAAAAGTCAGAGTTACAAAATCAGCAAGAACAGATCCAAAACAAATTCGGAGTAGCCGAACAAAGAGGAAATCACGAACAACCAAAACAAATCAAAGAAGAAGAAGAAATCGGAGTTACCAAAACAAATCGAAGAAGAAGTCGGAGTTACCAAACCAGCAAGAACATATCCAAAACGAATTCGGAGTAGCCGAACAAAGAGGAAATTACGAACAATTTTTTATTTATGAATATTTGGTTACCCACAAAAACTAAAATGGTTACCTTTGTATAAAGGTTTAGCTACCAACTGCACCATATTCAAAATAATTTTATTTTTAAAAGGTTATTAATAAGTAACTAACCGCTACATAAATGAAAACTTAGACATGGCATTTCGGATACCATCTGCACGTAACACTTGGAAATTGTTCTTAATTTTTTTTATAATTAATTGGTAACCCAATAAAACTGAATTGTTTACCTTTTTATTAAAGTTTGGCTACCAACTTATAAATAACATTTTTAAAATAAAATTATTATGAATATACATGCAGGTTGGTAATAAACTTTCGTCATAAAATAAATTCTACTTTTTGTGGGTAACCAAATATTCATAAAAAATAAACCGTGCCTCTGCCACAAAATCGTTTCATCTCACCAAAACGAATCATTGGGTGAGGAAGAAATGAAGATTATCCTAGTTGTAGCATGGAGACAATGATCAATAATGCTTGGGTTGATTCTTTATTGACTTCAAGCTTTGATGTTTGAACTTCTTCCGTTAGGCTTATCCTCATCTTCATAGTTTTTGAGCTTTTCCAAACATGCATCAACTCCAAGTAAAAACATAAAAATAAAAAATAACGTTTGTTGGAGCCTTATAATTAGTACTCCATACTAAGATATCAATAATAAAAATGATATGTTTTTTCTTCTTGTATTTTTATCTACACCAGGTTTTACCAGTTTCTCGACATCTTGTCAACAACAGGAATAGGAGTAGCTGCACTGGTCGAGATGAAAAGATTGTCGGTTGCAAAATCGGCCGGGCGAACTACCGCAACTCGGCCAATAAGTGTGTTTTGGCTGATCCCACAATTCTTTTTGGTGGGTTCAGGGGAATCCTTCATATACACCGGCTAGCTCGATTTTTTCATAACTCAATCACCAAAAGGAATGAAAACAATGAGCACATGCCTATTTCTCACAACTCTATCATTAGGTTTCTTCCCGAGTAGTTTCTTGAATTTCCTAAATTAAAGAATCCTAATTGCAGTAATATTGTAAATAAATATGAAATTGTATTAATTGTGTAAATATTCTATGAGTACACTATTGTTGTAATTATTTTCAAAAATGTAATAGTATATGTAATTCATCCAAAAAAAATCGAATTGAACCAAGACCTAAGAACCACTAGGACTAGGCTAAGGTCTCATCGGCATGAAACTTATTTGAAGGAGCAATTTTGGCACAAACTCCTCTGGTTGAGTTGGGGTTAATTTAACAAAAAGGTTGTTCATATAGCTTGTAAACAATAGTTTTATTTCAAAATAATGAAGGCAAAAACAATTATATGTTTTGATCCCAAAGTTGCCATATGAGAATGTAACAACTCCATAGAATCCAAATCCTTGTTCTCACCTATAGATTACCTGCCCCTTTTTGTTCTGAAGAAAATTTCTATTACCCTCGTATGAAATTCAGCTAGTAGTGCATCATAATAATTCAACAAGGGCATACTCATAGGTGAAAGAGAGCAAAATTTGAATGACTGATCTTACAATCTTGCAAGCTATAGAAAACTGGGATAAGAATTTTTGAAACTTTTCCATTAATCAAATAGCATCCATCAATCCTTTAGCAACATAACAAAGAAAAAATCATCAACACCCACCCCCAAAAAAACCAAAAAAAAAAAAAAAATCTTCCTCGATACTTTAAGCTGGGTCTAATAATTTTGGGAGCCCCAAAAACATCCAGCAACTATAAAAAAGATTACCGCAAGAGAAGGACTCCGGAAACTTTATTGGCCACACTTAGAAACTCGGCCAATTGGCCAAAAACAACCAAGACAGTCTACAAATTGTCAACTTCGGACTGTTGGAAACCAAGATGATCACTTACCCTCACCCATACATAACTTTGACCACTGAGGAGCCATATCAGAAGACAATGCAAGACGCTTGCATGAACCAAAACACTTCACGAACACGAAGGAATTCAGTGAAACAATCCTGCAATATGAGGATTACTAGCAAGATTTTAAACCCGAGGAAAATGTCTCATGGGTCAAGAAAGGGTAAGTTGAAGTAATCACCAACAAATAAAGAATCCAAAAACAACTCAAGAAAAAAGGACGTGCTAATACCAAGCATGAGAAAACTGATACTCATGGTTAAAATAGGCATAGTACCTTCAGTTGAAGCTGAATCCACCTGAAGGAACAGAAACATCACCACCTCCGAAGTGGAACCCCTGCTGCTGGGAAGCATCACCGGGTGGCAGAGTCTCATCATCTTCCTCCAACCAATATGTTTCAAGAATTTTTACTGCCTTCTCATAAATCTCATTGTTGTCATGACTCTGTAAGTTCTCAATTTTCTCTAACCCCTCAGCATCATCAATCATTTGAGCATAGAGATTAACTTCTCCCGACAGCCCCAAATTCTTTTCTGCTTCCCCAACCTTTAAAATGTTTTCAAGTCCCTCTAAACAGACTGTAACAATTCTGGCATCTGGGCACACGAGTAGATCACACAACGGCTTGATACATGCTTGACTAACTAGGTACCTGTCCACCAAAATTTAGTTGAAGTGCAAATTTAAACATACAATTAAATAAAAATTGTAATAAATGTACAACAAATTAAATTCGCACAAGGAAATAAGCATATTTAATGGGAAGCATACTTGATTTGCTCGTGAGTGCCCCCAGATGTGGCATTTGACAGTGCCCAAGCAGCTTCCTTCTTGATATCAAATTCTGCATTTTGAAGCAGTTGAACAAGAGGACCAATAATATTGGCTTCAATTATGGACTGCAGACATATTTTTTTTTGTCAGAGAACTAACTAAAGGGAGAAAATACAATAATTTAATATATCTAATATAAAAAAAATAAAGTTCCAAATGGATAAATTAAAATATATGGCACAGAAATGACACTTGCAACCCCAGTGATAAGAAATCAACAAATTTGCTACTTCGCTTACCTGGATTTGCTCCTTGTTGCCAGCTGTGATGTTGGAAATAGTCCAGCACGCTTCTTTCTTAATACTCTTTTTATGATTATTAGTCAATAAGTTCAAAAGGCAGGGCAGTGCTTGATAATTGATGATAAACTGGAAAGATAACCCACAAAAATATTATGTTATAAATTGGTTAGGAACTTGGCATACTTCAGGACACCATCAGCGTACTAGTCACATTTTCCAAACCGATCACATTTTCTTTGGAGTTGTACAGAAACAACCCAAAACAGAAAATTCAACATAAGGAACTGGAAAATTTTCAAACAGAGTCAAACTCAAGAAATAGCCCTCATCTTAATAATCAATCAAATGTCTGTTTTACTGCAAATATTTTAAGTTGACTCTTTACAAATCAACTTCCATTTAAATCCAAAATCAATTTCTCCAGAATTCCAAAACTAAGTAATATTTTGATACATCATTCAAGGTTTCAAGCACTTCAAAGCATGAACATTGACATATACGCAGCAAATCTTTTTACATTTCTTCTACCTCTAAAGCCTCCAACCTCTAAGCCTATTATTTTTTCTTCTACCCTTACTAGCCCCCTCTAACAAAGCATGAGCTTGATATATATGCCATAATCACTGTTATACAAGGAAAAATCACAGGGTAAGGTGTTTTCCCTCTCTCTAAAAGGAATGTGCAAGTCCCGTGGCATGAGACGCAAGTTGTTTATGAATTGGAATTTAATATAAAAAAAATACTTCGATATTTATTTAATTTTTTTATAAACAAAAAGTATTGTTACTAGCACATTTATTTGTAATTACATGAAATTTTATAATTTATGTTGTCAAAACTATAATTTCAAGGGTTAAAGTTTTACATAACATAAAAATATATTACAATTAATAATTTTCATGGATAAATAGATGGCCATTTTAAAATTACAAAAAGTTAAAAGACAGTTCCAGATGGATGTTAAAGTAAAAGAAAGACGTCTAAGATTTTTAATAACACACTCTATGTGTATTATCTCTCATAGGTTTTTCCTCTTTTTAAAGGTTCAAATTTTACATGTCTGATCACTACAAAACACTAAACTATCCACCAAATATTAGTAAATATATGAATACCTGAGTTTGCATATCATCTCCAGTAACAATGTTCCCAATAGTGCGAAGAGCGGGAATCAGAACGGACGGAGATGGATGACTGAAACACAAAAAGGTTTTGTTTCGAAGTCATAACAAAAGGGATACCACATGTAGATATTCCAAAATGGAGTATAACCGACATCTTAATCAAATTTATATAGAATAACTTACAGTAAAAGCTCAACAAGTCGAGGACATACACCGGACTCGATTACAGCTTGAATTTTATCATTAGTACCATCCGAAAGATATGAAAGGGCCCAACATGCATCAGTTAAGACTTCTTCATCATTTGAATGAATAAGACGCTGAAGAGCTGGGAGTGCTGGTCTCGTCTACATGTTTAATTTTGGAAATTATAGTACCACAAAAATGTGCATGGCTGGTGCCATAACACCATTAACTTATAGGAAAATTTAAGTTATTTAAAAAGAACTCTACTTCTTAAAATTGTTTAAGCCAATATGAATTAAAAATACATAGATATGCTTAGGTTTGATCGTACTGTGCTTTACATAAATTCCAGCACAAGGAAAAAAGAGATAACATGAGACCAACCTGATCAAAGGCAGGCTGAGGTTTGCCCCTACAGAAATTTGAAAGTGTCCATGTAGCATTTCTCAGCATAGAAAGTTTAGCATGCTCATTCAACTGAGCCAGCAAAGGAACCAGAGCCCCATGGCCTAGGACAAGATCACGACATTTAGGGGAATCACCAGCAACATTTCCCAATGCCCATACAGCCTACACGAGCAGAAGAACAAGAGACCCCATGCCCATAAAAGACTGTTAGTTAAACCAAAAAGCATTAAAAATGTAAGTGTACAAGGAAACTAACAATTAGCAAGCCTGGAGTATGTCATAATTAACGAATATGTACCTGCTCTCGAACATCATCACTAGGAGAACCAAGAAGCTTCGCAAAAATTGGAACAGCACCATGATCAATTACCACCTTGGTGTGTTCAGATGTCCCGGAAGCAATATTTGTTAGAGCCCAAGCTGCTTCAAACTACAAAAAGAAAATAAATTGAAAAAAAACATGAGCAATTAAAAATACAGAATACAATGGATGGAAGCAGATATGGATCATATAATGCCATACCTGAAGTTGTGGGTAGTCCTCTCTCATAAGGAACTCAATAAAACGTGGAACAACACCAGACTGAATAACTTCCTCTATTGGAGGACTGCGTTCTGGTAATAAATTCAGAAATTCAAACATCATGAAACCAATAATAACATATATTTAATCCACAGAAGAATATGTAAGGATCAAACTATCACCTATCGATAGCAGTTTCCGAAACTGAGTTGTTGCCTCAAGCTGCATACTACTATCATCAGTCCAAACACCGGCAACCATTTCAGGTAAATTTTCTAACTGCAATCAGGAAAGAAAATAGATAAATAATTTGCAAATACGAATAAAATCAAGAATTCAACACCAAAAATACATATGGTCACAACATATCAACCACAATTGACAAAACTCAAAAGATAATACCAGTAAATAAATACCATAATGACTCATTATTACTATGTGTGGAACACGATCATTAACTTGTTAAAATGAGATGGAACAGAAGAAAACCTCAACATCACAATATACCAAAAATACTACTATAGATTTAACTGAAAAATGCAAAAGTTCAATCAGAATCACTACTTTTAAAAAATAAGAAAAGGCAAAACCCATCAATTTCTATAATATAACAAATGAAAACTCTATAGATATCAATCATAGACGAGAGCAAAGAACCCTTCAATGTACTACATAAAAGGCGTACAATTACATCTAAGCAGATTTACCATTCTCTAGACTAAGTAAGCTTATAAAAGTATCGATTGCATTTTAATAGAACCATAAAAGGTCAAAACATATCCATCCGTAAAATTTAATCAGTGATAGGACTTGTAACCTAAATCAACACTGAAAATAAAACCCCTAAAATTCCAAAAAAAGGTATACAGGATTTCTTTAACATCTAATCAAACAAAAACATCTTATTTATATGCATTTCGTTGAATTAATGTCCATAACAACTCAAAAATACTCATTAATAATTTGGCATACCCTTAAAAAAATCACAACATCGCAGACCGTACAACTAATATAACCCTAAAATGTAAACTGTAAACTGAAAGTAAAACCCATCCCAATAAAACATGAAATCCGTAAAATTCTAATAAAATCGATTCTTTATTCTTATATATACCTTTTTTTCCAGTCCCGAGGCAGTTTGAGCTGGAATTGAGAACTGCTGAGTGTCTTGAAGCCCTTCTCGTCTTTTTTTCTGCAAGCTCTCTTCTCTTTTGTTTTTCCGGATCTCCACCATATTATCTTCTCTCCTTCTCCGTCCTTCATCGGCGTCAACGGCCACCTTGTACCGGTTCCGGCGAACCTCGGTTCTCGCGTTTGGTCTCAGCGACATGGTTTTGGATCGATGAACTAATTGATAGTGATTGATACTACACCAAATTCAAAAACCCTAGGACAGAAATATATTGCTATTTATGTATATGTATTTCTCTCTCGGTATCTATATGTAATCAGGATACAGAGGGAGATAAATGGAGGACTGAAGGGAGGGTTTGGGTTTTTGATTTAAAAAGGGGGCAAAAAGAGGGAGGTTTACATATAGGACAAATTGATAATCCCTCTAACATAAATGCGACATCGATTAGGAGTTATTTACGAAACTGGCATTGATTTTGAATTTGAAGACGTGGTAAAAGGGCCCATCTGGTTTTATCTTTTGAGAAATACGCCTCAACTGAGATTTAAATAATAAAAAAAAAAAGTGTAATAAGCCCATCGAATAACAAACACTCTTTATGTATGAGTTGTTATTTTCTGAGTTTTTAATAGTGTTAGAAATTAAGTAATTGGAACGTAATCACTATAATAAATGGTAAATTAATTTGATTGATACTTCCAAAGGTAATTTCGTTATTAAATTATAATTTTTAAATATAAATTACTTAATTAAATTTTTCTTAGATATACTCTAAAAGAAATATACATACGCTACATTATATAATTCAATTACTAACATTTATAAAAATAAAAATCTAATAATTATTTTAGAGAAAATAAATGTACACTACATTCAATTATTTATTCTAGTATTCACTAGAATAAAACAGCAGCAGGCACATAAAACAAGATTGGAAACAATTTCTTTTTCAATTCAAGAAAAGAAAATTCATCAGCTTGACCAGATAGATATAAGGCCCTCCTTGACAGAACAGTTATGACTGAATAATAAAGATGAAAAGACAATATTCAAAGTTTCAAACAACAAATACCCCATGGTGGTGGATTAATGAAGATGGAAAAGAATATTACAACATCAATATGAGCCCTGATTTTATGTACACCTACCCTACCAATGCAAAACTGGAAAATGCAAGAATTACAGTTGGCTAACAAATAGGAGAAACTTACCTCTCCTAAAATTTGAAATGACTGTTGCAGCCATATCCTGCTCAGTCTAACACTATATATCTTGCCACATTGACTTGAAAGAAAACTAAAACTATGTACGAACAAGAACCCTTCGCAGCACCTGATGATGCCAGAGGGAATAAACAAGTTGCTAGAAAATTACTAGTCGTTTGCAAAGCTAACCTACCCGTTTGGAGGAAGCTTACCAGCTAATTCTTTTGATGTAAAGTTACTAAAGCTTAGAAATCATAATACAGAAGCCTTGCCATTCTTTTAGCAGCCACATCCCGCCTAACCAATATCCCCCATTTTATGGCAGCTCGAATCTTACACCACCTTGCTTTGGGTTTTCCGTTCCTTGAGAAATGGAAATCTATATTAGAGGAAAGAATGCCAACTGCTTGAGTGCTTGGAGCAAGAAAAAACCCATTCCCTTGCCATGTCGACATTTCTACCTGAGAAATGTCATCAGCAGCTAGATCCCCAGTCATCACGACTGACCCCAGAGGCTTGGAGTGGCATTATATCCTTCCCTGTATGATCCATCGTAAAAATCTTTCATCACAAAACTGTTACTTAGAGGTGGAGAAAACGCTTGCATTGAATGACAATTATGTGCCAGAGAAACTTCCAGTTGACTACCATTATCCACGTCAAAGGTATATGGTGGTGAAGTTGTCATATGAACAGAGCCCAGCTGCATTTGAAGTTGAACTGCAAAGAAATAAAGTTTCGGCAATGCTCAAAACACAACTACGAGTGTGGACAGAAGAAAGAGAAACAGCGACATATTATTGCTTCCAAACCATACACACTGATAGTAAAGAATGAAAACCATATTAATTAATGATTTTCAAAATTGATGAGATGAAAAAGTCACTACATCTGTCATCTTTTTTTATGATAGAGATTTATGCTTTGCTCATATTAATAGTTTGTTTGTGTCAAAATTGGAACAACCTCCTTGCACATTTACTAGCCCTTGCAGAGTTGTTATCCATCAAAATTACTTCAATTTCATTTAAAATAAAAATTACCTTATGAAGATTAGACAAATGGAAACTAGAACAAAACAATTCCAATATAAAGTGGAAATAAGAGAATTAAACACAACTCATAAGTCATAACTTGGTCTTTCAGGTTTACAGAGACAAGAAAAATAAACCTCAATAGCTTATATACCTTGATCTGCAACTGGGGTGCTAAAATTCTGTAGACCTAAACTCGGGCCGCTAAAAAGTTCAGCTTGCAGACTCGACAACAGCATTGGGGGACCTACAAAGGATTGTTCATTAAGTAGTACCAACTGATCCAGATTGTTATAAGCCTCCCGCTTCACATCTTCCACTACATGCTGCCGATCAAAGTGGAAAGTTCATCAGTATCAAATCAGCAGGGAACATTGCTATGACAAAAATATGCAGTAATTATGATGACACTTACATAACTAACTTTATCTTCTTTTCTATTCCGCTAGGCAAACTAACAAACTATTGCAGGAAGAACATTACTGGATTTCACTTAAAATCATGTGAAGCTACATAACAAACTTTTTCTTCTTTTTTATTCCGCTAGGCAACCTAACAAACTATTGCAGGAACAAGAAATTCGCTAGTTAGTGAATGTGGTTACTAAGTTGAGTGAATGTCATTACCAATCGACCCCCACCCCGCCCGACCCCCCAAACCAAGTATAACACTAGGTTCACTTTAAGAGGTGAATGCATTATAAATTCTTAAGAACAAGGGTTGTGTGGCTTGCCATGTGAGCAGCAAATCTAGAAGTGTTGTAAAATGTAGTACCCTTCCTCTACAATGAATGTTTCGTCACTGAGGAGATGAATATTGCCAACCACAACAAGTCTATATAATCTGAAATAGTGAAAAAGGACTGATATGCTATAATAATCGAAAAAAACTAAAGTTGAGAGAAGCAGTTTCCCCCGCCTCCTAGTAATGAATGATAAGCATGTGTATATATAGTAAACTTTCTTTTCTTAGCGACGAGTATATATTTATATATATATATATATATATACAAATATATATATTTAACTTTCTTTTCTTAACGACGAGATCTATTATCGCTTTTTTGCATGTTCTCGGAAATTAAAGTAGATGCAAAGTGTCCCACTTTGTGGCCTACCATACGATCAGTTATATATATTGGCAAATGCTCCTTCGACGATGAGAATGATTGACCAACAAAAATATTGCGGAGTAACATCCAGGGTAAAGATCTACTAGGAGCAAGGTCCGCAAAGAAAGTTACTAACTCATACACCAAAAAAGTATTATCAGTATAGGTACAAACCATCTGGAATACGTTGAGTTTATCCAGGCTCAGGTAATTTTGGCCATCAAAGACTGCTCCTATAACCTTCCAGATAGAATTGAACACAAGCGCAACCCTTTCTGCAGCTCTGATGTACATGTACATCTTATCATCTAGAATGCAAGTTGTAGCATGTTCAGTGATTGTGTCCCATGTCTTGTTAGAGATCCCACCACCAACTACTACCTATAAGATCCAGGATACAGGGTTAAACAGACTCGTTCAAAACAACTTCTCTGAATACAAGTTACACTAAACTCAAGTGATTTCAAAACAAAAGTACATAAAAATTCTCATACATTGCGCAGTGAGGAGGGATCAGTGACAAATGAACGGAGGAAATCCTCAACTGTGGATATTCCGGTAGATGCCAACCGTTTATGGAATGCACCATCTTTTGCTATTCTTTCCAGGCGCCATGTTTCATCAGCCAATGATGGAGGGTGGTGCTTCTTGTATGCTGGATCAAAAAATACTTGTTAGTTTAGAACTCTAGCAATTAAAGAAGTTAGATTAAATTAAATATTTCATGGTTCTACAAGTTACTGGGATCAGAGAATGAGGTAGAACAGTAGAAGATTCAAAGTTCATAAACAGACTCCAAGTAACGACATAAAATTTCATATATCATTATCAATTCATTAAAAGTTCCAGGTCTTTCAAATCTGTAGCTAGGTATATATATGACCAGAGAACGGATAAGAAAATAGACAAGTAAATGATAAAAATATTTTGCAAACTGCCAAACAGATGAATTTGAACTCAGCCATTTATACTATACTTTACCCTTAAATTCAGCACATGTATTGCAAGTACTGTCTATAAGTTTACTGTTTAATCCAGTCAAATCTCAAGTGATAGAATTTAACACGATAACAGATTAAATGATAATATAAAGTTGCTATTATTAAATAAAAGTTGCATAAGCATATCAAGGATGACAAGAAATCACTATGCTTCAGGAAAATGGACATGCTTCCAAACAAAGCTTCAAGGAAACCCCAATGCCATTAGTTATGTGATGATAAGGGAAACAATGCTTCAACATTAATTGAGAGTTGCACCGTCACAAAATATTTGAAAGAGCCAAGTCCAGACCATATAAAGAAAGATGCTGGTGGGATAGAGAAACTTACACTCTCCACGATGATCTTTTACAACGAAGGCTTCACTTTTTGCTTCCCTGATTCTAACTTCAGTGGAAATTGTTTGCACTCTTGCTCCCAACCTAAATTTCCTACATCTTATCCAGCTTGAATTATCGGTAAAACAGATGTTATCCAGATCAGCAACTCCATTCCTTAAGGTTATTATAAGATCTCCAGTCACCAATGGCCTTTTGCCTTCTCTTTCTCGTATAACAGAGGCATTAAAATCCTTCTCAGTCCAATCTTCTCTTTCACCAGCAACAAAATCACCATCAAGAACAACAATTTCTATCTTTACTGACGACAAGGGTCCAGATGTAATTATATTTTTGGAATTAGAGTCCACTAAAACTATTTTCATAGGCTCACTATCCTCAGATTCAACCTTGCTGTTAGTGAACAAAGTAGGAGGTAACTTATTGTGAAAGTGCAACTGCCAGGGGCTTGCAACGGATGACTTAATTTGGTTAAAAGGTGATCTGTAACAAATATAAACAAAATTTAGAATTCCACTAAGATTAGCGGGGTAAAACTCTAGAACATGACAAACTTAACTTGGCTAATTACAGAAGACCAGAAATTACACAGTTAGAATTTCCTTAGACCGATATTATTAAATACCAAAGATGCAGACAATTGCAATTTTAAGTGAGCATACCCTGGTTTGAACTAATAATCAGGAAACACAGTCTAGTAAAGTTCGGCGAATGAAAGAGGGGCTTACAGAGAGAAGGGCAGAGGAGGGATTTTATTAGGTGGGAAAAATAGCAAGTACAACCTTTTCTAATACCATTTTCATTATAATAGTTATTGTTTTCATATGGGAAATCATTGCATAGTTGGGTTAGTTGAGTTGTCATTTTAATAAATAGTAGTAAAAGAAAATATTATACTATGAAAGAAGTTGATGTTAGAAAAGCACCAGCGGAATCCCATATAGATAAATAAATAAAAAAGTCTGACATTTAGGTATTCCTGAGGTAACAAAGTTGTGCCTTACTCCAATTCAACCTAAATTTGCTAAAAAATATAATTTATAGTATCTGGGACAAAAAATTCCCTTCGCCTTATGATTAGCTCTGCCCATGCTGACAGACAATCTCACCTACCAATCATACATCGCAATCAACAACACAAAAAGATCAGATATAAAATTAGATTTGACCCTTAATCTTGACAGGGCACAAATTTTGAAATATTAACATAATAAATGGCACAAACCTTGTAGACGAATGATGAAAGCGTTGAATTGCGTGATTCACCTCCTCCTGCATCTAGAAGCAAAGGAAGGAAATTATTAGCACATATTTGATTGAAAAGGTAGTTCGATCAAATTTTTTATTTTGTTTATTTCAATATCAATTATTTCAGTCATTCTTGTCAAATGCTCAAGCAATGCTACATGTAGTTTTGCAAACTGCACTTACACATGGTATTTCCGCGTGTAAAGAGGGGAAACCATGTTTAGATTGCTTGTGAATAGATAATGATAGAGAATGAATTAAAACTGTAATGCATATTGAAAAGCAGTTTTCTCAAAATGGGAGTACAGGACTATCAAGTATCCATGCCCTTTTGACATAACTCTTCTAGAGATCCCCCAGGCAGGTCAAAAAACTTTGAATAAAAGTTTAGACAAGATGGATGCTTTCATCACAAAAATGTAACACCTCAAACAACAGAAGTATATAATTGACCTGCCATTAAATACTTCAACAAAAATTCATCCAGTAAGTTGAAATTGCATATTGACAGCTTCAATTCTTCATAAACAAACTTGAATAACATAGTGATACTGAATGAGCTACAAGAACACTGGCTTATCTAAAAAACTGTTCAAACTTTAAAAAAGTGGTCAAACTATGCATGAAAAGATAGAAAATGGACATAAACGAAAAAGATTTCAAATATAAATGGCAAATTTCAACTCAAAGCAGACAGAATATATCTTACCACTCTACGAAGAAAAGGCTCCAATATTGGCACGAAACTCATCACGTCTCCAAAAACACTGCGCAGGCATCACGCACCCGCATTAAATATTGGACTAAAAAGTACAAGAAAAAAAATACAAAAGAAGTCAAAATGGAACACCAACTTTGCAGGTGTAAGACGTCGTCTTGGTTCCTGATTAGAAACTTCAGAACCATCATCACCCCCCTCACCCAAATGTCGCTTCATCAAAAAAAGAGCAAGACACTGACAAACTAGCTTTAAAATAACAATAGCTCCAAAATCAATAAACCCTGAGTAACTCAAAACTGCCCCAACTCCCTCACTTATAAAGGAAACCAATAGTGACCCACCAAAGAAAGTACATGGAAGCTTCAAATGAACTAAAATTAATGCTTAAAATCAAGAAAGTCAAGAAATTTATTGTAATATTATCAAATCAACAACAAACACCCTTTGGCATTAACTATCTCGACATTTCTTAATCAACTAGGCCAAAAAAAATATCGCATTTGTCACTATCAATTAATTTAATAAGTCAAGATAGATAGATGAGTGACAAACACATTAAAAAAAACTAAGATTCAACCAACAGAATAACCGCGTAAAGATGGAAAGGTACTAAAAGAGTACAATAATTACAGGTAGAATAATCAAAATCCAATCACACCAAACAATGTGGAGAAAGAGAAAGCTCACGCGTACCTGCTAAGAAGGTCGGCGGAAGCTGCAGTAAACACAGTCACGCAGTAGCAAAAAAGAACGCGTATAGGGTTTAAAGCGACTTCATGATTTGTAAATACATAGACCAAGAATTTCACTCTTCACTTTAAAGTCGTCGATATACGTATACATACATATATAGAGAGAGATGATATATAGACGACAAACCCTAGATTCGGATTTTCCATTAACGCTGTTGTGTCACTATCAATGTCTCTCCAACACTTGAAAATGGGGGTTTTGAAAATACTCCTGTAGGGACTGTTTGTTTGGGCGATTATTGCCGAGTTTCCCTTTGCCGTGGAATCATTTTCCTTTCCTGGAATTTTCTGGGAAAATGATTGACTGTAAATGCAAGGAATTTTTCCTTGGTCCTTGTTCTACCCTTCTAGGAGATGAAGCAGTATATTCATTTTGACTATGGATATTTTATTTTATACAGTACAAGTTATTATATATGGGTCTGTTTCCAAGATGATGTTTGATTTCAGTTAATATTGTTGAGCAATTGAGCTCAATTATTTGAACTTAAAAATTACTAATACTAAAAAAATTGAAATTTCTAATTCATAAATTATACTTGCAACAATAATGTTTTCGGGACAAAAAATTGGATACAAAATAATGTGTACCGTAATCATTTTAGGATCAATAGTGTAATTAAGGAATCTTAATTGCACTAATATTGTGAATTGAATCATATACTAATTTTTTAAATTAAGAAATTTTAATTGCACTAATATTGTAAATAAATATGAGAAAGTGTATTATTTTTGTAATTATTTTTTGATGCACTAATAGTGTAATTACTTTCTAAATGTTATATATTATTGTAAAGAACTCATTTTTTTTTTTGCAATAATAATAGTAATAATAATAAATATTAAAAATAATAAAATAACTAATAATACAAATGCCCTCACTTTCAATAATAATAGAATATTGCCGCTCATGACACATGTTTTATATGGTAGGCTACCGTCAAGCTTTTACTTAAATTACCAGGTCTATCTATCTTATAATATATATTCTAATAAAATTATAATGATAAATTTTAAAATATTATTCTATACAACTATGACTGTCAATAAAAAAAATAATTATTTTTGTGAAATAAATGAGTTATATTATTAACTATTAAAAAAATTAAAAAAAGTATAGAAGCTATAGTACTACAACTCAACTATAATTATAAAAAATTGATATTTTCACGTAATTTTTTGATATTTTCACATGAAAAATATTGTTATAGATGTATAACGACGATTTTTAATCGTCGCTATAGAATCTATAAGAACGATTTTAATGTAAAAATATCAAAAATTCATGTAAAAATATTAATTTCATAAGTGCTGAAAAGAGTGTGATGAAAGGGCTAGAAGAAGAATTCGGATAAATTTAATGGAAACTTACTTTCAATATTCCTCCTTAGTCCTTACAAGTTTAAGCAACAAAGTCACATATTTTATAATAATTTTTTTGATTTATTACAACTATTTTATCAAAGAAATGAGATTTTATACGATAAATGTAAGACCCCGAATTTTATAAAATAAAAGTATTCAATTTTTCTTATAATTACTATTCAGTAAATAGTTAAATTGATAAAAGTTAAAGTTAAGAGTGATATATGAATTTTTTTTCAAAATACACAGTGGTTATAAAATATTCATTGTTGTTTAATATTCGTTTGGTCGTGGAATATTCTTTCCGTAGGGAATATTCGTATAACCTGGAAAGATCCATTTGTGGGCCCCATAAATGAAATAACTATCGGATGAAGAAAACGACAAATTAAAGTTTTTATAAATAATCTACATAATCGTTATCAAGTTAACATCATTGGAATACCCGGTGGGTAAAGTAAAGTAATACGTCGCATTGTTGCTTGATGAGCACATTGTATTGCAGTATTTTTGAATTATTGACTCTTACGTAAGAAGGCTTCTTTACTCAATAATTATTACGATAATTACTTTGATTCGATTTTTTATTTTATTGATTCAATAATTGTTGCGTTGATATTTTATATTCTTGTTGTTTTAATAATTGTCACTACACGGTATTTTTCATTATCTGACAATAATTCATATTATCCTAATAATATTATTAGATAACATTATTAACAATGTCTAGAAAGTTACATACAGGAGAGGTTTGGTCACCTAATTGCTTAGCCAAAGAAGGAGAAATCCTTATTGGAAAGCCCTCTTCCTGGAACTGCGCCTCATTGTCATTATTGTGATTACGTAATATTATTTGTGAATAATTAATTATTGATTTATATGATAAAGAAAATATTCATTTTATATGGATATAGATGGAGAATTTTTTTTAAAAGTGACAGTTATTAAAAATCGATATTTTATCTTTTCTGATAAAATAATATTTTATTATATTATTATAATATAATAATGATGATATTTTTACAACGAATGTGGGATATATGAGTATATAAGGAGGAGAAGTATTTTTGTTGCAAAAGTTGTTTAAAAAATGTTAAACATGTCTGTGGGCCCATTTCTTGACTGAAATTTGATTATAGCTTGTAAAATTGCCCGTTTATGGATTTCGTTCAATTTCTGTTTGGAATTTGGAAAAACTTTCTTCTGCAAAGTTGTAGAGAATTGAATTTCCTATAAAAAAAATGCGAGATTTGAATTTTCTGATAAAAGGGCTATTTATTATGAATTATTGAAGTTCCGGATTAATTGATTATCATTTTTTGGAAGTTTTAAATTTTTTTGTTAGAAAAACGTTTTTATTGTTGGCCCCCATGTGTTGTTAGATGCTGAAATTCAGAAGTCAAGTGTGCGTAGGAATTTAATATGTTAGTTCTTAGTAGGCACAAGTTATCTAGAAGGGGGGTTGAATAGATATTTGAAAATCTTTTCTATTTTAAACTTGTTCTTAGATAGTGATTAAAACTTAGCGGAATTAGTATTTGTTTTAATCTTCTTAACCAAGCAATGGAGTTATGAGCGAGTAAGGCAGTTATAGCAGATATAGCAGATATAGATGACAAAGTTGTTTTTAAGTGGTTCAGAGCACTCAAAGCTCCTAGTCCACTCTTCTACTCAACGAGTAGGATATCCACTAAGGATGTCTTTTACAATCTTCTGAATCACACAGATTCCTTCTAGACCAAAGGCCTAAGAACTTCTCTAGTTCACTCTTGAACTCTTCAAGTCCAAAGAGAGTTGGCTTTTCTTACGATTCACTACTTAACTCTTGAAGTCCAAAGACTTGGTACTCGTCTTCGATTGATTGATGGTTGTTGTTGTTGCGTTACGAAGGTTCTTTACTCGGTTTGCTATGTAAGCACCGGGTTAGATTAAGAACCGAGTAGGTGAGCAAGCTTTTCAATATCTCGGATCGTAGAGTTGAGCCTTAGAAATTCTTCACGTTGAATGTTTGATTGCTTGTTTGTTTTTCTCTTATCTATCGATGCAGATATATGTGATGTTGAAAACTATCCGTTGGATCCATCCGTTGTGGCATTAAATGCTGAACGAACTTTACATCTTTGCGATGGAGACATTTACGCACATCTCTCGAATTACGCATTACGGCTCACTCGACACTTTGCAGTTTGCTTTCTCACCTACCACCGAAAAAGGTGTTTTGTCCCTCTTATCCATAAGTCTTATCCTTAGCTTCTTCAATACGCTTCTTTGTTGCATACTAAGGATATTTCATATATTCGGGGCCGATGAGCACTGCGGCATTCTCGGGATCCATTCCTCGTATGTTGAATTAACAACTCATGAGGCTTGGCGTTTTCGGCGTAGGGCGGATGATGCTCTACGATTGGATCGTGATGTTCTACTGTTAAGATCGTAGTGGCTTTGACTTTACATACTACGATGCTATCGGGTTGAGAACACTACGATTTCTCTTAAACTTTCATGCCTACGATCTTCTCTTGCTTTCGTGTTGTTGACTCTACGTTCCCGAGACCACACTACGATCGTTAACTTATAAACTTCACGTTTCCTTCAGCACACTACGATCGTGGAGTTAGCTTGGTGAACGTTAGGACCACTCTACGATTTCCGAAAAGTCCCCTTTCAAGGCAGGCACATTACGATCTTCAGGCTCTACGTTTTCTGCCTTGACTTCTGCAATGTTGATCAGATTGATGCACTACGATTTCTTCCAGACTAATCTATTACATCTCAAGATCAACCTAACAGTTTTGATCTTTCTATCTATACATTCTAGAACAGAATGATACACGTTGAAAGCTTATATCAACCTAACAATTTTGATCTATCACTAAGTCCTTGTACATATATTCTTTAAAGGACTTTACAAATAATCATGAACACATGCATTAAAACATCAAATCATAATATGCATTCTCCCAACAATCTCCCCCTATTTGATGTTGACATAACCAAGGAAATTTGTTGTCATGATTATTAGTGACTAGACGCATTTGCAGGAATTTAAACATGACTTAGTATTTCAGTGAGCAGCTGAAATTTCTAGAGAATAAGTATGAATTTATTGATGATCAGAAGATATTACAATATAGCATTTCATCAATAAAACATTAAACTCTTAACTTATCTCTGTTTTCTTGGTCTCTTGTGTGGAGGTGGATTTGCATACTCCTCAAATTTTCTCTTCCTTTGAGTCGCCTCATTTCTTGCTAACTCTTTCAAATTTCACTTAGACTTAGAATCGGATTCTCTTCATGTTTAACGCATGAATGCAGGATCTCCAGTTGGCATTTGGATCGTCTGATGAGTCACGTCTTGCGAGCTAGGAGTTGACTCCTGATGACTCAGAGGAATAGCTGATATAATTGCCTGCTGACCAGATCGTTGAGTCTGATGATGTGATGGTCTTGCAGGAGGGCTTCTCCTTTCTTGAATTGCATGACCTCCTCTGCCTCTGCCTTGGCTTCCTTAATCTCTTTTCCCTTTCTTATTCTCCCCCTTTATGTCAGCATCAAGGGTTCGAATATCGGCAGACAACCTGTTTACTCCTTGGACAAGCTCGTTGAGTTGGCTTTGAGTTTGAGCAATGTCCTCCTATTCTCCTTGATCATTTTTCACTCTAGCTTCTTTGTTTTGGAGGACTGTAAGAATCGTATCATTATGCTTCTCCTGATTGGCATAAGATTTCTGGAAGTCATAAACAGAAGCTTTCAGGTTGAGAATATTGTCCAACATAATTTGATGTTGATGATCTTGGTTTTTCTGTATCTCAAGCATAGCCTCTCTTTGTTTGGCAGCAACCTGGAAATGGATCTCATCTCTGTTTGATATACTCTTCAGAATTTCTTTGATAATTTCCCTTAGCTTCGTAGTGAGCTCAGTATTCATTGTACTAGGGAATTTGTTTGCAGCTTGTATCATTTGATTCAGTCGGATGTTCAGAAGGTCAGAGTGAGATTCCAGGCTTGCTTCGATGGACTTGATCATTTGCTCAGAAGTTTCTTTCAGATCATCCTTGGTGGGCAAGCTGGGGAAAGTATCAGTTGATTAAGGATTGTCCATTTGAGGGGTTCTCGCCCCCAAAATTAGGTATACATCACCCATCTTGAGTGCGCCACTTACATGGTGCGAATTTAAATACAACTTATTAACATAAGCGTAGGTATGCAATCTGACATAAGCGTGAGTTTAAATACAAATATAAATCTCTTAGATATTATACAAACTCAAACAAAAAAGTCCTCATTACATTATTATCACACTATTTTCTGAAATAGTGAGGGACTACTAATCTTATCTTGGGACCATCACTCGTTTCCACAGGCTAAATCCCGGCTATATTATCATTTCACGAAGAAGAAAGCGGTGAAAGAAAAAGGGTGAGCTCAACTAGCCCGGTAAGAAATATTATGACTAAGATAATGCGAATAAATTATCAATAGTCTTGATAATGTTAAGCGATAAAATACAATAGACAACCGGTTTAAGCTGCGGTGGAATATGCGATCCATTAAAAAGTCAGTAGAAAATAAAATCTACTATCTTTTAGGTTTTAAAGGTTTTCATCAACATTATAAATGAGACTCGACTTTAATAAATATTCCACATCATCGAATCACCCCACACTTTTCTGACGAGGATATTCTTTAGTATCCGACGACCACAATTATTCATGCACTACGGGCGAGAATATTTGTGTATTCATTAATAATCATGATCGTACCAACCAACAATCCATGATGCACTTCTGACCCTTTGAGGATTTTTATCACATCATTTGTAACATTACGGTCGTGATTACAAGAATAGTCTCTGCAGTCATAATCATACCAAGTCCATCTATGCACTTCGAGAATACGAGATGACTTTCAAAAAATATAAACATGAGGATGATGACAATGATATAAAATTGATAAAACAAGTTCAAATTATTTTATCCGAGGAATTATTAACGTCCAAATTATCAACATGATCTTTGTTTTGTAGAGTAAAATTCAAGAATGATCGGAAGAATATTTTCATGAAAAGATCTTTGGATGAAACGCAAATATCGAGGATATTCTACTAATTTCATGGAGTATAGAAGTCAAAGTTTTAACTTAACTTTGGGTATAATAAAGAATGGAATAACAAAAGAAATCACCGTAAATGCGATAGGCCTTGCAGACGAGTTATTCAGCGAGAATAATAAATAACGGAACCGTCGGTGAAATTCAAATTCCTGCAAGCGGGATGTTCAACGAAATAATAAAAAGATGGAACCCGGTCCGGTGTAAAACACACGAGATAGGATATTCAGCGAGAATAATAATAAAGAGCGGAACCGTCCGGTGTAAAACACACCACGAGCAGGATGTTCCAATAATAATAATAAAGAGCGGAACCGAATTCGGTGTAAAACACCTGAGCGAGGATGTTCAGCGAATAATAATAAAAAGAATTTAACCGAGTCGGGTGTAAAACACACGAGCGAGGATGTTCCAACGAGAATAATAGAAGAATGTCACCAAGTATAGGGTAAACCACGTATACGAGTTATTCCAGCGAAATAATAAGCAATGGAATAACAACAGATTCTCTTCGTGAATAAGAAACAATAACACCCTTACATTTGGTAGGAGATTGAATCTGCGCGGTGTGTAGTAACAAAATACTCTTCTTCTTTCTCTTATTCTCTCTATACTTTCTCTCTCTATAAGCTTGAATGAATTAAGTGAAAATAATGAAGCCCTAGGCCTCTATTTATAGAAGATTTCTAGCTTTTCTTAGTGTGAAAAGCCAAGTGGCTTGACGACTAATGATGTGAAAAGAAAAGGGTTTGGCCTTTGTAATGTGAAGCGACAAGTGGTTCGGCGCTTTGTAATGTGAAGCGACAAGTGGTTCGACGTGTCAGTAAAGGTAATTACTATTAACGAAGGTAAATACTATTGACGAAGGTAAATACTATTCACAAGGGTAATTACTATTGTGAAGGTAAATACTATTCACAAGGATAATTACTATTGACGAAGGTAAATACTATTCACAAGGGTAATTACTATTGACGAAGGTAAATACTATTATTGACAAGAGGTAATTACTATTGGCGAAGGTAAATACTATTCACAAGGTAATTACTATTGATGAAGAGACTCTTAGATGATGACATATGAGCCCCCATAAAAATAATCAAACTTACCACAAATCATTTTTTTTTATCGACACATATTTAATCTTTCAATAATTATTAATCATTTATAACTTGTAAATCTCAATTATTGATTTAATACTATAACATATTATCTGAGATGATCTTTGTGACAATAATTGAATCGATAATATAAGAGATATGATCGTGATTTCTTTGTAGCAATAATTGAGCGTAGGTGAGTGACTTCTCACGTAAGCATCGATAATCAATCTGGTGTCTTCTTATGCGACCACAGCGTATTCTTGTACTTTTACCACCGGGTAGTTCAGCGGTTTTAACGGTAACACCTCCATTTATTTTATAAAAATATTTTTGTCGTTTTCTCGATCAAATGAATAATTACATTGTGGGGTCCACCAATGATTGAGCCATTATGCGAATATTCCACTAACAAAAGAATATTCCCAGACCAAACGAATATTTTATAACAACTTGCATACTTTGCAAAATTTATAAATATTACCCACAACTATAACATTATATCAAATTTATTCCATAATATTCAAAAATAATATTTATAGAAAAATTCATCTTTATTTATAAAAGTTGGGGTCTTACAACCTCCCTTAACATGAAATTTAAGCCCTCGAAATTAGAATGCGATACACGGTATGTCGAAGAGGTAAGGATACCTTGATTTCATTTGATTCTAACTCCCAAGTCATTTCCTCGACATCGTGGTTCCTCCACAAAAACTTTGACTTGAGGTATAACCTTGGAGCGTAGAATATGTTCCTTCTTATCAAAATTTGAGCAGGAACCTCTTCATCGTCAAATCTTCCGCTATTTAAATCCGGTTCTAACTTCAATAATATGGTTCGGGTCTTTCACATATTTACGTAACATAGATATGTGAAAAGCGTTATGAACACGAGACATATTTGGCGGTAAAAGCGAGTCTATAGGCCCGCGATTCCTACTCGATCGAGGATTAAAAATGGACCGATGAATCGAGGTTAAGTTTTCCTCTCTTTCCAAATCTTGTAACTCCTTTCCATGGAAGCGACTCTTAACAACACATGATCTCTATATCGAATTCCACGTCCTTTTCGATGAAGATCGGCATAACTCTTTTATCGATTTTGTGAGGTTTTTATACGTTGTCGGATCGTTTGAATCTTTTAAAGTAGTCATACGTACCAACTCGGTCCCAACAACGTTGCTTCACCCACCTCGTCCCAGCATCTTTGGAAAGCGACACTTTCTTCCATCTGGCAACGCTTGAATGGAGCCATGCGATACTTGCTTGATAAGCTGTTGTTGTAGGAAAACTCCACCAATGGTAAGAACTTGTCCCAACTCCTTGAAATCAAGGACCACAGTCTTAATAGATCTTGAGAGTTTGAATAGTCCTCTCCATTGTCGTCAGTCCGTCGAGGATGATATCTTAGAAACTAAATCGTGAAATCTGTGCCCATAGCTTTTTGCAAACTAACCCAAAATCGTGAAGTGAATCTTGGGTCTCGATCGAAAACTATGGATCTGGGCATACCATGCGATCTTACAATCTCGTTTATGTACATCTGAGCAAGGCGTTCAAGTGTATAAGTTTCTCGTATCGGTAAGAAATGAAGCGGACTTTGGTCGATCTATCAACAATGACCCAAATCGCATCAATGCCTTGAGAAACCTTAGGAAGGCCGTGCTTGAAATCCATGGTAATGTGCTCCCACTTCCATTACGGAATTTCAAGTGGTTGCAATGGACCTTTTGGTACTTGATGCTCAAACTTTAACTTCGTTGACAAGTTAGACACCTTGAGATAAGCAGTATTATCTCTCTCTCTTCATATTGCTCCACCAAAATGTATGGCGAATATCATGATACATTTTGGTACTCCCGAGATGGATTGCAAATGGTGTGTTGTGCGCCTCCATCATGATATTATACTTTAAATCGGTCGTTAGGAACACAAAATGCTGAGTTGACTCGAAGTATTCCTTCTTCATCGATTCTTGCTTCCGTAGCTTAGCACCTTCTTGCACTTTCTTCCTCATACGCATCGACTCCAGTGCAGTAGCTTGCGGCGACTTTAACTTTATCGATTAAAGTCGGTTCTACTCGTATACTCATTTATCATCACATCGTCCACAGAGTCTTTAATTCTATCTCCATCCTTTGCAAGTCACACAAAATGGGCCTTTGCGTTGACAATATCGCTTTTCGTGCTTGCATATGATTTTACTACTCGATCGTCGGCTACCACGTTTGCTTTTCGGGATGGTATTGGATGGTATGATCATAATCTTTCAGCAGTTCAAGCCAGCGTCGTTGTCGCATGCCGAGTTCCTTTTGAGTGAAGAAATATTTGAGGCTTTTATGATCAGTAAAGATCTCCACTTTCTCCCCATCTGAGTAATGCCTCCAATTTTTAAGTGCAAAGACAACATTTGCCAACTCTAGATCATGAGTAGGATAATTCCTCTCATATTCTTTGAGTTGTCGCGAGGCATAAACTATAACTTTTCCATGTTGCATAAGAACACATCCCAACCCTTTGCTGCGAAGCATCACTTGTAGATGACAAATCCCTCAAGGCGGATGGTATATTGTCGAGCAGTCTTTGAAATAAGTCTCCTCTTGAGTTCTTGAAAACTCTTCTCACATTCTTCGCTCCAAATAGAACTTTGTATCTTTCAAGTCGGTGAATTTGAGTCGATGGAATAGCGATTAGAAAAAATCCTTCCACGAATCTCAGATAATAACCAATTAAGCAAGAAAGCTACGTGCTTGATCCTTTGATTTAGGTTGTTCCCGACTTTGAATAGCTTGATCTTTCTTTGGGTCAGCGGATATTCCATGACTTGATACCACGTGCCCAAGGAATGCTACTTCTTGACGAACTCGCATTTCTTCAACTTGGCATAAAGCTTATATTCACGAAGCTTTTGGAGTGTCGACCTCAAGTGTTGCTCATGATCTTCACGGCTTTTGGAATAAATAAGGATGTCATCAATAAAGGCGACCACAAAGTGATCTAAATATTCCTTGAATACTCGGTTCATCATATCCATGAAAAGCGGCGGGGAGCATTAGTCGATCGAAGGACATGACTAGGAATTCATAATGCCGTCTGGGGAGTTAAAGCCGTCTTTGGAATGTCGGTGATTCTAATCTTCAATTGGTGATATCCGGAGCGAAGATCGATCTTTGAAAAAATTTGGCTCCTTGCAATAGGGTCAAACAGGTCATCAATACGTGGCAATGGATACCTATTTTTGATGGTGACGTGATTGACTCCAGATAATCAATACAAAGTCGCATACTCCCATCTTTCTTCTTCACGAATAGAGCGAGGGCACCCCGAGGAGAAGTACTAGGGCGAATAAAGCCCGATGTCTAACAATTCCTGCGGTTGGGTCTTTAACTCACGAAGTTCAATAGGAGCCATTCGATATGGGGCTTTGGAAATAGGTTTTGTCTTAGGGTTCAAGTCGATACAAAATTCAATTTCACGCTCTGGGGGTAGGCGGGGAAGTTCTTGAGGGAATCGTCGAAATTTATTAACAATAGAATATCGTTTAAAAGCGGCGTATTTTATTTAAATCGTGACATGAGCTAAGAAAGCTTGACATCCGTTTTTCAATAAGCGAATAGCTTTATGGCTTGAGATAGCCGTGATTGATTTTAATGGTTTGGTCGTTTGAATTAAGCATAATAGGTTGATTAGGAATATGAAAGCTAACAACCTTACGAAAACAATCAATTTTGCATGATAAGTAGTTAACCAATCAATCCACTAGAATCACGTCAAATGCAAGTATTTTTAATGAAATAAGATCGACGGGTAATGTGAGATGCAGATTTGAACCAAACAAGACTTATAAGCGATGGATGTAATGAAGGTTTCTCCCAGCGGAGTTTCCACGAGATAAGTCGAAGTCTAATTTCTCCGGAGTCAAATTTAATCGATGGCGCAAGTAGGAGAAATAAAAGAATGGGTAGAAACCGGTATCAAATAAAGTATAGACTTCATTAGAGTTTATGATAAGCTTACGTGATGACCTCATTCGGTTCCTTGCTCTTTGGGAGGTCACAACAAATGCTCTCCCTTACTTCTGGGTTTTGAATTTTACGGGATGGCCTTTGGTGCCTCCATCCTAGCTTTGAATTTGTCTTGATGGCAACAAAATCGAGCTAAGTGACCTTCTCTTCCACAATTATAACATGCTTTGAATGGCATGGCCTTGAGTTTGGGCGATGTGTCCCTCTCCTCGCATTTGAAGCATATGATAGGTGGTCTTTCTCCTTCCTTAACAATGGGTCTTTGGTCTTGGCGTCTTTCCATCATTGTTGAATCTCCTTTTCTTGAAATGTCCATTCTTATTGTTTTGTACGATTACCACAAAGTGGTTACCATATCGCTTTTGTTGATTCCCTCACGCTTGTTGTCACCCCTGATGATGACTTCTCTCGGCTGGTATTATAATTTTCTTAAATTTGCTCTCTTTTTTAGTTGCGTTGACTCATTATCGCGCTCCACTAAGCGAGCCCTATTTACAACATCTGAATACAAACACGGTTTATGAGAAATAAGATGTTGGCGTATCTCGACTTCAAACCTCTTAAAAACATTAGCGCCATTCTCTCTTCATTATCCACCAGTGGGGCCTGGCCGTGATAACTCATAAATTTTGCCTCGTATTGCGACACGGTCGTATTGTTTTGTTCCAACTTGATAAACTCCACCTCCTTCATGTGGCGAATACTTTCGGGAAAGTATTTGTCGTTGAAACGACTCTGGAACTTCTCCCAAGATATCTTGATCTGCAATTTGGTTGAGTCGTTTTCTGGAATTCCCACGATGTCCTGCTTCTCATGCAACATAAAAAAGCGTGAAGGGAACCTTTTGCTCCTCGGAGCATCCCAAGACATCAAATATCTTGGTAATCTGCTTTATCCATGCTTCCTTGAAGTGGTTTTGGCTCTCCTTAAACTCCGTGGTCCCAGCTCCTTAAATTGTTTAGCGGTGACCGCTTGAGAGAGTTTTCAGTGTTTCCACCTACGTTTTGGGCGAGTCGCTCTACTTTCTTTGTTGCATAAATTACATAAAGCCTCTGAACATTTGATCATTCATCATTTGGTCGGTGTTGTTGTTTGCGTGAGGATTATCGCCTTCTGATGCACATTATCTTGATTATTGATATGTGGTGAATCAACGATCGCTGCGCTCCATTCTTATTCTCAACATTCTCGGATGTCATTTTGAATCTTGCCACAAAACAAAAGGTTAATTGACGTGTAACAAATTATCCTATCTTACGACCAACCAATAAAATATCACATAAACTTAGGTAGGTCATATACTAGCGAAGGTATTCCCGTCTCTCCCTCCTAGTACTATTCTCACATCTTAGCAGGGATCATATCCTAAGCTACGATACCAAGCGTGGCGCCCCCAAAATTAGGTATACATCACCCATCTTGAGTTGCCACTTACATGAGTACAATTTAAATCTGACTTATTAACATAAGCGTAGTATATGCAATCGACATAAAGCGTGAGTTTAAATACAAATATAAATACTACTAGATATTATACAAACTCAAAAAAAAGTCCTCATTACAATTATTATCACACTTATTTTACGAATAGTGAGGACTACTAATCTTATCTTGGGACCATCACTCGTTTCCCAGACTAAGTCCCAAATATATTATCATTTCACGAAGAAACGGTGAAAGAAAGGGTGAGCTCAACTAGCCCGATGAAAAATATTATGACTAAGATAATGCGAGAATAAATTATCAATAGTCTTGATAATATTAAGCGATAAAATACAATAGAAACAACGGTTTAAGCTGCGGTGAATATCATGATCCATTAAAAAGAGTCGAGTAGAAAATAAAATCTACTATCTTTTAGGTTTTAAAGGTTTTTCATCAACTTTTATAAATTGAGACTCGACTTTAATAAATATTCCACATCATCGAATCACCCACACTTTTCTGACGAGGATATTCTTTAGTATCCGACCACAATTATTCATGCACTACGGGCCAAGAATATTTGTGTATTCATTAATAATCATGATCATACCAACAAGCGTCCATCGATGCACTCTGACCCTTTGAGGATTTTTATCACATCATTTGTAACATTACGGTCGTGATGACATTACAAGATAGTCTCTGGTCATAATCATACCAAGTCCATCTATACACTTCTGAATACAGATGACTTTCAAAAAAATATAAACATGAGGATGATGACAATGATATAAAATTGATAAAAAACAAGTTCAAGAATTATTTTATCGTCGAATTATTAACGTCAAATTATCGAACGATCTTTGTTTTGTAGAGTAAAAATTCAGAATGATCGAAGAAGAATATTTCCATGAAAAGATCTTTGGATGAAACGCAAATATCGAGGATATTCTACTAATTTCATGGAGTATAGAAGTCAAAGTTTTAACTTATTTGGGTATAATAAAGAATGGAATAACAAAAGAAATCACCGTAAATGCGATAGGCCTTACAGCAGACGAGTTATTCAGCGAGAATAATAAATAACGGAACGGTCGGTGAAATTCACACCGAAGCGGGATGTTCAACGAATAATAAAGATGGAACCGGATCCGGTGTAAAACACAGAGATAGGATATTCAACGAGAATAATAAAAAGCGGAACCGGTCCGGTGTAAAACACCTACGAGCGGGATGTTCAGCGAGAATAATAAAAAAGCGGAACCGGTCGGTGTGTAAAACACCTGAGCGAGGATGTTCAGCGAGAATAATAATAAAAAGCGGAACCGAGTCGGTGTAAAACACTGACAGAGGGATGTTCCAACGAATAATAATAGAAGAATGTCACCAAGTATAGGGTAAACCAGCGTATCTGAGTTATTCCAACGAATAATAAGCGATGGAATAACAGCAGTTCTCTTCGTGAATAAGAAAGAATAACACCCACTTACATTTGGTAGGAGATTGAATCTTTACGGACGATGTAAGTAACAAAATACTCTTCTTCTTTCTCTCTTATTCTCTCTATACTTTCTCTCTCTATAAGCTTGAATGAATTAAGTGAAAAATAATGAAGCCCTAGGCCTCTGTTTATAGAAGATTTCTAGCTTACTTTCTTGAAAAAAAGTGTGCTTGGCGAGTGATGCTTGACAAAGTGGTTTGGCCTTTGTAATGTGAAGCGACAAGTGGTTCGGCCTTTGTAATGTGAAGCGACAAGTGGTTCGGCGTCTAAAGGTAAAGGTAATTACTATTAGCGAAGGTAAATACTATTGGCGAAGGTAAATACTATTCACAAGGTAATTACTATTGACGAAGGTAAATCTTATTCACAAGGATAATTACTATTGTGAAAGGTAAATACTATTCACAGGTAATTACTATTGGTAATTAATTATATTGTGAAAGGTAAATACTATTCACAAGGGTAATTACTATTGTGAAGGTAAATACTATTCATGAAGGGTAATTACTATTGATGAAGAGACTCTTAGATGATGACATATAGGCCCCCATAAAATAATCAAACTTACCACAAATCATTTTTTTTTATCACACATATTTAATCTTTCAATAATTATTAATCATTTATAACTTGTCGTCTCAATTATTGATTTAATCTTATAACATATTATCTGAGATGATCTTGTGACAATAATTGAATCGATAATATAAGAGATATGATCGTGACAATTCTGTATGCAATAATTGAGCATAGTTGAGTGACTTCTCACGTAAGCATCGATAATCAATCTGGTGTCTTCTTTATCACGCCACGGCGTATTCTTTGTACTTTTACCACAAGGGTAGTTCAGCGGTTTTAACGGTAACACCTCCGTAGTTATTTTTTTAAAAATATTTTTTGTCGTTTTCTCGATCAAACAATAATTACATTATGGGGTCCACCAATGATTGAGCCGTTATGCGAATATTCCCTAACAAAAGAATATTCCCAGATGAAACGAATATTTTATAACAACTTGCATACTTTGCAAAATTTATAAATATTACCCACAACTATAACATTATATCAAATTTATTCCATAATATTCAAAAATAATATTTATAGAAAAA
Organism: Panax quinquefolius; assembly: GCA_020205615.1. Lineage (NCBI taxonomy): Eukaryota > Viridiplantae > Streptophyta > Magnoliopsida > Apiales > Araliaceae > Panax > Panax quinquefolius. The sequence continues at coordinate 12,972,325 of CM035166.1, read as the reverse complement.
TTCATCTTTATTTATAAAAGTTTGGGTCTTCTGAAAGCTCCGAACATGTGGTCCCATGATTTGAATTTTTGAGCTCGATGGTATGCCATCATGGGTGGAAATAAGAGAATATCGATTGTAAAGATAAACCTTATATCTATCCTTTCCCTCATATGTGATTTGTAAGTCATCATCATCTTCTTCCTCTTCACTATCTCCATTTGAGGATTCCATTATCTCAATGGCCTCTGGAATGTTTGGCATTGGTTCATCTTCATCTTGAACAAGGACCTCTTCTTCAGCAATTGGGATATTGTGAGGCTCCCCCTCAATATGATCATCTTCTTGGAGGTTTAGAAACTCCCCCTCAGCTGGTACATTGATACCATTAGAACCTCTTCTTCATCGATGAAGCCTCCCCCCTCGGTTGGTGTATACTCGATCATGAGAATTTTGAGTTCTCCCCTCACCGTTGGAGCATTTTCCTCTTGATTGCTTGGGGCGATTCTACTTTTTCTTGACCATGCTCTTGGCTTCCTTCTTGATGATTTTCTCATTCTCAAGAATATACTTCTTGATCGACCTTCTCTTTTTCTTTCTTGGTTTTAGTCAACACTTACGGACTCTCTTGAGTCTTTGTTTTTGCCTCGTTGATCGCCCACTTTCCTTGAAGCGGCTTCCTCCATTTACGCCACACTTGGCTTTGTTTTTCGAGAAAACAGAGTCTCTACGATCGAAGACACTTTGTTGGTCTTTTGGACTTATGACCAGTCTTATTCTTCTTTTCGATTTGTGAAATGGTGGCTTGATCTTCTTGACTTCTTCTTCTTTGTTGCATCTTCCTTTGCCTCCTTAGAGTCTCTATGTCGAGAGGACTCTGCGGGAATGTTAGTTGTTGATCCTTGAGGCTCTTCAACTTGTCTTGCTCTCAGCTTCCTTTTGCCTTTGCTTTTTCTGGCAAGGGTAGAGGGTTCTCCCTTGTCTGCTTCTCCTTCTTCTTCAACTTCTCTGACAACAGATATTCCTCCTTGAAAGCCTGCTTTCTTTTGTTCCTCAGATCTCCCACTTGACTTTGTCATCATTCGAATGAACTCAGCAGGGTTCCTTTCCCAATTTTTGAACAACTACTTTGTCATTCTTCGGTTTGGGTTGATGACTTCTCCTTCATTATCTCCAATTTTGACACCCAATGCAGATTGCAGAATGATGCTAATGAACCTCCCATACAACATCTTTGGGGTGCTCTTTGATTTCTTCGAGCTTACGATCCACTTGCCGATCCACTCGAAAGCAATACTGACCTATAGTTGAGTTGAGTTCCATATCTTATAGTCATGGCATCATGAGCTTAAGTTTGAGCCTCATTCTTGAGTCATGACCTAAGCTCTTACGCAGCAGATGCATTTCCCAATAATGTCGACCAAAAATTCATACCTCTCTGAGGGAACTCCTTCTTTTTGTAGCCTTTCACGAGAGGGTTCTTCTTGTGATGCATCTTCTTGATCCCTCTTGAAATCTTATGCTATTTAGAAATGGATGCCCCACATTCTTCAAACTTAGGGCAGTTGACGTCTTCTTCCCCTAGCTTTATTTCAACTCCTCTAACTCGTGTGGTGATGGTGTTGTTTTCGTACACTCCATTTTTGTAGAACTCCTTCACCAATTTAGGATAGATGAGTGTATCGATCTTTGGCGCCTCTTCGAGACATGCCTTCTTTAGTAAGGCTAAGATCTTATGAAACTTTGGTGGAAGCGGTTTGAATTCAATCAAAAGCAGTCCGTAGCCCAAAATCACATTAGAAGCAGCCATTGATTCTTTAGTTGAGAAGAGAGATACTACTGAGCTTTTGTCTGAGTTAGGGTTTTGCTTTGAGAGAGAGAGAGAGAGAATGAGAGATAATCTTTTGAACTTCAGATTTCAAAATCACGGTTCCAATTTGTATTTGTAGCTTCCATCTCTCTTTTTGACTTAGTGGGAAAGGTGTTGTATTTTGCTTGGCTCTACGATTTTGACTGTTTAGGAATGTACTGATTTGCCCTTTGAGTCTTCAGTGCTGAGATGTCCTCAGGATAACTACGATCGTAGAGATAGTCTTCTGATTGTTGAGTCGGTTCTCCATTCGTAGAGTCTGTCCTACGATCGTCGAGTCTGTCCGGCAGTTGTTGAGTCTGATCAGCATTCGTAGAGTCTGTCTGTAGAGTCTGTCCGGCAGTCATTGAGTCTGATCAGCATTTGTAGAGTCTGTCCTGCGATCGTCAAGTCTGTCCTACGATCGTCGAGTCTGTCCTACGATCGTCGAGTCTGTCCGGATCCTAGTGATGAGTTTTTTTTTTGACTAAGCATTCTTTTTAAGGTAACTCAGGAAGGGCCAACCTCTTGGTGTGTTTCAAGGGTTAGGTTTGTCCCTGAGGCACCTCTTGGAGAGATTGCTTTGTTATAAAGCTTGTCATCACAGGATTCACTTTGTTTGTTGAAAGAGCTTTTGGTCATCGCGTCGTCTGCACTTTATGAAAGTTGAGTCTTTCTTTGCGATCGTTGAGGTAGTTGACTGTTCAGCTCTACGATCGTGATCTTTCCTTTATCATGTCTACGATTTTGAGTGCAGCCTTTATATCTGTCATGGTTAGCACAATCTAGAGCATAGATTCAAGGTTGAAGATTTAGCATGCCTAGCTCACTTATTAACTTGTTAAATCTGGATTCATCTAATGGTTTAGTAAAAACATCAGCAAGTTAATTTTCAGTAGGGATATATTGTAAAGAAATAGTTCCATTTTGCACATGATCCCTAATGAAGTGATACCTTATCTCAGATATGCTTGTTTCTAGAATGCATAACGTGATTATGAGTTATTCTTATGGCACTTGTATTATCACGGTGTATAGGTATAGACTTGAAATCAAACCCATAGTCGACTAGGCGATTTCTCATCCAAATGATCTCGAGCACAAAGACTTCCAATGAAGAATGTATTCACCTGCGGTTGAAGTGGACACTTTGAGTTTTGCTTTTGGTGAACCAAGACACAAGTCATTTCCTAGTAATTGACAAGTGCCACTGGTACTCTTTCTATCTATTTTGCATCCTGCAAAGTCAGCATCTGTGTATCCTATTAGTTCAAAAGAGGATCCTCTTTAAGATACCTGAAGATCCTCTTTACAGCAGACAAATGTGACTCTTTAGGGTTAGCACGAAATCTAGCATATATGTATGTCATTGCAAACATTATATATGGTCTACTGGCGATTAGGTATAAAGAGAACCTATCATACCTCCGTATTGAGTTATATCAACACGTTTACCATTCTCATCCTTGTCGAAGCTTGGTTGCGGGGAGCAATTGGTGTTTTTTCATAGGAGAGGCCGATTCATGCCATACTTCTTTAATAAGTCTTTGATATATTTGGCTTGGTTGATGAATATTCCTTCATCGATCACTTCACTTGCGATCGAGGAAGAAATTCACTCACCCATCATGCTTTCATTTCAAACTTGCTCTGCATTAGCTTAGAGAATCTCTTACATAAATTTTAGTCGATGAAACCAAAAATGATATCATCAACATATATTTGAACTAATAAGACTTTGTCCTTATGCTTTCTAAGAAACAATGTGGTATCTACTCTACCTCTAGTGAACCCATTTTCTATTAAGAAGTTAGTCGGTGTTTATTACCATGCTCTAGGTGCTTGTTTAAGACCATATAAAGCTTTATCTAATCTATAGACATAATTGGAAAGAGATGGATTGATGAAACCTGGAGGTTGTTCTACGTAGACTTCTTCTTGAAGCTCTCCATTTAGGAATGCACTCTTGACATCCATCTGAGAGACTTTGAACTTCATATGAAGCGTGAAAAAGGCAAGAAAGATTACGATAGCTTCTAGTCCGCAAAACAGTGCAAATGTCTCATCATAGTCAATGCCTTCTTCTTGAGAATAGCCATTTGCCACTAATCTTGCCTTGTTTCTTGTAATGACCCCATCTTCATCCATTTTGTTCCTGAAGACCCACTTGGTTCCTATGACAAGATGACTCTTTGGTCTTGGTACCAATCTCCACACTTTGCTTCGCTTCAAATTGGTTGAGTTCTTCCTGCGTAAACTTCTATCCAACTTGAGTCTTCCATAGCATCTTCTATCTTCTTTGGCTCTATCTCGTGATGGAAGCTTAGGTAGAAGCATTCATTCCGATGTAGCGACTTTGTTGTTTGACTCTTGCACTTCGGATCTCCAATGATTAGATCCTGAGTGTGATCTCTTCGCCCATCTGTTCCGGATTGGGACATCCGTTACAATGCCTTCCTGTCTTAAGTCTTGAGGTCTATCTCTTCTTCTTGGAGTGGAGGCTCACTGTCTTGAATGGACCTCTCTACGATCTCATTATCACGCTCTACGATTTCACTATCTGGCACTACAATTGTAAGACCCCAACTTATTATTAATGAAATTTAATTTTCTCTATTTATTATTTTGAAATAGTAAGGGTTGATTTGATTAATGTGGATAGTTATGGGTAAAATACATGAATATTTCAAAATAAGCAAGTGGTTATAAAATATTCATTGTTGTTTGGGAATATTCGTTTGGTCGTGGAATATTACGTATTGTCGGGGAATATTAAATGCGGCCAAGTAGCGACCATGTGTGGGCCCCATAACTGAAAAGCTATTGGATGAAGAAAGCGACAAATATAAGTTGTTTAAAAATAACAGCGTAGTTATTCACAGTTATCTTCATTAAAATACTCTGTTGGTTAAAACACAAGAAGACACCACGGTATTGCACCAATTATTGATTCTTACGTGAAGAAGCACTTTACTTAATAATGGTTACGATAATTCTTGTTCAAGATTTTTTATTGATTCAATAATTGCGCATTGATATTTTATATTCTTGTTGTTTTGAATAAATTATCATTACACAAGATTATTTTCCATTATCTCGACAATAATTCATATTATCTGAATAATATTATTGGATAACATTATTGGCAATGTCTAGAAAGTTACATCTAAGGAGAGGTTTGGTCACCTAATTGCATGCGCCAAAGAAGTGAGAAATCTTTATTGAAAGCCCCTCTTTCACAGAACTGCACGGTTGTCGATATTGTGATTACAGAATATTATTTGTGAATAATTAATTATTGATTCATATGATAAGAAAAATATTGATTTTATGTGGATATAGATGGAGAAAATTTTAATGTGACAATTGTTGAAAATTGAAATTTTATCTTTTTCTCGATAAAATAATTCATTTAAATATATTATTATATTTTAATAATATAATAATGGTGATATTTTACAACGAATGTGGGATATATGAGTATCTGAGGAGGAAGAGTATTTTTGTTGCAATAAATGTTTAAAACATGTCGGTGGACCCCATTTATTGATTTGAAATTTGATTATAACTTTGTAAAATCGCTCTATTTGTGGATTTCGGTCAATTTTGTTTGGAATTTGGAAAAACTTTCTTCGCAAAGTTGTAGAGAATTGAATTTCCTATAAAAAGTCGTGAGATTCAATTTTCTGATAAAAGGGTTATTTATTATGAATTATTGAAGTTTGAAGCTCAAAAATAATTGATTTTGGAAGTTTTAATTATTATTTTAAAGAAAAACGTTTTTTGCATTTAGGTGGGCTAACATGTGATATTAATTGCTTTGAAATCAGATCTTCAAAGATGGGCTAAGGAAATTTATAATATATATTAATATTTTATTAAATTTTACGATTTGGTGTTCTAAAGATTTTCCTATAAATAGGGTCTTGGGTTAGAATTGAAAATCACACCGAAATCTGAAGTTTTCTCTCTATATTATCGAAATTATTCTTGTGAGTATTTTGAGTATACTTTGAGTATTGTTAGACGGTGAAGTTCCTTTTCAAAGACTATATCCTAGATTTCCAAATAGAAGTCTTAATCTTTCGAGGTATGGGATGTTATTTTTTTCGTAATAATATTATTTCTTCAATATCATTATGTTGAAATATTGATCTGAAGTTTTTTATCAAATTTGGAACTTTTGGTGTCGAGAGTTACTATTCACGTATACTGACCTTTATTCACGATATATATTAATTATTTACTGAATCTGGACTATTCATCAAAAAATGAAAATTTTTCTTTTCGTCCAAAATATCTATTCGGATACTAGCTTTGATTGTATCCATGTTTTGATCATTCTTGAATTTTACACCACTTTGTAATTATTTTTGAGGTATTTTTTTTGGGCGTGGATAAAACAAAGTACGAATCCTTAATCCTTAATCCTTGTCATTTTGTTTCAATTGGATTCGTTTCTTTAAAATATTTTCATCATCTTCATCTTAAATGATGATATTATGGAATATCTTTGGCACAGTAGTGCAAAGATGAATAATTTCTGAAGAATATCTTTGGTCGTAGTCTGCAGATGAACAAGTGTTTAGATGAACATGACCAATGATGAATATCTTTGGCCCGTAGTGCAAAAGATGAATATTTGATTCCAGCTTATATATTGATTGATGTTACAGGGGATAAAAGATGAGCGATGAACTTTTAAATTCATACATAGAAGATAGTAGTTTGCATTCTCTACTTAACTCTTCTAATGAATTATTATTTCCATTGCGAAATATTGATTTAAAATTTGTTGTCTATTGTATTCTATTAGATTTTTTCTGTTGAAGACTAACGATAATTTGTTGTATATTATCTTAGTCATAATATTCTTTATCGGGCTAGTTGAGCTCACCTTTTCCTTTTGTTCCATTTTTCTTCTCGGGAGGCGAGAATATAAGCGAGTACGCAGTCGGGGTATGGAATGAAAGTTCTAGAGAGAGTTGTTTAGTTTCTCCTCACCATTTTGTAAAATAATGTATCAATAAATGTGATGAGGATTTATTTGAGTATAGATATTGTCTGAAGATAATATTTGTATTCAAACTCACGCTTTTATCATGTTGTAATAATAAAGTTGTAATTGTTTACGTACCGTATATTGACAACTCAGAATGGGTGATGTATACCTATTTTGGGGGCGTCACAACAATCGTAGTGTTTAGCTCAACGACTTCATTTGTAGTGTCTGCACTATCGGTCGTAGTGTCTTGAGGCACTATTTTGTCTAAGTCAGTTTCATCAAAGATGATATGTATTGAGACTTCGACACTCAGTGTCTTCTTGTTGAACACTCTGTAAGCTTTCTGTCAGTGGCATATCCAAGAAAGATCCCTTCATCTGACTTGGTTGAATTTTTTCGAATCTGCTTTCCGTTGTTGAGAATATAGCATGCATGTACCAAAGACATGGAAATAGTGACACTTGGCTTTCTTCCTTTCCACGATTAAGTAGGGTGTCTTCTTGATCGTAGAGTGAATTAATGATCTGTTCTGTGTGTAGCATGCATGTTGTGATGCTTACGCTTGAAGTATTGAGCGGATATGGGTCACTGCTAGAGAGAGTCCTTTCGGCCTTCTATCGGTTTCTCGTTCTTTCTTTCAAAGAACTCCATTTTGTTGAGGAGTTCGTGGAGCTGAGAAGTTATGATTGATGCCATTGTCTGTGCAGAATTGATCCATTTCTGAGAAATCGAATTCTCTGCCACGATCACTCCTTATGGCCTTGATTTTCTCTCCTTTTTCGTTCATCACCAGTCTGAACATCTTGATTAATTCGGAGCTTGTCTCATCCTTTGAAGTTAGGAAGAATATGTTAGGTTTGTAATATTCATAACGCAATCATATTGCATAAAAGTGCGGAAGCGTGGTAAAAATCAGAGTTTAAAAATTTACAAACCATATACCCGGATCATCCTTTATGCATAATTATTAATTAAACGAAAAGATAAAGAATAAATCATACCCTTGAAGATCGAGCTTCCTCAGGTACAAGTTCACCTCCAAATCCTTTCGCGTTCAATCTTGAATCCACCGGTTTGGTTCCTTCCTTTGATCAACGTTAGCCACCCAAATGTTTGGCCTCTGAGGTGATCCACCAAGGAAGAATAAAATTCAAGAAGATGGGTTGGTTGGCTAAACCCTAGTTTTTCTATCTCTATAGAAAAGGTGTACTCCCAACAACTTGGAATTATTACGTATGTTGAAAAATCAACTACCCATACCCACCCATAATAAGACTCCTCTTATTTATAGATGTGGGCAACCCACCTTAACAATTAAGGAATTGGGTTTTATTTAATTAATTAAATTCTTTTAATTAATTAAGCTCCCTAATCTTATTAGGGATAATTAATTAAACTCCTTTAATTAATTTTCCTTCCTAATCCAATTAGGAATAAATGAGAGTACTTATATTAAATTAATTCCTAAACTCTTTTAGAAATTAAAATAATAATAATTGTAATAATATTAATAAGACTCCTCTTATTAATTTATATTTAATATTTCTAAAATATTAAATAATAAATATTAAGCTATTTAATTTATTCTATCACCATAGATTAAATTAAATATACTTAACATATTATTACGATTATGCCATTAACTTCTTAAATAATTATTCTTCCTTTTATGGTGTGACCCTTTAGGTTCTCCATATTAAACCTATTGTGAATAAATCAATTAGAAACAATTCTAATCTTATTTAAATAAATAAATTAAATAATTAATTTATTTAAATAAATAATATTTATTCTACTGATAGGGATAAGTCTCCACCTAGCGATCAACGACTTTCCGGATAATATAGATTTCAACATTAATCATTAAAGAACCTTTGAGTAAATAGTTACCGCAAATTCAATTCAATCATTCCACCATACAATGTCCCAATTAAATATAAGACATGGAATTCTTTGTCAAGTCTTATTTTATTTAATTATATGTATTTCGATTCTTAAATGCACAACTCAAATAATGCAAATTAGAAACTCCTTTCTAATTTCATTCTTCTTAACCAAGGACTCTTTGGTTTGTCATTTATCGAATCACATAGGACATTTCTTCTTTTTATTAGAAGTGGTAGATTCTTTATTGATCATACATTATCTCCATGTACAACTTATTATACCCAAGCATACCCTTTGATATACCCTAAGGGTCTTAAGGAATAAGTCAAAGTATAACTCATCATACACAAGATACTATGATGATCTCAAGTCCAAGGATCACTTGTACTTACTATCACTACTGAAATTCCTATTGACAGTGAAATAAAACTCCATTAGGTATTCCTTAGCGAGCCACGTTCGATGAACTTATTCTCTAATAAGCACCTACATACTTGCTTTAGTGTCTCCACACAAATGATCATGAGATCAATCATCCTCATCCAATGAAAAGAATGACGTATGTACCAATCTATCCGGATTCACTAATCCCCAATTTAGTAATCCAATGATTGGGAACTATTTTAGTTTTAAGCTTTCTAAGAATTTAGATCTCATTAGAATGATCATCATCATTATTCTAAAAGCATTGCTTAAAACTATGGGTTTATCACATATTATAAAACAAAGATCATGTAGATAATTAAAAGCCTTTAATAAATTAATACTTTTTATTAATAAATGAATAAGATTATTACAAAGTATATGCTTTATCATCAAACATGATTGGCTTGTGTGCATACTACTTTCAATCTCCCACTTGCACTAAAGCCAATCGTCATGGTAACTCATACTCTTCTTCTCTAAGTGACGATTATCCTGTTTGTTGGATAAGCTTTAGTTAATGGATATGTAATGTTGTTCATGAGAGTCCACTATCTCTATAGTGATTTCCCATCTTTCAATGATTCTAATAATCAAATGAAAGTGCCACAACACATGTTTAGATCCAAGATGAGACTTAGGAACTATTCCTAGTTACGTAATGAACTTTTAATCCAAATAATCAACTTGCGACTTCATTTATAGCTATATACTTTGTCTTTATTACTAAACCAAGAACTCCTTCATGTTTGGAACCTTTCCAATTCAACGCACCATTGTTCAAGGTAACACTTTACCTTAAAGTGGATTTTCGGTCGTCTTGATGCATGTCGAAAAACTTGAGTCTGTAAAAGCCCTCTAGTTTTAATTCGGACCCACCATGATTGCTCACATCCTTAGTGTATGGGTTAAGAACTTTAAGATGTTTTTCACCGCCTTCTGTTGATCTTCTCCGAATATGACCGATCAACATCGGTCTCGTACATTTCATTGCATACATGATTGTCACTCATGCGACCTCTCTTTTTGGAGTCTATGGGGACTATTAAGAGAGATACACTCCATAGCTCATTAACATGAGACAACTCTTGGAGTTTGCCATGCTAAACGACTTTAGCATCAAATGAATATACGTTCCTTGGGTTAAGTTGAGCATCCTTTTAAATCTATCTATATAGATTTATATCCCCAATTTAGATACTCTTCCAAATCATTCATGGAGGTTATGTTTAGACAACTTTATCTTTACTGATTGTAGCATAGGTATGTCATTCCTTATCCGTAGTATATCAACATATAATACTAAGAATGTCACGACGCTCCCACTGACCCTTTTGTACACACTAGAATTCTTACCTCATCGTATGTACTCTCGGATCATCATCTTACATGATCGTACCTCATCATCATCATTCATGATGAATCCATACCTCTAGGTATCTTGATGTACTATTCCGATTTACGATTCGGTTTGTGGTATAATAGTCTATCTATAGTTCCTCTTATTTGACTTATAGTGTTTTGTGGATCACGAACTTTTCAAGATCTATAATCCTCCCACTAGCCCTTTCAATGATAAACACCTTTATCTTAGAGCGGCGTGTTTTCGCAACAAACACCTTTTGCTAAGTAGGATTATAGAACACATACCCTAAACTTACTTTAGGATGTCCCACAAATCATACATGTCAAATTTTGTCCCAAGCTTATCCTTTTGAAACCTTTTCACATAAGTTGGACAACCCTTTATCTTAACATACTTAAGATTAGGAATCCTCCCGCCATCCATAACTTTTATGGAGTCTTGGGGCGGGATTTTGAGGTTACCTTTTTCGTGAATACGTAGCCATTTCTAGGACATTATCCCAAAAAAGATACTGGAATGTCGGTAAAATCATTATGGACCGCACCATGTCCAACAAGGTACGATTTTTCATTCAAATACATCAATCAATTATTGTGTATCAGGAGGTGTCCATTATGAGAAAAACCATTTGAGATGATCTAGAAACTTATTGCACAAGTATTTATTCCTTAATCTAATCAAAGAATCTTAATACTTTGTCAATTTATTTCATTTCAATTTCTTTGAACCTTTCAAATAATTCACACTTGTATTCAACAAATACATACATTCAACTCTTTGAATGATCATCTCCTTTTCTTATACTAATTTGTTCAATATGCAAAATTATTTTCATGTAAGTCAAGTATACAAAATTTATTAAGTAATATTCCAGTTCTATACAAAAGATTATTATTATAAATAGAACAACAATTGTTCTTAATTATAATACCAAAGATTTCATTGTCCAACAATAAAATGGAAATAATATTTTAACAAGAATCGAATACAATAACAACTTATTGACTTAATAGATTTGCTCGTAGGCATTGCTAAAACTATAAGTTTCTATGGCTAATGTCACGTTAACCTTTGCTTCATTTTCCACACATAGGATTACTTATATTTGTTTAGCTTTCTACTTCTGCTTGGTCCCTTCATAAATCTATATTTATGATAACCAAAGTCGGTATCCAATACCCAAGTAGAACCTTGACTTAAAGAAAAATTTATTTCAATTATGAACAAAACTGTATTGAAACTTCACTAAGCTTCTTTGGTTAGCCTCTGCAAGATGCTTCTCGCAGTTTCTTTCCAGTGTCCAGGCTTATTGCAGTGGTAGCAAACTCCTTTGCCATCCATATCAGTTTTGTTCTTATTATCCTTTGTTTACGCCTTTCTATTTACCTTCTTAGAATCGTTCTTCTTTTGGAAGATCCTTTGGCCCCTACCATGAGAAGACATGGTCTTTCTTGGTTGAAAGTGACTCTCACATTTTTCAACATGTTAAGCAAATCAATGAAAGTCGATATCTAGCTTGTTCATATAAAAATTCACAACAATTGTGAAAGGAGTCCGGGAGTGAGTGCAAGATCAAATCTTGGCTCAACTCTCCATCCATGACAAAACCGGTTGTCTAATTGATCAATCAAATTGATCATGTTAAGAACTTTTATCTCATCTTTGTAGTGCCATTGGCCATTCTAGATCGGAAGAGCTCCTTAGATATCGATATCTATCGGTCCCCACTTTCCTCACCATCAACTACTTGATGTGCGGGAATATAGTAGGAGCATCCATAGTTTCATCTTGTGTTCAAGCTCGTTACTCATGGATGCGAGCATGATGCATTGAGCCAACTGTGCATCATCTTGCCACTTTCTAAAAGTAGCAATGTCTTCCTCAGAGGCATTGTCTGCAACCATTGCAGGGATAGGCGTATTAAGGACATAAGATAGCTTTTCAGCTATGAGAACTATTCTCAAATTCCTTAACCAATCCGTTTAATTCGGTCTGATTAACTTAGCATCTAATATGCTTTGCAGTGATAGTAATTTAGACATTGTAAAATTCTGTAAATGAATTTGTAATTAACAACATTTTAACATACATTCTTTTATTAATTACCAAAATAATTTAGGTCTTGTTTTAAATTGGTATCTCCCACTATTTTCTTCAAACTATATTACCCTCACTTATATAGTTCGGCAAAATCTAATTAAAGATTTGCTAGTGAGAATAAGGATCCCATTTCAAATGTATATAGCCTTGTGGTGACACAACAAACTATATATAAATAAATAGGTAGACAACTTTTGTCAATTACATCAACTATGCAACTCCTTGTATTTTGCCTCTTAGATTATTTTGATCAGTGGTGGCACATCCAGAATCAAAATTATCCAAGTTAAGTCCCAACCTAGCACTCCATATATTCAAAAAGAAAAATATCATCCTTGTGGTGACACAACAAAACAATATTGTTCAATTTTCTTTATAAGCATCAAATGTGATAAATTAACATCTTAAATACTTAATACTTGCCTTGTGGTGACACAACAAACTCATATTAAATATTTAATACTCTATTAATTTTATCATGCTAGAAGGCGACGTTCGATATTCCAAATATCTTTGAACGCTTGGGACTTAATATAAAATTATGAGGGGTTTGTTATTAATTTGTCTCATCTTGTTTAAGCGCCAGCATGCATACATATATATATAAATACGCGTCGTATTAATGAACATGCGAAGCGTGTTTTGCATAATATATAATATATATAGTATAAGCATGCACATATAGAATACTATATTCTACCCTGGATTGATTATGGACTTTTATTCTAGTTTGGTTCACTTAGAGCCACCAAGTGAACCAAAAGGTCAAACCCTGAAGGGTGCGAAAATAATATTTAAATATAACTATTACATTTAAACCCTGCTCCATTACAAAGCGGGTCTTGGCGCTCCTTGCTCCTTGATCTCCAATTTTTCAAAATTAATTCTAACTATTCCTATTACAAAACTATTTTAAAATAAATAGAAACCTTGATCGTGATCGAGGGAAGTACATAGGAGGAGATAGAATTTACATTAAGAAAAATTAGAGAAGGCGAGTCTGTGAGAGACCCATTTAATAAAAAACCCATACATTCATGCATCCAACTAAAATAAAATCCAATCGCATTGGTTGATAGTCCATAATCAATCCCATTTATTATCATACACATCACCATATCATCAATAAATAACATTCATCTCATGAATAATAAACATTTAATATATATATTGATATCATTTAATGGGCAAATTTAGTTAGTATAAAATCTATTTTTGAATAAAAATAAACTCCTTTATTTAAATCCAAATTTAAATCAAAATAAAACTATTTTATTTTAATTTATCCAATTTTGAATAAAATAAACTATTTTATTTTAATCAAAATCTTTAATCAAAATAAACTCCTTTATTTTAATTAATTATGGAATCCAATTTCATGTAAAAAAAAAAAATCTTTAATTAAAATAAACTCTTTTATTTTAATTAATTATGAATCCAATTCCATATAAAAAAAAATTATTAAAGGAAACACGGATTATCTTTCCTATTCACAAATAAACTCCTTTATTTTGAATAATATGAAATCTTATTCCATATTTAAATAAACTCTTTTATTTAAGGAAACATGGATTCTCTTTCCTATTCACAAATAAACTCTTTTATTTTGAATACTATGAAATCCTATTTCATATCTAAATAAACTCCTTTATTTAAGGAAAAATAAAATCCAATTTCAACTCCAATTAGTTATCATGGAATCCAATTCCAACTCTAATTAGTTAGCATGAAATTCTAATTTTAAAATTAAAATAAATCTTTTATTTTAATATTAAAATAAATCTTTTATTTTAAGATTAAAATAAACCTTTTATTTTAATTATAAAATTATTAAAATTAAAATAAAACTTTATATTTTAATATTAAAATAAACTTTTTATTTTAATATTAAAATAAACCTTTTATTTTAAAATTAAAATAAACTTTTTATTTTAATTATATAATAATTAAGAATATATATATATATATATAAATATTCGTAATATAATATATATATATATAATATTTCCGTGACTTACTTTTCCAGCAAAAATTTCGTGAGTCATCTGTGGTATGCAAGCCAGCCAATTTTATGATTTCCTGTAAGTTGAATTCCGTGCATGCCATTTAACATTTAAATCTGTTAAACAAGTTGCCTTATTTTCGGTTACTTCCTGTTGTCAAACACTAGAATTCTTTGGATGCACGGAAATCGAGACGGCTTTAATATGGGCATGGATCACGAAGCAGGATAAAAAAAATAGGATTCTGGTTTTGCTGATATATAAATATCTAATCCACGTGACATTCCTTTGTTCAATTAATCACGCTGCCGGACGTTTTTTTTTTTTTTTTTTTAATTTTTTATACAATAAAATTATGCCCAATTAAATTGTTTTAAACACATATCAATATACATATCAAATTAAAACAATTAATAATTTACATAGAGGTTTGGGCTCGATCACCTTATTAGGTTTGTAATATTCATAACGCATCATATTGCATAAAAGTCTTGAGCGTGGTAAAATCGAGTTTAAAATTTACAAACCATATACCCGGATCATCCTTTATGCATAATTATTAATTAAACGAAAAGATAAAGAATAAATCATACCTCTTGAAGATCGAAACTTCCTCGGGATAAGTTCACCTCCAAATCCTTTTCGCGTTCAATCTTGAATCCACCGGGTTTGGTTCCTTCCTTTGATCAACGTTACCACCCAAATGTTTGGCTTCAGGGTGATCCACCAGGAAGAATAAAATTCAAGAAGATGGGTTGGTTAATTAAACCCTAGTTTTCTATCTCTATAGAAAAGGTGTCTCTCCAACAACTTTGGAATTATTACGTATGTTGAAAAATCAACTACCCATACCCACCCATAATAAGCACTCCTCTTATTTATAGATGCAAGGGCCCCACCTTAACAATTAAGGAATTGGGTTTTATTTAATTAATTAAATTCTTTTAATTAATTAAGCTCCCTAATCTTATTAGGATAATTAATTAAACTCCTTTAATTAATTTTCCTTCCTAATCCAATTAGGAATAAATGAAAGTACTTATATTAAATTAATTCCTAAACTCTTTTAGAAATTAAAATAATAATAATTGTAATAATATTAATAAGACTCTCTTATTAATTTATATTTAATATTTCTAAAATATTAAATAATAAATATTAAGCTATTTAATTTATTCTATCACCATAGATTAAATTAAATATACTTAACATATTATTACGATTATGCCATTAACTTCTTAAATAATTATTCTTCCTTTTATGGTGTGACCCTTTGGGTTCTCCATATTAAACCTAGGTTGTGAATAAATCAATTAGAACAATTCTAATCTTATTTAAATAAATAAATTAAATAATTAATTTATTTAAATAAATAATATTTATTCTACAATAGGGATAAGTCTCCCTAATGATCAACGACTTTCCGATAATATAGATTTCAACATTAATCATTAAAGAACCTTTGAGTAAATAGTTCTAATGCAATTCAATCATTCCACCATACAATGTCCCAATTAAATATAAGACATGGAATTACTGTCAAGTCTTATTTTATTTAATTATATGTATTTCGATTCTTAAATGCACAACTCCAATAATGCAAATTAAAACTCCTTTCTAATTTCATTCTTAACCCAAGGACTACTCTTTGGGTTGTCATTTATCGAATCACATAGACATTTCTCTTCTTTTATTAGAAGTGGTAGATTCTTTATTGATCATACATTATCTCCATATACTGACTTATTATACCCAAGCATACCCTTTGATATACCCTAAGGTCTTAAGGAATAAGTCAAAGTATAACTCATCATACACAAGATACTATGATGATCTCAAGTCCAAGGATCACTTGTCTTACTATCACTACAGAATTCTATTGACAGCAAATAAAACTCCATTAGGTATTCCTTAGCGAGCCAATGTTCGATGAACTTATTCTCTAATAAGCACCTACATACTTGCTTTTAGTGTCTCCACACAAATGATCACGAGATCAATCATCCTCATCCAACGAAAGCAAGTTAAACGACGTATGTACCCAATCTATCCGGATTCACTAATCCCCAATTTAGTAATCCAACGATTGGGAACTATTTTAGTTTTAAGCTTTCTAAGAATTTAGATCTCATTAGAATGATCATCATCATTATTCTAAAAGCATTGCTTAAAACTATGGGTTTATCACATATTATAAAACAACATCATGTAGATAATTAAAAGCCTTTAATAAATTAATACTTTTATTAATAAATGAATAAGATTGTTACAAAGTATATGCTTTATCATCAAACATGATTGGCTTGTGTGCATACTACTTTCGTAATACCCATGTGAATCTGTGTGTCGTAAATCACTACTGATTGAGAGAGTATCTTTTTCCTCCAAGACTGGTTGTTGGGATTGGCCCAAAGAGATCCATGTGGAGTAACTGCAGGGTTTGTCGATGGAGTTAGCGCCTCTTGCTCTTGAATGAGCTTCGGTTTGCTTTCCAAGCTGGCAGGCATTGCATGGCCTTTCCTTCACAAAGTTGAACTTGGGTAGACCAGCTACGAGATCCTTTGATGCCAGTTTGGACATGCTTTTGAAGTTTAAGTCGACGATCTTCTATGCCATAGCCACTCATTTCCTGGATGCTTTTGCGGAAAAAACATATTGTTTCATCAGAGCTTAGTTGACCAAGGTCTATAGTATAAACATTTCCTTCTCTTGTTCCGGTTAGCTTTATGGCAGATGTCTTTAGATCTCTGACTTGACATTGATTGTTGAGAAATGTTACTTGATGACCCTTGTCGCAGAGTTGGCTGATGCTTAGAAGGTTGTGTTGAAGTCCTTCCACATAGGTTACTTTGCTGAAAGATATTGCACCATTGCTAGCAGAGCCATATCCTCTTGTCTTGCCCGAGCCGTTATCTCCAAAGATGACTGAGGGACCCTCATTTTCTACATAGTTAGATAGCAGAGCTTTGTTCCCTGTCATATGCCTTGAGCATCAACTATCTAGATACGATGTTGAGGTCGTGGAGCTCTTTTCCTGTCAAAACATTTTAACCTTCATTTTGGTACCCATATTTGCATGGGTCCTTCTGTGTTAGTGCCTTTGGGAACCCAAACTTGTCTAGTCTTGGGTCTCACATGCATGGAGTTATAATAACACTTTGTAGCTTTATGACCATACTTATCATATATATGACACATCTATTATGATGCGTACTGTGTGTGTGTGATTCATCCTCCACTTGGACTTGTGTGGTTCCTTAGTTAGCCTTACATTGAACTCGATTCTCTTTCTTCCACGTGTCCTTAGGTTTCATAAATAGTGATGAGTGAGCCTTACCTCTCTTGTACCTTCCCAAAGAGATTCGTAGAGTTAGTTTTGCTTGACTCTCACGATTCTTCTTCGGTTGGTATGTAGAGGTTGGGTTACTCTTCTCCTTTATGAAACCTGCACTCAACGTGTGATCCTTTACTTCTCGAGTATAACTAGAATCGATAGAAACAAGATTGAAATGGTTCTTCCAACCTGTGAGGATTTAACAAAAGCAATGCCTCTACTAAAGCCTGAGACATTACCAGAGCTAGTTTCCATTATGTTTTCCACACTTAGCTCTGAGATGGATTCCCCAAAGCCTAAGCTTATTCATTCGAATGTGTTTCTCAGACTAGAGAGCAGGTAGTCCATGGATGATGAGGATTTATTCCATGCAGAGATAGTCTTCTCTAGATCCTCAATTTTAGAGGTTAGCTTAGACTTCTCTTTGTGCGTGATGTGTGTTTGTCTTCATTTAAAGTTTCATTCTCAGCTTCAAGCTTGGAGAGAAGATTAGTACTTAGAAGGGCTGTTTCAAGCTCTTCTTGAACTTTCTTCTTCTCCTCTTGAAGAAGTGAATGATCCTTGGACAACACTCTGAACCACTTCATGTATTGATGTAATTCATTTGGTTATGCCACGCAAGGCGCTTCTTAAGTCATTCATATCTACATCGTGTGAGTTGAAATCAAATATCTCATCGAGATTTACATCAGTGAATGTTGAGGCTTTGTTTGTCCTTTGCATGTTTGGCCATTAAGCACAGATTGGCCATTTGTGGTTCTTCTTCATCTCCAGAGTTAGCATTTGAATCATTATCCTAATCACTCCATGATCCTCCACTACCAGTGCCTTTATCTCTTTTATGAGGCCTCTTGTTTCCTTCAGTATTCCTTCTTTCCATGCCGCTTTCTTCTTTAGTTCTTCTCTTGGGGGTTTGTTGCGCTGGCAATGAAATGCCCAGTTCTTGCAATTAGAAGATAGATCATTTATTTGCTTCCTCGCTATTGTGAAGTCTTGACCTTCTTTTGATTCACGGCTTTACCTTGACGCATTTAACCTTCTTAGTTTTCTTACCATCATGGCAAGATCGTCATCATCGTCTTCATCATCGCTTTATTCAATCTCGATGATGACATTTGATACACTTTCGATTGCTTTGAGAGCAACACCCTTTTCCTTCCTTCTTCCTTTTAGAAGGGGTTCAGCACGTTGGGTCAGCTCCAGCTCGTATGTCAGGAGGTTGCCATACAATTGTTGAACTGTCATCTCGTTAAGATTCTTTGACTCTCTTATTGCAGTGGTCTTGGCATCCCACTTGCTCAGTAGGGCTCTCATGAACTTTATGGTCAGATCTTTGTTAGGATAGATCTTTCCATATGCTCGTAGAGAGTTGAGCAGAATGTTGAATCTTTCATAAGTGGCAGTTACATTTTCGCCTTGCACATGAGTAAACATCTCGTACTGCTGTGTTAGAAGAGACTGTTTGTTCTCTCTAACTTCTTTAGTTCCTTCGTGCATAATCGCGAGCGCTTCCTGCACTTCCTCGTCATTTTGCGCTTTACAACATTGTCAAACAGATCGTCCTCCAAGGATTGGAACAGGATGTTCTTAGCCTTTTTGTCAAGTTGGACGGCTTTCTTCTCTGTGTCTGTCCATTCTTCTTTCACTTTGATTTGTACTTTGTTTGGCTCATCAATGGTTGGTGCAAGCTTTGTTGGTATATAGGGCCCATTAAGAACAGTCTCAAATAAATCTTCATCTATTGAGTCCATGTAAGCTTGCATTCTAACTTTCCAGTTAGCAAATTTATCCTTGTTGCACATTGGTGGCTTGCTGCCTCCCCCGGTCCTGGATTCGCTTGGTACGAGTGCCATTTGGATCTACTAAAGCGTGTAAGCTGTAAAATAGAACCCGCTTTGATACCAATTGTTAGTTCTTAGTAGGCACAAGTTATCTAGAAGGGGGGTTGAATAGATATTTGAAAATCTTTTCTATTTTAAACTTGTTCTTAGATAGTGATTAAAACTTAGCGGTATTAGTATTTGTTTTAATCTTCTTAACCAAGCAATGGAGTTATGAGCGAGCAAGGCAGTTATAGCAGATATAGATGACATAGTTGTTTTTAAGTGGTTCAGAGCACTCAAAGCTCCTAGTCCACTCTTCTACTCAACGAGTAGGATATCCACTAAGGATGTCTTTTACAATCTTCTGAATCACACAGATTCCTTCTGCACCAAAGAGTTCAGAACTTCTCTAGTTCACTCTTGAACTCTTCAAGTCCAAAGCAGACTTGGCTTTCTTACGATTCACTACAAACTCTTCAAGTCCAAAGCAGACTTGGTACTCTTCTTCGCTTGATTGATTGATGGTTGTTGTTGTTGCTTACAAGGTTCTTACTTAGTTTCTTTGTGTAAGCACTGGTTCATTAAGAACTGAGTAGCTGAGCAAGCTTTTCAATATCTCAGATCGTAGAGTTGAGCCTTAGAGAATTCTTCACGTTGAATGTTTGATTGCTTGTTTGTTTTTCTCTCTCATCTGTCTGATCTGTATATATGTGATGTTGAAAACTATCCGTTGGATCCATCCGTTGTGGCATTAAATGCTTCTGAACTTTCTGTGCTGCAATGGAGACATTTCTGCACATCTCTGAATTCTGCATTCTGGCTCACTGACACTGCAGGCTGCTTTCTCACCTACCACTTGAAAAGATGTTTTGTCCCTCTTATCCATAGTACTATCCTTAGCTTCTTCAATACGCTTCTTTGTTGCATACTAAGGATATTTCATATATTCGGGATCGATGAGCACCGCTGCGGATCTCGGGATCCATTCCTCGTATGTTGAATTAACAACTCATGAGGCTTGACGTTTTCGACACGGGAGCGATGATGCTTTCTACGATTGGATCGTGATGTTCTACGGTTAAGATCGTAGTGGCTTTGACTTGCATACTACGATGCTATCGATTCGAGAACACTACGATTTCTCTTAAACTTTCATGCACTACGATCTTCTCTTTTCTCGTGTTGTTGACTTCACGTTCCGAGACCACACTACGATCGTTGACTTATAAACTTCACGTTTCCTTCAAAGACACACTACGATCGTGGAGTTAGCTTGGTGAACGTTAGGACCATTCTACGATTTACGAAAGTCCCTTTCAAGGCGGGCTACTACGATCTTCGGGCTCTACGTTTTACGCCTTGACTTCTGCAAATGTTGATCGATTGATGCACTACGATTTCTTCCAGATTAATCTATTACATCTCAAGATCAACCTAACAGTTTTGATCATTCTATCTATACATTCTAGAACAGAATGATACACGTTGAAAGCTTAGATCAACCTAACAATTTTGATCTATCACTAAGTCCTTGTACATATATTCTTTAAAGAACCTTACAAATAATCATGAACACATGCATTAAAACATCAAATCATAATATGCATTCTCCCAACAATCTCCCTCTATTTGATGTTGACATAACCAAGGAGATTTGTTGTCATGATTATTAGTGACTAGATGCATTTGCAGGAATTTAAACATGACTTAGTATTTCAGTGAGCAACTGAAATTTCTAAAGAATAAGTATGAATTTATTGATGATCAGAAGATATTACAATATAGCATTTCATCAATAAAACATTAAACTCTTAACTTATCTCTGTTTTCTTGGTCTCTTGTGTGGAGGTGGATTTGCATACTCCTCATCCCTTTTCTTCCTTTGAGCTTCCTCATTTCTTCCTAACTCTTCCAGCTCACTTAGACTTAGAACTGGATTCTCTTCATGTTTGCGCATGAATGCAGGATCTCCAGTTGGCATTCGGATGCGTACAGTAGTCACGTCTTGCGAGCTAGGAGTTGGCTCCTGATGACTCAGAGGAATAGGCGATCTGATTACTGTGACCAGGATCGTTGAGTCTCGATGATGTGATGGTCTTGCAGGAGGGCTTCCCCTTTCTTGAATTGCATGACCTCCTCTGCCTCTGCCTTGGCTTCCTTGATCTCCTTTCCCTTTCTTATTCTCCCCCTTTATGTCAGCATCAAGGGTTCGAATATCGGCAGACAACCTATTTACTCCTTGGACAAGCTCGTTGAGTTGGCTTTGAGTTTGAGTAATGTCCTCCCTATTCTCCTTGATCTGTTTTTCAGCTCTAGCTTCTTTGTTTTGGAGGACTGTAAGAATCGTATCATTATGCTTCTCCTGATTGGCATAAGATTTCTGGAAGTCATAAACAAAAGCTTTCAGGTTGAGAATATTGTCCAGCATAATTTGATGTTGACGATCTTGGTTTTTCTGTATCTCAAGCATAGCCTCTCTTTGTTTGGCGAAAGAACTCAGAAATGGATCTCATCTCCATCGATATACTCTTGAAATTCTTTGATAATTTCCCTTAGCTTCGTAGTGAGCTCAGTATTCATTGTACTAGGGAATTTGTTTGCAGCTTGTATCATTTGATTCAGTCGGATGTTCAGAAGGTCAGAGTGAGATTCCAGGCTTGCTTCGATGGACTTGATCATTTGCTCAGAAGTTTCTTTCAGATCATCCTTGGTGGGCAAGCTGGGGAAAGTATCAGTTGATTGAGGATTGTCCATTTGAGGGGTTCTCGGTGGAGATTGAGCTTGCAAGTTGTACAAAGCAAGATCAAGACTGAAATAGTCGTGCGATGAGGAGGATGGTATATCAGTTGGAGGAGCTTGGGTTTGGACATTTGGGATTGGTGACTCTACGATTTCAATGTTTGACTCTCACGATTTGGCTTGAGTCCGGAATCGTAGAGTTGGTTATTGAGGGAAGCGGGGTGAGTTGATTTCTTCCGGTACTTGATTATAGAATTTTGGGATTCTGCAACTGGAAACTGATTTAATGGGTTAAGAATCACTTCCAGCCATTTAGGAAATTCATAGAATTGGCTAAACGAAGATGATGGCAGGTGATTAACTATAAAGCTTGTAGGGATAGTCAATACCTCAGGTTTGGCATTTGATGAGGAATGGTCTGTAATCAGCTTTTTGGCGAAAATGACTTCCCCTGGAAATCCGTGAGCCTGAACTGTGATTGCTGGATATTCCTTGAAGCTCCAGAACATGTGGTCCCATGATTTCAGAATTTGAGCTCGATGGTATGCCATCATGGGTAAGTAAGAGAATATCTGATTGTAAAGATAGCTTCTATATCCATCCTCGCCCTCATAAATGATATGTAGGTCATCATCATCTTCTTCCTCTTCACATATTCAATCGAGGATTTCAAATGGACTCATAAATCAAAGGTTGAGAGTTCTTCTCTTCATCAACTCTTACTTCTAGAATAACGCCTTCTTGCACCTTCTTTTTTATATTCATCAGTTCCGATGTGTAGCTTGAGAGGTTTTAACTTTATCGATTAAAGTCGATTCTAATCGTATATTCGTTATCTTCACGCAGATTCTTGGAATCATTAACTCTATCTCCATCTTCTATAAGTCGTACGAAATGGGTATTTATGTTAACAATATTGCACTCGTAAACGCATACGATCTTCTACTCAACACGTCAGCTACCATGTTCGTTTTTTTTTTCAGGATGGTATTGAATGGTATGGTCGTAATCTTTCAACAACTCGAGCCAATGTCGTTGCAGCATGTTGAGTTCTTGGAAGCTCTTTTCATATTTCTTGCTCTATTCGAATTTTGTATCTCTACAAGTCAGCTGAGTTAATGGAGTAGCGATTCGAGAAAATCTTTCCACGAATCTCCGATAATAACCAACTAAGCCTAGAAAGCTACGTATTTCGATTCTGAACTTAGGTTGTTCTCAATCGTGACTCATATCCCAACCTTGGATAAAGACGTCACAATGACACCTATCGATTTACTATCACACAAATATATGGCGTCCCTACGAGAGAGTTCGGCTTCAGCATTCCACAAAGGAAGTCACCAGATAAAGGCTCGGTACAAACTTCTGATTTGAATTTTTAACTCCTGAAGTTCAATAGAGCCATGAGATTTTAGAAATGGGTTTTGTCTTAGGGTTGAAAGTCGATACAAAATTCATTATCACACTTTGGGAGTAGGCCAGGAAATACGTCAGGAAATTTACTAACAACAAAAATATCATTCAAATCGACATATTTTTGTTCAAGTCCATAACATGGCTAAGAAAGCTTGACATCCGCTTTTTCAATAAACGAATGACTTTACTACTGATATAAAAGAGTTTTGACTTCAATGGTTTGGTTGCTTAAATTCAATAACGTGTTTGCTTAGGAATATGAAAACTAACAACCTTACAAAAGCAATCAATTTTAGCATGATGAGTGGTTGACCAATCAATCCCTAAGGTCACATCAAATGCAAGAATTTTTAAAGAAATAAGGTCAACAGGTAATGTGATGGTGCCAACTTGGATCAAATAAGATTTATAAACAGCGGATGTAACGAAAGTTTCTCATAACGGAGTTTCAACAGATAAGTCAAAGTCTAATTTTCTCCGGAGTCAAGTTTAAACGTTGAGTATAAGCAGAAGAGATAAAAGAATGGGTAGAACCGGTATCTAATAAGGTATAAACTTCGCAATAATTTATAATTAACTAAACCGTGCTAACTTTGTTCGGGTTCCTCGCATTCTGACCGGTCACGACAAACGCTCTTCCAGGAACCGTTGACTTTGTTTTTTCCGTATCCGCCTTTGGTGCCATCGTTCCAGCTGGACTTGATTTCGCTACAGGACAAAATCGAGCTATGTGACCATCTTTTCCGCAACTAAAACATATCTTGGAAGGCTGTGAACAGTTTGGACTTATATGTTCCTCTTCTTTGTATTTGTAGCATCTAACTGACGGTCGTTCTTTTCCCCTAGAATTTGTTGCTGGTTGTAAGACCCCAACTTATTATTAATGAAATTTAATTTTTTCTATTTTGAAATAGTAAGGGTTGATTTGATTAATGTGAATAGTTATGGGTAAAATACGCAAATATTTTAAAATAAGCAAGTGGTTATAAAATATTCATTTTGTCGGGAATATTCGTTTGGTCGTGGAATATTCTTGTTGTGTCAGAGGAATATTAGTATATGGCCTTGCAGTCTTTTGTGGGCCCCATAACTTGAAAGCGATTGGATGAAGAAAATGACAAATATAAGTTGTTTAAAAATAACGGCGTAGTTATTCTGAGATTAATCTTTATTAAAATACTTTCGGTGGTTAAAACACAAGTAGCACACGGTATTGCACAATTATTGATTCTTACGTGAAGGCCTTTACTCAATAATGGTTACGATAATTCTTTATTCGATATTTTATTGATTTAATACTTGCTGCGTTGATATTTTATATTCTTTGTTGTTTCAATAATTGTCTTACACAGTATTTTCATTATCGAAGCAATAATTCATATTATCCGAATAATATTATTAGATAACATTATTGGTAATGTCTAGAAAGTTACATCTAAGGAGAGGTTTGGTCACCTAATTTGCGCCAAGGTAGGGAGAATTTCTTATTGGAAAGCCCTCTTCCTGAACCGTACCGTTTGTCGATATTGTGATTCTATAATATTATTTGTGAATAATTAATTATTAATTCATGTGATGAGAAAAATATTGATTTTATGTGGATATAGATGGAGAAAATTTTTAATGTGACAATTGTTGAAAATTGAAATTTTATCTTTTTCGATAAAATAATTCATTTAAATATATTATTATATTTTAATAATATAATAATGGTGATATTTTTTACAACGAATGTGGGATATATGAGTATCTGAGGAGGAAGAGTATTTTTGTTGCAATAAATGTTTAAAACATGTTAAACATGCGGATGGACCCCATTTATTGGATCGAAATTTGATTATAATCGTAAAATCGCCTGTTTGTGGATTTCTAAATTTCTTTTGAAATTTGGAAAAACTTTCTTCTGCAAAGTTGTAGAAAATTGAATTTTCTATAAATTGGCGAGATTCAATTTTTGACAAAAGGGCTATTTATTATGAATTATTGAAGTTCAAGCTCAAAATAATTGATTTTTGGAAGTTTTAATTATTTTTTTTTTCAAGAAAACGTTTTTGGTGTGTTAAGTGGGTCTAGCATGTGTTATTGATTCTTTAAATCGGATCTCCAAAAGTGGTAGCATAAATTTAATAAATAATAATAATATTATATTAAATTTTCTGCATTTTGGTGTTCTAAGCATTTTTCTATAAATAAGGTGTGACGCCCCCAAAATAGGTATACATCACCCATTCGAGTTGTCAATACATGAATGTAAACAACTACTGACTTTATTATTACAACATATAAACAAAGAGTTTAAATACAAATATTGTCATCTGTATAATATCCACACGCAAATAAATCCCCATCATAATTATTGATACATTATTTTACAAAATGGTGAGGACTACTAAACAACTCTCTCTGAATCAGATATCGTGAATAATGTCGATATCGTGAATAGTAACTCTCAACACCAAAAGTTCCAAATTTGATAAAAACTTCAGATCAATATTTCAACATAATGATATTGAAGAAATAATATCATTACTGAAAAAATAATAATATCCCTTACCTCGAAAGATCAAGATTTTAAATTAAAACACCTGATATAAAGGCTATGACTTGAACTTGCACCGATATAGCAATAATCAAAGTATACTCAAAATAATCACAAGAATAAACTCGATAATATAGAGAGAGAAAACTTCGCTTTTACAGTGTGATTTTCAATTCTAACCTAAGCACCCTATTTATAGAAAATGCTTAGAACACAAAAGCGAAAAATTTAATAAAATATTAATAAATTTATATAAATCATAATGCAAACTTGGAAATTACGATTTCAAAGATATTTTGCAAACACATTTGCCCACCAACCAACCACAAAAAATGTTTTTGTTATTTTAAACAATTAAAACTTCCAAAAATCAATTATTTCGGAACTCCGGAACTTCAATAATTCACAATAAATAGCCCTTTTGTCAGAAAATTCAAAACTCACGAATTTTTATAGGAAATTTAATTATCTACAACTTTACAGAATAAAGTTTTTTCAAATTCCAAACAAAAATTGACCAAAATCCACAAACGGGCGATTTTACAAGCTATAATCAAATTTCAGTCAATCAATGGGGTCCACCGACATGTTTAACATGTTTTAAACATTTATTGCAACAAAAATAACCTTCCTCCTCGTATACTCATATATCCCACATTCGTTGTAAAAAATATCACCATTATTATATTATTAAAATAATATATTTAAATGAATTATTTTATCAGAAAAAGATAAAATATTAATTTTCAACAATTGTCATTTTAAAAATTTTCTCCATCTATATCCACATAAAATCAATATTTTCCTCATCAAATAAATCAATAATTAATTATTCACAAATAATATTACAGAATCACAATCTTTCGGCAACCGGTAGTTCTCCTGGAAAGAGGGGCTTTCCAATAAGAATTTCTCTCTTTCTTGGCCGCCTTGAATTAGGTGACCAAACCTCTCCTTAGATGTAACTTTCTAGACATTGCCAATAATGTTATCTAATAATATTATTCAGGATAATATGAATTATTGCTTCGATAATGAAAAATCTTGTGTAATGACAATTATTGAAACAACAACAATATAAAATATCAACGCGTCAATTATTAAATCAAGAAATATTTGAGCGAATAATTCAGAACCATTATTGAGTAGTGCCTTCTTACGTAAGAATCAATAATTGGTGCAATAATCGCAGCTTTAAAGTGTTTTAACCACCGAGTATTTTAACAAGAAAACTAAGAATAACTATTGTTATTTTTTTAAACAACTTATATTTGTCGTTTCTTCATCCAATCGCTTTCCGTTATGGGGCCCATAAAAGATCAGCTACCATTGCATTTAATATTCCCCGACAAGAAGAATATTCCACGACCAAACGAATATTCCCAATAACAATGAATATTTTATAACCACTTGCTTATTTTGAAATATTTATGTATTTTACCCTAAACTATCCACATTAATCAAATCAACCCTTACTATTTCAAAATAATAAATAGAAAATTAAATTTCATTAATAATAAGTTGGGGTCTTACACTATATCCAAATATTCAATTGTAAGTACTATTCTTTCTGAGGTAAGGGAGATTATTTTCTTCATAAATGATAATATTTCTTGAATATCATTATGCCAAAATATTTGTTTGAATTTTATCAAATTTGGAACTTTTTCATGTCAAGTTACTTATTCATGAGTTACTATTCACGAGTACTATTCACGAAGCATGATGATATTTTTTGTGAAATTTCTATCTTTTGGTGTCGGAGTTACTATTCACGTATGTGACGCCCCCAAAATAGGTATACATCACCTATTCTGAGTTGTCAATACATAGTGCGTAAAACAACTACAACTTTATTATTACAACAAGAAACTGTGAGTTTGAATACAAATATTATCTTCTGACAATATCTATACTCAAATAAATCCTCATCACATTTATTGATACATTATTTTACAAAAATGGTGAGGACTACTAAATAACTCTCTCTAAAACCTTCATTCCATACCCCAGGCTGCATTTTCGCTATATTCTCGCCTCCCGAGAAGAAAATGGAACAAAAAGGAAAAGGGTGAGCTCAACTAGCCCGAAGAAGAATATTATGACTAAGATAATATACAACAAATTATCATTAGTCTTCACAGGAAAAAAAAACTAATAGAATACAATAGACAACAAGTTTTTAAATCAATATTCGCAATGAAATAATAATTTCATTAGAAGAGTTAAGTAGAGAATGCAAACTAATATCTTCGATGTATGAATTTAAAAGTTAAATAAATCTATCTTTTATCCTCAGAAAATCAATCAATATACATCTGGAATCAAATATTCATCTTTGCACTACGTGCCAAAGATATTCATCACCGGTCATGTTTCATCTAAACACTGCTCATCTTTGCACTACGGGCCAAAGATATTCATCGAAAAACATTCATCTTTGCACTACGGGCCAAAAAGATATTCCATAATATCAACATTTAAGATCAAGATGACGAAAAATATTTTTAAAGAAACGAATCCAATTGAAACAAAATGACAAGGATTAATGATTAAGGATTCGTACTTTATTTTATCCACGTCCAAAAATACCTCAAAAATAATCACAAATTGGTGTAAAATTCAAGAATGATCAAAACATGGATACAATCAAAGCTAGTATCCACAATAGATATTTTAGATTTAAAAGGAAAATTTTCATTTCTCGATAAATAGTGTCAGTATTCGTGAATAAGATCAGATATCGTGAATAATAAAGGTCGATACGTGAATAAGAATCTCAGACACCAAAAGTTCCAAATTTGATAAAAACTTGAGATCAATATTTCAAAGATAATGATATTGAAGAAATAATATAATTACTGAAAAATAATAATATCCCTTACCTCGAAAGATTATTACTTCTTTGGAATCTAGGGTATAGTCTTTGAAGGAACTTGCATCGCCTAACAATACTCAAAGTATACTCAAAATAATCACAAGAATACGCTCGATAATATAGAGAGAAACTTTGATTTACGGTGTGATTTTCAATTCTAACCTAAGCACCCTATTTATAGGAAAATCTTTAACACTAAAAGCGAAAAATTTAATAAAATATTAATATATATTATAAATTTCCTTAGCCCGTCTTTGAAGATCTGATTTCAGCAATTAATATCACATGTTAGCCCACTTAAATGCAAAAAAATGTTTTTCTTTAAAATAATAATTAAAACTTCCAAAAATCAATTATTTCGGAGCTTCGGAACTTCAATAATTCACAATAAATAGCCCTTTTATCAGAAAATTTGAATCTCGCGTGTTTTTATAGGAAATTCAATTTTCTTCAACTTTGCAGAAGAAAGTTTTTCCGAATTCCAAACAGAAATTGAACGAAATCCACAAACGGACAATTTAATAGGCTATAATCAAATTTCAGTCAATAAATGGGGTCCACCGACATGTTTAACATGTTTTAAACATTTATTGCAACAAAAATACTCTTCCTCCTCGTATACTCATATATCCCACATTCGTTGTAAAAATATCACCATTATTATATTATTAAAATATAATAATATATTTAAATAATTATTTTATCGAGAAAAGATAAAATTTCAATTTTCAACAATTGTCACTTTAAAAATTTTCTCCATCTATATCCACATAAAATTAATATTTTCCTCATCATATGAATCAATAATTAATTATTCACAAATAATATTACGTAATCACAATATTGACAACCGAGGCGGTTCAGGAAAGAGGGCTTTCCAATAAGAATTTCTCCTTATTGGTAGCGCCGCAATTAGGTGACCAAACCTCTCCTTAGATGAAACTTTCTAGACATTGCCAATAATGTTATCTAATAATATTATTCGGATAATATGAATTATTGCTTCGATAATGAAAAATATTGTGTAATGACAATTATTGAAACAATGTGAGAATATAAAATATCAACGCAAAGAATTATTAACTCAATAAAATCTTTGAGCGAAGAATTCATCGTAACCATTATTGAGTAGTGCCTTCTACGTAAGAATCAATAATTGGTGCAATACTGGTAATCTTCTTGTGTTTTAACCAATTTGAGTATTTTAACGATATTAATGATAATAACTACTGTAGTTATTTTTTTAACCAACTTATATTTGTCGTTTTCTTCATCCAATCGCTTTTTACATTATGGGGTCCACACACATGGTCGCTACCAGTCGAACGAATATTCTACAAAGACGAATATTCCACGACCAAACGAATATTCCCAAACAACAATGAATATTTTATAACCACTTGCTTATTTTGAAATATTTGCGTATTTTACCCCTAACTATCCACATTAATCACATCAACCCTTACAATTTAAAAATAATAAATAGAAAAATTAAATTTCATTAATAATAAGTTGGGGTCTTCTGACCTCCCTCCTTATGAATTTTCGTTCTCGAAATTGACGTCGTGCGACAGGTGTTTGAAAAGGTGAGGATACCTCGCTTTCATTTCCGTTTCCAATTCCTGTGTCATTTCCTCTATAACAAGATTCCTTCACAAAACTTTAACTTGTGGTATGACCTTTGCTTACGCGTAGGACATGCTCCTTCCTATCCAAGATCTTGACAGGTACCTCCTCATACGTTAAGTCTTCGGCTATTTCGTCCGGTTCTAATTCTATAACGTGGTTCGGGTCTTTCACATATTTACGAAGTACAGATATGTGAAACACATTATGAACACGAGACATACTTGGAGGTAACGCAAGTCTATAGGCTACATTTCCTACTCGGTCAAGAATTTGAAATGGACCAATAAATCGTGGATTGAGCTTTCCTCTCTTCCCAAATCTTGTAACTCCTTCCATGGAGCAACTTCGCATGACAATACATGATCCCCTACACTAAATTCCACGTCCTTTCGATGAAGATCCGCATAACTCTTTTGTCGATCTTGTGCCGTTTTGTATCGTTGTCGAATCATTTGGATCTTTTTCGTAGTCATACGTACTCAACTCGGGTCCCAACAAAGGTTTCTTTCACCCACCTCATCCCAACATACCGGAGAGCGACACTTTCGTCCATATAATGCTTCAAATGGAGCTACACCTATACTTGCTCGATAACTTGTTGTTGTAGGAGAATTCCACCAATGGTAAATACTTATCCCAACCGCCCTTGAAGTCAGGACACAGTCTTAATAGATCTTTAAGAGTTTGAATAGTCCTCTCTAATTGTCCAAATCCGGTTTGGGGATGGTATGCTTAAACTAAATCGCAAACTGCGTGCCCATTAGCTTTTTGCAAGCTAACCCAAAATCTTGAAGTGAATCTTGGGTCACGATCCTAAACTATGGATCTTGGCATGCCATGCAACCTCACAATCTCATTCACGTCATACTAGCAAGACGCGTTCGAGGAATAAGTCTCCGTGTCGGCAAAGAAATGAAGCGAACTTGGTTAATCTATCAACAATAACCCAAATAGCATTGATGCCTTGAGAAACCGTAGTAGGAAGACCAGAACGAAATCCATGGTAATGTGTTCCTTTCCATTTCGGAATCTCAAGTGGTTGCAACGGACCCTTAGGTACCGGATGTCTCACCTTTACACGTTGACAAGTTAAACACATTGAGATAAACTTTGCAATCTCTCTCTTCATATTGTTCCACCAAAATGTATGTCGAAGATCACGATACATTTTAGTACTTCCAAGATGGATTGCAAATGGTGTATTGTGTGCCTCCATCATAATCTTGTACTTCAAATCGTAGTCGTTAGGACATAAAGTCTAGAGTGGACTCAAGTATTCCTTCTTCATCAATTCTCGCTTAGGAATAGCTCCTTCTTGTACTTTCTTCTTCATACGCATCGACTCCCTGGGTCGGTGGCTTGAGCAACCTTAACTTTTTCTATTAAAGTTGGCTCTATCATTATACTTGACATCATCGCACTCGTTCCGCGATATGATCTTCTACTTAACGCGTCATTTACCACGTTCGCCTTCCGGGATGGTATTGAATAGTGTGGTCGTAGTCTTTCAATAGCTCGAGCCAACGTCATTTTGCCGCGTGTTGAGTTCTTTTTGAGTGAAGAAATATTTAAGGCTTTTATGGTGCGAATATATCTCCACTTTCTCCCCATATAGATAGTGCCTCCATATTTTTAGCAGCGAAACGATCATTGCTTGACTCTAGATCATGAGTAGGATAATTCCTCTCATACTCTTTAAGTTGTCGCGAGGCATAGGCTATGACTTTCCCACGTTGCATGAGAACACATCCTAACCCTTTGCACAAGCATCATCAGTAGATAACAAATCCATCCGAACCGGATGGTATTGTTAGAATAGGTCTTAAAATAAGTCTCTCTTAAGCTCTTGAAAACTCTTCTCGCATTCTTCACTCCAAACGAATTTTGTATCCTTCCGAGTTAGTTTGAGTTAATGGAGTAGCGATTCGAGAAAACCCTTCCACGAATCTCCGATAATAACCAAATTTAGCCCAAAAGCTACGTGCTTGATCCACCGACTTTGGTTGCTCTGAACTTTGTATTGCTTCAATCTTGGCGGGATCAACGGATACTCCATGTTTCGACACCACGTGCCCAAGGAATGCAATTTCCTCGAGCCGAAACTCGCATTTCTTCAATTTGGCATATAGTTTGTTTTCACGAAGCCTTTGGAGTACCAACTTCAAATGGTGCTTCATGATCTTCACGACTTTTGGAATATATAAGGATGTCATCAATAAAGACAACAACGAATGATCCAAATATTCCTTGAATACTCGTTCATCATATCTATGAAAGCCATAGGAGCATTAGTTAGTCCGAAAGACATGACTAAGAATTCATAATGCCCATACTGAGTTCAAGGCGCTTTTGGAATATCCTCGATTCTAATCTTGGTGATGATATCCGAATCGAAGATCGATTTTGAAAAGAATTGTGCCCTCAGCAATCGGTCAAACAAGTCATTAATACGAGGTAGAGGATACCTATTCTTGATGGTGACATGGTTCAATTCCGATAGTCAATACAAAATCGCGTACTCCGCTCTTTCTTCTTTTTACAAATAAAACAGAGAGCACCCCAGGAGATGTCTTAGGGACCAATGAAACCGATGTCCAACAATTCTGTAGTTGGACCTTTAACTCCCGAAGTTCAATAGGAGCCATTCGATATGGGGTTTTAGAAATGGGCTTTGTACCGGGTTCAAGATCAATAAAGAATTTAACTTCACGTTACGGGGTGAGGCCGGGAAGTTCTTCGAAAATACGTCGGAAAAGTCAATAACAACGGGAATATTATTCAAATTTGACGTGTCTTTATTCAAATCCATAACATGGGCTAAGAAAGCTTGACATCCGCTTTTTCAATAAACGAATGGCTTTATGATTAGATATGATGCGGTGATTGATTTTAATGGTTTAGTTGCTTGAATTAAATAAATGGGTTGGTTAGGAATATGAAAACTAACAACCTTACGAAAACAATCAATTTTGGCATGATGAGTAGTTAACCAATCAATCCCTAAAATCACATCAAAAGCAAGTATCTTTAAAGAGATAAGGTCAATGGTAAGGTAATGGTGCCAACTTGAATCAAACAAGATTTATAAGCGATGGATGTGATGATAGTTTCTCTAACGGAGTTTCCACAGATAAAGTCAAAGTCTAATTTCTCCGGAGTCAAGTTTAAACGTTGAGCACATGCAGGAGAGATAAATGAATGGGTATTACCAGTATCAAGTAAGGTATAAACTTAGCAAGAATTTATAAATAGCTTACCCGTGATCACCTCGTTTGGGTTCTCGCATTTTGACCAACACAACAAACGCTTCTTCCGGAATCGTTGACTTTGACTTTTCTAGATGATCTTTTGAGTCACCATCCCCATTAAACTAGGTTTATTCTGCATCTGATCTCGGCGATATGTCCTTCCTTTCCACAATTATAGCATACCTTGAACTGTTGTGGGCGGTTTGGTGATATGTCCCTCTTTCCGCATTTATAGCATATGACCGGTGGTCATTCTCCTCCCTTAGAACCGATTCTTCTTAGACCGTTGTCGTCTTCATATAATCGTTGTTAAATCTCCTCTTTTTAAAATCTCCTCCCGACTCGCTTCTTACATTTTTTCATGGCCATGATTACCACCGTAGTGGTTACCATTTTGTCCGTCTGTTTCTTTCTCCGCCGGTTATCATTATTACATTGGTATCTCTACGAGTACGATCCTGGTTGTGGTCTCTCGAGTTGACTGCAGTACTCGTTATCTCACTCTAATAATTGAGCCTGCTTACAACATCCGAATAGAGAGAAAGTTTATGAGAAATGAGATCTTTGGCGTATCTTGGGGTTTCAAACCTCTAAGAAACATCCGCGTCATACGTTCCTCATTCTCCACCAAATGAGGTACAAACTGGATAACTCTGCAAACTTTGCCTCGTCTTTGACACCGCCATGTTGTTTTGCTCTAATCGATGAACTCCACTTCCTTCATATAGCCGAACACTTTCGGGAAAGTATTTGTCATTAAATAGTTTCTGAAAGCGTTTCCCAAGACATCTTTGAGTCTTGCCGGATGGGTACACTTCACGAGACTCCCACGGTGATGCGCTTCGCCGCCACGGAACATAAAGGTGGCGAATGGAACCTTCTGTTCCTCCGTTCATCCCAAGACATCGAATATCTTGGTAATTTGTTTGACCCATGTTTTCGCCGTGATCGGATCTGCTTTCCCTTAAATTCGGTGGTCCCAACTCTTTGAACTCTTGTTTGTGACAACCCGTGAATTGCTATCATTTTCTCCTGTATTTTGAACAAGAGTCTCCTCAAATGCGATTTTGCATGAACTAAAAAGCTTCTAAACATCCCCTCGTTCATCATCTCGCTGGTGTTGTTCACGGGAGGAACATTGCCAAATGTTGCTCGCGTTTTCCTCGTTGGTGAGTCTGAGCGTCTCCACGGTCTCATTTCCATTGTTAATATTCTCGGTCAATATTCTCAAATCTTCATTAAATCATAAAACAAGGGTTAATTAAGGAAATCAATATATCACATAATATCCCTATATCTTGACCAACTAACAAATAAGCTTAGGTAGGACACACTTTAGTGAAGGATTTACTCGTCTCTCCCTCCTAGTTCTATTCCCCGATCTCATGGGAGATCATATCCTAAGCTCTCATACCAACCGTGGCGCCCCAAAATAGGTATACATCACCCATTCTGAGTTGTCAATACTTGATGCGAAACAACTACAACTTTATTATTACAACGATAAAACTATGAGTTTGAATACAAATATTATCTTCTAGACAATATCTATACTCAAATAAATCCTCATCACATTTATTGAGACATTATTTTACAAAAATGGTGAGGACTACTAAACAACTCTCTCTAAACCTTCATTCCATACCCCAGGCTACGTACTTTCGCTTATATTCTCGCCTCCCCGAGAAGAAAAATGGAACAAAAAAGGAAAAGGGTGAGCTCAACTAGCCCAATAAAGAATATTATGACTAAGATAATATATCGACAAATTATCGTTAGTCTTCAACGAGGAAAAATCTAATAGAATACATAGACAACAAATTTTAAATCAATATTCGCAGCATTGAAATAATAATTCATTAGAAGAGTTAAGTAAAGAATGCAAACTACTATCTTCTATGTATGAATTTAAAAGTTCATCGCTCTATCTTTTATCCTGTAACATCAATCGATATATATCTGGAATCAAATATTCATCTTTTTACTCTGGCCGAAGATATTCATCGATTAAGTCATGTTCATCTAAACACTGTTCATCTTTTGCACTACACGGGCAAAGATATTCTTCAGAAATCATTCATCTTTACACTACAGGGCCAAAGATATTCCATAATATCATCATTTAAGGTAAGAAGATGATGAAAAATATTTTTAAAAAACGAATCCAATGAAACAAAATGACAAGGATTAAGGATTAAGGATTCGAACTTTGTTTTATCCATGTCCAACAATACCTCAAAAATAATCATAGTGGTGTAAAATTCAAGAATGATCAAAACATGGATACAATCCAAGCTAGTATCCACAATAGATATTTTAGAGCGAAAAGGAAAATTTTCATTTTTCGATGAATAGTCTTAGT
Source organism: Panax quinquefolius (assembly GCA_020205615.1). NCBI lineage: Eukaryota > Viridiplantae > Streptophyta > Magnoliopsida > Apiales > Araliaceae > Panax > Panax quinquefolius. The sequence goes on along the minus strand of CM035166.1, from coordinate 12,935,745 downwards.
GTTAAGTGAATTGTGCAGATATCGTGAATAGTCTTGGTATAATGTGAATAAGTAACCCCAAACACTAAAAGTTCCAAATTTGATTAAAAGTTCGGATCAATACTTGGCGTAATGATATTAGAATAAATAATATCATTAAAAAAATAATATCCCTTATCTCGAAAGATCGGTACTCTTAAATTTGAAACAATCAATATAAAGGCTATGACTTGAACTTGCAATGATATATAATACTCAAAATATACTCAAAATACTCACAAGAATACGCTCGATAATATAGAGAGAAAACTTGATTTACGGTGTAATTTTCAATTCTAACCTAAGCACCTATTTATAAGAAAATGCTTAGAACACCAAAGCGAGAAAAATTTAATAAAATATTAATACATATATAAGACCCCAACTTATTATTAATGAAATTTAATTTTCTCTATTATTATTTTTAATAAGTAAGGGTTGATTTGATTAATGTGGATAGTTAGGGGTAAAATCATAAATATTTCAAAATAAGCAAGTGGTTATAAAGTATTCATTGTTGTCGGGGAATATTAAATGCGACGGCCTTGACCCGTGTGTGGGCCCATAACGCTAACTGAGCGATTGGATGAAGAAAGCGACAAATATAAATTGTTTAAAAATAGCGGTATAGTTATTCTGAATTAATATTGTTAAAATACTCGGTCGTTAAAACACAGTAGCATACGGTATTGCACTAATTATTGATTCTTACGTAAGAAGGCACTACTCAATAATGGTTACAGTAGTGCTTGTAAAAATACTCAGCAAGTGGATGAGCACAACCCTGTCTTATGATGATACGAGATTGTATGTCTTAGACATCTTGTATGATAGTGGCAAAACACCCTTCAAGTTAAATTCACTTCACCCTCAACATCTATAGACCACCATTCTATTCCTCATTATCCCCGCTTTCGACCCAAAATTACACTTTTATTACAGAAAGGAATTGTGAAGCAAAAGGGTGAAACCTGACTAAACTTCGATAAAGAATATCATGACTAAAGATAAATAAATTATCAATAGCCTTCAACAGTAATAAATCAGAGATTTAGAACATATGGTAGATGATAAAACTTTTCAACCATAGTTGCAGTGGAACGAACAATCCATTAGAAGAGTCAAATAGACCATAAAATCTATTATATTCTCCATGTTAAAAGTCCATCAACAATGTTTATCCCTGTAACATTAATTAAAGACCCCAACTTATTATTAATGAAATTTAATTTTCTCTTTTATTATTTAGAAATAGTAAGGGTTGATTTGATTAATGTGGATAGTTATTGGTAAAATACCGCAAATATTTCAAAATAAGCAAGTGGTTATAAAATATTCATTGTTGTTTTGGGAATATTAGTTTGGTCGTGGAATATTATTCTTTGTCGGGGAATATTAAATGCAGACGGCGTAGTCTTTATATGGGCCCATAACTTGAAAGCGATTGGATGAAGAAAACGACAAATATAAGTTGTTTAAAAATAACGGCGTAATTATTCACAGATTAATCTTTAAAAAATACTCGGTGGTTAAAACACGGTGAAGATACGGTATTGCACCAATTATTGATTCTTACGTGAAGGCCACTACTCGATAATGGTTCTGATAATTCTTTATTCGATATTTTATTGATTTAATAATTGTTGCGTTGATATTTTATATTCTTTGTTGTTCCATAATTGTCATTATGCATTATTTTTCATTATCGAAGCAATAATTCATATTATCCTGAATAATATTATTAGATAACATTATTGGCAATGTCTAGAAAGTTACATCTAAGGAGAGGTTTGGTCACCTAATTGTGCTGCGTAGATAAGGAAAAATTCTTATTGAAAGCCCCTCTTCCTGAACCACTACACAGTTGCCCGATCTTGTGATTCTGTAATATTATTTGTGAATAATTAATTATTGATTTATATAATGAGGAAAATATTGATTTTATGTGGATATAGTTGGAGAAAATTTTAATGTGACAATTGTTGAAAATTAATATTTTATCTTTTTTACGATAAAATAATTCATTTAAATATATTATTTTAATAATATATTAACGATGATATTTTTATAATGAATATGGGATATATGAGTATATGAGGAGGAAGAGTATTTTATGGTATTAAATGTTTAACACATATTTTTTGTGTGTTGGTGGACACAATTATTAATAGAAATTTGATTATAAACATAAAAATCGCCTGGTTTGTGGATTTCGGTCAATTTATGTTTGGAATTTGGAAAACCTTTCTTCTGTAAAGTTGTAGAGAATTGAATTTCCTATAAAAACTCGCGAGATTCGAATTTTCTGATAAAAGGGCTATTTATTGTGAATTATTGAAGTTCTAAAGCTCCAAAATAATTAATTTTTGAAGTTTTAAATATTTTTAATAAGAAAAACGTTTTTTTTGAGTTAGGCAAGGTGAGTCACTCTTGGTGGCTGATGGTTTGAATCAGATTTTGGGTGCGTAGGAATTTAATAAATATATTGTGACGCCCCCAAAATAGATATATCATCACCCATTCACGAGTTGTCGTACGTGAGTACGAAGCAACTACAACTTTATTATTACAACAATAAAGCTGTGAGTTTGAATACAAATATTATCTTCTAGACAATATCTATACTCAAATAAATCCTCATCACATTTATTGATACATTATTTTACAAAAATGGTGAGGATTACTAAACAACTCTCTCAGAACCTTCATTCCATTACCCAGACTAAGTACTCATTTATATTATTCTATCGCTCCCGAGAAGAAAAATGGAACAAAAAGGAAAAGGGTGAGCTCAACTAGCCCAATAAAGAATATTATGACTAAGATAATATCGACAAATTTATCGTTAGTCTTCACGGGAAAAAATCTAATAGAATCTGATAGACAACAAATTTTAAATCAATATTCGCAGTGAAATAATAATTCATTAGAAGAGTTAAGTAAAGAATGCAAACTACTATCTTCTATGTATGAATTTAAAAGTTCATCGTCTATCTTTTATCCTGTAACATCAATCAATATATATCTGGAATCAAATATTCATCTTTACTCTACGGGCGAAAGATATTCATCGATTAATTATGTTCATCTAAACACTTGTTCATCTTTGCACTACGGGCAAAGATATTCTTGAGAAATCATTCATCTTTGCCTACAGCCAAAGATATTCCACAATATCATCATTTAAGGCGAAGATGATGAAAAATATTTTTAAAGAAACGAATCCAAAGAAACAAAATGACAAGGATTAAGGATTAAGGATTCAGTACTTTGTTTTATCCATGTCCAACAATACCTCAAAAATAATCATAGTGGTGTAAAATTCAAGAATGATCAAAACATGGATACAATCCAAGCTAGTATCCACAATAGATATTTTAGAGCGAAAAGGAAAATTTTCATTTTTCGATGAATAGTCTTAGTATTAAGTGAATTATCTCAGTATCGTGAATAGTCTTAGTATCGTGAATAGTAACCAGACACTAAAAGTTCCAAATTTGATTAAAAAGTTCGGATCAATATACTTGACATAATGATATTAGAATAAATAATATCATTAAAAAAATAATATCCACTTATCTCGAAAGATCAAGACTCTAATTAAATTTGAAACAGAATATAAAGGCTATGACTTGAACTTGCACCGTATAACAATACTCAAAATATACTCAAAATACTCACAAGAATACTTCGATAATATAGAGAGAAAACTTCAGCTTTAAGGTAATTTTCAATTCTAACCTAAGCACCTATTTATAAGAAAATGCTTAGAACACCAAAGCGAGAAAATTTAATAAAATATTAATACATATATAAGACCCCAACTTATTATTAATGAAATTTAATTTTCTCTATTTATTATTTTTAATAGTAAGGGTTGATTTGATTAATGTGGATAGTTAGGGGTAAAATATGAAATATTTCAAAATAAGCAAGTGGTTATAAAGTATTCATTGTTGTGTGGGGAATATTAAATGCAATGGTAGCGACATGACCGTGTGTGGGCCCCATAACTGAGCGATTGGAAGAAAACGACAAATATAAATTGTTTAAAAATAGCGGTAGTAGTTATTCTCATTAATATTGTTAAAATACTCGGTCGTTAAAACACACGATGGCATACGGTATTACCACTAATTATTGATTCTTACGTGAAAGGCACTACTCAATAATGGTTACGATAATTCTTGCTCAATTATTTTATTGATTTAATAATTCTTTGCGTTGATATTTTATATTCTTGTTGTTTGATAATTGTCATTTCACGATATTTTTTTTTATCGAAGCAATAATTCATATTATCCGAATAATATTATTAGATAACATTATTGGCAATGTCTAGAAAGTTACGTCTAAGGAGAGGTTTGGTCACCTAATTATGCGTGATGAGGAGAAATTCTTATTGGAAAGCCCCCTCTTTCTTGGGAACTGCCTGGTTGTCAATATTGTGATTCTGTAATATTATTTGTGAATAATTAATTATTGATTTGTATGATGAGAAAAATATTGATTTTATGTGGATATAGATGGAGAAAATTTTTAATGTGACAATTGTTGAAAATTGAAATTTTTTTTTTTTTTTGATAAGATAATTCATTTAAATATATTATTATATTTTAATAATATAATAATGGTGATATTTTTACAACGAATGTGGGATATATGAGTATACGAGGAAGAAGAGTATTTTTGTTGCAATAAATGTTTAAAACATGTTAAATATGTCGGTGGACCCCATTTATTGATTGAAATTTGATTATAAACTGTGTAAAATCGCTTGGTTTGTGGATTTCGGTCAATTTACATTTGGAATTTGGAAAAATTTTCTTCTGTAAAGTTGTAGAGAATTGAATTTTCTATAAAAAGTCGCGTATACGACTTTTGGAACTTATCAAATTTGGAACTTTTGGTGTCGGAGTTACTTATTCACGTGATACTCTGACTTTATTCACGATATCTGACACTTATTCACGAATACTGGCACTATTCATCGAAAAATGAAAAATTTTCTTTTAAGTCCAAAATATCTATTCGGATACTAGCTTTGATTGTATCCATGTTTTGATCATTCTTGAATTTTACACCACCGTGATTATTTTTGAGGTATTTTTGGGCGTGGATAAAACAAAGTACAAATCCTTAATCCTTAATCCTTGTTATTTTGTTTCACTTTGGATTCGTTTCTTTAAAAATATTTTCATCATCTTCATCTTAAATGATGATATTGTGGAATATCTTTGGCTGTAGTGCAAAGATGAATGATTTCTGAAGAATATCTTTGGCCCGTAGTCGCAGATGAACAAGTGTTTAGATGAACATGACCAATTAATGATGAATATCTTTGGCACAGAGTGCAAAGATGAATATTTGATTCCGAGATATATATTGATTGATGTTACAGGGATAAAAGATAGATTTATGAACTTTTAAATTCATACATAGAAGATAGTAGTTTGCATTCTTTACTTAACTCTTCTAATGAATTATTATTTCACTGCGAATATTGATTTAAAATTTGTTGTCTATTGTATTCTATTAGATTTTTCCTGTTGAAGACTAACGATAATTTGTCGATATTATCTTAGTCATAATATTCTTTATTGGGCTAGTTGAGCTCACCCTTTTCCTTTTTGTTCCATTTTTCTTCTTAGGAGGCGAGAATATAATGCAGTGCGAGTCGGGGGTATGGAATGAAGGTTCTAGAGAGTTGTTTAGTAATCCTCACCATTTTGTAAAATAATGTATCAATAAATGTGATGAGGATTTATTTGAGTATAGATATTGTCTAGAAGATAATATTTGTATTCAAACTCACAGTTTTACTGTTGTAATAATAAAGTTGTAGTTGTTTCTGTACCATGTATTGACAACTCAGAATGGGTGATGTATATCTATTTTGGGGGCGTCACAATATATTTATTAAATTCCTACGCACCCAAAATCTGATTCAAACCATCAGCCACCAAGAGTGACTCACCTTGCCTAACTCAAAAAAAACGTTTTTCTTATTAAAAATATTTAAAACTTCAAAAATTAATTATTTTGGAGCTTTAGAACTTCAATAATTCACAATAAATAGCCCTTTTATCAGAAAATTCGAATCTCGCGAGTTTTTATAGGAAATTCAATTCTCTACAACTTTACAGAAGAAAGGTTTTCCAAATTCCAAACATAAATTGACCGAAATCCACAAACGGGCGATTTTACAAGCTATAATCAAATTTCGGTCAATAATTGTGTCCACCAACACACAAAATATGTGTTAAACATTTAATACCATAAAAATACTCTTCCTCCTCATATACTCATATATCCCATATTCATTATAAAAATATCATCGTTAATATATTATTAAAATAATATATTTAAATGAATTATTTTATCAGAAAAAGATAAAATATTAATTTTCAACAATTGTCACATTAAAAATTTTCTCCAACTATATCCACATAAAATCAATATTTTCCTCATTATATAAATCAATAATTAATTATTCACAAATAATATTACAGAATCACAATCTTCGCAACTGGTAGTTCCTGTTCGAGGCAGGGGGGCTTTCCAATAAGAATTTTTCCTTCTCAACGCACAATTAGGTGACCAAAACCTCTCCTTAGACGAACTTTCTAGACATTGCCAATAATGTTATCTAATAATATTATTCGGATAATATGAATTATTGCTTCGATAATGAAAAATACTTGTGTAATGACAATTATCGGAACAACAAAGAATATAAAATATCAACGCAACAATTATTAAATCAATAAAATAATCGAATAAGAATTACGTAACCATTATTGAGTAGTGCCTTCTTACGTAAGAATCAATAATTGGTGCAATACCGTACTATCTTCTTGTGTTTTAACCACCGAGTATTTTAACAAATTAATTGCATAATAATTACGCCAAGTTATTTTTAAACAACTTATATTTGTCGCTTTCTTCATCCAATCGCTTTTTTCATTATGGGGCCCACAAAGACTACGCTATTGCATTTAATATTCCCAAGACAAAGAATAATATTCCACGACTTAAAACGAATATTCCCCGACAACAATGAATATTTTATAACCACTTGCTTATTTTGAAATATTTACAGTATTTTACCCATAACTATCCACATTAATCAAATCAACCCTTACTATTTCTAAATAATAAATAGAGAAATTAAATTTCATTAATAATAAGTTGGGGTCTTTAATTAATGTTACGAGGATAAACATTGTTGATGGACTTTTAACATGGAGAATATAATAGATTTTATGGTCTATTCGACTCTTCAATGGATTGTTAGTTCCAATCGCAACTATGGTTGAAAAGTTTTATCATCTACCATATGTTCTAAATCTACGATTTATTCTTTGTTGAAGGCTATTGATAATTTATTTATCTTTAGTCATGATATTCTTTATCTTGAAGTAGTTGTCTTTCACCCTTTTTTTTCACAATTCCTTTCGGGTAATAAAAAAAGTGTAATTTTGGAGTCGAAAGGATAATGAGGAATAGAATGGTGGTCTATAGATGTTGAGGTGAGGTGAATTTAACTTGGAAGGGTGTTTTGCCACTATCATACAAGATGTCAAGACATACAATCTCGTGATCATCATAAAGACGCGGGTTGTCTTCATCCACTTCTGAGTATTTTTACAAGACCTACCTATATAATCTTGGTGTTTGTTTGGAGTTTAATTCCCAATTAGAGACAGTGGAGATAATGATATGTCGAGAAAGACTCATCATCGTTGGGAAGAATATGATATTAATCTTCTCGTTTTTTTTTTGGGTCTATTAGGTCAACCAAGATATAATTACGTACTATATGATATCTACTACTATAACCTGCATTTATTATCCCATCCATATACGAAGGTTTCTTGAAGACTTCCCAAAGATTTTAATTTCTAAAATGGGTTTTCGATTATACCTTTATGTAAGGTGTCATTATGAGTCTTTCACTACGGTTGGGACATGAGTCATGATTGATATATATTTGTATTTAAACTCACAAATTTAAGTGTTGTTGTATTTTCTTGTGACAATTGTTGTAATAAAATTATAGTTGTTTTCTGTACCATGTATTTGGCGACTCAGAATGTGTTAGATGGAATGGACCTATTTTGGGGTTGTTACAATAAAATTGTGTAATAACAACTTATTAAAATAGAGGTTTTGTATAAAATAGAAACTCATAGAGTTATTTGATAATCGATCTTTTTTGTATGTCTGAATATAATATTTTATTAATTTACCATTATATCAATTTATATAAATTTAAAGAGAGGAAAAAAATCAACCCCACTTAAAACTTAAATAGATTATTTGTAATTATTATGAATAGAAGAAAGAAATAATTCAACCCGATTTAAATAGGTTATTTGAATCTTTGTATGTGTTAGATTTTCAATTGTGGCCTTGCTTAATTTTTTCAATCAACTTCCCGGATTATTTGAGAAAAATAAAAAAAATGAGTTCGGTGTTCCACGGTCTGATGTCCCGACCGATTCAACTGTAGCCCCTGATTTCAAAATCTAGAAACCAACTGCTCTCCAGAATTTGACCTCAGTCTTCCAATGGCAACCATTCCCCCAATCCCGCCCATCACCACCGCTGGTAACAACCTATTCGCAGCCGTAGACATGGGAACCAACTCCTTCAAACTCCTCATCGTCCACGCCGACCCCGCCACCGGCCGCTTCCTCACCCTCGACCGCCTCAAACACCCAGTCCTCCTCGGCCTCTCTACTTCCACCTCCACCATTTCCTCCCCCTCCCACCTCCTCCGCGCAGCCAAGTCCCTCCGCCACTTCCAACAAATCCTCCAGTCCCACCACGTTCCAACCTCCCACCTCCGCCTCGTCGCAACCTCAGCCGTCCGCGAATCCCCCGATCAATCCCAGTTTCTCCTCCACCTCCACGAAACCCTAGGACTAGAAATCGAAGTCCTCTCTGGAGTCGAAGAGGCCCGCCTGGTTTACCTCGGTATCCTCCAATTCTATCCGGTTCATAATAAAACTGTTCTCGCCGTTGATATTGGAGGTGGATCAACTGAATTTGTTATCGGAAAGTCCGGTAAAGTCTTGTTCTCAACCTCATTAAAATTAGGGCATGTAACCTTGACACAACAGTTCGTAAACACCAATGAAACTGAAAATTTACGGGAGTACATTCGAAATGTCATTAGGGAATCTGAATTGATTGAGTCTGTGAAAAATTATGGTTTTGATATTGCTATTGGTTCTTCGGGTACGGTTAAGGCTATTGAAAAGGCAGTTTTTTACAGGTATGGGTGTAATTTGGGGAATACTTTTGTGGGTTTCGAAGGGTTTAGAAGGGAGTGGGGGTTTAGCAAGGAAGAATTGAGGGGTGTTGTTGAGAGTTTGTTGAGTGGTGGGGAGGAAGTGATGAAAGATGTTTTTTTCAAGAGGAGGTCACAGTTTATTGTGGCTGGTGCAGTTTTGTTGGAAGAGATATTTGGGTTGCTTGGGATTGAGGAAATGGAGGTTTCTGGGTATGCACTGGGAGAGGGCGTGATTGCCGAGAAATTGGCTGAGCTTTTTGAAGGTTATGATTTGAATGCAAATGCGAGGTGGAGGTCTGTTACACGGCTTGCTACTAGGTTTAATAACAATAAGAGGATGAAGGCTGCTGCATTATGTGCTGGGATTGCACAAGTATAGTTAATTTTGAATTGTAAATGAAATTGTGAATTACCTTTTTTAGTGGACAAACTGGCTTTAATAAAGTCTTACTGAGATGTTTATGCAGGAGATTTTTGAAGGTTTAAAGAAATTGAATGAGGTCGATGATGATCAAAAGAAGTTAATTGCTTCTTTGGATGACAAGGATCTTGAATATCTAGAAGCTGCTTGTTTGCTTCATACTATCGGGTTATTCACAGGGAAAAAAGGTTACCATAAACAGTCTTACCAGATAATCGTGGTAAGCATTCATGGCCTTCATTAAAATTAAGAAATTCTTGCAGACTAACCATTTTTTGATTTGTAAACTGTAAAATTTTTATGAAGTCATTATTGTTGAAAATGTAGTATGTAAAACTAGAATCTGGTGAGCATGTGTGAACTCGTAAAATTAGGGAGAGTTATTCTAATTTGCTTCAGAATTCACCAAAAGTAATGTGTTGCCCGAGGATAAATTATTAATTGCTCTTCATTAATTTCCTTTTGACGAGCTTGATCTTGTTGTACAGAATGGTGATCATCTTCATGGATATAATACTGAAGAGGTTAAGGTGCCTTATCTGACTTATACTGTAGTTTATTTTTAGAACAACCATATATAAGTATTGTTTTCTTGGTGATGGGCTTTAGTTAGTTTCCAGTTAATTGCATTACTTGCAAGGCATCACAGAAAGAAATATCCAAAATATGGTCATGGTTCGCTTGAAGGTTTTACTAAAGAGGTATTTTAATGTGTTTTTGGTGAAGAATAATCAACAAACTCTTAATTGAAAAACTAAAACTCTCTTTTTTCCTTTATAATGATGTTTTCAGGTGAAGCAGAAATTCAGAATTCTGTGTGTAATTATACGTTTATCTGCTGTACTAAAGCAATACCAGTCTCTAAACATTCAAGAAATAGAACTTTCACATTCTCATGGCGGTTTCAAACTGGTAAGATGCAATGTGGATATTCATAGAATTACTTATTTAGGTTCTTTATGTGATATAGGAAAATTGTCCATGTTGTGGTACCGTGGCACATTGTTACTTGCTATCTATTGCTGATTAAGTGTTACTGAAGAACAAAGTGATAAAATTTACCCTTGCATCTGGCATGTTCGATTTGGCTGCAAAAACTAAAAGTGATCAAAAAGTTCCAATATTAGAAAGGATATAATTAGTTCAACTCAAAGTTTACTCCATAAGTGCTTATACTCTTAAAATGATATTAAAGATAAATATAAATGTAATTTTATATTCATCTTTTATTTCATTTTTTTTGTTTAGAAGGGGTTACAGTAATCATACAATATAAGGAAGTAATAATAATAAGAAAATTGCCCTTTTCTCTTTTGTGAGAAAAACAAAGGAGCTTGTCTTGCAAAAAGAAAAAGGAATGATACATTTGTTTAATGTAGACAAGTATAAGAAGATAGGAAAACAAATATAGATACATTTCGGACTGTCTTGTGTTATTGTGGCGCAAACTATATCTGTGTCAACACTTTTACAGTCGTGACTAAGTTTATAAATAATAGGAAACTACATGTACATAGAAAGGACAAAGCTGGTGATAAATAATTCTTTTGCTTTGATTAAGTAAAATATATTAAAAAGGTGCCAAAAGGGGAGTGCAGCCCAAGTCCACACTTATCAATAATTTCCCTTTCATTTTTTTTCAATATCCATTCATTGTTCTTAAGGAGCATAGGAGGGCAGAGAGGGACAAGACCATCTCTCCGTTTTTTCTGCATATTTCGTTCTGTCCTCGAGCCAAATCGAAACAGTGTGTAGTGATTAGAACCTCCTCTTAGTATCAACAAGTAGTATTTGTTATTCTCAAACAACAAATATAGTTTCTATAATATAGGATCTTTTTCCTTTTCACACCAACCCCTGGCTTCTTGTTCAACTGGAAAAGAAACTTGTTTAAGGTTAGTTGTTCAATTGTTCACTGCTCATAATGAGAAGAAAGACGTGCCACTTTTTATGCAAAACGATATAGTTTGATAAAGAAAACTTGAGAGTTTACTCCATAATATTCTGGAGAGTGTTATGTTAAGCTTCACAAAGTCGCATTCTCAGTTAATAATATTCACTTTTATTTTATCGCGGAATACTTTTTTGGTGTTTCCTAATGTCTGCTCCAAAGAAAGCTGCAAGCATATTGTTTTTAAGCCTATTCAAATAGCTACAACTAACTAACCTATTCTGCTAAAGTAGGTTAAATCAAATATGTGTTAGGAGAGGAGCAAAAAAATAGTTTTCTAGTGCTTGTAGTTTGTATTCTTTTCTATTTCTCTTTCTTTCTCTTTCCTCGTGAGTGGTGTATGTAATTGTACTGAATGTTACTTGCTTTATTTGGATGATAATACGAAAGAAAATGAATATTCAACACGATAAAAACAAAGGTACTTCAAAACATGTTGCAGGTAGACTGATCAGAGCTTAATATGTGGTCATTTTTTTGGCAACAAAACAAACAAGTGTAAGCTCTTGAACCTAGGAATTTATGGAAGAACAGTAAACTGGATAATTCCTCAAAATGGAGAGGGTTCTAGTCTCTAGTCAAATGAATCTGTTGATCATGCTCCCCATTTGAAATGCTCGTATTAGTTTCATAGTTGTCACGACGCCATGGCGAGTCATGGCGGTAGCCGACTGCCTGGACGCCTAGGCGACAAGGCGACCGTCATAGCGTCCGTATGGCGACAAGTCGTTTACAATGTGCAACTTATATATTATTTATTTTACATAACAACTATATTAGCAATAAATTTTCATATACATTAAAACTCAAAACATAACACTATAAAATAACATTAAATATATTTTTAAATCCCATTGATAGTGTTATATAATATATATATATATAGTGTATTATTAAATTAATAATTAAGTGTATATAGTATTTATTTTCAAATTATTTCATGCAACTATCCTACATATTAAATATATTTAATTTTTAAAATTAAAATATACATAGTTAATTAAATATTATATTTTATTTAAAATATTATATATAGTTAATAGTTAAGTGTATATAGTATTTATTTTTAGTTAATATCATAGTTATTTTTATGTATTTATTTCATTATCATTAAAATTATTTTTTAGTATTTATTCTATTTTTATTATTTTTGTTTATTTAAATATATGTATATAATATTATTTTATTAAAATTATTTTTATGGTATCATAATTATTTAATTAATAACTATAGAAATTTATATAAATTTAATTATTTTTAACATATTATTTGTTGTTTATTTAAATATATATTAATTTCTTTTTAATATATATGATATATATTAAATATAATATTTTTATTTTTATTTTTATATGTATATAAATAAATTTATATGTATATAAATATATATATAAATTTAAATATATATATATATATATTTATATATGTATAAATTTATACATATATAAATTTATATTATATATAGAGGCCCAACAATATACAGACCCAACATCGAATTATTCGATTGATCGACTCGACTCTTCTTCTTCTCGGTCGATCTTTTTCTTCTTCTCCTCTCGGTCGATCTTCTTCTCAGACCCGGCAGCAACAACAACTTTCTTCTTCTCTCGATCGATTGATCGCTGCTCGTCGTCAGTCGTCGCTCTCCCCTCTACTCTTCTTCTTCTTCTTCAGTTCTGCTCTTTAGTCCCTCTTCCGCTGAAAATCGTTCGCGATTAGATCTAGGATTAGGGCAGTGATGGAAAAACAACGTCGCTCATGGCGTCGCCTTTTTTTCTAGGCGCCCGACTTTCGATCCTCAACCAAGTCGATCAAACGCCTTGCTTGCTTCAGCCGACTGGACGTCAAGGCGTTGCCTAGGCGACGCCGTAACAACTATGATTAGTTTCAATTCTTTAGCAGGAGAGAGAGATAATTCAAATGGATTACAATCACAAAGTAAAGATTAGATAATTGTTTATTTAATTGCCACAGGGTAGTTATATCACTTTTCTTTTTTGGCTATCATTTAAACTCCACATGCCTTTTACTTATTGCTGATCCCATAATACTTATTTATTTGGTCGCTCAATGGCTAAATTTTGGGTAACCTTGTGTAATAAGTGGTTCAACTGCTTTGGTTCTTTTGTCCTTGGTGCGTTGCTAAATTGTTGTTTATAGCTACTTAAAGAGATCAGAGATCAGCCCCTGGCATCTGCTATCATTCAGCCTCAAACAGCTGGCACAACAGAAACAACAGACGCAGCAGATATTGAGGTAGAACTAGGAGAAGAGTGGAACACTTTAAAGGGGTAATCATTCTGACCTGATTTTATTGTTTTGATAGGGCTTGAACTTTCGTGTCCATAACCATTTATATTTCATGCTTTCGCAGGTATTCAAACAAAAGTTGGCGGTTGTGGTTCTTTTAACCACTTTTGAACTGTCTGGAAAATAAACTACATATCTCATATTCGTTCAGGTATGCCAAGCAAACATGTTAGTTTTAGTTCTTTCATCCCCTGTAGAATAATCAGGATGTTGATGTATCAATCAGCTTTAGCCTGTTTCTATTAAGTTTTTAACCATATTTAGATTATAGGTAAATTATCATTTTAATAAAAGGTTAAATACTTCAGGTGTAGGCTGTTTACGATGCTGTTCTACATATTAGTGTTACTTTATTTTTTTAAAACTAATAGAATGACTAAAAATTATAGAGACAAGGAAAGATCTAATAGAAATTTAGCCTCCACCCACCAATTATATTGTGGTGGTGAACCGCTCATTTTAATTCAGTGATCAAATAAGCATTCTATTCGGCCAAAAATTCCGGTGCTAGGATATGACATGACAGCTGAACCGCGCTACAGGAACATCAGCAGAGTGAGTGTATAGTGTATACTTACCAAAACACTCAATATGACAAGTAGTAAATCTTACTATGATAAGACTAGTTATCTTGAGAATCACTAAGAAATTCAGTTTTGCTCTCGCATTAATTTGTTAGAAAAATAAGTACATCTTATTTTCTCTTATTTTCCCTCTTATTAATAGGTATATCATGATTATATAATATGCATACATACCTACCTACATACATATATATAATTGTTGTTGGCAGTGGTGTAGAGTGTAGACGTATTTGATAATTTATTTGAAATTATTGTGACAACTAGCTGAGAGCATATAATGGTGCATCATAAAGATGTCTCCAGCTTGAATGTTTACATAGATCGATTAAAATAAGAGTGAAAGTGCATAGTAACAAAACCTTCAATTAGTGCTTCAACAACTAATTTGGTGATCATGTTATCCTTAAACTTCATTACAAAAGTCCCGAGCTCCTTGAATTGAGGCATTTGGTCCTTTCCAATTTTAATTCTGTGTCTGAAAATTTATAGAAAAGGTAGGTCTTTGTCAGCTTCTTTTCCTCCTCCTATTGTTGTGCCGAGGCATATTATTATTTATCAATAGTTCATTATCCATGTTGTTCTAATAGTTTTTGGTTGTCATTGGGTTAAAAGGTGGCAAACTTATTCAATAAGTTTACACCACCACAACAATTCATGGGTAACAACTACATGCATATTTAGTCGTGATATACCAATTAGTGAGAGAATAAAAGAAGAGAAAATAAGAGGTAATTATCTTATTGTTTTAGCAAATTAATGTGAGAAATTCTTTAGTTTCTTAGTAATTCTCAAGATAGCTAAACTGCTAAAGCCCTTATTTTTACAAGATTGTGAACTACTACTTGATATCATCGAGTGTTTTGGTAGGTACACTCCATCATTTTTCCAGGATGGTTCGGTGGTTAGATTCTCGAGTGGAATTGGACTGAATAATATCTATAGGCAAGCATTGATAAACGCACAATAACTTGGCTTATTTGATGAGATATTACTATGTGACTGAATTTCAGTTAAATCTAACCTTTGACATTATAATTTGTAGTTATTTTATTAGTTATTTATCCTTGTTGTTCCAACAAGTTAAGACACACTGTCTCTCTCTTATTCTGATTGTAGGATATGACCTACATCAGAATATGTTAGTGGAAGCACTGGAATTCAAGTTTCACATCAATTGCTCCTGGATTCCAACCATGCTGGAATAGAGGGTAAGCTACCGAAAATTGTTGGTGGATGCTAACTATATTTGTGTTGTATCATACTAGCACTCCGATGCATGTGGAATTGAGTTTAAAGTTAATGTACCGGGAAAATGATAAAAGGGGGAAATAAGTAAATCAATCAATAAATAAAAACCTTGCACACTTTAAAGTGGGATCAAATCAAATTCCTGATTTAATATTTTTTTTTGAGTGTTATCATTAGGAGTATTATCTGTTAACCTTTTCCCTTTTAGATAAAGTTCCCGAGTCATAATATATTTAAATAAATTACACACATATACGTGCATGCACACACACACACACATACTTGAATGATCTGATACGGCAGAGGCTATAAAATAAAGTAACTAAAATTTAGTGAATTTAGTATTAGTAGAACAGCTATGACATTTTCGCCTTTAAATAACTGCCGTCTATGTTTAAATTTCCGAGGGTGAAGAGTCATGGTCTCCTATGATGCTATTGGGAGGTGGTCCAGATGGCAGAGTACTAATTATATAATCTGATAATCATTAGTAGTGAAAACTAAACCTGAATGGATCTTAATTTGTGCCTGCTGCTTCAAAAAACCTGTCAATGTTGCTAGCTGAGGGTTATAGAACAAGAGAGATATTGAACTTTATATAGAGAAAGATGTGCGTGGTAGGGTTAATTATAAAAGCTTCTGATGCAAGAGGATCTGAGTCGGATGCTGCTGCGTTGTCGGACAACACGTTGTTGGCATTGAAGTACCATGAGTCGGAGGATCCGCGCAAGAATGGCGGTCATTAACTTCTTCGGGTTCTGATGACGAACTTCTTTGGGTTCGACATTATGACTTCGAGAGTTCGAATATTTTTATCAGCATTCTTATTTTTAGATATGTTACGTTCTTTTATGGTAGTGTTTTATTAGAAAGTAAATTCTTTTATGGCAGCAGTGTTTTAGTAGGAAATAAATCTTTTCTGTTATTACGTAATTAATTTTTGCCATAATTATAGGAAGTTTGTTACCTATTAGAATTTGTTTCCAAAGTTATAGGAATTCTGTTACATTCTTCTGATAAGTAAACCTTTTAGTTATAAAACTCGGGTTGTGGGTTGAATTATAGTAAGCTTTTATTTTGATAATAATAATTTAAGCATTAGAGAAGTTTCTTTGTGTTTAGGGTAATTCTTTTGATTCCTTTGCTTGTGAATTTATTTGTTTACCTAGCCCGTAGGATAATGCTATTATACTCGGTGTCAATTGGTATCAAAGTATCGACATCTTCCTTGAATAGATTTCATCAGTTTCAATGGCTGGTGCCTGGTGGTCGTGGTCGTCGTGGGCAGGTTTCGATTGAGGAAGTTCCGCACCGTGATCTTAACGTTCAGGACGTGATGATTGAGGATTTACAGAGACAAGTTGCAGAGCTAACCCAGCATCTAGTGGCATAAAATTTGGGTCGTCGTGGACAAGTTCTAGCTGAGGAAGTTCCGCACCTTGATCGTGACGAGGAGGGTTATTACTCTGAGTCTAGTTTTGATAACCCTTAGCACCATAGGGAGCAACTATGGGAGCGACGTGGTCGAATAGATCATCGTCGAGATTTGGGCTTTAAGGTGGAGCTACCGGAGTTTTCTGGTACGTTGCAAGCGGAGGGATTTATCGATTGGATGAATGAAGTTGAACGTATCTTCAAATACAAGGAAGTTCCAAATGGTATCAAGGTGAAACTGGTTGCCATCAAATTCAAGGGCAGAGCATCTGCTTGTTGGGAGCAATTGAGGCGTTCACGGGAGAGGCAAGGCAAGTCTAAAATCACGGATTGGGGGAAGATGAAGAAGAAGATGCAAGGACACTTTCTTCCTTTTGGCTACACTCAATCCATGTTTAAGCGACTGCACCTATTGAGGTAAGGCACCAAATCAGTAGATGACTATATGGAGTACTATTAATTAATAGACCGGAACGATTTGTTTGAAGCGGAGGAACAGTTAGTAGCACATAATATGTGGGAGGATTAAGACAACAATTGCAGGATGTGCTCAGTCTCCATTTGATGTGGACAGTATCTGAAGCCTACCATCGAACACGAGATGTGGACTGTGTTACTCGGACTCGTGTGCGGGTGTCGGGTGCGGGTACAAATCTAGGTGTTGGACACGTGAAGTTAAAAAATAGAGGATACGCGGATATGGATCCGAATTTGGAAACGGGTGCGGAGATACGGTATGTTATGATTTTTTAATAATAATGTTTCAAATTATATCACCTAGTTTTTTTGCTCTAGGGACTGAAGTGCAAAAATATAAAGAAACGAGGGCGGAAATGAAAAAAAAAACAAAACTACAGGGATTGATATGTAATTTTTTAGGGGCTATTTTGAACTTTCAAAAAACCCGGGGGACTAAATTAAAATTGTTTTAAAATTATGGGGTACCTAATTATAATTTTTCATAGATATTTTAATTCTCAGATCTAAAATCTAATCTCACTTCTCTCTTCCTCACGGCTCTTTTTCTTCTCTCTTCCTCACGACTCCAATTCTTCTTCTTCCTCACGGCTCTTCTTCATCCTCTCGCGTCTCTTCTTTCCAAACAAATTAGTATTCAATTTATGTGACCGAATCCGTGCAGGTGTAGGTAATGCATTATGTAACACAGGTCCACCAAAAATGGCGAGTCCGAGTAATGGTGGATGTGGAACAACAACAGAACAGAAGACCGATAATGAGGAGCAATACAAGCAGTAGAACCGCACCCCCTCAACAACCCCGTTCTGCACTGCAAGGCAATCCCGACCCTACTATTCGATGTTTTAGATGTGGTGAGCAGGGACACATAGTGACTGAATGTATGAAGTCTGCCTCTCAAAAGGGAAAAAATCTTCTGATTGGAGAAGACATGGAAGAAGAGGCGGAGGAACTTGGTGAACCTGTGTATGATGAGTATGAAGATAATGATGTACTTTACGGTTATGGCCAGTAAACTTTGGTTATTCGCAAGAATTTACTAACTCTCAAGGATGATTCAGAAGATGATTGGTTGAAACCAATATCTTTCACACAACTTGTACAATGGCAAATAAGGTCTGGAAGATGATCATTGATAGTGGCAGATGTGAAAATATAGTATCAGAAGAGGTTGTCCAGAAATTGCAATTAAAAACAGATCGACATCCCAAGCCATATAAGTTGTCGTGGTTGAATAAAGGCAATGAGGTAACAATACTTTGATAACGCTTGGTGCAATGTGGTGTCTATGGACGCATGCCATGTGTTGTTTGGCCGACCTTGGCAATATGATCGAAATGTCATTAAGAATATGTACTCCCTTATTATAAAAGGGAAAAAGGTTGTGTTAGCTACTTGACGGGAAGAAATCAGTTCGGCTATGGCAGTCGGAAACCCGAACCTATTGTCCATGTCTAGATTCCTAACGGAGACCGATCGTGAATGTGTGATGTATGCTCTACTTCCTTGTGGGAGTAACTCGACAGATAGGAACACAGAAGTACCAGTCGATGTGCAGAAGTTGCTATCAGAGTTTGCTGATCTGATTCCCGAAGAACTTCCTCATGGACTACCACTGATGAAGGACATTCAACACCAAATAGATCTTGTTCTAGGGTCGAGTTTACCAAACAGACCAACATACAGACTCAGCTCAAGAAGTCCGAAGAGCTACAAAGACGGGCAGTGAAATTGATGGAGAAGGGCTACATTCGTGAGAGTATAAGCCCATGTGCAGTACCAGTTCTGTTAGTACCGAAGAAAGATGGATATGGAGATTGTGTATCGACAACAAATCAATTAATAAGATTACAGTGAAATATAGATTTTTGATACCTTGTCGGGATGATATGCTAGATCAATTGTCCGGAGCTAAGGTTTTCTCAAAAATTGATCTTAAAAGCGGATACCATTAGGTTCGAGTTAGACCTGGAGATGAATGGAAGACGGCGTTCAAGACACACCATGGTTTGTATGAACGAATGGTTACACCCTTCAGACTTTTCCAATGCTCCCAGTACATTTATGAGATTTATGCATAAGGTACTGGGACCTTTCATGGGAAAATTTGTAGTTGTTTACTTTGATGATATTCTCATCTACAGTCCGACATGGGAAATGCATCGTGAGCACCTCCAAACTGTATTTGATACGTTGAGAAAGGAACTGTTGTTTGTTAACCAGAAGAAGAGCTCTTATTTCACAACTTTGGTAACTTTCCTTGGTTTCGTTGTTTCTACCGAAGGTGTTCATGCCGATTAGTCGAAGATAGATGCAGTCTTGGCATGGGCTACACCGAAGACCTTACATAACGTCAAGAGTTTCCATGGATTGTCTTCTTTCTATCGCCTATTCATCAGGATCTTTAGCACATTAATTGCACCTATCACAGAGTGTCTAAAAGGGAAGTTATTCAATTGGTCCGAAGAGGTTGAAGATAGTTTTCAGCGGGTCAAGAAGATGACCGAAGCACCGGTACTAGTACTTCTCGACTTCGAGAAGGTGTTTAAAGTGGACTGTGATGCATCGGGGATCGGCATTGGTGGAGTTTGAGTCAAGTAGGACGACCAATAGCATTCTTCAGTGAAAAGCTATTCTATGTCATAGTTCAGTCACTAAAGCATTGGCATCATTACCTAGTACAATGGTAGTACATCCTCATTACTGATCATGAGGCCTTGAAGTACATTAACTTCAATGGCCAACATAAGTTAAACCGAAGGCATGCTAAATGGGTCACTTACAGGAATTCACCTTCACTTTGTGTCATCAGGCAAAAATTTGAATCTTGTTGCCAA
This sequence comes from Panax quinquefolius, assembly GCA_020205615.1. Taxonomy (NCBI): domain Eukaryota; kingdom Viridiplantae; phylum Streptophyta; class Magnoliopsida; order Apiales; family Araliaceae; genus Panax; species Panax quinquefolius. The sequence goes on along the minus strand of CM035166.1, from coordinate 12,915,164 downwards.
CGCGTTAAGCCGAAGAGCGTCACTCTTTAGCACTATGAGTAACAAAGTCGTAGGGTTTGAAGCCTTTATTGATATGTACGAAGAGAATCTTTTTTCAGAAAGATAGATCGAGAATTAATTGAAGGTCGGCGGCATGCATGACTTTGTTTTTCATAAAGGGTATCTGTTTCGGGGATTACAATTATGCATTTCAGACTGCTCACTTCGACAACAAATAGTCATCGAAATTTATAGAGTACACTTGGGGCGCGATAAGACATTAACCTTGATATCGACTGAAGGTAACTAGTGATGTGGCTCACTTTGTGGATAGATGTTATGTATGTCAAAAGTCTAAGGGAGTTCTTACAATGCAGGGTTGTATATATTGAAAGTATTATGCATACAAGCCAATCATGTATGATGATAAAGCATATACTGTGTAATCAATCTTATTTATTTATTAATAAAAGAATTATTTATTAAAGGCATTTATTATCTACATGGTCTTTGTTTTAATAATATGTGATAAACCCATAGTTTTAAGCAACGCTTTTAGAATAATGATGATGATCATTCTAATGAGATCTAAATTCTTAGAAAGCTTAAAACTAAAATAGTTCCCAATCATTGGATTACTAAATTGGGGATTAGTGAATCCGGATAGATTGGTACATACGTTGCTTGCTTTCATTGGATGAGGATGATTGATCTCACGATCATTTGTGTGGAGACACTAAAGCAAGTATGTAGGTGCTTATTAGAGAATAAGTTCACTTTGAGCGTTGACTCGCTAAGGAATACCTAATGGAGTTTTACTTACATCGATAGGAATTCTATAGTGATAGTAGTCTGAAATGATCCTTGACTTGAGATCATCATAGTATCTTATATATAATGAATTACACTTTGACTTATTCCTTAAGACTCTTAGAGTATATCAAAGGGTATGCTTGGGTGTAATAAGTTATATGAAGATAATGAATGATCGATAAAGAATCTACCACTTCTAGTAAAAGGAGAGATGTCTATGTGATTCGATAAATGACAACCCAGAATCTTGGCGAGGTGGAATGAAATTAGAAAGTAGTTTCTAATTTGCATTCATAGGAGTTGTTCATTTAGGAATCGAAATACATATAATTAAATAAAATAAGACTTGTGATAATTCCATGTCTTATATTTAATTGGGGACATTGTATGGTGGAAGGATTGAATTATCTGGTAACTATTTACTCAAAAGTTCTTTTATGATTAATGTTGAAATCTATATTATCCGAAAGTCGTTGATCGCTAGGAGACTTATCCCTATCAGAATAAATATTATTTATTTAAATAAATTATTTGTTTAATTTATTTATTTAAATGAGATTAGAATTATTCTAATTGATTTATTCACAACCTAGGTTTAATATGGAGAACCTAAAGGGTCACACCATAAAAAAGAAGAATAATTATTTAAGAAGTTAATGGCATAATTGTAATAATGTATTAAGTATATTTAATTTAATCTATGGTGATAGAATAAATTAAATAGCTTAATATTTATTATTTAATATTTTAGAAATATTAAATATAAATTAATAAGAGGAGTCTTATTAATATTATTACAATTATTATTATTTTTAATTTCTAAAAGGTTTAGGAATTAATTTAATATTAGTACTCTCATTTATTCCTAATTGGATTAGGAAAGAAAATTAGTTAAAGGAGTTTAATTAATTAACCCTAATAGGATTAGGGAGCCCATTTAATTAAAAGAGTTTAATTAAATAAATAGTACCTTATTTTAATTAAAATAGGGTTACATGATATTTTTATAAGAGGAGTCTTATATTAGATATCTAATATACGTAATTCCTAGATTTGGAGAGTACACCCCTTTTCTTATTCAGATAGGAAAAACTAGGGTTTGAGCCAAATCCCTTCTTCTTGAAAAATTCCTCTTCCTTGGTGGATCACCTATAGAGGCCATACACTTGGGTGGCTTACATTGATCAAAGGAAGGAATCTACCCGGAGATTCAAGGAGATCGCGGAGAAGTAGGAGGTGAACTCGTGCACGAGGAAGCTCGTTTCTGAGGGTATGATTTCATAATTTCTTATTATTCGTTTAATTAATAATATGCATAAAGGATGATCCGGGTAATTGGTTTGTGAAAAATTTTAAAATCTGATTTTATCTCGCTTCCGCTATTTTTGCAATTTTATTGCTACTTTGATTTTCATAAAACCTAACAGTGGTATCATGAGCCAAACTTTATGCGAATTATTAATTATTTTGATTCCATATATGTATGGGTATGTATTTTGTATAATTTATTGGGCATAAATTGTTGTATAAAATTATTATTTTATGAAAGAATTTTTTTTCTCTCAGAAAATTGTTTTCGAAAAGAAAAAAAAAAAATAACCGACACGACGGAGCGAGTTGTTTTATTTCGTATGGCGAAACAATGACATGGAAAGCGCTTCCTTTTTTTTATAAAGTAGGACTTTTAATAAATATATATATGAGATATATATAACCTTATCTGAAAGCAACTATCTTAACAACAAAAAAAAAAAAAAGGAAATCAAGGAATTTTTTTTAAGTTGACCACGTTGACCGAGAATCAAGAGTGTAGCATAGCAGGTTCGGCCATTCCTTTTTGAAAGAGTAGGATTTTTATTATATATATATATAATTGTTATATATATATATATTAATTTTAATAATTTTATAATTAAAATAAAAGAGTTTATTTTAATCTTGAAATTGGATTTCATGCAACATAAAATTGCCCATTAAATGATACTCATATATATATAGAATGATTTAATTTATTGATCGTATGATGATATGTATGATATAATAAATGGGATTGATTATGAACAATCGATTGAATATGATTGGATTTATTTTAGTTGGATGTTTGAATGAATGGGTTTTATTAAATGGGGTCTGCTTAACTCGTCTTTTCTGGTTTTCTTCTTGATGTAAATTCTATCTCTCTCCTATGTACTTCCCCTTGACTGCGATCAAGGTTTCTATTTAAATTAAATAGTTTAATGAAATAGGATTAGTTAGAATTTTTTTGAAGAACCGAAGATCAAAGATCAAGGAGCGCTTGAAGACCCGTTTGTAATGGAGCCCGGTTTAAATGTAATAGTTATATTTAAATGTTTATTCTTTGCACCTTAGGGTTTGACCTTTTGGTTCACTTGGGGGCTCTAGTGAACCAAACTAGAATAAAAGTCCATAATCCATCCGGGTAGAATATAGTATTCTATATGCGTACGCTAGTATTATATATATTATATATTATGCAAACATGCTTCGCGTGTTTAATAATATATACGCGTATTTTATATATATATTTTGCATACGCTTAAGCAAGATGAGACAAATAATAACAAATCCTCAAAGTTTTTTATTAAGTCTTAATCGTTCAAAGATATTTAGAATATCGAACGTCATTTCTAGCATGATAAAATTAATAGAGTATTAAATATTTAATATGAGTTTGTTGTGTCACCACAAGGCAAGTATTAAGTATTTAAGATGTTAATTTATCACATTTGATGCTTATAAAGAAAATTGAACAATATTGTTTTGTTGTGTCACCACAAGGGCGATATTTTTCTTTTTGAATATATGGAAGTGCTAGGTTGGACTTAACTTAGATAATTTTGATTCGGATGTGCCACCACTTGTTCAAAATAATCCAAGAGGCAAAACATAAGGAGTTACATGATGTAATTGACAAGGAGTTGTCTACTGTTTATTTATATATAGTTTGTTGTGTCACCACAAGGCTATATATATTTGAAATGGGATCCTTATTCTCACTAGCAAAAACTTTAATTAGATTTTGCCGAACTATATAAATGAGGGTAATATAGTTTGAAGAAAATAGTGGGAGATACCAATATAAAATAAGACCTAATTTATTTTGGTAATTAATAAATGAATGTTTGCTAAAATATTGTCTTTTTACATGCGAAATTTTGAAAATGTCACATTCACTAATTTCAACTGCGAAGCATACTTGATCTTAACAAACCCAATTTAATAGAACTACCTGAATTTGTTAAGGAATCTGAGAATTGTTCTCACTTGTTGAAAAAAGATTTCTTATGTCCTAAATTAGCCTGCATTACTGCAAAAGTTGCGAGAGACGACCTCCGAGGAAGAGATTGCTACTTTTAAGCAAAGGCAAGATGATGCATCTATGGCTCGATGCATCACGCTCGCATCCATGAGTAACGAGCTTCAAATCGGCAAGAAAACATGGATGCTCTCTACCATTCTTCGCACCTTGGAGAGTTGTATGGTGAGCAAAGTAGAATTGCTAGATATGAAATATCTAAGGAGCTCTTCCGATCTCGGATGACCGAGGGCACTACTGCTTGAGACTCATGTCCTAAAGATGATCAATCGATTGAACGCGTCTTGGACGACTTGGGTTCGTCGTGGATGGGGAGTTGAGTCAAGATTTAGTCTTGCATCACTCCCGGACACCTTCTCACAATTTGTTGTGAATTTTCACATGAATAAGTTGGATGTCGACACTCAATTACTTAACATGTTGAAAATCTAACGAAGGTCACTTCCCATCCAAGAAGAACCATGTCTTCTTGGTGGATGATTCTTCCAAGAAAAGGAAGAGGCCCAAGGTATTTTCTCGAAAAGAAGAAATCCAAGAAGCTAAGGGAAAGACGAAAGTGAAGGATCAAAGAAAACTGATCCAAATTAGCAAAGGAATTTGCTTCCATTGCAATAAGCCGGGTCATTTGGAAGAGGAACCGCAAGGATTATCTCGCGAAAAAAAGCGAAGAAGCTTGGAGAAGCTTGAATCCTAATCGAGGTTTGTTTATGATTGAAATTAATTTTTCCGAAAGTCGATCTTCTACTTGGGTATTGGATCTGGGATGTGGTTCTCACATATGTAATAATCTGCGAGGGACGGTCGGGAAGTAGAAAGTGAGAGGATGAGGATCGGAGAAATCTACGAGTGGGAAATGGAGCAAAGGTTCTTTGCATTAGGCATAGGGACTTATTGTTTAAGCAACGCTTACTGGCAAGTTCATTAATTTAAATAATTGTTATTTTGTTCCAAATATCATTAGAAACATTATTTCTATCTCTCAGATTGGATATGGATGGTTTTAATATTATAATAAAGAACAACGATTGTTCCATTTATAATGATAATGTTTTATATGGTGTTGGTAATTTGCGAAATGGACTTTATATACTTGACTTGCATGAAAATATATTTCAAATTGAACAAACTAATAAAAGGAAAAGAGATGATGTTAATTATACCTTCACGTGGCATTTGTAGACTCATTCGTATTAATGAAACAAGATTATCCAAGTTGATAAAGATGGGCTCCTAGAGCTATCGATTATGAATCATATCCAACTGTGAATCTTGTCTCATGGGTAAAATGACTAAATCTCCTTTTAGTGGAAAAGGAGAAAGAGTTACTGAGTATTAGCGTTGTACACACGTATGTATGTGGACTATGACAAACAATCGCACGAGGAGGGTATTCTTATTTTATTACATTCACCGATTTACCACTCAAGATTTGGATATGTGTATTTAATGAAATACAAATCAATCATTTGAAAAGTTCAAAGAGTTCGAAGTGAAGTTGAGAAGCAAACCGGTAAGAGTATTAAGATTCTTGATCCGATCGAGGAGGAGAATACTTAAGTGGTGAGTTTCTCAATTGTCTCAAAGAAAATGGTATAATCTCACAATGGACTCCACCGGGGCGCCACAGATGAATGGTGTATCTCGAAAGAGAAATCGAACATTGTTGGACATGGTTCGATCTATGATGAGCTTTACCGACTTCCGGTTTCATACGGAGATATGCCCCAGAGTCATTTGCATACCTACTTAACAAGGTACCTACAAAATCCGTCCCAAGACCCCATATGAGTTATGGATGGGAGGAAACCAAATCTTAAGCATGTTAAGACTTGGGGTTGTCCGACTTATGTCAAAAAAGTTTGAAAACGATAAGTCTGCAGACTAGATCCGACAAATGTAGATTTGTGGGATATCCTAAAGAAACATCGGGTATTATTTCTATCATCCAACCGATCGAAAGGTGTTTGTTGCGAAACATGCGCCTTCTTGAAAAGGAGTTTATTCTTGAAGGGGTCGATTGGGAGTAAGATATATCTTGAAGAAGTTCAAGAACCAAAAATACTACTGATCAAAGTGAGGTACACGACCAAGTAGAGATTCATTCATACCACACCTATTCAAATCTGGAAGAGTACCAAAGATACCAGAGACAGTATGGACTTGTCGTAGAAGATGATGATGAAGGTACGTCATAGATGATGATGATCCATTGAATTCTGAACAAAGCATGAGTAGTAAAGACTCGTGGAAGTGGCGAAGCCATGAAATCGAGATGGACTCCATGTATGAGAACCAAGTATGGACTTTGGTCTCACCACCAAGGCATTAAGCTTTATTGGGTGTAAATGGGTCTTTAAAAAAGAAAGACCGGAGCGCGGGACGGCAAGGTAGAGACCTATAAGGCCCGGCCCGGTTGCAAAAGGTTTCAAACAAAGACAAGGAGTTGACTACGACGAAACCTTCTCACCAAATGAGCAATGCTCAAGTCCATTCGGTTTTTGCTTGCGATTGCGCACTTACCGTGACTACGTAATCTGGCGGATGGACGTGAAAACGGCCTTCCTCAATGGGAAACTTGAGGAGGATGTGTATATGACATGACCCGAGGGATTTGTTTCAAAGGTTGGAACAAATCAAGTCTGTAAAGCTGAACGATCCATTTATGGATTAAAGCGAAGCTTCTCGTAGGTGGAACATCCGTTTTGATGAGACAATCAAAAGTTTGATTTTATCAAAAATGAGGATGAACCATGTGTGTACAAGAAGGTTAGTGGGGCTACTTGTTTCATTCCTTGTATTATATGTTGATGATATATTACCGATAGGAATGATATTCTATCTTTATGAAACAATTAAAATCTGGTTATCTAAACACTTCTCCACGAAGGACTTGGGAGAAGCATCCTATATTTTGGGGATAAAGATCTATAGAGATAGATCTAATAGGATGCTTGCTTATCCCAAGGAACGTGACATCGACACGATGCTAAAAAGGTTTAGCATGGAAGATTCCAAAGAGGTCTCATCGCCGATGAGCCATGGAATACATCTCTCCAAGAAACAAGCCCCAAAGACACTGGGAGAGAAACCGTATGAGTAAGATTCCTTATGCTTCAAAGAATAGGATCTATCATATATGGTATGATATGTCTTAGACCGATATGTCGCTCACGCACTTAGTGTAACAAGCGAGATATCGGTCGAATCCGGAGAAAGAACACTTTGGGCGTTGAAAATATCCTAAAGTACTTAAGAAGAACTAAGGATGTATTTCTTTGTCTACACGGGTCCGAATTAAAACTAGAGGGCTTCACAGACTCAAGTTTTCAAAACAGACCAAGATGATGATAAACTGTTTGAGTAATGTGTTTACCTTAAGCGGTGGCGCAGATGAGTTGAAAAGTTCCAAGCAACAACGATTCTTGATTCATGTGAGGCAGAGAGTACATAATGCAAGTGAAGTCTATGAAAGGAAGCTGTTTTGGATGAAGAAGTTCATTCTACCGAACTTGGTGTGGTTCCTAGCATTAAAGGACCAAAGCTTTATTCTACGACAACACTTTGGAGTCACATTCAAAGCTAAGGAACCTGTGTCTCATCGTAAATCCAAACACGTGTTGCGGCGATTTCATTTGATCGAGAGATCATTGAAAGAGGAGACGTCACCCCGAGCGTGTGGACTCTCAAGACAATATTGCGAGATCCATTTACTAAAGCGTTAACAACAAAGAAGGTTTGATCGTCACTTAGAGAAGATGGGTATGAGATACCACGGCGATTGGCTTTAGTGCAGTGGGAGATTGAAAGTATTATGCATACAAGCCAATCATGTATGATGATAAAGCATATCTTTGTGTAATCAATCTTATTTATTTATTAATAAAAGAATTATTTATTAAAGGCATTTATTATCTACATGGTGTTTGTTTTAATAATATGTGATAAACCCATAGTTTTAAGCAACGCTTTTAGAATAATGATAATGATCATTCTAATGAGATCTAAATTCTTAGAAAGCTTAAAACTAAAATAGTTCCCAATCATTGGATTACTAAATTGGGGATTAGTGAATCCGGATAGATTGGTACATACGTTGCTTGCTTTCGTTGGATGAGGATGATTGATCTCACGATCATTTGTGTGGAGACACTAAAGCAAGTATGTAGGTGCTTATTAGAGAATAAGTTCACTAAACGTGACTCGCATTAAGGAATACCTAATGGAGTTTTACTTACACATCAATAGGAATTCTATAGTGATAGTAGTACAAATGATCCTTAGACTTGAGATCATCATAGTATCTTATATATAATGAATTACACTTTGACTTATTCCTTAAGACTCTTAGAGTATATCAAAGGGTATGCTTGGGTGTAATAAGTTATATGAAGATAATGAATGATCAATAAAGAATCTACCACTTCTAGTAAAAGGAGAGATGTCTGTGATTCGATAAATGACAACCTGTGAATCTCTTGGCGAGGTGGAATGAAATTAGAAAGTAGTTTCTAATTTGCATTCATAGGGAGTTGTTCATTTAGGAATCGAAATACATATAATTAAATAAAATAAGACTTGACAGTAATTCCATGTCTTATATTTAATTGGGACATTGTATGGTGGAAGGATTGAATTATACTTAGTAACTATTTACTCAAAAGTTCTTTTATGATTAATGTTGAAATCTATATTATCTGGAAAGTCGTTGATCGCTAGGGAGGCTTATCCTATTGTAGAATAAATATTATTTATTTAAATAAATTATTTGTTTAATTTATTTATTTAAATGAGATTAGAATTATTCTAATTGATTTATTCACAACCGGTTTAATATGGAGAACCTAAAGGGTCACACCATAAAAGGAAGAATAATTATTTAAGAAGTTAATGGCATAATTGTAATAATGTATTAAGTATATTTAATTTAATCTATGGTGATAGAATAAATTAAATAGCTTAATATTTATTATTTAATATTTTAGAAATATTAAATATAAATTAATAAGAGGAGTCTTATTAATATTATTACAATTATTATTATTTTAATTTCTAAAAGGTTTAGGAATTAATTTAATATTAGTACTCTCATTTATTCCTAATTGGATTAGGAAGAAAATTAGTTAAAGGAGTTTAATTAATTAACCCTAATAGGATTAGGGAGCCCATTTAATTAAAAGAGTTTAATTAAATAAATAGTACCTTATTTTAATTAAAATAGGTTACATGATATTTTTATAAGAGGAGTCTTATATTAGATATCTAATATCGTAATTCCTAGATTTGGAGAGTACACCCCTTTTCTTATTCGGATAGGAAAAACTAGGGTTTGAGCCAAATCCTTCTTCTTGAAAAATTCCTCTTCCTTGGTGGATCACCCATAGAGGCCATACACTCAAAGGGCTTACATTGATCAAAGGAAGGAATCTACCCGAGATTCAAGGAGATCATGGGAGAAGTAGGAGGTGAACTCAGACTGAGGAAGCTCGTTTCTTCTGGGGTATGATTTCATAATTTCTTATTATTCGTTTAATTAATAATATGCATAAAGGATGATCCGGGTAATTGGTTTGTGAAAAATTTTAAAATCTGATTTTATCTCGCTTCCGCTATTTTTGCAATTTTATTGCTACTTTGATTTTCATAAAACCTAACAGTATATACCCTTACCCGTTCCTGAAGCTCCATGGTTTGATATTAGCATGGATTTTGTGTTGGGACTATCCCGAACCCAACAGACAATGGATTCTATTCTAGTTGTCGTTGATCGGTTTTCAAAAATGACGCATTGTGTAGTTTGTTGGAAGAATAGATGCTAGTTGGATCGCTCATCTATTTTTTCGGGAGATCGTTCGTTGACATGGTGTTCCAAGGTCAATCACTTCTGATCGTGATACCAAGTTCATCAGTAATTTCTGGAAGAGTTTATAGGAGAAGCTCAACACACAACTAAATTTCTGCAGCGCCTATCACCCTCAGACAGATGGTCAAACCGAAGTGGTGAACATGATTTTAGGCAACCTTCTGAGATGTTTGGTTGGGTCTAAACCGAAGCAGTAGGATTTGGCGTTATCTCAAGCGGAATTTGCTTATAACAAGTCGACGAACAGAACCACGAGTTTGAGTCGTTTTGCGGTTGTCTATGGTCGTAATCCTTCCGGGTCCTGGATTTAGTTTCTATTCCATGGATCGGCCAAGTGCACCCTAAGGCGGATGAAATGACATATCATCTTCGGAGTATCCATGAACAGGTGCACTGATCTATTCACGAGAACAATGCCAAGTATAAGGATCGGGTTGACAACCATCGTCGAAAGATACTTTTTGAAGTTGGTGATTTTGTTTGGGCAGTTTTGACTCGTGATCGTTTTCATGTTGGCGAGTATAACAAGCTTAAGGATCGTAAGATTGGGCCCTGTGAGATTTTGCAGAAAATTAATGATAATGCTTATCGGTTGCGCTTTCCTAGTCATTTGCGGACTTCAGACGTCTTCAACGTGAAACACTTGAGTCCTTGTTTTGCGGAGTCTGTGAACTCGAGGACGAGTTCTTTCCAACTCTGGGTGACTGATGCAGGAGGATCTGAGTTTGCGTTGTCGGACAACACGTTGTCGGTCGGCGCAAGAATGACGATCATTAACTTCTTCGGGTTCGGCTTTATGACTTCAAGAGTTCGGATATTTTTATAAGCATTCTTATTTTTAGATATGTTTCATTCTTTTATGGTAGTCTTTTATTAGAAAGTAAATTCTTTTATGGTAGCAGTGTTTTAGTAGGAAATAAATCTTTTCTGTTATTACGTAATTAATTTTCGCCATAATTATATGAAGTTTGTTACCTATTAGAACTTGTTTCCAAAGTTATAAGAATTATGTTACATTGTGATAAGGAAACCTTTAGCTATAAAACCTGGTTTGTGGGTTGAATTATAGTCAGTTTTTGTTTTGATAATAATAATTTAAGCATTAGAGAAGTTTATCTGTGTTTAGGGTAATTCATTTGCTCCTTTGCATGTGAATTTATTTGTTTACCTAGCCCGCAGAATAATCGCTATTCTGTCCAGCGTCAGCTTCAAAAAGAAGTGTTCTAACAGCAGTTTGGTCAAGAACCAATCAAGTGTTTATTTTGTATGAAAATTATTTTCGTGTTAAATATTTGGGTCAAATTTCAAATTCCCCCACTATTGGGTTCCCCTGCGAAGAAATATGAAAGTTATGTAGGCTGCTGCATTCTGTACTGTTTTTTTGGGGTTGCATTGCACTTCCACCTGCATTATGTATTTTTTTGGTTAAATAACAGCTTTATTTATCGTGTGCAGTGCATAGTTAAAGCTGCATTTTCTAGTTGTTTCTTTTGGTCTTAATTCATAAGTAATGGGGAGATGCCTTTGTTGTTATACTGAAAGTATTCATCATCAACTGTTGGAATGAAAAATGATAATTTCGATTCTTGACTGGCAAACTTTTGTCAAACATGCCGTTACTGGCAAACTTTTGTCAAACATGCCGTTAAATCCTTTTCCTTTTTTCGTTAAACATCCTTGATAAATTCAATAAGCGATTGGCTTCATTTGAATTTTCCATCTAATGCAGAACTCTTATGCTGGTTAAGATGAGCTCTTGTGTACATGCTGTGCTGTGTTGTGCTTCAACATTTCTGCATTCTATACATGCAAGAAGATGATGTTGTGGTCAAACTTATTTACTCTGCTTCGACTACATTAGGCCTCTGTATAAAGAAGATGAAGATGTTGCCGGAAAACTTTTGATTGAAGTTTAGTGCCGTCGACAAGACGCATAAAACCAAGTCAAACAAAGAATAACTTGCAGGTAACCGTCCAATATGGGCATATTTGGGTATAATATATAAATACAGCCAATATTTGGATAGTATTTTTTCTATTTTATACACATGCTTATGAAATTAGTTTGTTTTAAGAATAACATTAGTATCATGGGTCATTGGTGCCTTCCTTTCTTTGTCAATTTATATATGGTGATACAAATTCGAAATTCAAATTTGTAAGTTTTTTTCTACTCTGATTATTTAATTTCACATCAAAGTGAATACAAAGAATTGCACGTTAGGCAATCTCATTCGAATACCACCAGCTTCAATTTGTCAAACCAATAAAAATGGTCGTGGGTAGGAGTGAGCAAAAAACGGATAAAATCGAATTACAGAACACAACCGAATTTTTTTAACCGAATTATTTCGGTTTTTCGGTTTTTTTCTTCTAATTTCGGTTATATCCGATTTATTGCTCGCTATTCGGTTTTAAAAAACAGGTTATTCGGGTATCCAAATTACCGAACTTATTAATTAAAAAAATAATAATTTTATAATTGTATCTGTATATGATTATAGTATTCGCATTTTTAGTTTTTGACCTAACCCCCTAATTTCCATTCCCAAATCCCAGATCCCAATTCCTCTTGCCTCTCGTCTCGAGTCTCGACTCTCAGTTTCGATTTCGCCGTCCATTCCTCTCTGCCTCTCTTAGTCTCCGGCCTCCGCCTCTGCCTCTATCCCTGCGACTCAGCGACGGGGAGTTGGTGACTCTGTTCTTCAATCTCGACGACTCTGTTCAGGTAAATTTTCATTCACTAAAATAATTATATGGCTTGTTAGATGGAGTTAAACACAAATGCTATGTATATATATATGTACCTTCAAGATCCCATGGCTCGTTTTTGTAGAGATCTACATCTTTGATGACATCTAGATCGATTCTTTTCGAAGCATTCTTTTTCCTAAGGTAGTAATCAACAAGTTCTTTCATCTGTAGGGTGGAATTTAAAACCCGAAAGGACATGGGAAAAAGTAGTATTCATATTTTCTCAATATAGCTAGCTAGCTCGAAACACTGCGTTTTCGAAAAACAGAAGCATTAGTTGCTGATGCTTAAAGAGCGAGTAATGCACCTTGATATATGAATAAGAAATTTGTAGAGAAAAAACTGATGCATGTATGAAGGTTTTATGAGTTGTGTATTGAAACCCTTGAAAAAAAAATGTAGCATCAATTTAATTAAACTCTACAGGCTGATGAATATATCATTTCAAGAAGATATTAAAAGTTTCTAATAACATGAAAACTAGTGCTCATATTATTGTTTTGAGCACTAATTTGCAATTCATTATTGTTGCTGGAATAATTTGCAAGAATAAGTTGTGCATATTATTTTCCTCTACTGTGTATCATAAATTTGTTGTGTACAATATTTGTTTGATTGTTTCAATTATGTATATCATAGTAAGAAGCCAGATTGTGAGGCTTTCTTTAATGCTAGTCTTTAGATATGTTTAATGTTAGTTTGGTGTATATTTTACTAAAATGAGCTACAGACAAATAATCTTATGAACTTGTAAAATTTCATAACGACACAAAAGTGAACCAATAAATAAGGGAGAACTAATTGCATCTTTACTGATTTGCAAGTCAAACACATCCAAAGAACTGTTCTAAAGATGGAGAGCTGACTTAGCTGAGAATCATAATCATTTTTTTAATTGAAGTTTTTTAATTGGAGTTGTTTTTTAAATCTATGGTCATTGATCTGTGCCATATATAGGGGCCAAGTAGATTTGTCATTTTCAGTTTATAATTTTTATTTTTATTTTACTTTTTGTATTTACACTTGCTGCATTATGCATGTACTGGGTGACTCTGCAGGGACTCAAATTCTGGCTGGAGTGCTCTTTTCTATTTGGTGGATTTTGGGCAGCTCAGTTTGTAGTGCTCATGTATCAATCTTTGGGAGGTTTTGATATGATTTACTGAGCTTCTGTTTTTTGTTGTTGCTCTTTTTCCTCTCTTTTTTCCCTCATGAGCTACTGAAAACTAATACAGCTGTGGGATGTTTTGTTTGTGTATCATAATGGTTTATACTTAATTTCTTGTGGAAGTTCTAGTCTTTATTTAATTTTGTTTGTTGTATTACCTGGGGTATGCTCATTGTGAACTTACTGGGAGTAAATTTTCTTTTTCGTCCTATGAAATTCTCCACTTTCTACAAAAAAGAAAAAAAAAATGTTACTTCTTCAAGAAATGAACTTGGCTGGATTGATCCCCCAAAGACTTTGTTTATTATTTTTTTGTTCATTTTCATTTCTTATTTTTAGGTTGCACTGCAAGGAGGTACTATAGGGGATTAGGAGGCATAACTGGTCATTTTTTTGGAAGAGGCAAAATAGATTGTAAAAATAACCACTTCTACTCTTACTGACACACAATGGATAAATGATCTTTATTTATGTATTAAAAGGATTAAAGAATGAGTGTTTATTTATGCAGTTATAGATGAAGGGGTTGTTTGTTTAAGACTGAATGGTTGAATTGATTGGTATTCAAACAAGTTTGTTTTGAAAGAAAAAAAAAAATCGTCTGAATGGTTGCGATATAGATCAAGATCTATCAGTTGCTTGTCCAGGCGAATCGGACAATAAAGAGGAAAAAGGGCGCAACCTCATCTTTTGACTGCCCAACGGGGAAGACTCTGACTCAGAACTGGCGTTAGCCCTTTTTATTGATTCGGGGGATAAGTATAATTCATCAACAACTGGGCTTAGGATGAATAGTTTAGAGTCATTTTTTTGGTTGAATGGGTTGAATGAAGGTTTTTTTTTTACAATATTAACTATTATATTAAGTAATATTAAATAAATTTACAACAATTTTGATTTTTTTAGAAGGTTAAAATAATAAAAAATTGTTATTCAGATGTTTCAGACATGTCAATTATCAAATACATTTTTTTATTTAGATTTAGTTCATTTAAATTTAGATTTATTTAATTTTTATCAAACACCCGTGAAGTCCTTGAAGGAAGCAATGGATGATTCACTGGTTGTACAAAAAGTTCAGCAGAGTTTTAATTTTGCTTGTGTTGCATGTTGATGTTGATGTTGTTGTTCCTTGTTCATGTTGTTGTACTGCTGGCTGCTGCAAAGCCTGCAGTGCTATTGCATGTTGCTAGATTATAATTAGACTTTGTTAAGTCATAATTTGGATTATGTATTGTTAATTTTAAACCATTAAACTTTGTCAAGGACAATTAAGGTTATGGATTGTCTAGTATTGCCAATTTTAAATGGTTCTTTTTTTGATTGATAAATGATAACATGGAGCACAAGTTCGGTTATTAATCGAAATATCCGAATTTACAATTCGGCAGTCCTCCTAGTCATGGTGCCATGGGGACGTGGGCGTGGACGTGGACGTAAGCCCGTATGAAAAGTTTGATCCGGGTGAGAAGATTAATCGGACTGCGGAATGGATACTCCATATTATATAAAAATCCTTTGAGTTGGGTTTCGTACTCCGATTGGCGAGCAATGTCATCCGTATGCAACGCTAAGAGTACGAAAAGTCAAAGTGAAATGTTGCCTTTTTAATCTTTGATTTCTAGAAGACAAGTAGATTCAAACCTATGTACAATAAACAAATAATTTTTTATCACTAGACTATCATTTTGAATTATTACAATAGAATGATAGAGGTAGTAATAAAATATTTAGCAAAAAAAAAGGCAGTAAAATAAAGAATGACCGAAGTAAAAATAAAGTCATCAATAGTAAGATTTGGCATTTTGAATATTATGGGCATCAACTACATTTGGATTAAATAACCTTATCCAGTTTCTATATATTTATATTAACCAATATTAAATAATCTTATCCCAACAGTTTTTTGTATTTGTTTACTTTTCTAATTTTCTTTTTGTACGCAGATAAAATATATTTTTAATTTTAGTAAAATAATTTTTATGAGTAATGTTAAGGGCTTCAAATTTTATGTTACATAATGTCTATTTAGATTGATTGTCTTAAATATATTTTGTTTTATTCAAAATTACGTTTTTTGAGATACATTTAAGATAAAAATAATAATTAAAATCCTTAACATTAATCAATTTGTATATATCTTGAGATATGAAATATATTATTATAATTTATACTCCATCTCCATGTGTTCTTGAATAAGTAATTTTATTATTCACTCGTTTTTCTTTTATTAAAATTTCAAATAGTATATGACAATGAAATTGTGATGATAAATTTAAAAATATCATTTATTTTACATTGTCATACGAAGATATATCAATAATTTTTATAGATTTTTTTTTTTTTGCAAATGCAACATTTTGTTGAACAAAATATTAATATTTAAATAAATTTTATTGTTGAACAAAATATTAATATTTAAATAAATTCAATTTAATCATAAAAGCCGATTTCGGATCAAAAAATGCGGCATTTTGGTGGACTATTTATAAGGTTTTCGTGGATATGGGACGATCTAGTAATAAAGACAAAGTTGTAGGCCTTTTTTCGGAAATTTTAAACTTTATGGGCAGTAATTATAAGCAAAAAAGAGAGAGAAAATTATTGATAAATAAAATAAAGGAGTCAAATATTATTTTGTATATTAAAAAAATAAAAATGTGGCTGTCAACAGAGGTCCTTATAAAGCAATCGCATCTCCAACCTTTAATATGTTCTTCCCAAATCTTGCTGTCCTTTAATATTCTTTTACCTTTTCTGGTCATTGTTTCCTTTAAGGATCCAAATTTCATGGATAAATTTATTTTATGTCTAATACAATACTGATATATAGATAAAAGGATAATCTTTTTACTTACGTGTCAGTATTATATTTCCTCCGTTCTTAAAAGATTGTCGTTTAAGGTTTTGGCACATGGATTAAGAAAGATTACTTTACAAGTAAGAAATTTGTATTCCATCATTACTTTTATAGGAAGTTGAAACTATTAATACATAGAGAATTTATTTGTAATGATTATAATATAGGAAAGTAAATAATTTATTCTCCTCGAAAGTTTAGTAAACGACAAACTTTTCTTTAACAAATTTTTTTTAAAAAAACGACAATCTTTTAAGAATCTGAGAAGTATTAAACATGAAGTTCATTTTATGCTAACCACTCCACGTCCTTTAATATTTTTTTTTCCTTTTTTGGACATTATGTCTATATTTGTTCGTAATGATTATATTTAGAATATGACTATTAATCTCAAGTCTTTTGTTTATTTTAAAAATGACATCAGAATTATTAGTTCTGAGATGGACACAAAGGAATATTTAATTTGAGGAGATAGATGCATCCGCTCTCATTAGTCTCGGGATAATAAAATGACTTGAAACGGGGACTATTTAACACCATGTTCAAATTATAATCCCAATCATTTGGTATTAAAAATTTGTGAACAAAATTAACCTTTAATTTTGTTTAAAAAGACCAATGTATCTCATCCAATCTATCTATACTTTTTTAATGAGAATATTATATTTTGTTATTAGTATATAGTAGTTCAAACGATAAATTTTTATTTAATTCTTTAAATAATCATAGACAAAATAATCATGATGAAATTAAATTATTTTAAGTTATCTCATGAATAATTTAACAATAAATAAATATGTGACTATAACTATTTAATCTCGATATAGTGTTGAGATTATAATTTATGAGAATATAATCTTGAGATTATAATCATTACAAACAAATATGATCAAGTGTGTATACCACATATACTACTCCTTCTGTCCCATAATATATGACGTTTTAGATAATTTTATTTTTTTCTAAATTATTTGACGTTTTATATAATTTAAGAGTATTAGTCACAATCTTTCCAAAATTATTCCTTATGGGAAAATATTACAGATGAGAGAAAATATGAGATAAATATATGATAAATGATTATAAACGATTAATATTATATTAATATTATATATTATTTTTTAATTTTTTGTGTACAATTTTAAAATTTCATATATTATGAGACGGAGATGTACACTTTTGATATTTCTACGTAGATCATGTAATACATGCAGACTTGTCCTATGTATAGTTCACTTTACATACTTACGTTAAAATATAATTTCACACACTTTTTTATTAAAATAAAAGTCAATCTCGAAATCAATTTCCTTACGAACGACCCTTTGTTAAATAATTTTTTTAATTAAATTTTGATTCTTATAATTTAATTATATGAAAAAATTGAAAACTTCTATTATTTATCTCATTTGTAAGTTTTTTAAGGGATGAAATAGAAAACAAGTGGATTGAATATTTGACTTTTTTTTGCCCAAAATTAGAATCAGGATTCTTTACGAGGATTTCTCTGTGAGGATCTTGTGAGGGTTTTATTGTATGGTTGACAACACATTAAAAAAGAGATCCAACGACTCACAAATTTTATCAAAAAATTTAAAAAAATTATATGTAAAAATAAACGCGTTTGGTGGCTTCTAATTTTTTGTTAACTTGTAAAAAAAAATTCTTATCAAAACGTTGTGAGCCATTGGATCACCTTTTTAATGTTTTGTCAATCCCACAACAAAACCCTCACAAGATCCTCACGGAGAAACCTGATTCCAAAAATTGATGGATTCAACTCATTCAATCAAAAAAATTACACTTAGTCATTCAACTCAAAAAATTGACTGATTCAATCATTTTTATTCAAAACAAATGCACTAAATAACTGATTGATCGAGTCATTTAGCCATTCAGCACTAAATAAACACCCTCCAAATCATTTTGTATTTTCTGCATTACCCTTTATTCACAAACACAAGAATATTTAATACGAGGATAAATCGGAAATTATGTTTCATTTTTTTTTCTTGATGAGAATATCCAAAACCTCACAAAAATAGTATGATTAAAGTTTATTCTAATACAAATGTTGGTCCCACATAATTAAAATTAAACACTCAATATCATCCCAACACGTTGACCCTAATCTGTACCCCAACACGTTATAGTGGTCGGTCTCGCATCCAACCTGAACCTCATTAAAACAATCTCAAAAGTCAAAAAGTCGAAAATGTCCTCCTTTACGAGTCACGCTTCTTATCCAGGACAAGTACAGTGACGTACCAGCGCAAGATAGCACCGTAACAGCCTTTTGACTCTTTTTTGAGAGAGAGAAAAACAAAAATCCTAAACAGATGGAAGCTTTGGAAGGAAACACTTGTTGCCATTTTTGGCAATAGGCCAAGAAGCTCTACCTTAGGGCTTTTTAATGGCGGTTCTTCTGTAGCTTAATCCATTATATACTCACAGTAATACACACATTACAACATACAGTTTTTAGAGAGAAATTTAGGGAAAAATGGATTAGGCTCTATTGTTTATTTTTGTTGATTAATCAAATTTTTACAGAAACTAACACAAATATACGTATATATCACTCCATATATATTTTATTGAAGTAGTGATTCTGCCATTGTTGCGAAGACGAGATATAAGGCATTTTAACAAGTAACAACCATTGATTGCAGAAATTTAGTGACAGTCGGTCGGGTAAGCTCAGCCAATTGTTCAGTGTTTCTAAATGTTGCTATTATTTCTTTCTGATTATGCATCCTTGGGATGCTTTTAGTAAATTTATGTATGAAATCATGCCATTCGTATTTCATATCAATCTATAACTGTTTTATTGGGCTGTGAATATATATATATATATATATATATATATATATATATATATATATATATTTATATATATTGCTTTGCTAAATTGTGTAAATATATTTGACATATTGAGTAACGTATTGCTACAATGTTATAGAAACACTACAAATAACATACACAACGAACCAAATCAAAATGTTTTGAACTCTCTCAAATATGTATATGGCTTATGAAATGATGAATTGAATGAATGAATAAAATGACTGCCTCCATATGATATTTATAGGAGGATTTAGTGACCCTTTAGATGGGACACAATCTTTGCGAACCGAATGGACACATATGAATGGGCATGGCTGAACAGGTGTCAATCAGGCCAGGCGAAACCAAGCAAGTCAGGCGCGCGCCTTGGAGCGCTGACACTAGTGCTGCGGCGCTGGTGTCAAGCGCTGGCTTCTTCTTTGTTTGCTTGCCTTATTTCAAAAATTAATAAATAAAAAAGGAGCTAAACAAAACAAAATTTAAAGAATGTTGCCCAAAAAGATACACATATACAAATGACCCACGACCTACGACCCCGAGCCCGGCCGGTCGGGCGGTGGCGCGCGTGTGGTCAAACCAAGCCTTGACTAGGTTCTTTGCCCTCCAGAAAAGTGGGGTGCCCCTTGGGGCCCAAACCCAAGAGCAAACTAATTGCATATATACTCAATTGATTTTTAGTCCTTAATTTATGTGAGACTTTAGCTTCCCATAAGTATTTATTGTGGATTTGAGCTTCTGAATACTTGATTTTAATCTACTCATAGAGAAGAACACATTGATACGTTGATTCATCTCAAATAATTAATGAAAACCCATTTTAATTTAAGCTCAAATTCTAACAATCTCCCACATGAATAAAATTAACTGCCAGCCTTATACAAATGTTATGCACTCTGAGAGAGTCAAAATTGAAAATCATTTGTATAGAGAGAGATTGTTTTTGGCTTTGAAGCTTCCCTTGTGAAAGACTATCGGGTTTATTGGTTGTTCAATGATCGCGATGTCTTGAATTGTCCAACCGTTTGTGTAAATTGAGACAATAGAAATTCACACAGAATCTTTCCAGACATTGTTTGGTTTTCATGATTTTGTTCATTTCGGCCCTGAACTTTCTCGGATTTATGAGTGCTCTAGAAAAGTATAGTCTTATCATTCTCATAGAATTGGCCCACATAGGTGATTTTTAAGAAGAGTATCCTGCCATATTCCATTTGTTTATCAAGATATAAGAATCATTAAAAGCATAACTTATATCATAGGAATGAACAGAAGAAATTTATTTCTTCATTGGTTGAATCGTTCATAATTTAGTTGTCCCTTTGAACCTAGATCTTGGGATCTCCCAGTCAACTAAGTTGGGTTTCCACCACTACGATCCTTATTTATAGGCTTTTAAACCCATTCCATTCGATGTTATTTTTACTTGCTATCTAGTCAAACCTTTAGTTAATGGTTCCGCTATATTCTCTTTCGACTTTATGTATTCAATAGGCACAATGTCATTAGAGAGCAATTGTTTTATGGTATTGTGTCTACGACGAATATGTCTAGATTTATCATTATACATGTGACTTTGTGTCCTTCTAATTGCTGATTGACTATCACAATGGATACAAACACCCGACACAGTTTTAGGCCACATAGAAATATCTTCTAAAAAGTGACCACTCAGCTTCTTCTCCAGCCTTATCCAATGCAATAAACTCAAATTCCATTGTTGATCTAGCAATGCACGTTTGTTTAGAAGATTTCCATGATACTGCTCATCCACCTAGTGTAAACACAAAGCCACCGGTGGATTTAGAGTCTTTTGTATCTGATATCCAGTTCGCATTACAATATCCTTTAAGTACTGCTGGATATCTTGAGTAGTGCAATCCAAAGTTTTGAGTATATTTTAAATACCTTAAAACTCTTATTATCTCTTTATCTGTCCTGGATTGCTTGTAATTCTACTCTATTTATTAACAACATATGTTATGTCAGGACGTGTACAATTCATTGCATACATAAGGCTTTCAATTATTTGTGCATACTCAGGTTGTGATATGCTCTCTCCTTTATTTTCGACAAGTGTATATTTACATCTACCGGTGTTCCCACAGGATAGCAATCATATTGATTAAATTTCCTTAGTATTTTCTCAATATAGTGTGATTGTGATAACACTAACCCATCCGATGTTTTAGAAATTTTAATTCCTAATATTAACAGCTGCATGAACACACCTTTACCATTCCGTTGTTGTCGTAATATTTTGTTGTCAATGTTGTTGTGTTGATGTTTCCTTGTTCTTGTCGGCATCGTGTTGTCGTTATCTTGTGTTGAGTTGTTGTTATTGTAGTTTTCTTTTTCGGTATTTTTATATCCTTGTTGTCTTTGATAGTTTATTCTGAATTTTAGCATGATCACCTGTATAGATAGCACTATTGCGGATATTTTCTTTTGAACATTAGTGGGATCACCTGTCAATGCAAAACCTTTAATGGCATCTGTAAGTCTATTACATCACGTCCCCAATCACGTAAGGCATACGATCCTCGCACGATAAATCGATAAACACCACAAGCTTGACGGGCCGTTCAAATTGGGATAGCTCAAAGCGAGAGAGTCGATATCGTGTTCACAAGGTTAACAATGGAGGATGTAATGTCTAGTGTATTGAGAGAGATAATAATTCTTGGTTGTGTGTGTGATTATGAATGATAATGTGTATGAGAAAAGTACCTCTTTGTGAAGACTTCCTGGCTAGGTTATACTCTTTCCTTGGGATTACCGTACACCCACTCTTCGTCTGACATACATTTACGACTGATGGGGCTGCCAATGCATGTAGTCTATCCACTTCTTTTTCGTCATTTGCTTTCTACCGTTCACGGCCATGATCCCATCCACATTAATGCACGGCGGGAGTTTTAGTTAACTGTCATGCTACTTTTCATCATTCTGAAGTCAAAATAATAGATATTAAAATGTACTAAGGGTCGATCCACCGAACCGGCAGGCGGTCCTTATAGGTTAAAATGGAAATAATATGGTGATCGGGCTCAATGACTTCCACAATTCAATAATAAAGGCCCAATGGATTAATTAAATGAGTAAGCCCAATTTACCCTACTTAAAGAGAGGAAATATCACGACCCAACATTGCCCCTAGTTTTTTGTTGAATGTAATGTTTAATAGAAAACTATAAATGGTCCATGATATTTTACTAAAGGTCCATAGTAAGAAATAATTGAAGTGTACCCGATTCCATCGCTCACGAGATGAAATGAGAGGAGAACGGAGGTCCAAATCAGAAAGGCCCTGTCCATTAAATATCTGGACCCGGAGCCGGACGCTTCCCATTCAAATTCTAAATCATTACTAACATTTAATGTTCCGCCTTGAACACCGTAAATCACAAGATAAAAGATAACTTTACCAAATTTGACGATTTTACACGCCCATTTGAAATTCGAACGCCTTTTGAATTTCTTTGCTCCTCTACGAACTTTCTTTCTTCTCTGCAAACCGTCCAATATGGCTTCCCAAGACTCAACAAGGTTCACCCATACCGTAACACCGATCACCGTCGTTCCACCAAACCCCAACCTCGTGAAGGAACCTCGACCATTAATCCCGTGGGTCGAAAACCGAAAGAATCCCCCTTCAAAACTCCCAAAACCCCTCCGAATACTACTCACAGAGCACGGATCGCTTCTCGCGTGCCAATACTCCCTCTCGCGATCGAGAATTTGAATTAAAAAGATTCGATCTCATTACCACATTCCGGATACCCATGCAGGTCAGGGGTCCCAGATCCGTGAGAAGATGTACCAACGGCCGGCGGAAGGTTGACCACCGTCCCGACCTTCTTTCGAGAAGGGGTTCGTTTCTCCGTATTTTTATAGTGACTATATTGGGGTTCTGGGCGTGGGGTTACGCCTAATTGGTACCAAACTCTTACATTCACATTTTGGCCTTCGTGGCCTTACGCCACGAGTTGGCGTGATCCTCCCTCGACTTCTTCTTTACCGTATACAAAATAGTCCAATCCAGAGAGAAGGGTTCAAGGCCCATGCAAGAAACATTCTCCGAAGTCGAGAAAAGTTCGAGAGGCGTTCATTGTGAACACTCCTTCGAGCAATAGGGATATGACAGGAGAAGTGGTTCTACGCCAAAGGTCCCAAAATTTCTTCTTTACCGAATCAAGCAACCGACGAGAAGATCTCCGCCGACTTTGAGACATTTCAAGAACGGAAGTTGAAATGATGGAACTTTTCTATTAATTTCCCAAGGAGGAGTGAAATGACCTCTCAAGGTGTACTGGTTATACGACCATACATGTAAGCACCGTCTATTTCATATAAATTTCTTGCTTTCCGTAACCTTGGCCCTTCGTGTCGAGTTATCACGCCGAGGCTACGGGGTCCCCACCTTGTGCTCTAGATTCAATGCAAATTTCTTCGACCTTTTTTGAGCTTTCGTCCTAACATCGACAACCACCTGCTCAAAGGATCATACGGACGAAATCGCTTCACGAGGGATTTAGCTATTCGCTAAGGTAAATAACAATTTCTTTATCTTCTATTTCTCCGCTCGCTTCGATATCCGGACATCGACTAACACTTTGAAAATATTAGTAGGTTAACACCGTTTTTGACGTCAAGGGCCCGAGACACATAAACGGGGAGGCCGAGGAGGATTTCAGCGAGGCAGAGATAAATATGCCGAAATCAACCTCGATCGAGAAAGGGCCGATCGTGAAGACGCTTTTCATACCATCAACTACTTTCAAAGAGACTTCAGACGGGCTAGATGGATTCAAGACGCCTGGACGACGAAAGTTAAGGTCACGGATCGGGTCAAGGCCCGGCCGCCCAACAAGCTTTAATCGATATTTAACGCTTATTAAGAAAACACTACCCTCAAGGCCAAAACGAGGAGGCCAAAACGAGGTCATTTTCAATCCAAATCAAGCTCCTGCGATTCAAGAGCTTCGCATAAAGCCAAGCGCCATAAGGCTCACAAAATAAAGGCTTTAAGGATTGGGTCCTTTCTCGATACTTAAATCAACAAGGTATATTCGAGGGGTATCAAGATCCGAAGCGGTAGAAAAGTATCAAGGCTACTCACTTAACCAAAATGTCCCCTCCTTTTCAACCTCTTTAAACTTCTTGGTATCTAACGTCGATTAGTAATTTACAGCCAATCGAAGGGGTGAATCCTCGGTGGTCCTCAGGCTTCAAGAAGTTTCCCACAACACGCCGAACATCTTCCTTAGCTTCATCCATCAAGGCTGATTCCGATCACCTGTCAATGCAAAACCTTTAATGACATTTGTAAGTCTATAACTGGTCAATGGTTACAGATATTGTTTATGTTAACCAAGTGGTTTCAACTTAGTTACTTTAGGCAACTGACCCAATATATCCACCCCTGCATAAAATAAGTGGTATAGGACGCTTCTATGAACGAACATTCCACCATAAAATCCACCAAGGCTCGACAGCGATACAGGGATGGTATTCAATGAAAATCGGACAACTCCATAGTCCACGCCGCTTAATCATTAAAACCTCCGGGCTTGCCCATCACCTTCTTCAACGGCTGATCCGTAGACGACCAGAGCCGACCTTGAAAATATCACAAGCTTACTACTAAATTATTAAAGCAAAGGCAAATTTCTCAATATTCGGATACCGGCTTTCAGATCTCGTAGATGTAATGTCATAATAATGTAATCGGACGCCGCTTCCCACCGATCTCCTCAACCAACACCGCCCAACCGCCAACGAATCTAACTCTGGCCGCAAGGTATAAATATAAGGTCTCGGCCGGGGCGGGTTTCACCAATAAAGGAGCGTAAGATGATATGCCTTTACGCTTCGAAGGCGCTCTTCACACCAAGTCCACCGAACGCCTTCGCATTCTTCTACCTTCAACGTGTTAAAGAAAGGAAGGCATCTCTCCGCAGATTCGCGGACTAACCATTCGGGGACGTTGACGCTCAAACGATCGAGAGTCTTCATATCAAGAACGGCCCGATCTTCTCCGGGTCAGCCTCACGCCTCTCCGATCGACTCAGATAACCCAGAAACTTTCCCGCACTAAGGCCGAAAGTACATTCGGGCCTGATTGAAGTCTCAAATGACGATAATCTGATACCGAAGCATTCCTCCGTGTCGCTAAATGCTTCAATCGTGATACTCTTCACGATCATGTCATCTACATAAAACTCCATGTTCCTCCCCAACCACCGTCAAGATGAAGTTCATCATTCTCCGGTAGGTGGCTCCAAAGATTTACGAGGCCAAAAGTCATCTTTTATAAAGCGCATAATCGAATCTGCGCATGTAAATGAACGCCGCCTTTGAAACGTCCTCTTTACACATGGATATTCGATGGTAACCTCAAAAAGCATCCATAAAGCTTAGTAATGCATACCCCGGCGGCATCGATTAGCCGATCGATACGGGGTAAAAGTCCTTCTGACAAGCTTTATCGAGATCGGCCAGCCGATGCAAACCCGCCATTTTCCATTTTGCTTCAGCACTAACACCACATTCGCTATCCACTGGTAATCAATTTCATAGATGAAGTCGCAGCCCAGCCAGCCGGTAATCTCTTCATCAACGATCTTCCGTCGCTCGCGCAAAGATTCGCTTTTTCTCGACGAACTGCTTCTTCAAGGATCTATCTCCGCTTATGCTTAGCTACTTTTTCTACTAACTCCCTGCACGCCCCGTGGTTCCTATGCAAAATATCCGTGACAAGCAGCTGCAAAGAGTTCCATAAGGTTTGTCCAAGAGGTTCTCGCACTCCAAACCAATCCTCACCGCTCGTCTCGGTCACGACCAACTCAATCTCCTCCGCCCCCGCAGGATTACCACCTGCCCGAGCCGCTTCTTGTCAAGGGTTCGATCTCAATCAAGCTATCGTTTTTTCTCAGCTTGGTCAATTTCATTCCCGGACGAAATAACAAAGATTCCGATCAGATTGAAGCATAAGGGTTTGCAAGTTCTTAATACTAGTCTTTTAAAAAAATGAAATTAGTATTTGGAGGCCGTGTACGTGATATTAAATATCTTACTCCTAGAGTGGAACTAATTGAATATACCCGTGCTTAATGTGGTGCTTTGGGAGTGAAAGGAATATGAGAGATTTCAAGGGCGTCGAACAGCAGTCGCTAAGTTGAGGACTTCATTCCTGTACACGTTATATTTAGGACAGTTGACTTATATAGGAATTTGTTGATAATTTTGATGACTTTGTGGATGAAGTTAGACCAGTGTTAGATGATAGGTTTTGTGCTTTTTGAGGCCTACTTTTGGCTTTTGGGGCGAGATGTGAATATTCTTTTAGGTCTCCTTGCTGAGTGTTTTTGTAGGTTGGGGTGGCATTACTCTGCTTTTATGGAATATGCATACAAGGGTTACAGCCTCCTTTGTTGCTTCTTTTAACTTATCTTCAGGGTCAAAAAACTAAAAATTGAATAATCATAATTTAGCTTCTTTGGCATAGTTTTATTGACTTTTCAGCATACTAGTGAATTTGCTGGTGGCTAACATTAAAAGCCTGACAATTTGTTTCTAAACTAGCTGGCTTAACATTAAATAGTAGTACTTCCAAAAATTCATTATATTCATAATCCCTAGCTGATTGAGATGGTTTTTTGGTGTCTGGGGTTGCTGGGCTAATGTCCATAATTTTTGTATGTGCCACGAGTACTGGGACGACATTTCCTTTTGGTGCCTCTTTTTATTATATTTTTACTTAATAAAAAGAATCACAATCAATAATTTCAATTGAAAGTGGACTAAGTAGATTGCGATAATATTTCCTGCATTTAACTAGGAATCGAAAATTCTTGGACCATATATTGCCAGTTGTAACTATCCGAATGCGACCACATTGTTTATGCATCCAATGATTTTTCTTCCTGCTCCTCGTCCACTTTTTCTCTTTCTCCCCTGCAAAATCCCCGTACCCCTCACCACAACTAACATATTTGTTTTTTGCTGTTTATGTGGTGCTGATCTAGCTCCTTCACTACAAATTTTAAGAAAGTTAAAGCATTAGGTATCACTTCAAAAGCTTCAACTTCATTCATCACGAGGTAGTTAAATCCCACATGATCCACACACAAGAATCTGCTTTTAAGTATCATCTGTTAGGAATCTATATGTAGATTAGGAGGTTGCTTTATTTAGGGGGAGATTGATCAGAAAATTCATAAGATTCCAAATGTATATGATTTGATGATAAAACACAAAGTATATTTGTATACATAAGTTTTGTACAGTCCTTAACTGACACATCTATGTACAAAGACTTAGAATAGAATGATCAAACTTGTTAGGTTGATCTTTAACTTGACTATATATGTAATAGATAGGATCAATTGTAAAGTTACTTTGAATGTTAGTAGTGTAAATGTTGTTAGCAGAGTAATCTGGATGTTTGTAGAACAATATGATTAATGTATATTTGTACAAGTTTTGTAAAGTCTTTACAAATGATTTGATGTACAAGGACTTAAATTAGAAAGATCAAATAATGTTGGGTTGATCTCATTGAAGTTGATCTGATGTATAGCTGATAAGGTTCCATTGAGTTACTCTGTCAGTTTCGTAGTATGAAGATGAATCGCAGAGTCAACTCATGTTCGTAAAGCATTTGGTGGATTACAGAACTCACTCTAATTCGTATGGCGAAGAACAGTTCGTAGAGTGAATCACAAAGGTGCAAAGCTATCACAGAGCTATAGGAGGAATCACAGAGCTATTACAATTATTGTAAAGATCACTTTGCTAAGTAATGACCAACGTACAAAGTGATCAGTAAATCGTAAAGTCAAGTAAAGCTCGTATAGCAAAAGGCTGGTCGTGGAATACTCCAATCAGATGCTGAATGAAAGTCATATCGTACAGAAACTCCAAGATCATTCAGTAAAGTCAAGATCATAAAGTTAGCCTCATAATCATAAAGTAGCATTTATAAAACTGACCATATAGCTAAAGGCAATTGTATAGCTTACCTACGTTTCATGGATATGAGTTGAAGGCCAAACAAGAAGTTGATAGCAGAAGGATATACTCTGAATATAGTCCTCACAAAAGGATTCTCCAGAAGGTCTCTTTAAAGGTTACATTATAAATATACTTTGACTGGTCATAAAGCTTAAGACAGTTGTTAGAGTAATCAGAAGTTTGTAAAGCAACAACTGGTAATGTTAAGCATTGGGGGATAAACAAATCATAGTTTTCAACTTCGCAGAGTAAATCAAGAGCGGTGAAGCAGACAACCTAGGAGAAGTAAAGGATCAAGAGACAACAAAATCAAGAGTTGTCTTCTGTATCGAAGAGCTGCTAAAGTGTTCGAAGAACAAAAAAGAAGTTTGCACATCAAGCCCAGCAATCAGATAGTAGAACAGAAGCCAAAGTTATAATTGTAGTGATAATACAAAGCATAAATGCATAAGTCTACGATTTCCATCACTTTACTATCAACAACCAAAAGAATAGAAAGTTGAGCTTTCCATTGCAAGTTGAAGATCCCGAGGTGTTAAACTATATATCCTTGGTAGAAATCAAAGATGTATCTATTGGCTAGTTTGCTGAAAGTTACCTGTCAAGGAAGTAGGTAAAGCTGCAACTTGATGTGACAAGTCCTAAGCCAGAAAGTACACTGACACAACAACTCCATAAAGTCAACATCAGGGATATCAAAGTACCTGGGCATTAAATGCTCCAACGGACACTTTGTAACGAGAATTTCAAAAGGACTATGAAAGGAGATATCATTTAAAATGGAAAGAGAGGATGACGGGCATTGAACAACAAATACAAGTAAAGGATCTATCATCAAAAAGAACACAGAGTCGAACAAATGAAAACGTAGAGTAAGTATCACTCTAAAAGTGAAGATGTGTTCATGGCTGTCAAGAACAAATAGAAGGAGATTAAACGTCAACTTTGCAGCACATTAGAAGATCATGAGAAGTTGTTGAGTACTTGAAGAAGTCAAGCCTCAAATGCAATGCTCAACAACAACTCAACTCAACTGACGATTGGCAGGATGGTGGACAAACTTTGAAAAATGTAGAGTGTAAGATCAAAGAAGAAAATGCAAGAACACACTACGATTACAAAAAGGGCTGAACATCCCAACCACATGTAAAAGGCTGTTGCATTAAAATAGAGCTGAAGCACATAATGAAGATCGAAAGTGCAGACCAGAGCTTAAAAGAAACGTGCAACAGTTTGCACTAGAGCTTGAGTTGCAATGCCAAGAAGTGCAACAATGTGCCAGAAGGTAGAAGAGCCAAAGAGCCAAGGAGTCAGAGCCTGTGTGCCAAGATGATGTAGGAAATGACTGAGCTGATGTTGGTGACGTAGGACCTTCTTCTTTCTTTCTACGGAATTATATTCCAGACCGTTAGGGGTCGGTAAATATTTAATGTGTTCCCCGGAACTACCCGTAATAACGAACTTGCAAAATGGATCTAAGGAGTTCAGGCATTAAGAGAAATGACAGTATCTTGATCCTTGAAACTAGAGTAAAGGTACCCATGGACGCTCATTGTCCTAAGCCCCTCATGCTTGGCGCCAATGCAGTTTTTATTTGAACCTCTTTCGCTTACTTGAAAGGGGGAGATCCCCCCTTCCCTTTCCGCGTTCGAGAATCCCCTTTTTCCACTCGAGCTTACGCGCGCGGCCGTTATTGCGTTAGTAGAGCAAAAGTCTACGACCCTACAAGTGCTCAAAGCTGCTAAGAAAAAGAAGATGTGAAGCTGAATTGAACAACCTAGCAGTAAGTCAACTATGATCATATGTAGTTGCTGACAACGAAGAGATCGAACTTCAACGATAAAGTTTAACAAGCATTAAAGGGAAGATCACAACCATGCTATTATGTACCATAAGCTGAAGAACTTACATGCCATCTTAGTAGTACCTCCAACACACTTCAACAATCAGAAATTAGGGTCGGTGGATCCTGGTCTTAGTGACCGAATTGGGGTTGGTGGATCCTGGTCTTAGTGACCAAATTGGGGTCGGAGGACGAGGATCCTTGTCTTTGGGACTAAATTTCCAAGTGTTGAGTTTGAAGAGGTCTTAATGTCCTTGACTAAATATCCAAGTCTGCGGGGCTTGAAGAGAGCAGAGTGTCCTCATACTGAATTCATAGTTGATTTCTTAATCACTAGTAGAAGAGTGGACTAGGAGTTATTCAGTCTCTGAACCACTTAAACTTCTTGTGACTTTTATTTTATGTCATTTACATTATGCACTTTATAACTGATATATTTGCAATGTGTTTGTACATCCACAAGACTTAATTTAGTTATGTGATTTTCATAATCTTTTAAGGGGATTTTATAAAAGAATATTCCGCTGTGCTTAATCAATCTGATTAATTAATTACTTGGTAATACATCTTTAATTAATTGAAACGTTTTTAGAGATCTATTCAACCCCCTCTTCTAGATCTCTAGTGTGCTTCTGGGAAAACAGCATCATCAATGGTTGTCAATTACCTGACTTGGAATATGAGGTTTTAAAAATCTCATGTTTCTCATGTGTTTTCTATTTGTGCATAAAAATTTAACTACTTCATTCTGAGCTTTTTAAAGCGATTTATGTTTTTTTCAAATCCTGAAATCTTGAAAAAAGATTTAGATATTACTGTAAAATTATGAGGTTGCTGAATTTATCAGTGGAACAGAGTTTCCTATAGTATGTCAACTTTTCACCAAGAACTTCAAGGGAAATTTACTGATACTTAAGGGCGCCAATCTCTTCTCAATAACCACCCCCACCCAAGCAAGCAAAAAAAAAAGAACTCTGTAGAGTAATATTTGTTTACTATATGTGGCTTCATTAGCATTTTCATGTTGGCATTGGCCAGCCAGCTCCAACATCCATGCTTAATAATCATGAGGTTATATAATAACCAAGCCAACTTGCCTTGACTTTTATGGTTTGACGAAATTATGACAGTTACTCCTCTCAGCTGTAAAGTGATCTCCACACTGTAGAACTAAGTTTATACTGGCTTCAGTTAAATTAGGGTTGCTGAGAAAGCAAGAATGTGAAAGAGGAGAAAATTGATATAGCTGCAAGCAGAATAATATTGGTTTCTCTCCATCTTATAGTTATTGTACTGCAAGATTTATTAAGTATTTGCACTTTTCAATTTTTAGAAGAAAGACTTAAAACACATTTTCTATTTCAATATATTTCTTTTCGTCACTTACCCATTGGGACTGAATGTACGCTTTACCTAGACATTTTCTGTTTTCGTGTGATAGTATTATATCTTTTCTTCACATAACTCTACCATTTCAATGGTATTATTTTGAATTGTGAGGAGGAAACCGTTAGTTAAAATGTTTTTTTTAATGGTAATTTACATAAGGCTAATGTTGAGTAACTGTTGCTTAATCACACTAGTGATAAAATGTTGACTTCCCATTGGAGCATTTACATAATTGATGGGGTACAGTATTTTACTTCTCAACATGCTTCTTTTTGTTTGTTTGTTTAGGTTCTCCACTGTCTGCCATGGATTCGGATGGAAGTGTTCGAGAGCACAAAAGTGAAACAACTCATCAAGCATGGACTATATCCCTGCATGCCTTTTCTGATCTTACCCATGTTTCACCAGTGGTGTTTCTGTACCTATTAAAAGAATGTTATATTTGCGGTACAATTTTTCCCACTGTAGATTTTATTATACACAAATTTAATTCGTTTGCTCTCTTAATTATCAACAAAGATAATAAATGAAAAGTCAAATAGCGAAGCAGTTGTCTATGCTGGTTGTTTTGTTAGTTTTATTGACAATTGAGCAAAAGTCCATATCATTTTGATTCTATTGGAAGTGTCTAGAAAGTTTTCAGTTTTTGATTTCATGCTTAGTTGGATTAACATGATATTTTAATGTTTTCGTTTTTGTAGTTGGCAATTTATTTACCGTTTGAGGGTTAAATGTAGAACAAATCTCTAGGCCTCTAGACTTCTAAGATTTCCTTTATATTCCAAGTTATTTATGCAGTTTTTGGTAAATTGATTTTTATGTACTTATGATTTTTTTTTGTTTGTTTGTTTTATATGTTTACTTATTTTCTTGTACTGTTTTCTATATTAGTGAAAGTGAAACACCTCTTTTTTATATTTCTCTACTCTGTCCAGAAAAAAATGTAAAAGACTTGTGTGTAGTTTTGACATGGAGCTGGCTGCATCTAGGCATATTAGGCCAGGGGGCAGAGCCAGCCTCGCAATTCAGTGGGGGCAAATTCAAATTTTTTTTCTTCTCAAGAATAAAATTTTAATAAAATAATTACAAAACTAAATAATCCTATAATTACATTCTCTCTTTGTGAGGTATTAGTTGAGTCGGGCTCCCGAGTAAATAACTTTTTCTAAAATTCTCTCTTTCACTAGCGGGATAAGAACTCATTGGTTGTCTTTTACCGAGATCCCTCTCAATATTAATTAAGGGAAGGAGATATCGGTGTATGGATTTGGGTTTGGGTTTGGGGGTTAACCGTTAACATTTTGCGAGTGAGTTTCTTGCCTTCTTGGTAAATATTAGCAGTGATACGTTCGTCACTACTCACTAGTCCCTTCGGCTTGAACATTTTCAGGAATAAATTCAAATTTTGTACGTTTAGTGCCTAACAATCAATAAATATTTAAAAATTAATTCAACTTCAAAACAAAACCAATAAATAATATGAATAGTCAAGTGTAATTAGCAACAACAATAAACAATCTCAATTAAACCACTAACAAGTAACAAGTAACATTACAAAATAAATTACAAAATTTAAAGAAAGTAAAAATAGAATAGAATACATACTCGAATAACTTTTATTTGATGGAGTTCTCTTCATAAATAATTACAAAAATTCCTAAAACAATTGTTAAATACTCTGCAGTTTTTGAAATTGGGATATTTCGTAATCCGCAGTTTTTGAATGAAAAAGGAGAGACTGAATCAATTTTTGCTCCATTGAATTTAGACAATATTAAATAAATTTGACCAAGGCAGTGGAAATGTGAGACTTGTAAGACTATATTAAATAAATAATAGTAGCAGGAATGTGAGATTAATAGAAATAATTTTTTAAGCTCTTCAAATAATTTTTTTTAACTTCGGTGCTTGATTTCCTAGCATTTTCTAACTTGAGTGCTTAACTCTGCTCCATGAAAATCCAGTGGGGGCAGGTGCCCCCCTGCCCCATGCCTGGATCCACCACTGTATTAGGCTATCTGTTGGTATTATATGATTGTTGGACGTGCAGCATGCTGGGTTGTGTGTGCACCATGCTAGTCTTGTGCCATTTTATTAGTCTGTTATGTGAAGTAGTTATTAAATGTTTTAGCATGTAAGCTGTTGTAATATTTCAGTGGTGTGGGACGCCTATGAGATTTCAATGCAAATTTAAAATCTGTGCAGTGGGAAAACTAAGGACTGTAGGGGCTTGTTTACTGGGATTTGGGGGTTTAAATAGCAAGAAAGATATTGGGATTCATGGTTTGTTGATTGTATAATAAAAGGGTAAACGTATCGGGATTGAACTAGGGGACAAGATGGTATGCTTAGGTGTTGTACTGTTGTTGACGGCATGGGAACAGTTTTTGATTCTAGGATGTGTTATGATCTTGAATGGGGATCTGAGATTCAAGTTTAAGAAACTTTGACCTGACTTGTTCAATTAGCTTTTGACATACAGATGAATGTCCCCTGACATGCGGTATTAGAGAAATTACCATGTTCACAGTTCAAGTTTTGTATGCTGTGACATGTGGAAAGGGCTATATTTGCTAAAGAAAGCCTCCGGAGTGAGAAGTCATCGTCGCTGGAAACCTGAGCTTGTGTGGAAGCATAGTAAATTGTTATGATCATGGTGGGCTGGCTTGGGGTTTTTGTAGATTATGATATTTAGGTTTGAAAACAAATAGTTTCTGCTCTGAGCACAAGGTTAACTACGAAAAATAAAGAAAGAAAAGAGAACCTAGCATAAGCATCAAACCTGGGAGTTCTAGCAATCTTAAGTGTAGAAGATCCTAAATTCTTGTTAGTAAACTAATTGACTCTTACTAGGAATCCTCCAAGACACTTACTAAAGATCTAATTAAAGACCTAATAACATATAAACCAATAAAAGACGCATGGGTCAACACCATGGTTAACAGGAACGCTTAACTACTGGGTACGCAGAACGTAAACGGGTACGTGGAACCTACCTATGGTGGAATGCACAAGGAATATAGTTCCTGTACCATCTTATGTGTTTTTTTGGGTATAGTCAATATATTCGATAATGTCTTCTATTTGAATCGTGGATATGGGCTATATGGCAAGTCATTTAGGGTACTAATGAGGGAAAAGAGTTGAGATTCATTGTCAGTCTGAGAGGAATGAGAAGAGATACCTTGAACCAATTACTTTCTACAGAAATGTAACTAGGTATTTACATAGGATCATATATATCTGTATAAGTGTTATTATATTATTTGGATTGTATCAGCCATATATTTTTCATGCATGATATATATTTTCACAAGTATGTTTGCGTGGATGTCAGCAATGGCTTGTTTGACATTGTGGTATTTTGACTGCTTGTTGAATTTAAATGGTCTATACTGGATAAATTGTTTATTAATATACTATTTTAGATTCTGCAGCAGAATAGAGCAAACCTTTTTAATGTCAAATTCCGGCACATACAAGGTGAAAACTTGAATGCAATAAAGTATAAATGAAGAAACAATCAAACAACTATTATAGATTCGTTAAATAACTGTTTTTTGTTTCACTCTGGTCATAATTTTCTAATTATTCCTTTTATACTCGTACATAGTACTTACAGGAGTACACATGCACACATTTATATATACATGTGATTTTCTGATAGGTACGCGCAAGGCAACAGCAAAATTTCGTTCTCTTCAGCAAACAGTCCATCAAGTTCTATATAATGCTCCAAGACCTGGACCAGCTCTTTTTGTTGCTCGCTGCCTCTATGTCTTGCCTATATTCGAATTATATTGTGAAGGATTCAGTCATTTGATAATATCTGCTCTTCGTCGTTTTCTAAAAACAGGAACTACCCACGAAGATATAGTAGAAGCAAAGTCCGTTGCTGCACAACTATTTCTTAACACTGTTGGGGGAAATGGCCATGATGAAAGGATTCTTATAAAGATACTTGAAATATTTGATATCAGGTTGGAAAATATTGAGAATGTTATGCGCAACTTACGTGTGAAGAATGGTAATGATTTGGACACAGCAAAAGTATTTGTTGAGCAATATATTTTTGAGTTGATAGAGTCCCAGTCATATATGACAGCAGTCACTCTGCTAGAACACTTCTCTCTCCGCGAGTCTGGAGAGGCTTTTCTATTTAGAATGATGGAAATTAAAGAATATAGAGCAGCAGAAAAGTGGGCAACTTTTATGGGAAAGCCAATGTTGTGTGTCCTTGTCCAGCAATATATTGATAGGTTGCTGTTGAAATATGCTTATGATGTTATAAAGAAAAACAATCTGAAAAATGAATTTCCAGAAGTGTATCATAAGGGTAAAGAAAGGTGAACTTTGATGTCTTATATTTATCTTTAAGTTATGTTCTGTTCCATGTTTCATCACCTGCTGGTACCCTTACTGGTTTCAGACGTTCTCTATTCAAGCCCTAAGTTAAAATATCTATCCAATTGCAGCTCATTAAAGAAGCTAGCTGAAAAGGGATGCTGGGACATTGCAGAGGAAAAAGCGAACAGTGATAAACAACTTCTTGAATATTTGGTAAGTAGCTTTGAACATGAGCAACCACTACTGTTGGCATTTTTGTGGCCAGAAGTTAGAACCAGAACCACTTTGCATTACTTTTCAATTAAATCTGGAATCCTTTTTTATTTTTATTTTAACACCTAGATTAGAGGGTGTAGATGTCAAAGCACTCATCGAAATAATTCAATATGCCATTGATATAGCAGGTGTGTATCTGGTCTTAGAAACATATAATTATTTGGCATTGTCTATGCTTAAATGATTCACTGAGAACAAGTGCATAGTAGTTTGAAAAGACTAAAATCAACTTAAATTCGTTCCAGAATTTCCATCAGATTTGTGTTTGTGTTTATCATTACAAGGTCATATATAAATATTATTAAAAACATCTGGTGATTTTGGTAGTTATTTGTGAAAATACTGCAATATAAGCTACAATGGGATTGACGACGTGTTGTATCAGTTTCAATGTGTTACAGTGATGCCATAATATTGAATTGGCCACAAGACATCATAAGTTTAAATAGAGAAAGTAAATTATCAATACTCAGAATATAATTAGTCTGGCGATATTTTCTGCTTGGTCACCTGGCCTGGATGATGGGTTTTATTACTTTTTGTCGGAGTCAATTTTGTTGAACATGTCAAAATTCAGGCAGATTAGTCTGAGGCTGCCCAATCTGTTAACTTGCCCTGTTGCCATCTTTAAGATTTGGTCAATAGTCAATTCATCTGCTTGTTATAAGGTGGGTGAACTCCTTGTAATCTCTCTATTCTACTAAGGTACTAAAATATAATTTTTTCTATCAATTTTTTTTATCACGAGTCAATTCATCTGTTGTTATTTACATGGTTGTAATGGAATTAATGCTTCTTGGTCATTCATCCTGGATTAGTAGTTTTATTATATTTTTCTTTCTTTTTTCAGGTGTAATGCTATCGAAATAAGTTTTTTTAATTCACACTTAGTTTTACTTTTATTACTTGACCAATCATTAATGATGTAGTCAACCAATGCAATAATAACACACATCTTTATGTCAAATTTGACAGAGTATTTGGAACCCTAGCATTATTCTTTTTTCAGCGTCAATTTGTTGAACATTTCAATGTTAAGACTGGTCATAAGCTGCCCAACTTAATTCCTGTTGTCAATCATCAATTTATCTTCATTCAAGCCCCAAGTGCCTTCATGAACATTGATTGATACTTGCATTATAGCATTGTTGTTTCAATTCCTAGGAGAACAAATTGGAGTGTTTAATCAAATGTGTCGGGGTTCTACACATATAAACATCAGAACCACTATTAACAGTTCTATCAGTTGGAATGGTATTTGAAATTAAGACATCAATTTTCCCTTTATAAACTAAGTGTGCAATACATGGATGAGTGACTCACTCTTTTCCATTAAAAAACTACAATTTAAGGTTTATTTAGCAATGGAAGCTGGCCACTTGGAGAAGGTTGAAGAGCTTTGTGATCGTTACTCCCTCAAAAGTTTTGTGAATGTGAAAGGTGTGTTGGATGTTCCTTTTTCATGTCTTACCTGCATCTTTAACACTTGCATTGCACATTAATTTAGTCAACATTTAATAATTAGTCAACACTTTTTTAATTCACATCAACGTTTATTTATGATTGTAATTTTAATATAATTGTGTATTTTCCAAGACTTGAATATTTAGTCAGATGAGTTTCTATCGGTATCATTATAATAATTTTTCCAGTTATCAGGAGATACTTTAAAAGAAAATTATTAAATTAATGTTGAATCGGTTTGTCATATCCGAAAAAAGGACTATAATTTCCATCTTAGTTCAGAAAAAAAGTTCTTACGGTATGATATGACAATTTTCCTGTGGACCTAGTTTGATTAGTGAATATTGGGTCCCGTGACAAAAATCTCCTCCCTCCCTTTTTGCATTATTTATTTATTTTACAAAACGGATTTGAGCTTTTACATTTTTCAAAGTAGCAGTGCATACATCATCTTAACTGGGTTTGTTCTCATCTCATGAAAGGCTTGTATTTGGAAAAAAAGAAAAGAAAAAGAAATTAGTATGTTGTACTACTAGCATGTCGGACTATGGGCCTGGCCTTCCTCAAATTCCTGCGTGCTCTTAATAATTATATTTTATTTTCTACGTTTGTTAGTAGGAGGAAGGATGAGGTTTTTGTTCTCAAGTACACTTAAGTTTATATATCCTGTTATTGAGCCCAAATGGTTCTCAAGATATATGTAAATTATGCACCAACTGTTCATCTCAAAAGTTATATGTAAAGTTCATTTTGTTTTACTTTTCATTTCTCATTTTAAAAGTTTTTCTGATTTAGAAATATTGGATTAATTATTGACATTAAAACAGAAACACATTTAATCATTATGTTTTGATGTTATGCAGACCTTCAGGCAAGCCTTCAAGAAAATCGATTTTTAAATATTAATGAATTGGCTTTGGAAGACATAATTTGGGTTGATGAGATCAGTGGTTTGCGTGATGCAACATGCCATATTGAGGGGTGCAAAGTTGTGGGCATTGATTGTGAATGGAAACCTGTTTGTGAGAAGGGCAAGAAGCCCAAGGTAAATATTTTATTAATCAATCTCCAGTCCCTAAATATTAAAAGTTAATTTTTTTCCTTATCTATTTTCTTTGTCCTTGCTTGATTCATTAACTGAATCTTACTAAAGGTCTTGTGCCTTCTCCATAGCTTCTTGATATCAACTACACCATAGTGACTCATAACAAAAACTATAAAAGGACTATTCAAGTAGGAAAAGAAAAGGAATTCAATAGCACATAACCGTACGCATTGTTCGCGATTTCCTAAATTTCAAGTTGACCTACCTCATTCAATGTATTTTGCGTGTAAATGATTTTTTATCTTGTCTAGATGCATTATCTTTTTTTGGCAGGGTACCTATTGTTATCTCTTTTCACTTATTTAAAGAATAGAGATGGTTTACCTTTCTGTTAATTATAAATAGTGTCTGTCTAACTTAAATAACATCAGAGTCGATAAACTCTTTATACATGTAAAATTTTTCATTTCTTTAATTGTGTATATATAATGTGGTGATGCCCCAGTGCTCATGGTTCATGGCCTAGCTAATTTGTTATGAATTAATCTTATGTTAATAATTATCCCACTTTCTAAGCAATACCAATGACCTTAACCATATTAAACACTGTAACCTTATCGCTGCCTTACTAAAAGTTCTAGCACAAGTTGATATAATGACACAAAAAGGCCAGTCCCAAGAGCCTACATCCAGTGTATTGAGTATTATGTTCGACCATTATCCAATAATCTTCAGTACATCCCGGATTTCAAAGTTGAAAATTTGTGGTGTTTTTGGTTTCTATGGAGTTTTCTTCTGCAAACACTTGTTTATAATTTCTATCAGTAGAGTTTAGTTGAAGAAATTTGTTTGTGAACTAAAGACCCATAATAGCGTATAGGTATCTTGAACATGCTTGATCGGGATTGTATGTTTTTTCCTTTACAATGATCATTCTTGTTTATTTGTTTTCAACTCCCAATAACAACATTATTTTTCATGCTACAGGTTTCTATCATGCAAATTGCTTCTGAAAAGGTGGTCCATATCTTTGACCTGATAAAGTTGTTTGAAGATGTACCTTATATTTTGGACAACTGCCTGACTCGCATATTTCATTCCCCTAGAATTTTAAAGCTTGGTACGATATAGTAATTATAAGATAAGTCACTCTTGTAAAATTATATAATTTTGCTAAGTTAATATGGAAAGCTTTGTCAGCTAAATTTTACTTTTTTATTTGGGAGAGGGGCAGGGGTGGGTGGAGGGGAGAAAAGTTTCCAAAGTTACTTCTTAGAATTAAGGCCAGAGTCCAGGCTACTGCATGTCTTGTTATATATGGTATTTATTGGAAAATGGGTTGACATCTTTTGGCGCTACAGTTTATGATCCTTGTAATTTCACAACTTGTAGGCTATAACTTCCGGTGTGATGTGAAGCAGCTAGCTCTTTCTTATGGAGATCTGGAGTGTTTCAAGCACTATGAGATGCTGCTGGATATTCAGAATTTATTCAATGAACCTCGGGGTGGTCTTTCTGGTCTGGCAAAGGTAACTTAGAAATGTAACAGCTACTTTGGGTAGTCACTCGTCATTAGTTAATTTGGATTTCCTGATCACTTCAAATCTTTATATCTTCTTCTTCCATTCGGCTAGCTTCGTGTTCATATGGATACCGGATGTAATTTCTGTCATTGTTTTGGTGTTTTTTAATGAATCAGAAAATTTTGGGAGCTGAATTAAACAAGACAAGACGAAGTAGCAACTGGGAGCAACGACCTTTAACTCCAAATCAGGTAGTGTTATGTCATTTTCTTATATGCTAGATTTTATAATTGCTAAAGAAATAATGACATGGACTTATATAGACCACCTTCAATTGGTGTCCGACTCCACCCCCGCTTCCAAGCATGTAAATGTCAATTAAGAAATCAATAGTTTATCCCCTAGTGGAATAAAATATTGAATGAGATCATTATGCGATTTTACAGTTTATAAATGGATGCTAGTTAGGTGGTCTCTCGTTGGCTCTTTGAAAGGTGTTGGGATGTGTGCAAGAGAGCACCTCTCAAAAGGAGGTTGTCTCACAAACTTATGAACTAGAAACATGAATTATACTAATGTGACATTAGTTATTTATATTAATCGGATTACTTCATGACTGGTTGAAGAATCTATGGGTTCATGAGGAATACCAACTGTTTATCAAATCAGTACCAATGTAATTAAAAACGGTTTTAACCTGACTAAAATAATTACCCACAAAGCTGGGTGGACCAATAATGTACTCTGGATGGCGGCTCAATATGATATGTATAACGAAAACAAGAATGGAAAACGTCACATGTCATGGTATGAAGTACGGTAGGTGTAAGTTTCTTGGGGTTATTTGGTACGAAATACTTCATCTGAAATGTGATAAGTTGGAATAACTTTCTTAAAGATATAATTAAATCTAGTTAAGTTAGTGTCGCAACATGTGCATTTTCAAGAAGCTGCATCACATTACCCTTATTGGATGTCCACAAGGTGTTAACTTGTTGACAATAGTTGATGTATTTTAGAGTTTTCTTATAAATATTAGGGTTTTTGATAGAACGTTGTAGATTTATTTATGTGATAACTAATCTTGTAAATATCCTAGATATTTTGGAGGAATGTTATAGATCGGCGATTTTAGTCTTCTATTAGATTTGATCCTAGCCACGGCCTAGTGACTATATAAAGATGCCTCTCATTTGCAAAATCATAAAACATAGTTGTAAACATTCTTGTGCAATAAAAATTTCATGTTACTAGCAATAAATTTAATGTTTGAACGAAAATTTTCATTCGCATTTTCCCATGTTACTAGATAGGAAAATAAGTTTTAATCAATCTTGTGCTAAAATTTAATGTTTCTAGAACGAAAATAAGTTTTGAATCGCTAAATTTAATGTTTCGAACGTGTTTCATGTTTTGGATCGTCAGATTTAAACTCAATTCGCCAACATATTAGCATTTTCTGGTAACACTGGTGTGGACAATAGAAAACTGCCAAGTGAATTGCCACATGGACACATGACATTTCTATGGGTTTGATGGACTAAATGTAAGTCTAGATTTTTTATGGAGCAGTACTCGTCTCTACAGTTGTTGAGGGACCGATTATTCTAGTTGTGTGCATCAGCCATGGTAGCTTTCTTCATTCTAGGTATTGAAATGCAGTGTTTTTTGAGCGGTTGTGTTTTCTTTGTTTTTTTGTTCTTTATTCTTCTCAGACTTATGGCGGACCGTGAACCTCTTGTATTGTCTCTTCTTTTAACAAAATATTCTTTAATTTTAAAAATGTA
This sequence comes from Panax quinquefolius, assembly GCA_020205615.1. NCBI lineage: Eukaryota > Viridiplantae > Streptophyta > Magnoliopsida > Apiales > Araliaceae > Panax > Panax quinquefolius. Next base: position 12,872,857 of record CM035166.1, on the reverse strand, counting down.
GTCTTCTAAGCACAAGGCGTTGGAATATGTGGACCCCATAATTGTAAAGGCTTTGGTCAGAATTTGTATCAAGGGAATTTAGTCCAACTATAAGAATAATCTCATCCCCTGAATATGAAGTCATAGATGGATTCATTAGAACATATAATTTTTTTTGGTCTTCTATTCGCTATAACAAAACTTGCTTGATTTTCAAAGCCTAAAATAATTCTTTTTCTTTTGCTATGAATGGATATGCAGCTAGAGTATGCTGCTCTCGACGCTGCTGTACTCATTCATATATTCTCACATGTCCGGGGCCATTCACAACCTGCTGGGAAAACCAAAATTGAGTGGAAATCGCACATTGTAAGTTGTTTATAATTTGCATGAACCTCTATATGCAAGTGCTTACACACTACTTTTCTGCCAAAGGTCTTGACTTATCGTTGGCTGTTGCATCAAGTCCTTATACATGCTATTTGCTTAAAATGGCCATATAATGTCTATTGTTTGAAATCGGTTTACGTTGGGACCAATACAGGTACCTCACACGGACACGCCTAGAAAGTATATAAAGGAGCTTGATTCTGGAAGTGATGAACCTACACAATTAAGTTAGAGTTAGGTTTCTCACTCCTCTTTTCTACTTGCATCACATGTTTCTTGTCTGTAAAAATTTCAGTAAAGATCATGTTCTGCCGTGAATATATGGTACTAGTACATAAAAACGATCCTTTTACTTTTACAGCACCTTTTAAAGAAAAGTTCCGGCTAAAAACTTCCATCTGCAGACATCAATTGATCACCATTTCAGCATACGTCGCCAGAGCAACCATTCTGTTTGTTCCTGGGCTTCTCATTGAATGTTCATTTGCATGCATAATATTAACTCATTCTGCATCCCTAGCTAACTGTTCCACTAAGGAATTTACTTGTTTTGAGGAATGGCAATGCTCATTTTGCATGCATAATATAAACGGATGTTGGTTGTTAAGTCCAAGAATATGCCTAACAGCTGTGTGGGTGGGAAATCCAATTGAGTAGACAGAAAAGAAAGTTTCCCCCAATAGAATGGGAATATGCCCTGTCTTACATAGATTTGGCTACTGTCCAAAAATCCAACACCAAAGTAGTACTTCCATTTTTCTATCATTTATTAACACTAAAAAGAGGGAAAAGACAAAATTGGAGAAATTTCCTTTTTTTGTTAGGAGGGAAAATTTTGATGAAAAAATCAAAGAGAGTAGAAGAATGAATTTTAAATACTTACCGTTAACGCTAAGATCTTTTCACGCTCTTCAATTACTTAAAAACGCGTTCTATCTTACATAGTAAACGGGTCAATACCAGAAGTTTGACGGTTTGGACCGTCGGGGGATAGTTCCGGCGTGAGAGTGATACAAGGATAACAATGGAGGTGATAAAGTCTAGTGTTTTGATAAGAGAAAATATCCGTTAACTTTGTTATGTTGTATCCCGTCCTCATATACTCGTTCTCCGGTTTTGTGTGCCACCGACTCCCCTGACACTATCTCACTGCAGGTAGCTTACATGCTGATCTCATCACCTTTTTCCACCGCCGGCCGATTGTTACCATCCTCATTAATGAAATGGAAATGGAGAATATAACTGTCAAACTCTATCTTAGTAATGATCACCGGTCAAAGTCCAATTCAAGCCCTTACTCATCCAATGGTATGGCCCAACGATCCGGCCTAATATTTTCAAGATCCAATAGAGATAACCCAATAAATCGGTCCAAACAATCCGGCCCATTACATAAAATATCATGGCCCAACACTTACTTTTTCAGCCTCCCCCTATAGTGGACCATAGAGACAAGGGAAAAGATTGAAGATACTGAAGTGGAGAGCTTCATTTACATATATACCCTCATAAAATCCAATCCCAAAAATTAGTTTTTTTTTTTTTTTTTTTTGGGTTGGACATGAGAAAGGAAGGACACTATTAAATTAAGAATTGATAATTTTTCTGCTTCATATTTAGTCCAAAAATTGTATGCCATATATAGTTTTACAATTTAAGTTGAATGGTAGGAAGCATATAAATGGTTTTATGAAAAATAAATAATCACCATTTTCATAACAATTTACTTTTACTTGACTATAGTTGAAAATATATATTTCGTTTATCATTTTGTCAATCCATAGAATTAGGAGAACTAAAATTTCAATTAACATTGTACAAATACTACTACTACTACGTATATAAACTATTCTTATCAGTAACTAATTTCTACTAATTTTCTTCTCATACAAACAAACAGGAGTAGTGAGCGTAAAATTAATTTTGGTCAATTGACCAATACAGTGTGGACACGCAGGCGGGATAATTTCTTTTTCTGCGTGTCAGCATTATATTAATCAATTGATTAACTTACTATAAAGTTAACTTCATGATAACCGGATTTCAAACAAATTATCCCAAAAAAAATTAGTTATTGTAATTTTTTTTTGGAATTCACATACATATATTTATTCTTTTGACTAAAAATTTATTCTATATAGTAATGTTACGTTTGAATTATGGGAATGGAATAAATAAAGAAACGAAATAAAATAGTATATTTAATTATCATTTTAAAGGATAAATCATTAAATAGAATAAAAATTCATTTTATCTATTTTTTTATTCCACACGAAAAATGTGGAATACAATTCATTTGAATAAAATAAATATATATAATATAACAACACTCACCGTCACCACTTAAAATCAATCATGCACTTAAAATATTTTAAAATTAGAATAAGTCTACTATCCTATCAAACTAATCACGTACCGCTAACTCAATTCCATTCTTTCGCTCTATTTTTATTTTATTTGTAACGTCCAAGACGTTCTCTTCTTTTTCTTTGTCCAAAATTTAAAGTCACTATTTCATCCCCAATTTAAACTCCCTACCCCCCCCCCCCCCCCTCACCCATCCCTCTCTCCCCCTCCCTCTCCCCCCCTACTTCCACACTCTCTCTCTTCAGCTCTTTCTCGTTGCCTTCAATCGTCCCCACATCCTGTCAAACCCTAGCAATCAGGTATTACTTGATCCTTTACCTCTTTTCCAGTTGAAGAAAGGAGTTTTTATCAGAAGAATTCAAAATTTTCCCCAAAAATTAAGTTTTCTGAGTTTAATAGAAATGCTTTAGGTATATAATGTTGTTTAGTCCAATGGGTACCCATTAGTCTGTAGTTAATTAGCTTAAGATGTGGAGGTATGCTGACGTTTAGTTAAGTGGATTTTTCTCTGTGTATTTTGAATATGTTGTTACTTTTTGAACCTAGGGAGTTGTATGAACTTGAGTAGCAAATTGAGCAATGTAGAGTTATGTAAGCTACTAAATAGTAAATAGGGTTGAAGATTTTTGTTTTTCTTTTATGCACTTGTAAAATTGTAATAATGATTTCCAAGTTCCTTGGATACTAAAAAGTAAACATGATTGTGCCCTTTTATTCTCTGTACCAAAAAGAAAAGAAGTGGCGAAGAAGAAATAGTTTTTGTATTTTAAAGAAAGTTAAAAGATGTTTTTTTTTGACCTTAGGTATTTATTTGGAATGAGTAGTGAGGCTGATATAATGAGTTTGATGAAAGCTTTGAGTTTTGAGATTATTGGCTTAATTCAGCTATTTTTTTTAAAAAAACTATGCATTACTATTGTGGTATTATTTGCTATCTTATTCCAGATGGTTGATATTAAATTGTTGCAGTTTGGGAGTAGTAGTTTTGAATAGTAGATGAGAAAATGGAAGTTGAGAAACGAAGTTTGAAGGGAGGTTTTTTCAGTTGTTTGATTGGAATGGCAAATCACGGAAGAAGCTGTTCTCAAACAAGTCTGAATTATTCGGTACTTCTTTCTTTATTTTCTTGGGGGTACTTTAAGCAGGCGATGCAAATGTATTCTAATCAGTTTATTTATACACTCATTATTTTTTTACTCTTGGTCTATTTTTACACTTTAATATAGGTTTCATTTTCAGCCTATCCCAACTAGTTTGGTATAGAAGTCGTTGTTTCGTTGAGTTGAAATTTTTATAATATTGGCCTCTTTCATTTTCTGATTATGATGCATTATATAATGTCATGTTGAGTCCAGAATGTACAAACCAAGGAAAAGAAAATTCTGACAGTGTGCGGCTTCAGCAGGTGGTTCTATTTCTCTCTCCTTCTCATTGTCATGTGATTATACTGAAATTATGATTACTGTGTGCACTATTGCCATATATATAGATGAAGCTGCATCAGAATGGGCCTAGTCTGAGTGTCAGAGGAAGTGATTACAATTGCGTTTCATCAGTGAGTAGCGATGAAGGGTGTGGAACAAAACCATCTGGGGTGGTTGCTAGACTTATGGGAATGGATTCGTTGCCAACTTTTGAAGTTTCTAAACCGTATTCTGCTCCATCTTTTGATTCTCACTCATTTAGGGATTCTCATTTCCCAAGGGCTAGCACAGATACTCAAAATGAGTATAACATCACAGACTATGGTAAAACACGTAATAAGTTGGATGGATTCTCAAGAAACCCAGTAGAACTTAGGCTGCAAAAGTTGCAGAACCGACCAATTGCAAGGTTTCAAACTGAAATATTGCCTCCAAAGTCAGCCAGATCCATTTCTATTACTCACCATAGGCTGTTGTCTCCTATAAAGAGTCCGGCATTTATTCTGACAAAGAATGCAGCTTGCATAATGGAAGCAGCTGCCAAAATTATTGAGCAAAGTCCTCAATCAACTACCAAGGGTAAATTGTCATCCTTCGGGTCTCCTTCAGTTCCCTTGAGAATTCGGGACCTGAAAGAGAAAATGGAGGCTGCACAGAAAGCCTCCAGGCTTCCTCAAGCATCCCAAAGATCTGCAGAGAATCGATCTGCAAAGTATATGAGTAGTGAAAGGGGCAGGAAAGGATCAGATGATTCACAATTGCTAAAGCCATCTGTAGTTCCAAAACAAGGTGGATCAAGAAGTTTGAAGGATAAAGGGAAATATTCTTCCCTTGCAATTCAAGAAAAGGCAAATGTTCAGAAAAGAGAAGGATTGGCTTTGAGTGGTAACAGGAGTTCAATAAACCAAAAGGCAGATAGCGGGCCCAAGTCGGGTCAATTTGATAAGAAGCAGCTAAACGTTCAAAAGAATGTGCAACAGCGAACTTCAGCAGGCGGGACTTCTGATGTGCTTAAGCAGAATAACCAGAAGCAGAACTGTGCATCCATTAAAGAAAGGGTAAACTTGAAACCCAATATGGCTTCCTACCAGCAAGACAAAAAATGCATGTCCGCAAATAGTTCCTTTAGGGTAAATAAAACTGTAAATAAGATTGTTGAAAATTCTTCAATTGATACCAAAAAGACGAATGTAGTTGCAGCTGATTCTGTAAAGGTACGTTCATCATCAAAATCAAAGAACTTCTCTGGAAAGAAGCGGACTGTCAGTGGGGACGTGCATTACAATGGAAGTGTTGTTGATGATGTTTTGATCAACAAAAATGAAAGGTTTGTAAAATGTAATGTTTCAGTTGATGAGTGCACGAAATGGGATGCAGTAGATGGGAAAAATGGCATGGATGTTATCTCCTTTACATTCACATCTCCAATTAAAAAGCCACCTGGTTCCCAGACATCTGGTCAGTTTATGGAAAAGAATAATAACTTGCCACTCGACCCTGCTAATGATCAACCAAACTCAAAAATATCATATTTATCTTCTCTGGGGTTGAATGTGATTGGTAGTGATTCTTTAACCGTTCTGTTGGAGCAGAAACTTAAGGAATTAGCATGTAGAGTTGAGCCGTTGGATTGTAATTTGGTCAAACAAGTGGCTTTTCCAACTTCTGCCAACACTCTGCAAGAGTCAGTGCCATCCCCTAGTGTGGCGAACTCTACATCTGCTGAACATCAGAAAACAATTCAACTTGGTCTGCCTAAATATAAACCAGCCTACCAGCATGACTCTGATTGCTCTTCACTAGATGCAAAACAAAAGTGTCAGGTAAATCTCATTATGGAGAATATAATTGTGATCTGCATCCATATTCTTTTGTTAGTGTGACTATTCATTATGACAATTTGCTGTGAAAAGCACACTAACTACAGTTGATGAATTAATTAAATAAATTATATATTCTAACACTGGATAATTTAACATGGAATAGACATAACCATAGTCTAGTTAGTCTTAATATATACTCCATTAGATTAAGTGAATTCTAACTTCTCTCTTTCTCTGCTCTCTCTTTGTCTTTCTATTTTTTCCCACCAAATTAGTGTTCTTTGTAATAAGAACAAACCTTTGTCCTAATAATGCCTCTGTATTTAGGGATGGCACAGTGGCAAAGTAGCTTGAATGGGTGTTTTTGGGTCATATGAGGATTTTCAGTTCTGATAATGTAGGTTATTTGTGTCCGTCAGTAATGTTGGAGGTCTGACTGGGTTAATATGCTCACCATTATTGTGCACAATCTTCACTGATTCTGATGTGATGAAGTTGGGTTGTGAATTTATTAATTCGTCAAGATTTTTGGCTGAAATATTAGTGTCAATGTTTTCCAAATCTCGAATATTAAAATGTTAGTGTCCTTTTTCCTTCTTTTAATTTCATTTTTACTTTGATGGTGGTGTGTAGATTGTATCTGGAGGCTGAGTTCTGAATTTTTCATATAGGCAAATAAGAGGAAAAAACCTACTACTGTTCTTAGAGTAGTAATAGATAACATAGATGTTATTAGGAAAGCAATTTGGAATGTTCTCAAAAGAAAACAATTTACTCAAGCTCATTAGCGAAAAGTGTATGCCAGTAATGATGGTTCTTTTCATCAGAAGTTTATTTTTCATTTTTCAAATTCAGATTTCGAACTTTTCTGCAACACAAGAAATAAGAATGAATCTTGTCTTCTTCTTCTTCTGCTGTATTTTAATTTTTTTTGGGTGTGCAAGAGTGAATCTTTGATATCATAACAGAAGTAAATACTTTATTAAAACAACTACGCAAAATTGGAAAAAAAAATAGACAACTCCAAAACAGGATGCGGGTTTCTCATAACTGAAATCATAGACGAGATCTTACCTGTGTGTTTCTTTGTTCGAGTTCTTGTACCTGTCAGATATGCTAACCCTGGTTGGCTGGCTGCATTGTTTGCTGGCACCACCAGATCAATTGCTGCAGAATCCTGCAATCACCTACCGCTCCATGACTGCACTACTGCCTATATACGTAGAGAGAGAGAGATTTGCATTACCACTGACAGTGGCAACTAAAATTATAAGTTCCACAACCTGCACTATTTTCATGTTACTTAAATGTATTCAACATTTATTAGGTTATTGGAAGGATGACCTTTAAACTTGTTCAGTCTATTATGCAATATTTTGGTTCAAATTTCAAACGTATGTGGTCTACAACAAGTTCAGATAGTTTTTAGTTGGAAAGTTTGTAACTTCTTTCTCTAGAGTTGTCAAGTTCATGGTTACTGAAGCCTGCTATGCTGATGCATTTTTGTTAGACAGTGAAATTTAAGCTTTTATTTGGATTCTCTAATGTGGTGGTGAGGCTAGTAAAGTAGTAAGTCAAAATCTAGCCACTCTAATTGTCCCCCTATACATATTTGCAAATGAGGGAGCAGGATCAGACATCAATGAAGGCTTCCTAAGAAACCCTCCACCTTTTGCTATAGGTTTTGGTAGGTTGAGAAATGACCTTATCCTTCATTGTATATCAATGAATGTACCAATTTATTTATTCATTTCAAATTGTAATTTATTTGCAAAATTTTCTTTTTGGTACCAAGTTGCCTGGTTTATCGTTTGGCGAATTGTCTTTTTGGTACACCTAAGTCGTTTCTTTTTGGCATTGCCAACTAGTTTGTATAAACGAAAACATCCTGATTCTTGATTTCCTTCTTTTTCTTTATCATTTTTCTTGCCCGCGCGTGTCAGCTTGTGTCGGTTTACAGGTTTTAAGTCAAATACTTTTAATCTGAAACATATTGCCTGTAGAACACGGTTTTATGTGGAATTTACTTGCATATGAGATGAAGCACATTTTAGTCTAACATCAATAAAATTTGTTGATTCAACAGTTGGACTTGCCTTTAGATAATTTAACGTCCAAAAAGACAACAATCCTTTTCTGAATGTTTTCTGAAACCGGTCGCTTGGATCTATTCATCAGATTTCATTTTTCTTGAATGACATCTCAGACGTATTAGCTCCCAGTGTTCTAAAAGTCGGCCGACTAATCGGCGACTAGATCGGGGTCGGAGGCTCGCCGAGTCGACCAGGCCCTAGTCAGTTGATTTAGTCGCTGGCCGACTAAGTCGGGATCTAGTCGGCGACTAGTCGGTAAAGTCGGGGCAAATCGGAGCATATCAAGGTAAAAAACAAAACGACGACGCTACTACTTCTTCTTCCTTCGACCGACGACGCCGACTCCTCCTTCTCGCCTGACCGACGACGACGCTACTGCTTCTTTTTCCTTCGACCAACGACGCTGACTCCTTCTTCTCGCATGACCGACGACGATGCTACTGCTTTTTCTTCCTTCGACCGACGATGCCACAACACCGACGACGACGCTCATCGCCGTCACCGACTCCTTCTTCTCGCTCAAAAGCAGATTTCGATGACTCACCTTCTGCCGCTCTCCTGCTCTCCTTCTTCGATTCTGACTCTCCTTCTTCGACGACTGATATAAGGCTATAAGGCATACTGATATAAGACTTATAAGGTTTAACAGTTTACAAATACAAATATTGATTATTTTTTTTTGTTTTAGTTAATTAGTTCCTTAGTGGGCATTAAAGAAAAGGTTGGAAAAATTAGTTAATTTTTTAGTTAATTGTAATATTTCATTTTAATTTTTAAATTTTTTCAACTTCAGTTATAAATTAAATTATTAAATTATTTGATTATTTGTGTTACTTATGTTATTCTACTTATTCAAAACTTATGAAGAAGGAAGGAGAATATATATATTTTTAAAAAAATTGAAAATCCGACTAGCCAATTAATCCCCGAGTCGCTAGTCGGTAGCCAACCGACATGGGACCGACTAGCGACTTTTAGAACACTGTTAGCTCCTAGTTGAATCCTCTTAAATCGTGTGTGGGCTTCAGAGAAATAGACCCAAGGTGCTGAAAGAAGCATCAAGGCAAATTCATTTACCCATCTTATGGAAATGGCGTAGTGCTTGTAGTCTATTATCATGCTGGTTGTGGACTATTAAAAACATGTTATTTGACTGAATGTAGCTTTAAACGATTATGTTGAGAAGGAAGGAGAATATATATATATTTTTAAAAAAATTGAAAATCCGACTAGCCGATTAATCCCCAAGTCGCTAGTCAGTAGCCGACCGACATGGGGCCGACTAGCGACTTTTAGAACATTGTTAGCTCCTAGTTGAATCCTCTTAAATCGTGTGTGGGCTACAGAGAAATAGACCCAAGGTGCTGAAAGAAGCATCAAGGAAAATTCATTTATCCATCTTATGGAAATGGCGTAGTGCTTGTAGTCTATTATCATGCTGGTTGTGGACTATTAAAAACATGTCTGTTGACTGAATGTAGCTTTAAACGATTATGTTGAGATTTGAGAGTATGACTAGTGAGACAAGTAAATGAGAATTGAACGAGTGTATATATGAAAGGTAGACTATGGCTGCTCAAATTGTTTGATCAAGTGTATCAAACACAATGGGTTGTACTACTAAGGGTTATTTGGTTCAAGGCATCATGTGGAGCAAAGGTTCTAACAAATGTGTATATAGGGGTTGAACATTGCTATGATAGCTATAATCAATCTTATGTCTAGCTTCAATTAATTAAACTGAGGCTCCATTGAGTTTGTCTATATAAGTTAAATCTCCAATTTATTTAATATTCTAGTGTTTTTTGTATCTATCCCACTGGGGACTACAGACGATAACATTGGTTATTATGTCAATTTCAGCAGTAAACAAAATTAGGACTAGCATGAATTAATAGTATGTAAATCAAGTTCCTCTGTGCATGCAACTCGTCAAAAGTTATTTTGATTACTGAATTTTAATAGCGTTCAATGGAATTGTTCATGTAATACATGTAATTTACTGAGATTCTCCTTTCATTTTCAGGATTCTGAAGAGTTGGAAGAGAGTAGCTATTGCAGCAGCAGCCACAACAACATTGAGTATGGAAAAACAATTCATTGTCGATGTCCCATCCCAATCTCAAGCCAATCATCTTTTTCAGGTGGAAGTTGCATCTTGTCAGATTGCGCAACCAGCTTTACTAGCAATAGTACAAGTACTGAATATGAGCTTTTCATTTGTTCCTTTTCTTACAACATACTTAGCATAGTGAGAAGACAATGTTCAAACTCGAAAAAGTACCATAAATGAACAGAAAATATAGTGGGGAATAAATCAGAAACATAGTCAGGAGGGTTTTAGTGATGACAAAATCTTGCTGTAACAAAATGATTTTTCTAGAAAGAAATAGTACACTTCAGGTGTGAATACAGAGGAAAATTCAGTCTTGGATTATATAAAAGTTTCACCAACTGTTGTGGATAGTATAGTAGTTTAGACCTCTTACATTATTAAACTGAAAATGCAACATGTTTAGTTTTTTCTCCCAGAGACTTGTTACATGCATGTTCTTACATAAAAAAATTATTTTCAGGTAACAAGCCGTGTTAATCAGCTGAAGGTCATGAAACGGTCTCCTGGGTCTCTGCCAGAATGCCCCAATATGTTGAAGCGGAGACGGAGTTATCAGATTCTGCCTCTTCCACTTCTGCCGGGGGCATAGAAAGAAAGGATAGAGCTTCCACATTTGGGTATAGAAATTTTGACCGATCATCAAACTGGCATTTAGAATATGTCAAAAAAATACTCATCAATGCAGAGTTGATGCTAGAGGATTTTGTATTGGATCAGGCACAAGAAATCATAACTCCAGATCTGTTTGATCAGTTAGAGATTTTAAATAGTGGGTCTGATAAAACTGTGGAAGAACACTATAAACACGAACGAAAGCTTTTGTTTGACTGCCTGAGTGAATGCCTAGAATTCAGATGTCAGCGGATCTTTGGTGGAAGTTACAAGTCATGGATTAAATTGACCGCAATGTTTCGGGGGAAGGAACAGTTGGCAGATGAATTATACAAAGAGATGTGTTGTTGGACAAGAATGATCGACTTGATGGTCGATGAGCTTGTGGACAAGGACATGAGCACTCGGTATGGGAAATGGGTTTACTTTGAAAGTAAAGCATTTGAAGAGGGTTTAGAGATTGAGCATGGTATATTAACTTCTTTGGTTGATGATTTGGTAACTGATTTGTTCTCCTGACCTCTTCCAAGATGTCTTTCTTTTTGATCTTGTCCAATGTTACATATACATTAACTAGTCTTGTGGTCCTTTTCTTTTTTTCCTTTTTCCTCTTAACAATAAGAAAATGTAAATTAGAAATTTGAAATGCAGAGATGATAGTAAAGTTACCCAAATCCAATCAGGTTTTTTCTTGAAACCAGGGCCGGTGGTCCAGAGCTGAGTTCTGTACTTTTTTGGGTGAATTAGGTGATCTTGCACTGCACTGTTATGTAAGCTTTTATGAGATAGTGAAATTGATTCATCACCAACCAAGAATGGTGACTTTTGTGTGATTGTTTTCGGTACATTGTTATTTCTTACAAGAATAACCTCTTCTTTTCTCTCAAGTGTTTGGCGTATATATGGAAAGTGCTCCGTAGCTCGTGTTAGCTATGGGCACCGTTCCAATTAATTGTTATTTAGCCGTGACAAGATCCAAGTGCTGAGGATTAATAAGGTAAAGACTCGATATGTTGGTCGTTACTCCCTCTAGCGGTCAACATAGAAGTTTATTAAAATTAAGGGCTTTTCAGGGACTTGACCTGATCGTAGGAGGGAGTAGCGACCCGTTTGACCAGTTCTTAGAATATCCATCTAATATTTTATGTCATTCGCATCCATATGCTAAATTTAGCTTCGGAGAGAATTTGCTAGTTTTGAGATTAGAATAAATCACTTATTCGTGCAATCAATTTTCTGTAAGTATTCATCAATGACTTTTATGTCTGCTACAAATATATTTTTATCTAGTTCTTCTGAATCTCTTCGGGATTTGACCCGGGTTGTTTCATATGGTATCAAAGCCAACTCTCGAAAGCTCGAGTCAGGTCATCTGATCGAATTTCTGGAGGTGAGGACACGAAGGCTAGTGGTATTATTCCACAATGAAGAGAAGGAGGTCCAGAGGTGAGAAGACGAAGCCAGTCAATATTATCCCACAATGGCTAGAGATGTAAAGATCTTTAGACTGTGTGTGTTATCGATTTTGACAGGAACATCAGAAATTTTAAGTGGGAGAGTTTGTAACAGCCCAAGCTCACATAAAAAGATATGAAAAAAAAATGTACGTATATAAGCAATTAAGTTACTAACAATATTATATTTGGTCATGATCTTTTGGGTGAACTTGTAAATGCAATTGGGGACATGGTTAGTTAAGTTTAGTATTCTATCTATTTCTTTTCTTTTTTATTTATTAAAAAACTCAAAAACATAAAAATTAAAAAGAAAACTTAAATTTTCGGTCCATTTCTGTCCATTTTAAAACTTAAAAACAAAGTGTTAGTGATTACTCCTGTCACTTAATATAAATCATAATAAATAATATTATGTGACAAAACATTATTACAAAAAAATGAACATAAAAGCCTGAATGTACTGCGGAATTCAACTTCCTGAAAAAAGTAACCATGGATCTTCGGTAGTAAAAATTGATAAATTAATCAGTCACAAGCAGGCACACTCGTCTAAACCAAAAAGGATCAATAAGTAGTAATGCATTTAAAGGAGTTTTCCTATTTTAAAAAAAAATTACATTACAGTAACTTGAAACGTCTCTTTCCCCTTCTTATAGAATTACACTTCAGGTGCAAAAATGTGCAGAAGAAGTGATCTGTATAACTAAATGGTACATTCCCCAAGCTTGGGGAAAAACTAAGTGTCTCGTGTGCATACTTTCAAGCTAAGTTGAGGCACCTAAACACACTTCTTCTTTGCTATCAAGCAAAAGCAGATAGGATATTCTTCTTGAGGGTGAACTGATCAGCCTTTACCACGTTAATCGACTGCAACAATAAACAAGCATTACACCTTTACACTTGCAAGTAAAAGTTTCATTAAACAGAATTGCAAACAGGTAATGAATGTATATATGGGATATGCATAAAAAAGCACAGGTGAACCCAGAAGAATAGCAATGCTTACGGCTTACTCAAGGAAAACCTCTAAAGCCCTTTACTTGGAAGAGAAAAATAAAATTACAAAAGGAACATAGGTCACCAAAATATTACGTCAAAGGCCTCGTGCTAGAGTTTATATAACCATGATCTAATCATGATCACAAACTATAGATACACATCATGAACCCAGTAATTAAAATCAGGTAACCCAACATATAGAGGGATACCTTTGCAACAGATGATGTATAAACTGTGTGTTTATAAATTCTTGTAATGGTTTATAGAATAAACCATATTTGGCATAAACTGTGTTTATGCCAAATATGGTTTATAAACTGTGTGTAAGATAGTTTAGAAATTTATAAACTGTGTGTTTATAAATTCTTGTAATGGTTTGCCGAACAGCAGCAGATGATGTATAGTTGAGGAATACCTTTGCAAGCATACGATCCAACCGCTGGATTTCATTCTTAGCATAGTCAGAACCCTTATCCAAACAGCTCTTGGCAGCTTTCAAATAGATCTTGCCATAGCTATAGTAGAAAAAATAAATAGATATCAAAGATATGTACAAAAGAATAAACAGTTGATTTTACAAGCATGGGTAATCTTGAAAAATTCTACTAGTGGTACTGTGAGCCACCAAATACTGGCTATTGCTTGAAAGCTAAAGGTAGTCTTACAACAACTTAGAAGATATATAAACATATTCAATTACAAAAACCTTGCGGAAGAACCCTTAAGCTTCCCAACTTCCTCCTCAAGCCGCGCAAAAGCTGCTTTCTTTTCATCATTTCCTGCACTTACGAATTCCTGCACCAAGGTGTCCAAAGTTGCAACTAAACCAGCCTACATTGAACAAAAATAGACAGAGTCAGAATAATTTGTAACATCCTATTGTGGACAATAGGGACTATTATTCCACTAACCTTAGAAGTAAGTTGTCCTTTCCCATCACGGCTGGTACCACACTTTTCATTAATGAAAGTCACGAAGTCGTCTAAATCTCTCCCACCATCATAATCTTCACCAGCTTTGTTGCCTTTGGGGAAGAACTTCAAAGTCGGAAAACCACTAACACCATACCTGCAAAGGCAGATTATATGCATCTATCAGTTGAAAACAAGAATGGGGGAATATGCGGCAACAGTAAGCTGAATATGTGCCAAAAAAGGTAACAAACTAACAATAAACTGAAATGATTTCCAGATCAGTCCACAGCAGATACAGGGTGCATCTAAAAGATTCAGGTATAGCCATAGGAAAACTTTGTAGTATTGTTACTCATATAAGAAATCTAATAAGAGTAAGACATAAATCATCCTAAAGAAAATGGAACTCACTTTTCTCCAATATCCTTGTGTTTGTCAGCATCAATATTAGCAATAACTACATCTTTCTCCAGGTTAAAAGCTGTTGCAACATTTTCATAAGTCTACACAATAAATGGCAGGATAACAGGTCAGGAATCAACCAATAATCAAACTTGGTCCATCAAGCAGTTTTATAAAAACTAAATTAATACTTACAGGAGCAAGGCTTTTGCAGTGACCACACCTACAAAGGTATACAGCCAAAATCAGAATCACATGGCAGATTAATTCAGCTGAAAACATACCAATAAGTCTTTTTTTTGCTGAAGAACCCCAAATGCTATTATAGCTACTAATCTCATATCAGATCATGTCAACAATAAGAAAACTAGATTGACCATGCATTCTTACCAGGGAGCATAGAACTCAACCAGGACATCCTTGGTCTCATCCAAGACAATCTCATCAAAGTTATCAGAATTAAGTACCAGTACACTTGAGGGGACTGAAGCTAACTTAACATTAGTCCCTGAATAAAAAACAACATAAAAATGTCAATTTCTTTTGATGGAGATTCTAGGATTCAGTGTGTGCTTTTGCAAGTAAACTAAGAGAATAAAATCATCCGCTATTAAATAAACCCATTACATCATAAAATAGTAAAATATAATTTTATCAAATCGCAATACATGTAAACCAGATGAAATTTTACACTGAAACATCCGACTTCATAACCTAAATGATTCATTATGAAATTCCAAGACAGTCGAAGAGCCAAACAGCACAGAATAACAAGAGAAAAGACATACTGAATAGTTAAGAAATAAATAAACTGGATTAGAAGCCAAACCCCCAAATAAGCACAGTTTATTCCTTTTTTTTTAGATTTGAAAAAGTCGATCGCAGCTGTTTATATTAATTCATTAATGCCACAAAGGATTACGATACTGATAGAAGTCGCCTATGCTCCTCCACTAAATGGAAAAGAACCTCAGTTCACAGTCATTCAACCCATATATTCAATTTTTACAAGGCATCTTCTCTACATAAACTATTCACTAAAAGGTTTTCAATTAAAATATATATATATATATAAATTACACTAGAAGAATAACATTGTGACCAAGTAATGCTTAGTTCCAGAACATGATGGTAAAAGAAAGATGATGTTAAGGAAGTAATGCCATCATTGGCACACTTAGAGATATTAAGTATAACTACGATGATGGTCTACATTCTACATAGTTCATCAGAAAAAACCTTGTAATATAAGACTAGATCTAGTAACCAATATATACAGCACAAGAAGGTGAAAAGACTTGCTTCTAACAAGATTAAAGCATTCGCAAGCAACAATAAAGACTCTTACCTCCTTCATTATTCACAAACTCAGTAAGGGCTTCAGATGTACGTGCACCTTCATACCTTTTGAGAAGAAGGATCAATTAAAAGGAGAAATGGAGAATTGCAAGTGTTCATGGAGGGAATCATACGTAAAGCAAGTGCATGCATGAGAAAAGCATTTTAAGTTGTTTATCTAATAGTGCATACACTCACTTTTTGGGCTCCAAAGACCCCTTAGGAAACCATTGAATGGTGGGGTACCCAGAAACCCCGAACTTGTTGCAAACACCTTTATGTTCATCACAATCCACCTACTCCAAAAATCATCAAATCATTTGGCAAACCATCTTGAGATCAGTTTCATTGTCCAGAATAGAGAGAAAAACAAATCCACTAATCCAATAAGTTGAAGTATAATCTTCATAATGCAGATCTTGGTCAAGTATCACAAGAACTAACCTTTCCAATTAAAACAGATTTTGCCTTCTTGAAACTTGAACCAAGCTTCTCAAATTCAGGAGCAAGCTTTTTACAATGCCCACACCTACA
The DNA here is from genome assembly GCA_020205615.1 of Panax quinquefolius. Taxonomy (NCBI): domain Eukaryota; kingdom Viridiplantae; phylum Streptophyta; class Magnoliopsida; order Apiales; family Araliaceae; genus Panax; species Panax quinquefolius. The sequence goes on along the minus strand of CM035166.1, from coordinate 12,856,409 downwards.
ACAAGACAAACAATCAAATTTCTAATGAAAACGTGATATAATTTATGTTTTGGAAAAAAAAGGTGTCATTGTGCAAGTGTGATTTTTAGTCTTGGCTTGGGAGGAAAAGAGAAAATATACTACTCTCTTCGTCCAAAAATATAAGATTAATATCAACTTTTAGGGTCAATTTGAGATATTCTCAAATTCAAAATTAACATGATATCCATTTAACTTTTGAAAGCAAAAAATCTTGTAATTAGTAGTATTTTTAGATAATTTACCCTTTTTCAAATTGTATTGTCTAAAACTAAATGAATTCATATCCATTTTATTGGGATAGCATTTTAAGTGAAGCCGGTACGGTTTTGGTGAAAAAAATTAAACCAGGACCAGTGCAATTTTGATATTTGCTTTGAACCGGCGATGCACTACACTGCACCGCTTCTTGAACCGGCGGTGCACCGGTCCTTTAACCACTCTATATATACTTGTATTTTAATTATAACTCTATATTTCGTAATATTATATATAATCATATAGTTAGTCAAATGTATATTTTTACTACTTTTTACTTTTGCATACCAAAATTTAATTTATGAATATTTTTATATATAGTTGATCCTATAGTTTGGAAAGAAGCGAGTATATCATATAATTTTTTAACTGTATAATTTCCCACTAATTTGGTTCCATAGTCCTCAAAAGGATCACAGAAGTGAAAAACAAGGAGATAACCCACAGATTGTTGTTAAAGATTTAAAACGGTGAACTTCTGGAGTAAGGGCAACCTATGACTGTTGAACAATAGATTGGTAGAGCACAAATAGAGCAACATTTCCTAGACCGATGAAGAGCTATAGAGTCTATAGGTAGTCTGGTTTGGGATAATGGATTTAGGTGGTATTTTATTGGACTTCACAATGGAATAAAGATAGCAAATAATGGTAATGACTAATGAGTCTTAACAGTTTTAGGCATGTTTGGTCTTTAAGAAGTGAACAACATGAAAAAGTCATAGGAAGTATTCTAAATTTCATGTGGTCATACTAATTCCATATAATGAAACAGTAAAAAATTGAGGTAATATAACATTGCTAGTCACAACCTATTACCATGTTTATGACAAACAAAATGAGGCAGGCAGACTTTCCCAACAATTTTCCAAAAACCTAATTGAAACAAAACCTGAAAGGCTCTTTTAGGAGCTAAAGCAGATTAGGGGTTTGATGAGAACCAAACTTAAAGCAAACACATGCGCCGGAATCCAGTTATCTTATCTGAGACATGTTGTCCTACCGAGGTTTCTAACTTCCCATCCTAAAACTTGGCCCAAGATTGGATTTTTTTCAAAAGAAGAAACAAGACAAAAAAATAATAATAATAATAAATAAATAATTCATTTATTATATTCTTTCAAAGAATTCTGATTTACTGAACACCAGGACTCAGCATAGAAAAGCTTGATAAAGAAGTTGATCCCACATTCTTCACCTGAGACCAAACCTCCTCATGCATCTATCATCCTTATTGTATCATGGAAAGGATAGAAACTATAATATTTCTCTGGGTTGCAATGTGATTTTCCCATGGTTGGAAAAGCAAACTTAATTACATACTGTTGGGTCATGATATTTCCTCTATTGGGCCGGACGGATTGGGCCTATCCATTTAATTAGCGTATTGGACCTTTATTATTGAGTTTTATAGTCATTGGGCTTAATATTTATGTTACCTTTATTATATCCTCATAATGATGGGCTGGGTCAAAGGATTGATCTATAAAAGCTTTTTATATCTAAGCCTTTGACTTGTAATGATGAAAAAGGAGAGCAGTTGACCAAAAGTCTGCAGATCATTAATGTGGATGAAATTTTATCCAGCCGGCGGCAGGTACAGTAGGAAAAAGGTGACAACCTGCATGCATCCGGCTGAGACCATAGAAGAGTGGGGGGCTGTGTCAGATCAGGGTTGGTGGCACAAAAAACCGAGCATGAGAGTATAACCTAGCAAGGGAGTCTTCTAACAAAAGGTACGCATACATTTTTATCGCTTTCAGAACGCTAGACATTTTACATCCTCCATTGTTAACCCTTGTGACCGCCTGTACTGATTCTCACGCCGGAGCTATCCCCCGACGGTCCAGCCGTCAAGCTTTGTGTGTTGATCGTGTTTACTGTGCAGGATCGGGACGTCTTACGTGATTGGGACGTGGCAGTAGATCTTGGCGTTAACACATATCATAAATAAAATCCACAATTAGAAATCAAACTTAATAACTTATACACTAAACTTGACTTTTACATAATCACCCATCAGAATAAAAAATACGTGAATACTATAACATTTGGCAACCTAACTTTTAAAGCCTCCTCATATTTCGAACCATCCCAAACTAAGTTGACTTCTAATTATGGAGCGAGTTTAGTAGTTTTTTCAGTTTAAGCTAATAACAAATTCATCCACAAAAGACCAATCTCCCTAGAAGCCAATCATCACATCGAAATCATCAACAGATCCAGATAGATCAACCAATACATAATTTCAATTCATTTCTTAGATCTTCTAACACTCAAAAACTACCAAAACAGCTCAAACATTACCAACAAACACATCAAGCACATCAAAATCAATATAACTACACCGATCAACAAATATTCAAAAACAAATAAAAACTACATAAAAATAAAACATAAAATCGTTAGTCAAAATCATACCAAGGAGCATAAAACTCAACTAGCGCGCCACGATCTTGACCGACCTCCTTTTCGAAATTTTCCTCGGTCAATACAACAACATCAGCTAAAGCGGAGGACAATACAAAGAAAGCTAGGGTTCCGACTGCTAAACAGATCCGTGAGCTCGACATTTTTACTATCCAAATTCTTCAACTTCTTCTTCTTCTTCTTCTTTTCTCAGATTTGATGCCAGGGAAAATGGTAGAGGGTAGACTCTCTACTTATATAAGTTTTCGCGTTGGTCGTTTCTTTTGAATTTTATTTGCTTTTTGGTGCGTGTGAGTTCCTTTTTCGTCATCTAGAAGCAAAATGTTTCTTTTATATATATATATATATATATATATATATATATATATAAACGTCATCAGTAGATCTCTTAAATAATAAAAGCTCTCTTAAATAATAGAAACTTTTATCAACGACGTAGTTTTGATAAGGCACGCGATATTTTGTAAATACCATGTCACCGCGTATTTATAAAAATGCTTATCGCGTCTTTATCAAAACTACGCGTTTTGATAAAATTCTATTATTTAAAGATTCTTCTATTTAAGAATTCTACTCGATTCTTTTCAGATATATATATATATATATATATATATATATATTATAGTAACTTTCCCATTTTTATGACAACTCCCGACCAATAGGGAAATGCCACGTTGTCAAATGTTACCGAGGATGAGCTCCAACTTATAATTGAAATATAATATATATATTTATTTATTATGAATCAATAATAAATAAATATTATATATACTTTTTATTGGCCCGGATTAAAAATTAAATCTCGTCATCTGTTAAAAATTATAGCGAATGTGATTAAAAATATTTTAAGACCCATTATATTCCATAACACCGAATGAACCCCAAGTCAAATTCAAGACGCAAAATTTGCAATTATTGTACTTTCCCATAGAACAAAATGTCGGCTAAGATTTTTTAAGCAGAACTTATAAAATATTACTAATATCACAGTGGAAAAAACTTCCTTTCAAACTTATTTCCCCAATTTGTGACTAAATCAATTATTTTTTGATTTTTTTTCTTTATTTTAAACAAACATATAGGATAATAGGTACTAATCGACAGAGATTATTGGTTGAATCAATGCAAGATGATAAATTGGACAGGAAATTGGAACGCATAGTGGAGTCGATGGAGAAGAGGTCGTGGAGGTAGGGGTGGAGCTTGTGGCGGTTGGAGGGTAGGCACGATGGGCCGGCGGAGTTTATTAGAGTGCAACCGGCGTCGGTTAGCATTGATGCCAACTAGTCGATCGGGTTTAGGGCTCGTGGTGGTGGTGGTACGTCGTTGTTATGGGGTTTCTGGTATACATAAATTTTGGGTGGTTGGGAAAAAGGGGAAACGAAGGAATTGGTGGAGGATCGTTTGCGAGAGAGTCCTTTGTTCCAAGAAAATCACATCCGCTAGAAATTCTAGCGGATGGCGAGATTTATAGTTGTAATAGAAGGTAAAGATGATATCATTATTAATTCATAGCAAATACATGTTATGAATTATTGCCCATATATATTACAAAGATTTATCTCGATTGTTTGATTACTAATTACGTGGATAAGTAAAACTCTTTTATAATTTTATTCAATTTATATGTTTATTCAATCCCATGTATTGATGCTTCATAATTATAATTCGGCATAAATTTATTGCAATACATAAGTGCAAGACTCTTTACAATTTATTTATTATATATTTAATTTATATATAAATTGTAAGACCCCAACTTATTATAAATAAAATCGAATTTTCTCTAATTATTATTGTGAATAATAAGGTATTAATTTGATATAATTATGTGGTTATGGGTGAAATGTGCAAATTTTACAAAATATGCAAGTGGTTATAAAATAATCATTGTTGTCGGGGAATATTCATTTGGTCGTGGAATATTCTTGTTGTGGGGGAATATTAAATGCGACCAGTAGCGATCATTTAGGGCCCCCATAATGTAATAATTGTTAATGAAGAAAATAATAAGTTTGAGTTTTTATAAATAATTCTACAGTAGTTATTATCAATTAACACTTTGTTGGAATACGGTGGTTAAAATACGATGTCTGGCGTGGATGCACAAAGATTGATGAATTATTAATCCTTACGTAAGAAGGCACTTACTCAATAATTGTTACACGATTGGTTCTTTATTTCAATATTTTATTTTATTGATTCAATAATTGTTGCGTTGATATTTTATGTTATTGTTGTTTCAATAATTGTCATCGCACAAGATTTTTTACGTAACGCCCCCCAAAATTAGGTATATATCACCCATCTTGGGTAGTCGATATACATGGTGCGTAATTTAAATACAACTTACTAATATAATCTGTAGGTATGCAATACGACATAAAACTGTGAGTTTGAATACAAATATTGTCTACTAGAGATTATACAAACTCAAAAGGAGTCTTCATTACAATTATTATCACACTATTTCACGAATAGTGAGGACTACTAATGCTATCCTCCGGACCATTACTCCGCTCCCACTCGTCCAAATTTATATTCTCATTTCACAAGAGAACGGTGAAAAGAAAGGGTGAGCTCAACTAGCTCAAGAAGAAATATTATGACTAAGATAATGCGAGAATAAATTATCATTAGCCTCAACAAGTGTTAAACCGATAAAATATAATGAACATCAAGTTTAACTACAAATGAACCAACAATCCATTAAAAGAGTCAAGTAGAAAATAAAATCTACTATCTTTTATGATTTAAAAGGTTTTTCATCATCATTATAAATGAGACTCAAACTTTAATAAATATTCCACATCATCGAATCACCCCTTACTACTACCAGGATATTCTTTAGTATCACGACCACAATTATTCATGCACTACTGCCGAATAATATTTGTGTATTCATTAATGGTCATGATCATGCCAACAACTCGTCCATCAATGCACTACGGGCCACCGAGGATTTTTACCACATCATTTGTAACATTACGGTTATGATTACAATCGAATAGTCTCTCAGTCATAATCATACCAAGTCCATCAATGCACCACAGCCACGTATGACTTTCAACATAATATAAACATGAGGATGATGACAATGATATAAGAATTCAATAAAACAAGTTCAAGAATTAATTTATCTAGAACCAATAACATCCAAACTGTCAACATGATCTCGCTTTGTAGAGTAAAATTCAAGAATCTTGAGAAGAATATTTCCATGAAAGAATCTTTGGATGAAGCCTTGAAATATCGAGGATATTCCACTAATTTCATGGAGTATAGAAGTCAAAGTTTTAACCAACCGGGTATAATAAAGAATGGAATAACAAAAGAAATCACCATACGTGCGATAGATCGCAGACAGCAAAGTTATTCCAATGAAATAATAAATAACGGAACCCGGTCCCATGTGAAAACGCATGCATGACGAGGATATTCCAATGAATAATAAAGAATGGAACCCGGGTTTGGCGTAAAAGCGCATGCATGTGATGTTCAACAGAATAATAATAAAAAGATTTTAACCAGTCCGTAAAACACATGCATGTGATGTTCCAACGTAATAATAATAAAGATTTAACCGTCCTGTAAAACACACGCAGACCGGATGTTCTGATAGAATAATAATAAAAGACGGAACCGTGTTCGGTGTAAAACACACGCATGTGGATGTTCCAATGTAATAATAGAAGAATGTCACCAAGTATAGGGTAAACCACGTATACAAAAGTTATTCCAACGAGAATAATAAGCGATGGTAATAACAACAGTTCTCTTCATGAATAAGAAAGAATAACACCCCTTACTTTTGGTAGGAGATTGAATCTCGCGGTAGTGTAGTAACAAAATACTCTTCTTCTTTCTCTCTATTCTCTCTATACTTTCTCTCTATAGCTTGAATGAATTAAGTGAAAATAATGAAGCGCTAGGCCTCTATTTATAGAATATTTTAGCTTAAAGACCTACCATGTGAAAAGGCAAGTGGCTCGACGGTGGTGATGTGAAAAGAAAAGTGGTTTGACGCCTGTAATGTGAAACGACAAGTGGTTCGACGCCTGTAATGTGAAACGACAAGTGGTTCGACGCCTGTAATGTGAAACGACAAGTGGTTCGACGCCTGTAATGTGAAACGACAAGTGGTTCGACGTCTGGTAAAGGTAATTACTATTGACGAAGGTAATTACTATTCACAAAGGTAATTACTATTGACGAAGGTAATTACTATTGACGAAGAGACTCTTAGATGATGACATATGGGCCCCCCATAAAATAATCAAACTTACCACAAACGTCCTCATAATGTACTCTTTATATACATCAAGGATTGAATAAATATTACCACAAATCATTTTATTTTTAATCAACACATATTTAATCTTTCAACAATTATTAATCATTTATAACTTGTCATCTCAATTATTGATTTAATACTATAACATATTATACAGATGATACTGTGACAATAATTGAATCAATAATATAAGAGATATGATGCAGCAATTACTGTAGCAATAATTGAGCATAGCTGAGTGACTTCTCACGTAAGCATCAATAATCAATATCGTGTGCTACTATACAACTACGCCAGACATCGTACTTTTTTTACTACCGGTAGTTCAACAGCTTTAACGGTAACACCTCTCCGCCGTTATTTTTATAGAAAGATAATTTTGTCGCTTTCTAACTACGACAATACTTCCGCCAATGGGTCCACTTAATGATTGAGCCGTCGTATTTAATATTCTCCGAAAAAATAATATTCCCCACCAAACGAATATTTTATAACAACTTGCTTACTTTGCAAAATTTATAAATATTACCCACAACTAAAACATTATATCAAATTTATTCCATAATATTCAAAAATAATATTTATAGAAAATTCATCTTTATTTATAAAAGTTGGGGTCTTACAACCTCCCTTCTTATGAAATTTCGCCCTCGAAATTAGGGTACGCGATACACAGTATATCGAAGAGGTAAGGATACCTTGATTTCATTTCGATTCTAACTCCCAAGTCATTTCCTCAACATCGTGGTTCCTCCACAAAACTTTGACTTGAGGTATAACCTTGGAGTGTAGAATATGTTCCTTCTTATCCAAGATTTGAACAGAACCTCTTCATACGCCAAATCTTCCGCTATTTCGTTAGGTTCTAACTCAATAATGTGGTTCGGGTCTTTCACATATTTACGTAACATGGATATGTGAAAAACGTTATGAACACGAGAGACATACTTAGCGGTAAAAGCGAGTCTATAGGCCACGCAGTTCCTACTCGATCGAGGATTAAAATGGACCGATGAATCGAGGATTGAGTTTTCTCTCTTTTCCAATCTTGTAACTCCTTTCCATGGAAGCAACTCTTAACAACACATGATCTCCTATATCGAATTCCACGTCCTTTCGATGAAGATCGGCATAACTCTTTTATCGATTTTGTGAGGTTTTTATACGTTTGTCGGATCGTTTGAATCTTTTCCGTAGTCATACGTACCAACTCCGGTCCCCAACAACGTTGCTTCACCCACCCAATCATCCCAAAGATATCTTTGGAGAACGACACTTTCTTCCATACAACGCTTCGAATGGAGCCATGCCAATACTTGCTTGATAACTGTTGTTGTAGGAAAACTCCACCAATGGTAAGAACTTGTCCCAACTTCCCTTGAAATCAAGGACACAGAGTCTTAATAGATCTTCAAGAGTTTGAATAGTCCTCTCCGACTGTCCATCCATCTGAGGATGATATGCCGAGCTAAATCGTAAGTCTGTGCCCATAACTTTTTGCAAACTAACCCAAAATCGTGAAGTGAATCTTGGGTCTCAATCGAAACTATGGATACTGCCGCAGATACCATGCGCCTTACAATCTCGTTTATGTACATACGAGCAAGACGCGTTCAAGTGTATAAGTTTCTCGTGTCGGTAAGAAATGAGCGGACTTGGTCAATCTATCAACAATGACCCAAATCGCATCTATGCCTTGAGAAACCTTAGGAAAACCGTGAATCTAAATCCATGGTAATGTGCTCCCACTTCCATTCTAGAATTTCAAGTGGTTGCAATGGACCTTTTGGTACTTGATGCTCCGCTTTAACTCGTTGACAAGTTAGACACCTTGAGATAAACAAATATTATCTCTCTCTCATATTGCTCCACCAAAAATGTATGACCGAATATCATGATACATTTTGGTACTACCAAGATGGATTGCAAATGGTGTGTTGTGCGCCTCCATCATGATATTATACTTTAAATCGTGGTCGTTAGAACACAAAGTCCGGAGTTGACTCAAAGTATTCCTTCTTCATCGATTCTTGCTTCCTAAGATAACACCTTCTTGCACTTTCTTCCTCATACGCATCGCTCCAATGTCCAGTAGCTTAGAAAGCGACTTTAACTTTATCGATTAAAGTCGGTTCTACTCAGATACTCGCTATCATCACATGCGTCCCTGGAGTCTTTAACTCTATCTCCATCCTTTGCAAGTCACACAAAATGGGCCTTTGTGTTGACAATATCGCACTCGTAATTGCATATGATCTTCTACTCAATGCGTTAGCTACCACCACGCTCGCTTTTCGGGATGGTATTGGATGGTATGATCATAATCTTTCAACAGCTCAAGCCAACGTCGTTGTCGCATGTTGAGTTCCTTTTGAGTGAAGAAATATTTGAGGCTTTTATGATCCGTAAAGATCTCCACTTTCTCCCCATACAAGTAATGCCTCCAAATTTTAAGTGCAAAGACAACAAATGTGTCCAACTCTAGATCATGAGTAGGGATAATTCCTCCATATTCTTTTAGTTATCGCGAGGCATAGGCTATAACTTTTCCATGTTGCATAAGAACACATCCCAACCTTTTGCTCAAGCATCATCAGATGACAAATCCTCCGAGCCGGATGGTATTGTCGTAACAGTCTTTGAAATAAGTCTCCTCTTGAGTTCTTGAAAACTCTTCTCACATTCTTCGCTCCAACCAAACTTTGTATCTTTCCGAGTCACCGAGTCGATGGAGTAGCGATTCGAGAAAATCCTTCCACGAATCTCCGATAATAACCAAATAAACCGAGAAAGCTACGATTTTGATCATCGATTTAGGTTGTTCCCGGCTTTGAATAGCTTCAATCTTTCTTTGGGTCAACAGATATTCCATGACTTGATACCACGTGCCCAAGGAATGCTACTTCTTCAAGCGAACTCGCATTTCTTCAACTTAGCATAAAACTTATATTCACGAAGCTTTTGGAGTGTCGACCTCAAGTGTTGCTTTCATGATCTTCACGGCTTTTGGAATAAATAGGGATGTCATCAATAAAGACGACCACAAAGTGATCCAAATATTCCTTGAATACTCGGTTCATCATATCCATGAAGGCGGCGAGGAGCATTAGTCAATCCAAAGGACATGACTAGAATTCATAATGCCCGTCATCGAGTTCTCGAAAGCCGTCTTTGGAATGTCAATGGTTCTAATCTTCAATTGGTGATATCCTAACGAAGATCAATCTTTGAAAAGAATTTGGCTCTTTGAAAATCGTCAAACAGTCATCAATACGTGGCAATGGATACCTATTTTTGATGGTGACATGATTCAACTCCCGATAATCAATACAAAGTCGCATACTCCCATCTTTCTTCTTCACGAATAGAACAGAGCACCCCAAGGAGAAGTACTAGGATGAATAAAGCCAATGTCTAACAATTCCTGCATTGGGTCTTTAACTCCTCGTTCAATAGAGCCATTCGATATAGGGCTTTGGAAATAGGTTTTGTCTGGGGTTCAAGGTCGATACAAAATTCAATTTCACGCCTGGGGTAGGCCAGAAGTTCTTCTGGGAATACGTCGGAAATTTATTAACAATAGAAATATCGCTCAAAACCGACGTATTTTTGTTTAAATCATGACATGAGCTAAGAAAGCTTGACATCCGCTTTTTCAATAAACGAATAGCTTTATGGCTTGAGATGACCGTGATTGATTTTAATGGTTTGGTCGCTTGAATTCGCATAATAGGTTGGTTAGGAATATGAAAGCTAACAACCTTACGAAAAACAATCAATTTATGCATGATAAGTAGTTAACCAATCAATCCTAGAATCACGCCAAATGCAAGTATTTTTAATGAAATAAGATCGACAGTAATGTGAGGGTACCGATTTGAACCAAACAAGACTTATAAACAATTGGATGTAATGAAGGTTTCTCCCAACGGAGTTTCCACGAGATAAGTCAAAGTCTAATTTCTCCTGAGTCAAATTTAATCGATGAGCGCAAGTAGGAGAAATAAAAGAATGGGTAGAACCGGTATCAAATAAAGTATAGACTTCATTAGAGTTTATGATAAGCTTACCCGTGATGACCTCATTCGATTCCTTGCTCTTTGGGAGGTCACAACAAATGCTCTCCTTGCACTACTGGGGTTTGAATTTTCCGGGATGGCCTTTGGTGCCTCCATCATAGCTGAATTTGTCTTGATGAACGACAAAAATCGAGCTAAGTGACCTTCTCTTCCACAATTATAACATGCTTTGACGGCATGGCCTTGTTTGATCGATGTGTCCCTCTCCTCGCATTTGAAGCATATGATAGTGGTCTTTCTCCTTCCTTAACAACGGGTCTTTGGTCTTTGACGTCTTTCCATCATTGTTGAATCTCCTTTTCTTGAAATGTCCATTCTTATTGTTTTGGCCTGATTACCACCAAGTGGTTACCATATCGCCCGTTGATTCCCTCCACGCTTGTTGTCACCGCCTCGATGACTATTCTCATTGGTATTATAATTTTGCCGTACGCGCTTTCTTTTTAGTTATTGACTCATTATCGCGCTCCACTAATCGAGCCCTATTTACAACATCTCAATACAAACACGCTTTATGAGAAATAAGATGTTGACGTATCTCCCGACTTCAAACCTCTTAAAACATTCGCGCCATTCTCTTCTTTATTATCCACCAAGTGGGGACGAACCGTGATAACTCCGCAAATTTTGCCTCGTATTGCGACACGGTCATATTGTTTTGTTCCAACTTGATAAACTCCACCTCCTTCATGTGGCGAATACTTTCGGGAAAGTATTTGTAGTTGAACGACTCCTGGAACTTCTCCCAAGATATCTTCATGACAAAGAGTTGAGTACGCTTCTGGAATTCCCACCAATGAATCGCCTCTCCGCCAGCGCAAACATAAAGGCGTGAAGGGAACCTTTTTGCTCCTCGGAGCATCCCAAGACATCAAATATCTTGGTAATCTGTTTTATCCATGCTTCCGCCAAGTGGTTTTGCTCTCTCCCTTAAACTCCGGTGGTCCCAGCTCTTGAATCTGCTTAGCGGTGACCGCCGAGAGTTTTTCGTGTTTCCACCTACGTTTTGGACAGAGTCGCTCTCACTTTCTTTGTTGCATGAATTGCATAAAGCCTCCGAACATTTGATCATTCATCATTTGGTCGGTGTTATTGTTTGCATGAGGATTGTCGCCTTCGATGCACATTATCCCGATTATTGATATGTGGTGAATCAACGATCGCAGTGCTCCATCTTTATTCTCAACATTCTCGGATGTCAATTTCAGATCATCGCTACAAAACAAAAGGTTAATTGACATGTAACATATTATCCCTATATTCGACGTGAACCAATAAAATAGCACATAAACTTAGGTAGGTCATACTAGCGAAGGTATTCCCCGCCTCTCCCTCCTAGTTCTTATCTCACATCTTAGCCAGGATCATATCCTAAAGCTCGATACCAAACCGTGACGCCCCCAAAATTAGGTATATATCACCCATCTTGGGTAGTCGGATACATGGTATGTAATTTAAATACAACTTACTAATATAACTGCCGTATGTACAATACTGACATAAACCGTGAGTTTGAATACAAATATTGTCTACTAGAGATTATACAAACTCAAAAGGAGTCTTCATTACAATTATTATCACACTATTTCACGTAATAGTGAGGATTACTAATGCTATCCTCTCGGACCATTACTCCGCGCTCTCTCACTCGTCGTCCCTTTATATTCTCATTTCACAAGAGAACGAAAAGAAAGAAAGGGTGAGCTCAACTAGCTCAAGAAGAAATATTATGACTAAGATAATGCGAATAAATTATCATTAGCCTACAACAAAGATGTTAAACCGATAAAATATAATGAACATCAAGTTTAACTACAATGAAACCAAACAATCCATTAAAAGAGTCAAGTAGAAAATAAAATCTACTATCTTTTATGATTTAAAAGGTTTTCATCATTTATTATAGCGGTTTGAGACTCAAATTTAATAAATATTCCACATCATCGAATCACCCCTCACTTACTACTGGCCAAGGATATTCTTTAGTATCACGACCATAATTATTCATGCACTACGGGCCAATAATATTTGTGTATTCATTAATGGTCATGATCATGCCAACAATCATCCATCAATGCACTACTACAGGCCACCGAGAGGATTTTTACCACATCATTTGTAACATTACGGTCATGATTACAATCGATAGTCTCTCGGTCATAATCATACCAAGTCCATCTATGCACTATGTGCCACGATGACTTTCAACATAATATAAACATGAGGATGATGACAATGATATAAGAATTCAATAAAACAAGTTCAAGAATTAATTTATCTAGAACCAATAACATCCAAACTGTCGAATACGATCTTCGCTTTGTAGAGTAAAATTCAAAATCTTTGAGAAGAATATTTTCATGAAAGAATCTTTGGATGAAGCGCAAATATCGAGGATATTCCACTAATTTCATGGAGTATAGAAGTCAAAGTTTTAACCAACTGGGTATAATAAATAATGGAATAACAAAAGAAATCACCAATGCATGCGATAGATCAAGACAGCAAAGTTATTCCAACGTAATAATAAATAACGGAACCAGTCCCAAGTAAAACGCATGCATGACGAGGATATTCCAATGCGAATAATAAAGAATGGAACCAGTGTCCGGCGTAAAACGCACGAGATGTGATGTTCCAATGTAATAATAATAAAGATTTTAACCGGTCCTGTAAAACACACGACATGTGATGTTCCAACGTATAATAATAAAGATTTTAACCAGTCCTAAATTGTAAAACACATGCATGGATGTTCCAATAGAATAATAATAAAGATTTTAACCAGTCCTGTAAAACACACGTATGTGGATGTTCCAATGTAATAATAGAATAATGTCACCAAGTATAGGTAAACCACGTATCAAAGTTATTCCAATGTAATAATAAGCAATGGAATAACAACAGCTCTCTTCATGAATAAGAAAGAATAACACCCCTTACTTTTGGTAGGAGATTGAATATTGCGAGAGTGTAGTAACAAAATACTCTTCTTCTTTCTCTTTATTCTCTCTATACTTTCTCTCTATAGCTTGAATGAATTCGTGAAAAATAATGAAGCACTAGGCCTCTATTTATAGAAGATTTCTAGCTTAGCACTTTGACCGCCATGTGAAAAGGCAAGTGGCTTGACGACCGGTGATGTGAAAAGAAAAGTGGTTTGGACGCTCAGTAATGTGAAACGACAAGTGGTTCGGCGCTTTGTAATGTGAAACGACAAGTGGTTCGACGCTTTGTAATGTGAAACGACAAGTGGTTCGGCCGCCTCTGATGTGAAACGACAAGTGGTTCGACGTCTGGTAAAAAGGTAATTACTATCGACGAAGGTAATTACTATTCACAAAGGTAATTACTATCGACGAAGGTAATTACTATCGACGAAGAGACTCTTAGATGATGACATATGTGCCCCCATAAAAATAATCAAACTTACCACAAACGCCTCATATATGACTCTTTATATACATCAAGGATTGAATAAATATTACCACAAATCATTTTATTTTTAATCAACACATATTTAATCTTTCAACAATTATTAATCATTTATAACTTGTCGCCTCAATTATTGATTTAATACTATAACATATTATACGTATGATATACGTGACAATAATTGAATCAATAATATAAGAGATATGATGCAAAGAAATTATCAGAGTAATAATTGAGCATAAATGAGTGACTTCTCACGTAAGCATCAATAATCAATATCGTGTGCTACTTATACATTTACGCCAGACATCGTACTTTTTACTACCGTAGTTCAACAGCTTTAACGGTAAATACCTCTGCCGTTATTTTTATAGAAAGATAATTTTGTCGCTTTTCTAACTACGACAATACTTCCGCCAATGGGGTCCACCAATGATTGAGTAGTCATACTGAATATTCCCCGAAAAAAAGAATATTCCCCACCAAACGAATATTTTATAACAACTTGCTTAATTTGCAAAATTTATAAATATTACCCACGACTAAAACATTATATCAAATTTATTCCATAATATTCAAAAATAATATTTATAGAAAAATTCATCTTTATTTATAAAAGTTGGGGTCTTACATTTTCTATTATCAGATCAATAATTCATATTATTTGAATAATATTATTAGATAACATTATTGGCAATGTCTAGAAAGTTCTGTCAAGGAGAGGTTTGGTCACCTAATTGCTACCAAGATGAGAGAAATTTTATTGAAAGCCCCTCTTCCTGAGGAGCTACTTCGGTTTGTCATAAATGTGATTCTATAATATTATTTGTGAATAATTAATTATTGATTCATATGATAAGAAATATTTATTTTATGTGGATATAAATGTTGGATATATTTATTGTGGTTAAAAATAAAGGAGTTAATGTTGAGGTGTTTTATCAGTATTTTGTAGGAATGGAGGTATTAAAAATTAAACCAAAGTTTTTTTAGATATATTAAGTGAGTTATAATTTTTATTCCGATAGTTGGATCGTTGTAATTTTTGGATATGTTATACATATATAAGTTGAGTATATGTCCAAAAATTTTGAACCGTTAAAAATGAACGTATGATTTGTTATGAATTTTAAGAGGTGACTGGTTCATAAATTGTTGAAGTATCCGAATTTAGCATTTTGGTGGAAAATTCAAGAATTGAGTGGGCCCCACTTGTGGTTGGTGAAGAAATGTCTTTGAATTTTATTTCAAATGTGGTGGGTGTGGAATAGTAGCGGTAAAACCATCGGGGTTATAGGTCAAGTCTGCTAACATTTTCCTATAAATAGAGTTTAAGTTAAATTGAAAATCACACCGTAAACATAAGCTTTCTTTTTCTCTTTTAGATTATTGAGTGTATTTTGTGAGATTTAGATATCTTCATGTGAGTTTATATTCATCGGTCTGCAAGTTTCTTCACCTTTTTATACCGATATTCCGATCAAGAATCGATATTTTGAGGTAAGGGGTGTTATATTCTTCTTAAAATGATATTTTTTCAATATCATTATACCAAAATATTGGTATGAATTTTTTATCAAATTTGAAACTTTTTGTGTCGAGGTTACGATTCACGAATACGACACTATTCACCGAAAAAATAAAATTTTCTTCTTTTGTCCAAGATGTCTATTATGGTTACTATCTTTGATTGTATCCATGTTTTGATCTTTATTCTTGAATTTTACTTCAAAATTGGTTATTATGGAGTATTATTGATATTGGATAAACTGTTATACGAATCCCTACTATTTGTCCATATGTCTCACTAGATTCATTTTCTTTAAAATATTTTTCATCATCCTCAGTCCTAAATGATGATATTAATAAATATCTTTACCAGAGTAGTGCGAATGATAAATGATTAATCGATGAATATCTTTTACCAGTAGTCAGAGATGAGCAGTGTGTTGAGATGAAATATGAATTAACCCATGATATGAAATGAATATCTTTGGCACAGTAGTCAGCAGATGAATATTTGATTAAAGATGTATATTGATTGTTGTTACGGGATAAAATATTGATGATAGATTTTTAAATCTTAGAAGATAGTAGAACTCATTCTCTACTTGACTCTTCTACAATGGATTGTTGCTTCACCGCATTGTTGATCTAAAAACTTGTTGTCTATTATATTTTATCGATTTCTCCCTGTTGAAGACTAACGATAATTTATTGTATATTATCTTAGTCATAATATTCTTTATTGAAATTTAGTTGAAATTTCACCCTTTTTCCTTTTGTTCCATTTTTCTCGGGAGGTGAGAACATGCAGGAACTAATCGAGAGTGCGGATTGATGGTTCTAGAAAAATATTTTAGCGAGCTCTCACTATTTACGTAAAATAGTGTTTGAATAATTATAATGAGGACTTATTTGAGTGTGGATATTGCCTGAAGATAATATTTGTATTTAAACTCACAAGATGTGTTGTCGTATTTTACACGACAATTTTATTATTAAAGTTGTAGTTTTTTTCTAATATTTATACTACGATTTCGATTTAATTCAAAATAGATGTTGTATACCTATTTTGGGCGTCACATAAATCATTTTCTTTTACTTGTTATCATATGAAAAAGCACGGGTTAAGTAATTCTAGATACAAATTTTATTCCGTGCATGTATATTTGGCAAAAAAAAAAATAAAAAAATAAAAAAAACTCTATATGCAAAAGTAAATAATTTTGGAGGTTTGCTTTAAAATATACATTCATAAATTAACCAGATAAATATTAATAATAACGTTTATCAATAATAATAATAAAATGTGTCCGCAAGTTAATTTAATATTTTAAAAAAAATAAGTTGATGGACAATATTTGACCCTTTTGGCTTTATTACAACTCTTCGTACAATTCATCGCACATGTAATTAATAAGTTATTAAAACTTATTTTAAATGTAATATTGCATTATTATTCAATTTGAATTAAATTGCGAATGGAAATTGATTAGAGTTGTTAACATGAAGTTAATTTTGGTCAATTAATTAATATAGTATCGACACACAGACGAGAAGTGATCTCTCTTACTGTGTGTCAATATTGTATTGGTCAATTGACTAACTTATCATGAAGTTAATTTCATGATAACCGGATCCAAAATTAATATAATATTTAAGAGTTTATAATTATTAATAAGAGACTTTGATGATTTTGGGACTAGAAGAAGCAAATTTTAACACTCTTATGGTGGTTATATAATTTATTACTAGTTTTAAGATTAATTAATTAATTTTGTATTGTTAAATGAACTAGTTTTAAGATTAATAATTAAATAAAATGTATAAGAAATTTCAAAATAAAATAAATTAACTTTGATAGTATATTCAACATTCTTTCATAAGATAATAATTTATATATATATATATATATATATATAAATAAAATACAAATAATTTTAAATTTTCCGCTCACTCAATAAATCATCTGGGCCATTCAAAATTTTGAATAAATTTCACCGTCTATACAGTGGCGGAGTCACGGAACACATATAATATATATATATAATCGGAGGGAGAAAATAATATTTAATTGCCAATTTGAAGGTTGATCAAACAATTTCCTGATGACCAATTCGTGCTTTTGACTTGGTGGATATTTTCCATTAAATTAATACAGTGTTGAATCGGTCCAATGCATGGTCAATTGTTTTCTTTTCTTTATAAAAAATATTAGTTTTAGGTAAATTCGAGCGACTAACTTTTTTTTGTTTACTCTTCTTTTCCTCTTGAGAAGTGATCCATCCACTAATGTTAAGATTCACTAAGAATCTGTTATAAGTTCATTAAGAATTGTAATATTGTATTACAAAGCTAATTACTTAAAATAAATATATGAGAATTCGATATTATAATTTATGAAATTATAATTTTAAAATTATTAATTAAATAATTAAATATTCTTAGTCACATGTTTATTTTTATAAAATTATTTATGAGATAACTTAAAATAATTTCATATTAGTTTGTTTTTTTATATTAACAAATCTCATTAAATTACATATTTAATTTTCACTTTACGTATTTTATCTTATTTTTATGAGCATAAATTTTTTTATAACTTTTTGTTCGTGAATGACTTGTAAGTTATTTTAAGTTGTGATTTATAAGTAAACGAGTTCGGAATCAATTTTACTTATAACTCAAAAATTAAGTTAAAACAAGTTATTAAAGTGTTCGACTCATACTAACTTATAAGTTAAAATAAATATAAATATTACTAAAAAAAACATTAATAAAAAGAGAGGCATAATAGATATTGCACTTGTTAAACTAATTTATTTTAAAATAATTTAAAAATCATTTTAAATAAGTCTCAAATAATTAAATTTTTTTATGACTTAAAAGTTAAAAACTCAACTTATATTAATTGTCAGACACCTTAATAGCAGTCAAAAACAACTTATTTGTTAAGTTGTTCCCGACATTAGTTGTCTTTGGGGACGGAGGGAGCACGTTCTTTTCCGTCCAAACCTGGAAACACAGCAAATAGAAAAAGAATCATACCACCACCGTAAAACACCCGTCCTTGAAAAATACCATCGTATTTTTCTTCTTCCCTATATATTGTGTTGTTTCACTTCCTGTATGTACAGGACGCAATTTGCAAACTAGGGTTTATTTAGCCCTCCCTTTTCGTCACATAGTGATTCCCCATTGTTAATTTCTCCTTTTTTTTCTATTTCTCTAATTCTCTACGTATATACGGCCTTCCGAGTGTTGGGACACATTGTTATTTTGAGCTAATTTGCAAAATAAAAATTGTGATCTATGGCTCAGTCCGGCAACAGCGTAAGCTTCACACACTCTCTCTCTCTCTCTCTCTATATGTATTGTGATATATAATCTTGGATTTTATTCTTACTTGCTAATTATATATATATATATATATATATATATATATATATATATATATATATATATATGCAGGGTGCTGGTATTGACAACACTTTTAGAAGAAAATTTGATCGGGAAGAGTACTTGGAACGTGCCCGTAAGCGTGAGCAAAAGGTTTTCTATTCACACCCCCAAAATGCTCTTACTTTTGTTTGAAGAATATTTTTTTTTTGTTGATGAATCTATTTTTTTTTGTTGTTATGTAGGAGGAGGAGAAATCTAAGTCCAAATGTAAGTGAGTTACATTTTTGATTGTTGTTTCGCCTTCATTAGTTTCTCATGGATGCAATTTGTATATGTAGACGTTTTATTGATTGGTTGTAAGTTTGTGTAATTAAAATCTATTTCTCAAAATCAATTTTTGTTTGCAGCGAAAGGCCCTCCCGTGCAGAGGAAACCCTTGAAGCATAGGGATTATGAGGTGGACCTCGAATCTCGCTTGGGAAAGACTCAGGTTAGCTACATTCATTCTTATTTATGTGTTGGCTTTTGTATATAATGTCTATTTTCTAATTAACAATTGAATTGAGAATTTGTATGAGTTGAAATTCTTACTCTTCATTAGGAAAATTATTGTTTGCCTTCATGAATAGCATACTGATACTTTGAACTGTTCGCTAGCTGGTTGACATGATTTATTTAGTTTTCAAGTATTGAAATAGCATCGCTTGATGTAGAACTTATTGTGGTCAAGGAATTGGAAATTGGGTTTCACATTTTGTTTATTTATCTTAAATTGTTAGGAGTAACGTGAATTAGGTATAAGTAATTGATATTTGGATAGAACTCTCCTTGCATAATTGAAATTTTCTGGCGTCAATAACGGGCTCACATTGTTTAGGTGGAAAAGGAAGGATTTTATTTACGTGTGGACGGTACACTAATTAGTGATTTTGTGTATTTGATTGATTAGTTTTATTTTTTTATTTTTTGGGATCTGCCTAGATTAGGAATTTGCATTTTGTAATATATGGTGGTTGTGTTTCTATCAAGTTTATTTTATTTATTTTTTGAAACTTGTTTCTGGTTGACTCAACATGCTCAATCTTTCTGTACTAAATTTTTGAATGTTGAAGCATGTGTTAGGCACTCAATTTAGTTTGGTATTGGTTCTTTCTTTCTTGATTCTTTATTCTATTGACCATTACAAGATTTATTTCATGTTTTTTCTTTTCTTTTTTCGGCAGGTTGTTACTCCAATAGCACCCTTAAGCCAACAGGTATCCTCTGATCTCATCCTGATATATAACTACTCATCATTTGGTGTTGAATAATATTTAATTTCAGGAGTGCCACTAAATACTACTCCAATATCTATAATTTGTATAACAATAAACTTACTGTACAATGTATATTGTCCTTTGATGTAGGACAATATTCAAAGATGAATATTTTCAGAAAATTAAGGAAAAATAAAGGAAAAGTGAACTTGGGTGATGCTCCGCACACCACTACCCCCCAAGGATTTCTCAACCGCAGAAGAGATAATTTGATCGCAATCAAAATATCGTAATAATGATTTTTCAAAAATTCAATAATCTAATTAACTTGTGGGGGATTAAATCAATGTTTATAAAGAACCCTAATATTACTAGGGGAATAATAATAGTACTAAAAGACTAAAGTAACCTTGCTAAATATTAAAAACCTAATAACTATTAAATGTCCTAAATCCCCACTAATAAATAAATTACATTAATTACTCTTAAATTAAACATAATAATTTTTTCGTACAATACATACAAATTTCTTCTTGACTTATCAAACAGATAAAGAATGAAGAAAATATAGTCTCCCTTCCAATTACTAGTGGTGTCTATTTTGTTTAATCTAGAACAATAAAGCTTTCCTTCTAGCACATTATGTTCAATTCGTTTTTTCTGTTAAAAAAGTATGTCATCAGAAAAGAAAAAGCATTTGGGTTAGCTATACCTCTTTTTTGGATAGATCTTGGACCCTGGTATCAGAGCTATTTTCATTCTGTCAGTTGTTTATCATCATTTTTCTGTCTATGGTAAACCTACTATAAATCTTTTCATCCACATTTTGAATCATCAGGGTAACTAAAATAGTCTCTCCATGAGATCTTTGTTTATTTGAATATCCTCATAGTTGCTGCTCTATAACTCCTGCATCTTTCTCCCAGATTTAAAGATCTGGTCATTATTGCTTAATAAGGCCATGCTTCAAAGTAATATAAGCAACAATAGCAATGTTTATTTTCTTTGTTTTTTCATAAAATTTGAAATGATAAACAGTATACGTTAATAAAGAGAAAAGAGAAAAAAAAAAATCTAAACTCGCGCAATGCAAAATTTAACCTTTTGAATTGCATTTAAAGGGAAATTCCTTGATCAATTTCAGAAGGCAAAGAAGAAATTATACCAACATCGAGCCCCAAGCTGTTTCATTTAATATCAAACAAATTACTCTTTCTGAAACAAAGTTGAAAATGTTTTACACTTAATAAAATTTTTGTCAAATTTGTCAATGATGTCCAATTGGACCTCTGAACATCTCAGTTTACTCTATAACCTTAACTAAGGAGCACCTGTACCCTTGTTTTTGACATCCACTATTTCCTAAAGCTCTGTTATCAAATGAATATTTAAAGCACCTTTTTTTGACTTTCCCCTTTATTTTTAATAAAAATGTTTCCCGAAATAGCCTAAAAGTACTTAGAAAAAGGTTTTTCAAATGAAACCTGATTAAGAACAATAATGATATGTGCAAATAGAGCTCAGCTCCGTTTCCTTATATATATAGAGTGATGGAATATGGTGAAAGATAATAAGAATTTTGTTAGTAATTCTTTTGCTACGTTCTATGTAAAATCTCTACTTTGGCATGCATAACATAATTAATTCTTTTGCAGGCTGGATACTTTTGCTCAGTTTGTGAATGTGTAGTGAAGGATTCTGCTAACTATTTGGACCATATTAATGGAAAGAAACGTATGCAATCCTTTTGCTGCTGCATTTATCATTTTGTATTTTAATGTGTTTCACACTACTCATGGTTGTTGTGTTTTTGTTTCCAGATCAAAGAGCTTTGGGTATGTCTATGCGGGTAGAACGGTCATCTCTTGAGCAGGTTAAAAACATATTCCCAACTTTTGTTTTTAATGAGGAAATTCTGGAGCACTGAAAATATAAGCAGCTGAAAAATTATTTTTGTTGGAGTGAAACTACCTCTCTTTTTGTCTTTAAGTATCACATGCCATACTTGAGGGAAGAGAAAAAAAACAAAGAAAAGCTAAGAATATAAAACTTGCAGTTCTCCTTTTTTTCTTTGTCATTTTCTTAAAAAAAGGAAACTGGCTGAATGTGCTATCGGGTGTATATCATCAAAAGTTACGACACTTATCATTCATGGGCACTTTCCATTCTTGTTCTTAGATAATATAGATAGCTACTATTGAATCTTAACCCAATGTAAATAAAGTAGCATCAATTTTGTTGAAGAAGGGTGTATACTCAGTCAGGAAGCAGTTGTCTCCTCTCTGTCATATTTTGCAGTGTTGCAACAGACAGGAATGACATGGATTGGTATATCTGATATTGTTTCCACAAATTACTTGATTGGATCATTGTATTTCATTACTCCAAAAATTTTCTGTTGTAACTTGGACGTCCTTTAATTGTAACAAAAAATGAAATGAAAAGAAAAAGGATAAACTAAAATTGACAACCATGATTTTGAGTGCACAAATGACAGGGCAAACTTCTTCGTTTTGGATAGAGATTGTATATGAAAGGAATTAAAATATAAAAATTATATAGTAGAATTTTCATAATTGTCGCAGCTTCATATATGATTTTGAAGGTTTGGAAAGCTTTAGGTAGATGTGTTTCTTCACTCGTGTTCTCTCTGTCGTCGGTTTCAGCACACAACTATTCCCTATTTGTTTATGAACTTTTGGCTGCTTTGTGGGTTTGATTTATGTAGCTCTTTCAGGGAGTGAAGAGTTTATGCTTCTTGTACACTTGCTGGTCTTTAGTCAATGTATATATACAAAAATTGCTTAAAAAACAAATAATATGCATGGAAGCGAGATCCAAAAACCAATAACAATTGTCCTAATTGTATCTTCACAATTTGTGTCTATTTTAAATAATAAGTGTTGATGTTGGAGTCAAGATCAATTTGTCACGAAAGGCATATAAAAAGCTGAAATTTTGTTTGTGATGTACAGGTGCAGCAGCGTTTTGATAATCTCAAGAAGCGGAAAGATCCTGGAACCTTTACTGAGCAAGGTATGAGTTGAAATAAGATGTTAATTATTGTTACAATATGATTAGAGATTTTATTAAGTGATTGCCAACAAGATCTGTTGCATAGCTGTATGACATTGTGTGCAGCTCTTATATTCTTATCTATCATATAACCATGGACATGAGGATGGTAAATTGAAATTGGTATTCTCTTACCCTTTGCTGTTAGATTTGGATGAACGGATCTTAAAACAACAGCAAGAGGAAGAGGAGAGGAAGCGCCAACGTCGAGAACGAAAGAAAGAAAAAAAGGTAAGTACCATAGGATTCCTTATTTTAAATGGTCATTTGGATGTCCTAAGTCCTAACTCATGATGCAGTGGTGGAACTTTTTATCACTTGTTTTTGCTGCAGTTGAGATATTTATATATTGCAGCCCTTATTTTCTTTATATTATGACTTTCCCTTTTTTCCCCCATTGTTGTATCTGTATGATTTCCTTACAAGTTATTTCATATGGTTGATTGTTACTATGTTTCATGGATCAGAAAGAGAAGGCAGAAGAGGAGGAGGTAGAGATAGACCCTGATGTCGCAACTATGATGGGATTTGGGGGTTTTGGGTCATCTAAAAAGTAATAATAATGCTTGACCTCCAATTCGGCGTTTGCCTGATGAATCCTATCCCTTTTAATACTTCAGAAAAAATTGGAAGTTCTGTCGAAGGCAGCGTAGTCTTCTGTTCTTGGGCTTCAAAACAAGGATAAGTTGATATTTTCAGCATTCCTTTAGTTTATCTACACTAACAGGCCAATCAGGACTTTCTCCTTGATAGTTATTCTTTATCCTTCTCAATGTAATCAGTTATGTCCAAAAATCAGCTTGGCTTTGTAATAGTCTAATAGATTTTGCTTATGATTATGCAGTTTTAGTGTTGTGAATGTTGTTGAAGTGTGAGGTTTATAGGGAGGCAAGCAATACAAAGGCTTGAGCTTAATGGCTGGCTTTCCATGCACAGATTGAATAGTTGAGATTTATAGCCCTTATGATGTTGGTGACGACTACTTTTTCACCGAGATTTTGTGGAATTTGGCAAACATTTATGAAAACTAGTCCTGATGGCATACGCTTTTGTAAAGATATAATAAGAGTTTTATCAAATTTGGGATATTAAAAAAAATAAAATGGGTGAAATTGTAATAAAACCAAACTCGTAGGGGGCAAAACGAAATAAGATTTGTGACAAAGTCTCAAAAGAAGTGGTTATTCCCCCCCTCCCCCTCCCCCCTCCCCCTCTTGCCTCTTAATAGTATAGATATGTTAAAACAAAAGTTTCTAAAACTCTACAGTTAATAGAAGAAGGTTTTGACAATAACTTAAGAAACATCAAATAATTATAGGCCCTAAAATGAAATGTATATCTAACATAAGTTCTATTAAAAAGTAACTAGTATCGGCCTCCCTTTAACAGATATAGTATCTTGGTTATCCTTATTTTTTTGTTCCTTTTTCTTTATGAATACAATTTATTATTCAAATAATACTTTAGCAGAGCAATATGTTACAAGCAATTTCTTGAGATTGCACATTCTCTACAATTAGTATGGCAATTGTTGGTCTAGATTCACCAAGCAAGTGCAAAGAAGCTACATGCAACAACCAACATAACAAAATAAATTTTGATTGACTTGATAATAAGGCCACTTGCATTGCTTGTTTCCCCTTGTAAATAATCCCCCACATTGAACAATTTTAAGGACCAGCTTATTTTAAACGCAACTAATTTAACTTACATTGACTTGATAATAAAGCACTTAAAATTCTTCTTCGTCTCTTAAGGAAGCATTAATAATTTAGTTTATCATATTATTCCTCAAATTAAGGAAGCATTAATAATAGTTTTACTCCAACATACAAGCTTTGGAGAAACAACTTTTATTTATAAATAGTTGCAATTAAATTGGGTGAATGTATACTCAAGCTTGATGTTTCCCAAAAGCAATACAGTATATTAATTTGATTGATGGGCAATATAAAGATTAAAGACCAGGCCCCCCATATATAAAATTTGTTGAAGGAGTTGGAAAAAACCTAGGAATATGGAGAATGAAGGTAGTGATCCACCATGATACAATCAAAAGGAAAATAAATAACCGGAGAATATGAGAGGTCCCTGGAATTACTACAAGACTTTAATAAACTCAAAATTTTTTGACTTGCTCTCACAACAAGGGGTTGGTTTTAGAAAAATGGAACTATACTTGTTGCATTCCTCTGCTCAGACTATAGTGACAAGTGATCAATCATTATATGACAAGTTGGAATATTTTTCATTGCACCCAAAAAACACAGAACAAGAGACATAAAAAAGTGCTTTCAAACAGACAATATTCCAACTCAAGTCCTGTATGAAACATAGCATTTCAAACATGAAAACAAATATCACTTCCTATTGCCTGCTGTTCTACTTGATGTATTGAGAAACCCACTTGAAGCCATCTCCATAGCCCATTTTGCGCACAATGCTGCACATGAATACCTCAAGAGGACGCACACCTGAGTCTGCCAAATTCACCTTACCCTTTCCGGTGGTGAAGTTGGTCAGCCCCAAATGATAACGCAGTTCATCTTCTGATGCAGCATAAGGAATGTCAATCTTGTTGCCCAAAATAAGGAAAGGCACATTCGCCAAAGACTCATCAGACAGAAGTGCATCCAACTCTTTCTTTGACTCTGCAAACCTCTCCTTGTCATATGCATCTACTAGGTAAACAACTGCATCCACCTATTCATCCAGCAATTGCATATCATAAACAAACTTGCATACAGCTTAAATTGAATAAAATTAAGTCGGGAAAAAATGATACTAAAATCAAATAAACAAAAAAGTACAAAGCTTGACAAACTAGAGCAGAATTAATTAAAATATAGTTTAATGTGTAACATAAATTGCAAAGTACATATAAATTCTTGCATTATTACGGATTACTAATAGACGGAAGTGGTTAGTATGAAGTTTATTTCTTTGTTAGCTCTACAAAGTGCAAAAAACTATTATATACTAATATGGGTCAAAACTAGTTAAACTAGATCCAACCATATTTGTAATAATAATATGGGTCCAAAACCAAATGGTTTTGGTTAACTATATAGTTTTCAACTTAAATTGCCATGTCTACCTTCCATGAAACAAATAAACAGTCATTTATTTGGGATTTATGAAGGCACGACTAATAACCTGATATGTAATCATTATCTAGTTTAATGGGTATATATGTATGGTGAGGTACTGCTGGAACACCTCCTGAAATGTGAAAGGTGCTACCATCGACTCCCATTGTCACAGTTGGCCTCCCATGAAACAATTAAACACAAAACCGTGTTTCTGGGATATGGAGCACTCAGTATCCTGATATGTATTGAAATATAGCTTTCGCAATTGGACTCATTTGTATATAACAGAAACATTAAACGAGATAAAAGTTAAAAGTAAATGGGCTAGCCTTCAATTTAAAGTGTGTATTTTGTTTTCTTATTGAAACAATGATAAACATAAATAGGTCTACATGAAAAGTGAACGTACATATGTTTTTTCATTTAAAAAAGCAGAGAGATATATTGATTATCCTACTATGACAAACAGAATCTTTCAAAAAATAAGTTTCAAACAGAAGCTATGACAGTCACAGAGATGTAGGAAGATGTCTCCAAAACACATACAAGTTAATAGCACTGTGAGCAAGGAAGTTAAAAAGAAATGTCACATAAAAGAACAACTTTACAAGCAGTCAATTTGTCACAAGAAGAAGAAACCACTGAAAGCTTCTTAACAAGGAAATAATGAAGACTTTTAAAAGTCACAAGTATACTAATTTTAGCATTTTAGCATGAAAACTGACAAGTCAACATCATGAAGTTAAAGACCAGAGTTGCGATGTTATAAGGCCACTAACCAACAACATGAATGCCAAAGAACCTAACAATAACCAACATAATATGAAGAATTAACAAAAGCAATTAATAACATAGGGTAGGAAGATTCAATATACCTTGGCGTAGTAATCTTTCCAAACTCTACGAGCAATCTGATGACCACCTAAATCAAAAGCCTTAAACTTGATTTTCCCAATACTCAGCTCTTCAGATGTTGGGTACTGAGTTGGCTGGTGTTGAACCAATCTCTGCCAAATTCCAACACATCATTATTTTTTTCAGTCATCCAAGAATTACAACTATATGTATTAGGCTGTTAGCCACGACCATGCATATTTTATAACAGCTCTATTCCTTCCACTCAAAAGGGCCCAACTTTAAGATAAACTTTCCAAGAAAATTAAGAAAAGACAGGTGCATGTTATTATTCATAAATTGTAATTACAAACTAACAATCATTTATCTAGCAAGAAGCCAACATAGCTTTTCAACTACCTGCATTTAGAAGTATAGAGGCACCCCTCACAATTGAATTAAAAAATTGCATGTGACAATTGAAAACCTCAGAAAGAGAAGAAAACTTTCAAGGAATGAACTTTTTAAAGTATGTATTGAACTTGTATTGGGTTTTCTAATTTTACTGTAAAATTTCAACTCAGCATAAACCCAATCACATCCACCCAATTCCTGTTTCATGTCAAGCAAAACATTGAAATTTTAAAACCCACATGTTATAAAGGGGAAAAGCTTAAACCCACAGAAAGAGAGCACGGAACATGAAAAAAAAAATCCCATTAATAATTACAAATATACACAAGAATAATTAACAAACCTCATCTTTCAACATATGAAGCAACGTGGTTTTGCCAGCGTTATCAAGACCTAAGAACAAGATCTTAGCCTCCTTCTGCCATAGACCTAATGACGCAAGAACTCCATAGAACCAATCCAGCAAAAACATGATTCTCGTCCAAAAACTTCCAAAATTTAACCGAAAACGTAATTAACAACCAACAACCAAAATCGATCGATCCACGAACTCAACAGTTCGCAAATCTCTCGATTTCTTCTACCCAAAAGCCTCAAATCGTTCAAATTCTAGAGAGAAAAAAGTTTTGATTTTGAGAAGTGTTTGTATTTGGATGGTGTGAAATTGAATTCTAATTTTGTACAGTTACGACTATTTTTCAACCGGGCAAAGATCCAACAATGGCCATGACGTTTTCTCGATGTCCCACTTGTATTCTATACTCTTTTTTTTTTCAAAAATATCCTTAACTTACAATTTTTGGTCGACTATGCCCTGACGTTAACAGACACGCCAAGTAGGACATTTTGCTGATGTGACAAATAATTAAAACAAAAATTACTAATGCAATATCTAATGTGTGTGTATAAAAATAATATTTTATGTGTTTTTATAATGTAACCCTCTTCTTTTCTCTCCAAAGCTTCTCCCAAATCTCTCCCCCTAAATCAATTTTTTGTCTCCTCTGTTAAACCATTTTCGTCTGTAACTGAACCCACAAAATGAAAAAGAAATTATTGTCAGTTCTCTATCCTCTGAGCTCCTCAAAGAATATGGTTCAGAAGGGTCTATTTCTCTTCCTTAACGCCTTGATTTCAGTTTCTCTCACATCAAATTAACCCATACGTACCCTTATCCTCTCCACACTCCATCTTTCCCCAGATGATGGCCGCTCTACTCTTGGATTTTACAAATGGGTTTTTTCAAGACCCAATTTTGAACCCACTGATGAAATTATTTCGTACTTTGTCAATTATTTTGGTCGCCGAAAAGATTTTAAGGCGACCCATGAAGTTCTTGTTGATAGTCGTGGGGTTGCCGAAGCTAAAACCCTTGAATCTTCGATTGATCGCCTGTTTCGGGTTGGGAGACCCACGCAGATAGTTTCATTTTTCGATACAATGGCGAATGATTATGGATTTGTTAGAAATTTTGATTCTTTGAAGTTAATTGTGAGTAAGTTGTGTGAACATGGTTTTGCTAGTTATGTTGAGAAAATGGTTAAAAATTTGGCTAATGAGTTTTTTCCAGATGAATAAATATGTGATGTGCTTATTAAAGGGTGGTGTGTTGCTGGGAAATTAGAATAAGCTAAGAGGTTAGCTGGGTCGAGTTGGGATAGTGGATGAAGGGCCAGCTAACTCGGGCTCCATCCATGGCTGCTAATATACACAAGCAGTCTGGCTGCTAATATACACAAGCAGTCTGATATGAGATTGTTGCATGGGGTTATGGGTGCGCCGCTTGCGCCGGTGTACGTTAGCAGCACTGAACCTCTCTTTGGGCTCCTTATGATCTATTAAAACCTTCATTTTCCTTTGATTCTTGAGGAAGAAGAAAAAGTAAAAGAAAAGATTATGATCTAGAAAATTTTGTAATGGGCTTAATTATTAGTTAATTTGAGCTCTATTTTTTCCGAAGATCTAAAATGAAGAAGTAAGGTGAGATAATAAAGTCTGTGAAAGTGTATAGGGTATACCAATAATGATGATGAAGGTGAAGACCGAGAGAATCTGGAGAGAGAGAAAAAAAAAACAAATAATAATGAGTTGAGGGAAAAAGATAAGAGAGAAATAGCTTAGTCAGCAAAAATTGTTCAATTGTAAGCGATGTTAGTCTATGTGACATGTCTGTTAACGCTAGGGGCACAGTCGATTCAAATATTATAACGTTAGGGATACTTTTGGATAAAAAAAAGTATAAGGTGCATGTGGGACATCGGGAGTCACGTGCATTTTTGGACCTTTGCCCATTTTTCAACCAATTGAATGGCCTTTGAATAATGTGGACAAAATCGTTGACTGGTTGATCCGGTTGTTTTACTAAGAAGATATGTGTCAATGGGGTTAAATGCTTTTTTGGTCATTGTATTTTATGTCAACTTACAAGTGAGCTACTCAACCGTTTTTTCTTACAGTCAACCCACTATACTTTTGTTTACTTATAAATCATTAAAAAATTCGTTAAATCATGTTGACTTTAACGGATTGCCACGTTTGATGCCACATAAGAGTCTAGAGAGAAAGTTGACATAGCAAGAGAGAGAAAGCTGACATGATAAGAAAGAGAAATAAATATAATAATATTAGATTGAGATCAAATAATATTAAGGAATATAATGTATGGGTTCTTTTCTGTGAAACTCCCAAGCTCTTTTTGTTCACCAATTGAGATTTTCTTCCACAGAACAGGAACAACGATTGATGGGCATCTATCAAATTTTGGTGTTCATTCACGAACCGAGCTTCCCGTAAGATATTTTCCTTAAACGACAAGGATATTCGATGTTCTTCTTCATTACTGTTATGGTGAACACCAGATCCTTGTAAGTCTTAGCAAAATTATTATCTTTAATACTAATAAACTCTGAATTTTTTTGTGACTTTGTACAATTATCACTTAATCCGTAGTACTCTGTTCAGTTTCTTCACTTTGTAGTTATGATCTGGAATGGTGGAGTTTTGGGGCTAAAGGCTTTGGGGTTTGGATCTTGGTGATCTGAATCATTATCTTTCTTTGGGTCTAAAGAGTAACAAAGATCTATGATTTTGTGTAGTAAAGATCTGTGATTTTGGGTTTATGGATAATTTTGTTTTTGAAAATTTAATGTATATAGATGATTTTGTTTGGAGATAAGAAGATGATGAATAGTGGGGAGTTATTTTGGTTGGAAACTCAAATGAAGAAGATAAAATTTATTTTGATATGTATGTTTAATTTATTATATTATTGATGTAAGACCCCAACTTTTATGAATAAAGATTTAATTTTCTCTAAATGTTATTTTGAATAATAAGGTGTGGATTTGATATAATGTTATAGTTGTGGGTAATGTTTATAAATTTTGCAAAGTAAGTTATTGTTATAAAATATTTGTTTGGTGGAAATATTCATTTTATCGCGAATATTCGTGACGACGATACAATTATCGCAATTGAATACCACAAAATTAATTCATCATTGGATTTAAAAGCGATGAAATAACTTTTTTATAAAAATAACTGGCAAAGACTTTTTGAGTTAAAACTATCGAATTAAATCTTAGGTGATAAAAGACATGCGATGTCTGGCGCTATTCTTGATGGCATACGATATATCAGATGTCTTTGATTATCGATCTTTACGTAAAGTCACTTAGTTTTATTCAATTATTACCACAAGATGGTTGTTGATAAGATCCCATATTATTGATTCAATTATTATCGCGATGATCATCTGCATAATATTTTATATTATTAAATCAATAATTGAGATTTATTAATCGTTATTCATATTATTATTTGCATTATTGATGATGCCTGAAAGCTACATAGAGAAAGGGGTTTTGTCTAATCAATTCTTGTGCAAATAGGAGAAGTCGCTATCGGAACGCCTTCTTTCTTGGGAATGATATGGTTGTTAATATTGTAAGTTATAATATTAATGATGAATAAAGATCGTGTTGATTAAAGATAAGAATAATAATTGATTAGTGGAAGATGTTTGTTCAATTATCCTTTTAAATTGGTGTTTGTTCATTTAGTTTTTTTTAGGATACATAATTCATATGTGGCCCCAATTACCTTCAAAGGAGGTAATCTTTTGATTGGCTAAGCAAATTCTTTCCTTTTAATATTGGATTGCCTTCATAGAGGGGTATCGTCTGATTGGCTAGATTTCCTTTTCTTTTAAGTTGCCTTCATAGGAGGGCACTCCCTTATTGGTTGATGGTTTTAAATTGGATACTGATCATGAGTTGCGCTCGTGAAATTTTTTTCCTTCTATTCATCCGTGATATTATTCAAATAGTACCCTCCCATTCTTCTATAAATAGGATGCTTAGTTTAGAAATGAAAATCATACCAGAATCAGAGAATTCTTCTTCTATAATATTGAACGTATTTCTTTTGAGTTTGAGGAAGTTTTGAGTGTAGAAAACAATACAAGTTTTCTTCAAGAATATCATCGCCATACCAGTCAGAAATATTCTCCTTTTAAGGTAAGAGATATTATTTTTGTTCAATATTCGTAATAAATAATATTTCTTCTATACTCTGTAGTATGTAAGTAATATTATTTCGTTTTATCTTCCTAATTCTACACTTATTTTGATAAATATTATTTCTATATCTTTAATTAATAGATTATCCTCGAAATTTCATGCTTTTATCTAAAGATCGTTTCATGTAAAATATTTTTTGAACATTCTTGTTAAATTTTAAACTTTTCAAATGCGAGATCTTATTTATAAGACTTATTCATACATACTGATTATTTATTCATATATACTAATTCTTATTAAATACATACTGATCTTTATTCACAAGATCTTATTATTCAAGTGCTTTATTATTCACTGTCTTATTCACGATAAAAATTAATTTCTTTTCTCATCCAAATTATTTTTGATATATGAATATTATTCTTGAATTTTACTCCACAAAGCGATTATCACGTTGACAATTTGGACGTTCTTAAACTCTAGATAAATTGAATTATAAATCTTTAAAATTTATCCTCGATCTCACTTAATTGAATTCTTATATTATTGTCATCAACCCCACGTTTATATCATGTGATGAAAGTATCTTTTTTGGCAGCGTAGTCGTAGATGGATTTGTTGATTAGTATAATTATACTGCGAATTATGTATCGGTATAATCACGGCCGTAAATATTACAAATGATGTATTAAAAGTTACCGTTGGCCCAGTGCATTGATTGATAGACAGGTTGTTTGGCATGATCGCGATTAATGGGGATCTTAACAAATATCCCTACCCGTAGTGCATGGATAATTCAAATGATGTGGATTATTTATTGATATATACATGAGAGATAAAATATTGATGATAAACTTTTAAATCATAGAAGATAGTAGATATCACGCTCAACTCGATTCTTCTAATGGATTCTTTATTTCATTTGTAGTTAAACTTTATTATTTATCAGATTCTATCGGTTTTACTGTTTGTTGAAGCCATGAGGATAATTTATTCTCAGATTATCTTACCATAATATTATTTGTTTGAAATTTAGTTACCAATTTTTCTTTTTTCTTTCGTTCTTCTCTTAAAACGAGAATATAACCTGAGGCATCAATGAGAATGGAGTGATGATCCAAGATGGTGGTTATAGTAGTCCTCACTATTCTATAAAATAGTGTGATAATAATTATAATGAGGACTTCATTTGAGTTTGGATATTGTCTACGAGAAAATATTCGTGTTAAAACTCTCAACTTACGTTTGTCGTATTGTGTAAATTAAGTTTGTATTTGAATTATGCAACATGTATTTGGCGACTCAGAATATGTTGTGTATACCTATTTTGGGAGCGTCAATAATTAAATATAAATTATTGGATGTTTGCTCATTTTTAAGTTTGTGTAGATTGACTAAATTAATCGTTCATTTAAGTAGTATGTGGTTGCTTCTGATTATCGATTTTGATCTCATTTTGTATTTGATTGTTCTTTGCTTGATGAAATGAGAGAGAGAAAAGTGTATGCCATTTAATAAATGTAAAAAATTCATTTGAAATAATATTTATGCCTTACCTAAAAAATAATTTTCAAATAATTACAAAAATAAGTAAAAAAATATATTTTTTTCATGTTTTTTTTCTTAAATTTTTTTATTTCATTTTATTTTAAAAAAATTCTTTCATATTCCCTTTAATTTTAATTAACATATTTTTAGTTTTTATGTTTTATAATTTCCTTATTGTATTTATCTCTCACTTGATTAAATAAAAATCATTTGATATTAATTACAAAAATAATTAAATATTTTTTTTGATTTTTTGGCTTAACTTTTCTAATTTATATTATACTTTAAAATATTTTTTTCATAAATTTTTTCCTCCAAATCCACATAATAAAGGCTACGTAGGATAATCTTTGACATATAGGCTATTTTTTTTTACAATTCAGTAGCTTATGTGTATTTTCGTTTAAAGTCAACATGATTTAACAGATTTTCTAATGGTTTGTAAGTAAACAAAAGTATAGTGAGTTAATTGTAAGAAAAAATAGTTAAGTGATTCATTTGTAAGTTGACATAAAATATAGTGACTAAAAAAACATTTAACCATGTGTCAATGCTACTGGTTATTTATGGGTCGACTTTCTTTGGCCAATAGGAATTCTGGAAAATTTTATATATATTGTCATCGGGTGAATGTAGGCCGTTAGATTGAGAAGTCGCGGCTTAGATTAAATTTGGACACTATCTGATGGAAAATTAATAAATGGAGTGTATAGGAGTATTTTGACAGATGGGATGTCATTGTGCGTGTGACCGTAATTATATGTAGGGGTGAGCGTGGTGCGATTTGAAGCTTAAACCGCATATAAAACCGCTTAGGTGCGGTTTGAGAAATCTAAAATCGCACATGAAATCGTTTGTGATCGATGTGGTGTGGTTTTGAACCATGCGGTTTGGTTTCATTTGGTGCGGTTTCGGTTTCAAAACCAATTGAAATAACAAACCCGTAAAATAGTTAGCAAAATATCCACGCAAATGTATTACGCAGTAAACACAATCATAGAGTTAATTTAGCAAAATAGTTCCAGGCATCAACAATTACATGGTTGATTAATACTATGTTATCACATTTGATTTAGAAAATACCAAGCCACTCTTGATTTACAAACATAATTGATACTATTTATTCTTCATACAATCCTGCAATATCTATCTTCTAAAATAAAATGAGGAGACTATTTTATAATAGAGAAATTATATATACTTGTAGCAAATTTGAGAAAACATGATGATTATTTGGTGCGGTTTTTGGTTTTATAAATGCGGTTTTGACTTAAGAATTCAAATCGAAAAGCAGAATTTGGTTTTCAATTCCATCTAAAACCGCCATACATACGCTCGGAATCAGATTGGTGCGGTTTTTGGTGCAGTTTCGGTTCTAATTTGATTTCTTGTTTAACCCTAATTATACGTGTACTTGGATTGACAATATCTTTATATAAAATAAAATAATAAAAAAAAACAATCTTTTTGATGATCATGGTGCAACAATTAGATTTCTTTATAAGTACGTATGTACAAAATATATTTTCATATGTATAAAAATAAAATTAAAAATTAAAAATTGCGCAAGAGTTAGGGGGCGTTTGATAATATTGAAGAAAATAGTTCTGAATATTTAAGTACCCTAAATGAAGTAAAATTCTGAATACTGAATGAAAAAATATATTTAATAATTGACATATCTGAAAGATCTAAATAACATATTTTTATTACTAGTAATTGTCCGTGACTGAAGGTACGGAGTAACGAAATCCTCTCTCTCCGTTTCAACAATCCCATTTTCATTTCCTCTCTCTCTTCCTTCTTCTCCCACTACCATTTCCAGCCCAAATCTAAATTCAAAATGAGCTCTATCTTATTAATATAGATTTTATCCCTTTGAAAAAATTTAAAATTATTGTAAATTTATTTAATATTACTTAATATAATAGTTAATATTTTAAAAAAATTAAATATAAAATCTTCATTTAACAGTCATTCAGTCCATTCAGTCAAAAAAATACACTTACCGATTCAATCATTCAAACTGTTATAAAATTATATATTGTGTGTGGATGTCTAGATACATTCCTACCCATGTCTAGATACATTCCTACCCCTCTTTATTGTAATTACATTTGAGCTTTGTAACTCTCATATCCTTTAAGGTTTAAAACTCATGACCTTTGAGTTTTGAAACCTCCAAATATTGATGTTGATGTACCTAACTATAAATAGTTGTATTGTCTAGAGGATGGGAGATGATAGAAAATATTATGAGTATACTCTCTTTTCTCTAATCATTTGTTCTTAATTTTTAGTAATCTTTTATAACACGTTATTAACACGAAGCTCTTCTCACATTTGTCTTGAAGATAATTATATTTGATTTGAAGGAGAAAGTATATTTATCTATTATATATATATATATATGGATACTTAAAATTTTTTTAGTATAACATACTGCATGTTATTCCATTCATAACCTATTATTAGAATTTGTTGTTCTTGGTTCTAGCATGCTAATGACTGTCATACTCATGTGTAAGTCATCATCACACCACCCTCAAATTGTTTTGTTGTTATACGGTGTAATGTCTAACCTTAATTATTGTGCAATATTTATTTTTATAAAATTGTATTGTAATTTTGCATTCCTTCCAATCTAAATAAATCAAAAGGGACCGATAAAATACATGATGATTACATTTTTAGATATTTTCATATCTCAGCAGATAACAACTAGAAGATATAATCTTTAAAAGGGTACTTTCTAGTTTCCGTACTAAAACAATCTTTTAATAAAAAAAATTGATATATTTCTAATGATTTTTGATATATTTTCTTTTGGCATGCATGGTAGCATATTTGATATATTTCTAATGATTTTTGATATATTTCCTTTTAGCATGCATGGTAACATATTTGATATATTTCTAATGACCTTTTGATAAATTTTTGTATGAAGTTACAATGACAAATATGCTTAGTAGTATTGGTTTATTATTTTTAGTGGACAAATTTAGTTTCGTGTTTTATTGCATTTTGATAAATTGTTTCATTACAATTAAAACTGAATATATATAATTATTTAATTTGATGGGGGAACATGTTTTGTAAGACCCCAAATTATTAATAAATGAAATTTAATTCCTCTATTTATTATTTTGAAATAGTAAAGGTTGATTTGATTAATGTTGTGACGCCCCCAAAATAGGTATACATCACCCATTCTTAGTCGCCAAATACATGGTATAGAAACAACTACAACTTTATTAATATAATTGTTGTGCAAAATACGACAACACATAAACTGTGAGTTTAAATACAAATATTGTCTTCTAGACAATATCCACACTCAAATAAGTCCTCATTACAATTATTGATACACTATTTTACAAAATAGTGAGGACTACTAAAATAAGCATCTTGAACCATTACTCCACAATTCCTTTAATTAGTTCCCACTATATTCTCGTCTCTCGAGAAGAAAAATGGAACAAAATAGAAAATGGTGAGCTCAATCAAATTTCAAAGAAGAATATTATGACTAAAGATAATGTACAACAAATTATCCTTAGTCTTCACGAGGAAAAATCGATAGAATATGTAAGACCCCAAATTATTAATAAATGAATTTATTTTCCTCTATTTATTATTTTGAAATAGTAAGGGTTGATTTGATTAATGTGGATAGTTATGGGTAAAATCATAAATATTTGAATAAGCAAGTGGTTATAAAATATTCATTATTATTAGGGAATATTAGTTTGGTCGTGAAATATTCGTGCTTGTCGGAATATTCGTACATGCAATGGTAGCGGTCTTCTGTGGGCCCCATAACTGAAAAGCGATTGGATGAAGAAAACGACAAATATAAGTTGTTTATAAATAACGAGCGTAGTTATTCTGAGATTAATCTTTGTTGGAATACCCTTTGGTTAAAACACACTAATCGCGTTGTTGAACAATAGCACATGGTATTGCACCAATTATTGATCCTTACGTAAAGAACTACTCAATAATTGTTACGATGAATTACTATTCAAGATATTTTATTTTATTGATTCAATAATTATTGCATTAATATTTTATATTACCGTTGTTTGATAAATTGTCATTACACAATATTTTCCATTATCGAAGCAATAATTCATATTATCCTAATAATATTATTAGATAACATTATTGGCAATGTCTAGAAAGTTACATCTGGAGAGAGGTTTGGTCACCCAATTGCTTGCCAATGAGAGAGAAATTCTTATTGAAAGCCCCTCTTTCTGAGAGCGGCACAGTTGCCAATCTTCGTGATTCTGTAATATTATTTGTGAATAATTAATTATTGATTTATATGATGAGGAAAATATTGATTTTATGTGGATATAGATGGAGAAAATTTTTAAAATGACAATTGTTGAAAATTAATATTTTATCATTTTCGATAAAATAATTCATTTAAATATATTATTTTAATAATATATTAATGGTGATATTTTTATAATGAATGTGGGATATATGAGTATATGAGGAGGAAGAGTATTTTTGTGGCATTAAATGATTAACACATGTTTTGTGTGTCGGTGGACCCCATTTCTTGATGAAAATTGATTATAGCTTTGTAAAATCGCTTGGTTTGTGGATTTCGTCAATTTCTGTTTGGAATTTGGAAAACTTTTCTTACGCAAAGTTGTAGAGAATTGAATTTCCTATAAAAACTCGTGAGATTCGAATTTTCTGATAAAAGGGATATTTATTATGAATTATTGAAGTTTCGGAGTTCCGAAATAATTGATTTTTGGGAGTTTTAATTAATTATTTTGAGAAAAACGTTTTTGGTGAGTTTGTGAACCTCATTTAACATGTGCTATGGCTGAAATCAGATTTCAAAGGCGGGCTAAGGAATTTTGTTTATAAATAATATTATTATATTCAATTTTACGCTTTGGTGTTACAAGCAATTTTCTTATAAATAGGGTGCTTGGGTTAGAATTGAAAATCACACCGTAAATCAAGTTTTCTCTCTATATTATCGAGCGTATTCTTGTGAGTATTTTGAGTATACTTTGAGTATTGCTATCTGGGTCAAGTTCAAGTCATAGCTTTATATCCTGGTTCAATTTAGAAAGATCATTTTTTCGAGGTAAGGGATGTTATTTTCTTCTCAAATGATATTATTTCTTCAATATCATTATCTTTGAAATATTGGTTGGAACTTTTTATCAAATTTGGAACTTTTTCATGTTGGGGTTACTATTCATGAGTTCTTATTCACGAAATTCTTATTCAGCGAGTTACTATTCACGAAAGTCTTATTCATGAAGCGTGAAGATATTTTTTTATGAAATTTCTATCTTTTGAGTTCCTGAGTTACTATTCACGATATACGGACTATTCACGTATACTGATCTTATCCACGAATCTGACCTTATTCAATAGAAAAATGAAAATTTTTCTTTTAAATAAAAATATCTATTCGGATACTAGCTTTGATTGTATCCATGTTTTGATCATTCTTGAATTTTACACCCTATGATTATTTTGAGGTATTTTTGGACGTGGATAAAACAAAGTACGAATCCTTAATCCTTAATCCTTGTCATTTTATTTCACTTTGGATTCGTTTCTTTAAAAATATTTTCATCATCTTGATCTTAAATGATGATATTATGGAATATCTTTGGCTGTATGAAAAAGATGAATGATTTCTTGATGAATATCTTTGGCCCGTAGTGCAAAAGATGAGCAGTGTTGAGATGAACATGACCGATCGATTAATATCTTTGGCCAGTAGTGAAAAGATGAGCAGTGTTTAGATGAACATGACCAATCGATGAATATCTTTGGCCATAGTGCAAAAAGATGAATATTTGATTCGAGATATATATTGATTGATGTTACAGGATAAAATATCGACGATGAACTTTTAAATT
Source organism: Panax quinquefolius (assembly GCA_020205615.1). Classification (NCBI taxonomy): domain Eukaryota; kingdom Viridiplantae; phylum Streptophyta; class Magnoliopsida; order Apiales; family Araliaceae; genus Panax; species Panax quinquefolius. Next base: position 12,816,343 of record CM035166.1, on the reverse strand, counting down.
CATATATAGAAGATAGTAGATTGCATTCTCTACTTAACTCTTCTAATGAATTATTATTTCATTGCGAATATTGATTTAAAATTTGTTGTCTATGTGATTCTATTAGATTTTCCTGTTGAAGACTAACGATAATTTGTTGTATATTATCTTAGTCATAATATTCTTTCTTGGGCTAGTTGAGCTCACCCTTTTCCTTTTTGTTCCATTTTTCTTCCGAGGAGGCGAGAATGTAATCGAGTACTAGTCGGTACTGGAATGAAGGTTCTAGAGAGAGTTGTTTAGTAGTCCTCACCATTTTGTAAAATAATGTATCAATAATTATGATGGGGATTTATTTGCGTGTGGATATTATGCAGATGGCAATATCTCAGATTTAAACTCACGATATATATATATTGTCGTATTTTGCACGACAAATGTATTATTAAAGTTGTAGTTATTTCTGTACCATGTATTTGACGACTTAGAATGGGTTGGATGGAATGGACCTATTTTGGGGGCGTCACAGTTGGTATCAGAGCTTAGGGATATGATCTCTGGCGGAGATCGGGGAATAGAACTAGGAGGGGAGAGACGAGTAAATCCTTCGCTAGTGTGTCCTACCTAAGCTTATTTGTTGGTTGGTCATAATATAGGGGTATTATGTGATTTGTTAATTTATTTAATTAACCCTTGTTTTATGATAGTTTTTAAGAATGGCTGCTGAGAACGTTAACAATGGAGTGAATGAGATCGTGGAGACACCTCTAATCTCCAACCAGGATAATGTGATGTCAGGCGAAGAAGGAATTAGAGATATCCATGTGGTGAGTGAAGAATTGATAGTTTCACCTTTAGAGATAGTCGCAGAGGTAACAATTGAGAGTGAGGAAGATGAGGAAGAAGAGGTACACGAAGAGAGTTTATTAGAGGTATTTTATGATCAAAATGTAGAATTGCAAAATCATATTCATGAGTTAGAAGAAGCAGTTTGAAGAATTGCAGCGTATCGTGGAGCAAAAGGATGCAACGATTCAAGCTTGTGTTACCCGATATGTGATGCTTGAAATGAAGCACTCTTTGGCGTAATATAAGATGATAAAGTTTGGAATCTGAAATTTGAAAGAAGAAATAAGCGAACGAGTGAGAATGAGTGATGCATGGGTAAAAGCCCTTTTGACGACGCGTTGATATTATGGAAAGAGATGTCCAATCTAAAAAGAGAATATTTAACGATGGCGGGAAGGCGTCGGCGTGACAGACATCGACACCATCAACAAATTCTAGGGAAGAGAACGATCGCCGATTAGATGCTACGGATGCGGAGAGGAGGGACATATAAGGTCAAACTGTTCAAAGCCTTCCAAGGTATGTTTTAGTTGTGGAAAAGATGGTCACATAGCTCGATTTTGTCCTATAAATAAATCAAGTCCAGTTGGGACGTTGGCACCAGAGCGGATCTGAAAAAAGTCAAAGTCAATCGGTTCTCGGAAGAGCGTTTATCGTGGCCGGTCATTATTATGCGAGAACCCGAACGAAGTTAACGCACGGTTAGTTAATTATAAATTCTTGAAGTTTATACCTTACTAGATACCCTGGTTCTACCCATTCTTTTATCTCTCTTTGCTTGCGCTCAATGTTTAAACTTGACTACGGAGAAATTAGACTTTGACTTATTTATGGAGACTCAGATTAGGAGAAACTTTCATTACATCCGTTGTTTAGAAATCTTGCTTGATTCAGTTGGCACTATCACATTACACTGTTAACCTTATTTCTATAGAGATATTTGTTTTTGATGTGATTTTAAGGTTAACTACTCATCATGCCGAAATTGATTACTTTCGTAAGGTTGTTAGTTTTCATATTCCTAAGCAGCCTGTTATTCGAATTCAAGCAATCAAACCATGGTAATCAAACATTTTCATATCAAGCCATGAAGTCATTCGTTTATTACGGATGTCAAGTTTTCTTAGTCCATGTTATGGATTTGAATAAAGACACGTCAGATTTGAATAATATTCCTGTTGTTATTAATTTTTTCCTGACGTATTTCCTGAAGAATTTCTTGGTTTACTCCCAAAGACTGATATTAAATTTTGTATCGACTTTGAACCCGGTACAAAACTCATTTCTAAAATCTCATGTCGAATGGCTCTATTGAACTTCGTGAGTTAAAAATTCAACTATAAATTTAGTACTGAGCCTTTATCTGGTGACTTCCTTTGTGGAATGCAAAGCCGCATTCTCCGTAGGGGACACCATATTCGTGCGATAGTAAGAAATCGATAGGTGTCATTGTAACGTCTTATCCAAGGTTGGGATATGAGTCACAGCTTGAGAACAACCTAAGTCGAGAATCGAAAATACGTAGCTTTCAGGCTTAGTTGGTTATTATCGGAGATTCGTTGAAGGATATTCTCGAATCGCTATTCCATTAACGTGGTGACTCGTAGAGATACAAAATTCGAATGGAGCAAGGAATGTGGGAAGAGCTTCGAAGAACTCAAGAGGAGACTCATTTCAGCACATGTTCTGACCATGCCATCTTGGAAAAGCGAACGTGGTAGGTGATGTGTTGAGTAGAAGATCGATATCTGAAGTGAAAGTGCGATATTGTCAAAGACTAATTTCGTATAATTTACAAATAATAGAGATGGAGATGAAAACTCTAGGTACCCACGTGATGATATACTGAGTATAATCAACTTTAATCGAAAAAGTTAAAGTCATTCAAGCTTACACACCGGAGGTATTTAATTTAAAGAAGGAGGTGCAAGAAGTTGTTATTTTAAAAGCGAGAATCGGTGAGGTGAGGAAAGCTCAAACCTTCGATTTATTAATCCATTTGAAATTCTCGATCGAATAGGAACTGTGGCCTATAGACTCGTTTTACCGCCAAGTATGACGCGTGTTCATAACATTTTTCACGTATCGATGTTACGTAAATATGTGGACGACCCGAACTACGTCATTGAGTTAGAACCGGATGAGATAGCCGAAGACTTAACGTATGAGGAGGTACCTGTCAAGATCTTGGATGGGAAAGAACATGTCCTATGTCTTAGGTTATACCACAAGTTAAAGTTTTGTGGAGAAACCATGCTTATTGAGGAAATGACACGGGAGTTGGAAACGGAAATGAAATCGAGGTATTCTCATCTTTTGAAACACAGTATGCGTATGTCAATTTCGAGACGAAATTTCATAAGGAGGGAGGTTGTAAGACCCCAAATTATTAATAAATGAAATTTATTTTCCTCTATTTATTATTTTGAAATAGTAAGGGTTGATTTGATTAATGTGGATAGTTATGGGTAAAATACGCAAAATATTTTGAATAAGCAAGTGGTTATAAAATATTCATTATTGTCGGGGAATATTCGTTTGGTCGTGGAATATTCAGATTGTTAGCCGAGAATATTCGTATTGCAATAGTAGCGATCTTCTGTGGGCCCCATAACGGAAAGCGATTGGATGAAGAAAACGACAAATATAAGTTATTTATAAATAACGGGCGTAGTTATTACAGAATAATCTTGTTGGAATACCCGGTGGTTAAAACACGATGTACGCGTTGTTGCATAAGTAGCATTTACAGTATTGCACCAATTATTGATTCTTACGTAAGAATGCACTACTCAATAATTGTTGCGTGAATTCTTTATTCAATATTTTATTTTATTGATTCAATAATTGCTGCGTTGATTTTTTATATTACTGTTGTTTCAATAATTATCACTACACAGTATTTTTCATTATCGAAGCAATAATTCATATTATCTGAATAATATTATTAGAAAACATTATTGGCAATGTCTAGAAAGTTCTGTCAAGGAGAGGTTTGGTCACCTAATCATACCGCCAAGAAGAGAGAAATTCTTATTGAAAGCCCCTCTTTCCTGGGAGCGGCACCGTTGCCTGTCTTGTGATTCAGTAATATTATTTGTGAATAATTAATTATTGATTTATATGATGAGGAAGATATTGATTTTATATGGATATAGATGGAGAAAATTTTTAAAGTGACAATTGTTAAAAATTGATATTTTATCTTTTCTGATAAAATAATATTTTATTATATTATTATAATATAATAATGGTGATATTTTTATAATGAATGTGGGATATATGAGTATATGAGGAGGAAGAGTATTTTTGTTGCAAAAGTTGTTTAAAACATGTTGGTGGACCCATTTCTTGACTGAAATTTGATTATAGCCTGTAAAATCATCCGTATGTGGATTTAGGTCAATTTCTGTTTGGAATTTGGAAAAACTTTCTTCTGCAAAATTGTAGAGAATTGAATTTCCTATAAAAAATAGCGAGATTCGAATTTTCTGATAAAAGGACTATTTATTATGAATTATTGAAGTTCTAAAATTCCGAAATAATTGATTTTTGAAAGTTTTATTTATTTTTATTAATAAAAACGTTTTTTATATGTTGTGGGCATTTTTAACATGTGCATGGTGGCTGAATTTAGATTCAAGATGTGGGCGTATGAATTTTGTTTATATATAATATTATTATATTCAATTTTCTGCTTTGGTGTTCTAAGCAATTTTCTATAAATAGGGTGCTTAGGTTAGAATTGAAAATCACACCAGAAACTAAAGATTTCTCTCTCTTTCTCTCTCTATAATATCGAGCGTATTTTGTGAGTATTTTAGTACTTTGAGTATTGCTATATACGGTCTTCTTTCAAAGACTATATCCAGGTATTCTAATCGTAAATACTACTCTTTTTACGAGGTAAGGGATGTTATTTTATTCAAAATGATATTATTTCTTCAATATCATTATCTTTGAAATATTGGTTGGAAATTTTATATCAAATTTAGAACTTTTTCATGTCGGAGTTACTATTCATGAGTTACTATTCACGAGTTACTATTCATGAGTTACTATTCATGAGTTACTATTCACGAAGCATGATGATATTTTTTGTAAAATTTCTATCTTTTAGTGTCAGAGTTACTATTCACGTATACGGCACTATTCACGAATACGAAACTATTCCAAAATTGTCTGTTATGATTCCTATCTTTGATTGGATCTATGTTTTGGTCTTCATTCTTGAATTTTACTCCATTCTGATTATTTATGAAGTAATTTTGAACTTGGATTGTTTAAGGTACGAATCCTTAATATTTGTTCTTTTGTTTCACTGGATTCATTTTCTTTAAAATATTTTTCATCATCCTCAGTCCTAAATGATGATATAACTGAATATCTTTGGCCTGTAGTGCAAAGATGAATTATTTTATAATGAATATTTTTGGCCGTAGTCAAAAAAGATAAACAGTGTTTAAATGAACAATACTAATCGATTTAATATCTTTGGCCCAGAGTGCAAAGATGAACAGTGTTGAGATGAACATGACCAATCGATGAATATCTTTGGCACAGAGTGCAAAGATGACTATTTGATTCAAGATGTATATTGATTGATGTTACAAGGATAAAATATCGATGATGGACTTTTAAATTCATATATAGAAGATAGTATATTGCATTCTCTACTTAACTCTTCTAATGAATTATTGTTTCCGCTGCAGTTGTTGATCTAAAACTTGTTGTCTATTGTATTCTATCAGATTTTTCCCTGTTGAAGACTAAGGATAATTTGTTGTACATTATCTTAGCCATAATATTCTTTACTGGGCTAGTTGAGCTCACCCTTTTCCTTTTTGTTCAATTTTTCTTCTCGGAGACGAGAATATATAGCGGGAACTAGTCGGGTGTGGAGTAATGGTTCAAGATGTTGTTTTAGTAGTCCTCACTATTTTGTAAAATAGTGTATCAATAATTGTAATGAGGACTTATTTGAGTGTGGATATTGTCTGAAGACAATATTTGTATTTAAACTCATAGTTTATGTGTTGTCGTATTTTTCACGACAATTGTATTAATGTAGTTGTAGTTGTTTCGCACCATGTATTTGGCGACTCGTAATGGGTGATGTATACCTATTTTGGGGGCGTCACGATTGGTATCGAGCTTAGGGATATGATCTCCATGGAGATCGGGAATAGAACTAGGAGGGAGATACTGAGTAAATCCTTCGCTAGTGTGTCCTACCTAAGCTTATTTGTTGGTCGGTCATAATATATAGGGTATTATGTGATTTGTTAATTTGTTTAATTAACCCTTGTTTTATGGCGATTTAAGAATGTCGATTTGAGAATGTTAACAATGGAGTAAATGAGACCGTGGAGACACCTTTGCTCACCAACGAGGAGAAACGTGCAACAGTGATAATGTTCCTCCCGTGAACAACACCACCGAAAGCGTATGATGAACGATGGTATGTTTAGGAACTTTCTAGAATTCATGCAAAACCAAACGAGAAAGACTATCGTCCAAAATGCGGTGGAAACACCGGCAACTCACGGATGGTCACCGCTAAGAAGTTCAAGGAGTTAGACCGCCAGAGTTTTTGAGAAAGCGTAACCACTTACGGCGAGAGACGTGGATAAAGCGAGATCACTAAGATATTTGATGTCTTAGGATGCTCAGAGGAGCAAAAGGTTCCTATCGCCACTTTCATGTTACGAGGAGAGGCAGATTATTGGTGGGAATCCGTAAAGCGTACTCAGCCTACCGCATTGAAGATGTCTTGGGAGAAGTTCCAAGAATTGTTCAACGACAAGTACTTTCCCGAAAGTATTCGTCACATGAAGGAGGTAGAGTTCATCAAGCTAGAGAAAAACAATATGAACGTGTCGCAGTACGAAGCTAAGTTTGCTGAGTTATCCCGATTTGCATCCCATTTGGTTGATAATGGGGAGAGAATGACGCGAATGTTTCTGCGAGGTTTGAAACCTAAAATACGTCAATACCTAATTTCTCACAAACTTTGTTTATATTCAGATGTTGTAAATAGGTCTCAGTTATTGGAGCGCGATAATGAGTCGGCTCAACTGAAGAATAATGATCAACAACTCGATGATAATCATCTTTGGCATTGGCGGCCATCTAACAATGATAACCATCGTGGAGGAAATTATCATGCCAGAAATGGTAACCACTTCAGTGGTAATCATGGCCAAGGTAATAGAAGAAATAACTCAAGCGGAAATTTCAAGAAGAGAAGATTTAACAATGACGGGAAGACATCGGCACCAACACCAACAACGAATTTTAGAGGAGGAGAAAGGCCGCCAGTTAGATGCTACAGATGTGGAGAAGAGGGACACATAAGTCCAAACTGTTCACAACCTTCCAAGGTATGTTATAATTGTGGAAAAGAAGGTCATATCGCTCGAGATTGTACGGTAGCGAAACCCAGTTCAGTGGGGATGGTGACTCAAAAGGCTATCCCGGACAAGTCAAAGTCATCGGTTCTTGGAAGAACGTTTTTTGTAACTTCTCAAAAATCGAGTAACCCGAACGAAGTTAGCACGAGTTAGTTAATTATAATTTTTTACGAAGTTATACCTTATTAGATACCGGTTCTACCCATTCATTTATCTCTCCTGCTTATACTCAACGTTTAAACTTGACTCTGGAGAAAATTAGACTTTGACTTATTTGTTGAAACTCCGTTAGGAGAAACTTTCATTACATCCGCTGTTTATAAATCTTGTTTGATCCAAGGTAGCACCATCACATTACATGCTGACCTTATTTCTTTAAAAATTCTTGCATTTGATGTGACCTTAGGGATTGATTGGTCAACCACTCATCATGCTAAAATTGATTGCTTTTGTAAGGTTGTTAGTTTTCATATTCCTAAGTAACCTGTTATTCGAATTTAAACAACCAAACCATTGAAGTCAAACTCTTTTATATCATGCCGTAAAGTCATTCGTTTATTGAAAAACAGATGTCAAGATTTCTTAGCCATGTTATGGACTTGAACAAAAATACGTCAGATTTGAATGATATTTCTGTTGTTAGTAAATTTCCTGATATATTTCCTGAAAATTTTTTTGGCCTACTCCCAAAGTGTGATATTGAATTTTGTATCGACTTTGAACCCGGTACAAAACCCATTTCTAAAATCTCATGGCTCCTATTGAACTTCAGGAGTTAAAAATTCAACTGTAGAAGTTTGTACCCGAGCCTTTATCTGGTGACTTCCTTTGTGGAATACACCGAAGCCAGACTCTCCGTAGGGGATGCCATATTCGCATGCGATAAAGAAATCGATAGGTGTCATTATGACGTGTTATCCAAGGTTGGGATATGAGTCACAGCTTGAGAGCAACCTAAGTCGATGAATCGAAATACGTAGCTTTCAGGCTTAGTTGGTTATTATCGGAGATTCGTTGAAGGATATTCTCGAATCGCTATTTTATTAACGCAATGACTCGTAGAGATACAAAATTCGAATGGAGCGGAATGTAGAAACTCAACATGCGGCAAACCAAGGTTGGCTCGAGGCCGCTGAAAGATTACGACTATACCATTCAATACCATCCTGGAAAAAACGAACGTGGTAGCTGACGTGTTGAGTAGAAAATCGTATGTGGTTACGAGTGCGACATTGTTAACACAAATACCCATTTCGTACGACTTACAGAAGATGGAGTTAGAGTTAAAGATTCCAAGAACCTGTGTGAAGATAACGAATATACGATTAGAATCGAATTTAATCGATAAATTGCTCAAGCTACAGACTTGGAGTTGATGAATATGAAGAAGAAGATGCAAGAAGTCGTTATTCCAAAAGCGAGAATCGGCGATGTGAGAAAAACTCAAACCTTCGATTTATTAGTCCATTTGAAATCCTCGATCGAATAGGAACTGTGGCCTATAGACTCGTTTTACCGCCAAGTATGACGCGTATTCATAACGTTTTTCACGTATCGATGTTACGTAAATATGTGAACGACCCGAACCATGTTATTGAGTTAGAACCGGATGAGATAGCCGAAGACTTAACGTATGAAGAGGTACCTGTCAAGATTTTGGATAGGAAAAGAGCATGTCCTACGTACGTCAATTTTGAGGACGAAATTTCATAAGGAGGGGAGGTTGTAAGACCCCAAATTATTAATAAATGAAATTTAATTCCTCTATTTATTATTTTTAAATAGTAAGGGTTGATTTGATTAATGTGGTTAGTAGTGGGTAAAATGCGCAAATATTTTAAATAAGCAAGTGGTTAAAAAATACTCATTGTTGTCGAGGAATATTCGTTTGGTCGTGGAATATTCTTCTTTGTCGGGAATATTAAATGCGACGGCCACAAACCTTGTGTGGGCCCATAACTAAAAGCGATTGGATGAAGAAAACGACAAGTATAAGTTGTTTATAAATAATACGGTAGCTTGTTATTCGCTAATACTATTGGAATACCCGGTGGTTAAAACACAAGAATACTGGCGTTGTTGCACAAGAAGACACCAGTATTGCACAATTATTGATTCTTACATAAGAAGGCACTACTCAATATTTGTTATAGCAATTTACATTCGATAAAGATTTTATTTTATTGATTCAATAATTCTTTGCGTTGATATTTTATATTACCTTGTTGTTTTCATAATTGTCACTACACAAGATTTTCCATTATCGAATCAATAATTCATATTATCCTAATAATATTATTAGAAAATATTATTGGCAATGTCTAGAAAGTTCTCTAAGGAGAGATTTGGTCACCTAATCATTGCACAAGAAGGAAAAATTCTTATTGGAAAGCCCTCTTTCACGGGAACTACCGTTTGCCCGATCTTTGTGATTCTGTAATATTATTTGTGAATAATTAATTATTGATTTATATGATGAGAAAAATATTGATTTTATGTGGATATAGATGGAAAAAAATTTTAAAGTGACAATTGTTAAAAAATTGATATTTTATCTTTTCTGATAAAATAATATTTTATTATATTATTATAATAGAATAATGATGATATTTTTACAATGAATGTGGGATATATGAGTATATGAGGAGGAAGAGTATTTTTGTTGCATTAAATGATTAACACATGTTTTGTGTGTCGGTGGACCCCATTTCTTGACTGAAATTTGATTATAACTTGTAAAATCGTCCGTATGTGGATTTCGATCAATTTTTGTTTGGAATTTGGAAAAACTTTCTTCTGCAAAGTTGTAGAGAATTGAATTTCCTATAAAAAGTCATCAGATTCGAATTTTTTTGACAAAAGGGCTATTTATTGTGAATTATTGAAGTTTCGGTATATCGGGTGTGAATTGATTTTTGGAGTTTAAATGATTTTTGTTAGAAAAACGTTTTTTGTACTTTGGTGGCCCTCACTTTCACATGTTAATGGCTGAATTCAATTATCTAGAGGTGGGCTTGAATATTTTGTAATTATATTCAATTTTCTGCTTTGGTGTTCTAAGCATTTTTCTATAATTAGGGTGCTTAGGTTAGAATTGAAAATCACACCAGAAACTGAAATCTTCTTTCTCTTTCTCTCTCTATATATCGAGCGTATTTTTGTGAGTATTTTAGTATTTTGAGTAATGCTTAACGGTGCAAGTTCTTTCAGCACTATATCCAGTATTCCAGTCAGAAGTACAATTCTTTCTGAGGTAAAGGATGTTATTTTCTTCGTAAGTGATATTATTTCTTCAATATCATTATGCCGAAATATTGGTCTGAATTTTTATCAAATTTAGAACTTTTTCATGTAGGGATTACTATTCATGAGTTACTATTCACGAGTTACTATTCATGAGCTACTATTCATGAGTTACTATTCACGAGTTACTATTCACGAGTACTATTCACGAAGCATGATGATGTTTTTTTATGAAATTTCTATCTTTTAGTGTCGGAGTTACTATTCACGTATACGACACTATTCACGAATACGACACTATTCATAAAAAAATTAAATTTTCTTTTCTGTGTCCAAGATTGTCTGTTATGATTCCTATCTTTGATTGGATCTATGTTTTGGTCTTCATTTTTGAATTTTACCCCACTCTGATTATTTATGAAGTATTTTTGTACTTGAATTGTTTAAAGTACGAATCCTTAATATTTGTTCTTTTGTTTCACTGGATTCGTTTCCTTTAAAATATTTTTCATCATCCTCAGTCCTAAATGATGATATTACTGAATATCTTTGGCATGTAGTACAATGATGAATGATTTTCTGATGAATATCTTTTCGTCAGAAGGCAAAGATAAGCAGTGTTTAGATGAACATGACTTAATCGATGAATATCTTTGGCCCATAAAGCAAAGATGAGCAGTGTTGAGATGAACATGACCAACGATGAATATCTTTTTGGCCCAGTAGTGCAAAGATGACTATTTGATTTATGATGTATATTGATTGATGTTACAGGGATAAAATATCGATGATGGACTATTTATTATGAATTATTGAAGTTCTGAAGTTCCGAAATAATTGATTTTTGAAAGTTTTAGTTATTTTTATTAATAAAATGTTTTTTATATGTTGTGGGCATCTTTAATGTAAGACCCCAAAATTTTTAAATAAAAGGAATTTCCTTTATTTATTATTTTGAAATAGTAAGGGTTGATTTGATTAATGTGGATAGTTAAGGGTTAAATATGCAAATATTTCAAAATAAGCAAGTGGGTTATAAAATATTCATTATCGTCTCAGGAATATTCGTTTGGTCGTGGAATATTAAATGACTTTGTCGGGAATATTCAATGACGACGACGCCTTGACCATGTGTGGGCCCATAACTTGAAAGTGATTGGATGAAGAAAACGACAAATATAAGTTGTTTTTAAATAACTACGTAGTTATTCTGTTAATATCTTGTTGGAATACCCGGTGGTTAAAACACACTAATCTGGCGTTGTTGAAAGCGGTTGCACAGTATTGCACCAATTATTGATTCTTACGTGAAAGGCACTACTCAATAATGGTTACGATAATTCACTTATTCGAGATTTTATTGAGTTAATAATTCTTTGCGTTGATATTTTATATTCTTTGTTGTTTGATAATTGTCATTACACAATTATCTTTCATTATCGAAGCAACAATTCATATTATCCTAATAATATTATTAGATAACATTATTGGCAATGTCTAGAAAGTTACGCTCAAGGAGAGGTTTGGTCACCTAATCAAGCGCCAAGAAGAAGAAATTCTTATTGGAAAGCCCTCTTTCCCTGAGGAACCGCACGGTTGTCAATATTGTGATTCTCATAATATTATTTGTGAATAATTAATTATTAATTTATATGATGAGGAAAATATTGATTTTATGTGGATATAGATGGAGAAAATTTTAAAATGACAATTGTTGAAAATTAATATTTTATCTTTTTCCGATAAAATAATTCATTTAAATATATTATTTTAATAATATATTAACTATGATATTTTTACAACGAATGTGGGATATATGAGTATACGAGGAGGAAGAGTATTTTTGTTGCAATAAATGTTTAAAACATGTTAAACATGTCGGTGGGACCCCATTTATTGATTTGAAATTTAATTATAGCACAGTAAAATCGCCTGTTTGTGGATTTCGGTCAATTTCTATTTGGAATTTGGAAAACTTTCTTCTGCAAAGTTGTAGAGAATTGAATTTCCTATAAAACTCATGAGATTCGAATTTTCTGATGAAAGGGCTATTTATTATGAATTATTGAAGTTCAAGTTCAAATAATTAATTTTTTAAGTTTTAATTATTTATTTTATGAAAACGTTTTTATCATTTCTTTCTAGAAGGTGGCATGTGGGAAATGCTAGGATCTGAATTCTAAGGTTGGCGTATGAATTTGATATATATATATATCTTAATTTATTAAATTTTACCTCTTTTGGTGTTCTAAAGCGAATTTCTATAAATAGGGTGCTTAGGTTAGAATTGAAAATCACACCGTAAATCAAGTTTTCTCTCTATATTATCGAGCGATTCTTGTGAGTATTTTGAGTATACTTTGAGTATTGCTATCTGATTGCAAGTCCAAGTCATAGCTTTATATCCTGTGTTTAAATTTAAGATCGATCTTTCGAGGTAAGTGATATTTTTTTTTTTTTGTAATGATATTATTTCTTCAATATCATTATCTTTGAAATGTTGATCTGAAGTTTTATCAAATTTGGAACTTTTTCATGCTCGGGTTACTATTCATGGGTTCTTATTCATGAGTTACTATTCACGAGTTACTATTCATGAGTTACTTATTCACGAGTTACTATTCACGAGTACTATTCATGAAGCGTGAAGATGTTTTTGTGGAATTTCTATCTTTTGGTGTGGAGTTACTATTCACGTGATATCTGACCTATTCACGATATCTGACTTATTCACGATACCAAGACTATTCAATTTAAAAATAAAATTTCTTCTTTTTGTCCAAAATATCTATTCGGATACTAACTCGATTGTATCCATGTTTTGATCATTCTTGAATTTTACACCACTATGATTATTTTTGAGGTATTTTTGGGCGTGGATAAAACCAAGTACTGAATCCTTAATCCTTAATCCTTGTCATTTTGTTTCACCGGATTCGTTTCTTTAAAAATATTTTCATCATCCTCGATCTTAAATGATGATATTATTGAATATCTTTGGCTTTGTAGTGCAAAGATGAATGATTTCTGAAGAATATCTTTGGCTTTAGTAGTGCAAAGATGAACAGTGTTGAGATGAACATGAATGGATTGATTAATATCTTTGGCTGTAGTGCAAAAGATGAGCAGTGTTTAAATGAACATGACCAATTGATGAATATCTTTGGCCTGTAGTGCAAAGATGAATATTTGATTCCATATGTATATTGATTGATGTTACAGGGATAAAATATTGATGATGGACTGTTAAATTCATAGATTATAGTAGATTTCATTCTCTACGTAACTCTTCTATGAATTATTATTTCCTCTGCGAATATTGATCTGAAACTTGTTGTCTATTGTATTCTATCAGATTTTTCCCTGTTGAAGACTAACGATAATTTGTTGTATATTATCTTAGTCATAATATTCTTTACTGGGCTAGTTGAGCTCACCCTTTTCCTTGTTGTTCCATTTTTCTTCTCAGGAGGCGAGAATGTAGCGAGTACTAGTCGGGGTATGGAATGAAGGTTCTAGAGAGAGTTGTTTAGTAGTCCTCACCATTTTTGTAAAATAATGAATCAATAATTATGATGGGGATTTATTTGCATGTGGATATTGTCTGAAAGACAATATTATATTTAAACTCACAGTATATATTGTCGTATTTCACACGACATTTGTATTATTGAAGTTGTAGTTTGCTTTTTGTACCATGTATTTGGCGACTCAGAATGGGTGTTGTGTATACCTATTTTGGGGGCGTCACATTTAACATGTGCATGGTGGCTGAATTCAGATTCAAGATGTGGGCGTATGAATTTTGTTTATATATAATATTATTATTTTCTACTTTGGTGTTCTAAGCAATTTCCTATAAATAGGGTGCTTAGGTTAGAATTGAAAATCACACGAGAAACTAAAGATTTCTCTCTCTTTCTCTCTCTATAATATCGAGCGTATTTTGTGAATATTTTAGTACTTTGAGTATTGCTATACGGTGCAAGTTCTTTCAGCACTATATCCAGTATTCTAGTTAGAAATACTATTCTTTCTGAGGTAAGGGATGTTATTTTATTTGAAAATGATATTATTTCTTCAATATCATTATCTTAGAAATATTGGTTGGAAATTTTTATCAAATTTTGAACTTTTTCATGTCAGGGTTACTATTCATGAAAGTTCTTATTCATGAGTTACTATTCACGATTACTATTCATGAGTTACTATTCACGAAGTTACTATTCACGAAGTACTATTCACGAAGCATGATGATATTTTTTTGAAATTTCTATCTTTTAGTGTCTGAGTTACTATTCACGATACTCTGACTATTCACGATATGACATTATTCACGAATAATTTACACTATTCACGTAAAAATTAAATTTTCTTTTCGTGTCCAAAATTGTCTCATTATGATTCCTATCTTTGATTGGATCTATGTTTTGGTCTTCATTCTTGAATTTTACTCCACTCTGGTTTATTTATGAAGTATTTTTGAACTTTGATTGTTTAAGGTACAATTCTAAATATTTGTTCTTTTGTTTCACTAGATTCGTTTTCTTTAAAATATTTTTCATCATTCTCAGTCCTAAATGATGATATAACTGAATATCTTTGGCCTATAGTGCAAAGATGAATGATTTTATAATGAATATCTTTGGCCCGTAGTGCAAAGATGAACAGGTGTTTAAATGAACATGACCAACTGACGAATATCTTTGGCCCGTAGTGCAAAGATGAACAGGTGTTGAGATGAACATGACCAACTGATGAATATCTTTGGCCTGTAGTGCAAAGATGACTATTTGATTCAAGATGTATATTGATTGATGTTACAGGGATAAAATATCGATGATGGACTTTTAAATTCATAGAAGATAGTAGATTGCATTCTCTACTTAACTCTTCTAATGAATTGTTGTTTCCGCTGCAGTTGTTGATCTAAAACTTGTTGTCTATTGTATTCTATCAGATTTTTCCCTGTTGAAGACTAAGGATAATTTGTTGTACATTATCTTAGTCATAATATTCTTTACTGGGCTAGTTGAGCTCACCCTTTTCCTTTTTGTTCTATTTTTCTTCTCAGAAGACGAGAATATAGCGGGAACTAGTCGGGGTATGGAGTAATGGTTCAAGATAGTTATTTTAGTAGTCCTCACTATTTTGTAAAATAGTGTATCAATAATTATAACGAGGACTTATTTGAGTGTGGATATTGTCTGAAGACAATATTTGTATTTAAACTCACAGCTTTATGTGTTGTACGTATTTTGCACGATAATTGTATTAATGTAGTTGTAGTTGTTTTACACCATGTATTTGGTGACTCGAATGGGTGATGTATCTTTGTAAGACCCCACTTTTATAAATAAAGATGAATTTTTCTATAAATATTATTTTTGAATATTATGGAATAAATTTGATATAATGTTATAGTTGTGGGTAATATTTATAAATTTTGCAAAGTATGCAAGTTGTTATAAATATTCGTTTGGTGAGGGAATATTCTTTTGTTAGGAATATTAGCATAATGGCTCAATCATTGGTGGACCCCAAGCGTAATTATTGTCGGATTGAGAAAACGACAAAAATATTTTATAAAAATAACTACGGAGGTGTTACCGTTAAAACGCTTGAACTACCCGGTTGGTAAAGTACATAGAATGTCTGGCGTAGTAGTTGCATAGTAGCCACGGTATTGATTATTGATGCTTACGTGAGAAGTCACTCAATATGCTCAATTATTACTCGATAAATCTTTGCATCATATCTCTTATATTATTGATTCAATTATTGTCACAAGATCATCTCATATAATATGTTATAGTATTAAATCAATAATTGAGACGACAAGTTATAAATGATTAATAATTGTTGAAAGATTAAATATGTGTTGATGAAAAAAAATGATTTGTGGTAAGTTTGATTATTTTATGGGGGCTCGTATATGTCATTATCTAAGAGTCTCTTCATTCGATAGTATTTACCTTCATCAATAAGTAATTACCTTCGTCGATAGTAATTACCCTTGTGAATAGTATTTACCTTCGTCAATAGTAATTACCTTCGTCAATAGTAATTACCCTTGTGAATAGTATTTACCTTCAATCGATAGTAATTACCTTCGTCAATAAGTAATTACCCTTGTGAATAGTATTTACCTTCATCAATAGTATTTACCTTCGTTAATAGTAATTACCTTTACCGGACGTCGAACCACTTGTCGCTTTTCACATTACAAAGCGTCGAACCACTTGTCGTTTCACATTACAAAGGCGTCAAACCGATTGTCGAGCCACTTGCCTTTTCACACTGGCGGTGTGCTAAGCTAGAAATCTTCTATAAATAGAGGCTGGGGCTTCATTATTTTTCACAAATTCATTCAAGCTATAGAGAGAGAAAGTATAGAGAGAATAAGAGAGAAAGAAGAAGAGTATTTTGTTACTACTACCGCTACATGATTTCAATCTCCTACCAAATGTAAGGGGTGTTATTCTTTCTTATTCATGAAGAGAACTGTTGTTATTCCATTGCTTATTATTACATTGGAATAACCTTTGTATAAGTAGTTTACCCTATACTTGGTGACATTCTTCTATTATTACTGTTGGAACATCCTCATGCATGTGTTTTACACGGACTGGTTCCGTCTTTATTATTATTACTGTTGGAACATCCATGCATGTGTTTTACACCTACACTGGTTCCGCTTTTTATTATTCTCGTTGGAACATCCTCATGCATGTGTTTTACACGGACTGGTTCCGCTCTTTATTATTACTCGTTGGAATATCCTATCGTGTGTTTTTACACCGGATCCGGTTCCATCTTTATTATTACATTGGAACATCCTCAGCTTGGTGTGAATTTCACGACTGGTTCCGTTATTTATTATTACGTTGGAATAACCATCGTTCATGCGATCTCATCGCATGCATGGTGATTTCTTTTGTTATTCCATTCTTTATTATACCCAGGTTGGTTAAAACTTTGACTTCTATACTCCATGAAATTAGTAGAATATCCTTGATATTTGCGTTTTATCCATATCTTTTCATGGAAATATTCTTCCGATCATTCTTGAATTTTACTCTACAAAACAAAGATCATGTTGATAATTTGGGCGTTAATAATTCTTGAACTTGTTTTATTGAATTCTTATATCATTGTCATCATCCTCATGTTTATATTTTTTTTGAAAGTCATCTCATGGTGGCTTTGTAGTGCGTAGATGGACTTGGTATGATTATGACCGAGAGACTATTCGGTGTAATCATGGCCGTAATGTTACAAATGATGTGATAAAAATCCTCGATGGTAGTAGTGCATTGATGGAATGATTGTTGGCATGATCATGACCATTAATGAATACACAAATATTCTTGGCCCGTGAGTGCATGAATAATTGTGGTCGTGATACTAAAAGAATATCCTTGGCCGTAGTAGTGCGTGGGTGATTCGATGATGTGAAATATTTATTAAAGTTTGAGTCTCATTTATAAACGATGATGAAAAACCTTTTAAAACCTAAAAGATAGTAGACTTTATTTTCTACTTGACTCTTTTAAATGGATCATATATTCATTGCAGCTTAAACCGGTTTGTCTATTGTATTTTATCGGTTTAACATTATTGAGACTATTGATAATTTATTCGCATTATCTTAGTCATAATATTTCTTCTTGGGCTAGTTGAGCTCACCCTTTCTTTCACTGTTCTCTTCGTGAAATGATAATATAGGCGGGACGAGTCGGGAAACGAGTGATGGTCCTCAAGATAGCATTAGTAGTCCTCACTATTCGTAAAATAGTGTGATAATAAGCGTAATGAGGACTTTTTGTTTGAGTTTGTATAATATCTAGTAGATTTATATTTGTATTTAAACTCACGATTTATGTCGTATTGTACACACCAGTTATATGTTAATAAGTTGTATTTAAATTACGTACCATGTAAGTGTCGACCCAAGATGGGTGATGTATACCTAATTTTGGGGGCGTCACAATTGGTATCGAGCTTAGGATATGATCCCCAGCTAAGATGTGAGAATAGTACTAGGAGGGAGAGGCAGAATACCTTCGCTAGTATGACCTACCTAAGTTTATATGATATTTTATTGGTTGGTCGAAGATAGGGATAATTTGTTACATGTCAATTAACCTTTTGTTTTGTGGCGATTTGAAAATGACATCCGAGAATGTTGAGAATAGAATGGAGCGCAGACGATTGTTGATTCACCACATATCAATAATCGGGATAATGTGCATCGTGAAGGCGACAATCCTCATGCAAACCGATCAAATGTTCGAGAGGCTTTATGCAATTTATGCAACAATGAAAGAGAGCGACTCACATCAAAACGTGGGTGGAAACACGGAAAACTCTCGGCGGTCACCGCTAAACAATTTAAGGAGCTGGGACCACCGGAGTTTAAGGGAGAGCCAAAACCACTTCGGCGGAAGCATGGATAAAGCAGATTACCAAGATATTTGATGTCTTGGGATGCTCCGAGAAGCAAAAGGTTCCTTTTGCCGCCTTTATGTTCTTGCGAGAGGCGGATTCTTCGGTGGGAATCGGTAGAAACGTACTCAACCAATTTGCATCAAGAAGATATCTTGGGAGAAGTTCCAGAGGCGTTCAACGACAAATACTTTCCCGAAAGTATTCGCCACATGAAGGAGGTGGAGTTTATCAAGTTGGAACAAAACAATATGGCCGTGTCGCAATACGAGGCAAAATTTGCGAGTTATCACGGTTTCGTCCCCACTGTGGATAATGAAGAGAGAATGGCGCGAATGTTTTTAAGAGGTTTGAAGCGGAGATACGTCAACATCTTATTTCTCATAAACCGTGTTTGTATTCGAGATGTTGTAAATGAGGGCTCGATTAGTGGAGCGCGATAATGAGTCAACGAACTAAAAGAGAGCGGCAAAGGCAAGAAAATTATAATACCAATGAGAATAGTCATCGGTGGTGACAACAAGCGTGGAGGGAATCAACAGGCCAGATATGGTAACCACTTCGGTGGTAATCAGGGCCAAAACAATAAGAATGGACATTTCAAGAAAAGGAGATTCAACAATGATGGAAAGACGTCAGCACCAGCACCCATTGTTAAGGAAGGAGAAAGACCACCTATCATATGCTTCAAATGCGGAGGAGAGGGACACATCAGTCCAAACTGCGTCATGCCGTCCAAAGCATGTTATAATTGTGGAAGAGAAGGTCACTTAGCTCGATTTTGTCGTTTCATCAAGACAAATTCAATATGATGGAAACACCAAAGGCCATCCTGAAAATTCAAAACCCAAGTAGTGCAAGGAGAGCATTTGTTGTGACCTCCCAAAGAGCAAGGAATCCGAATGAGGTCATCACGGGTAAGCTTATCATAAACTCTAATGAAGTCTATACTTTATTTGATACCGGTTCTACCCATTCTTTTATTTCTCCTACTTGCGCTCATCGATTAAATTTGACTCCAGAGAAATTAGACTTTGACTTATCTCGTGGAAACTCCGTTGGGAGAAACCTTCATTACATCCATCGTTTATAAGTCTTGTTTGGTTCAAATCGGTACCCTCACATTACACCTGTCGATCTTATTTCATTAAAAATACTTGCATTTGGCGTGATTCTGGATTGATTGGTTAACTACTTATCATGCAAAAATTGATTGTTTTCGTAAGGTTGTTAGCTTTCATATTCCTAATCAACCTATTATGCTAATTCAAACGACCAAACCATTAAAATCAATCACGGTCATCTCAAGCCATAAAGCTATTCGTTTATTGAAAAGCGGATGTCAAGCTTTCTTAGCTCATGTCACAGATTTAAATAAAAATACGTCGCTTTTAAGCGATATTCCTATTGTTAATAAATTTCCGGCGTATTCCCCTAAAGAACTTCCCTGGTCTACCCCCGAGCATGAAATTGAATTTTGTATCGACCTTGAACCCAGTACAAAACCTATTTCCAAAGCCCCATGTCGAATGGCTCTATTGAACTTCGTGGAGTTAAAGACCCAATGCGCAGGAATTGTTAGACATTGGCTTTATTCGTCCTAGTACTTCTCCTTGGGGTGCTCCTGTTTTATTAAGTGAAGAAGAAAGATGGGAGTATGCGACTTTGTATTGATTATCGAGAGTTGAATCACGTCACCATCAAAAATAGGTATCCATTGCCACGTATTGATGACCTGTTTGACCCGATTGCAAGGAGCCAAATTCTTTTCAAAGATTGATCTTCGTTAGGATATCACCAATTGAAGATTAGAACCGCCGACATTCCAAAGACGGCTTTAAACTTCGATGCGGGCATTATGAATTCCTAGTCATGTCCTTTGGATTGACTAATGCTCCTACTTTGCCTTCATGGATATGATGAACCGAGTATTCAAGGAATATTTAGATCACTTTGTGGTCGTCTTTATTGATGACATCCTTATTTATTCCAAAAGCCGTGAAGATCATGAGCAACACTTGAGGTGACACTCCAAAAGCTTCGTGAATATAAGCTTTATGCCAAGTTGAAGAAATGCGAGTTCGGCTTGAAGAAGTAGCATTCCTTGGGCACGTGGTATCAAGTCATGGAATATCTGTTGACCCAAAGAAAGATTGAAGCTATTCAAAGTCGGGAACAACCTAAATCGAATGATCAAGTATCGTAGCTTTCTCGGTTTAGTTTGGTTATTATCGGAGATTCGTGGAAGGATTTTCTCGAATCGCTATTCCATTATTTCACCGACTCGGAAAGATACAAAGTTCGGTTGGAGCGAAGAATGTGAGAAGAGTTTTCAAGAACTCGAGAGAGACTTATTTAAAGACTGCTCGACAATACCATCCGCTCGGAGGATTTGTCATCTACAAAGGATGCTTCGGGCAAAGGGTTGGGATGTGTTCTCATGCAACATGGAAAAGTAATAGCCTTATGCCTCATGACAACTCAAAGAATATGAGAGGAATTATCCTACTCATGATCTAGAGTTAAAATTGTTATCTTCTTACTTAAAATTTGGAGGCATTACTTGTATGGGGAGAAAGTGGAGATCTTTACGGATCATAAAAGCCTCAAATATTTCTTCACTCAAAAGGAACTCAACATGCGACAAAGACGTTGGCTTGAACTGTTGAAAGATTATGATCATACCATCCAATACCATCCCAGAAAAGCGAACGTGGTAGCTGACGCATTGAGTAGAAAATCATATGCAAGTACGAGTGCGATATTGTCAACGCAAAGGACCATTTTGTGTGACTTGCAAAGGATGGAGATAGAATTAAAGACTCGAGGGAGACGCGTGTGATGATAGCGAGTATCTGAGTAGAACCGACTTTAATTGATAAAGTTAAAGTCCGCCAAGCTACGGACACGAGGTGATCGCGTATGAGGAAGAAAGTGCAAGAAGGTGCTATCGCCGGAAGCAAGAATCGATGAAGAAGGAATACTTGAGTCAACTCCAGACTTTGTGTTCCTAACGACCACGATTTAAAGTATAATATCATGATGGAGGCACACAACACACCATTTGCAATCCATCTCGGGAGTACCAAAATGTATCATGATATTCGCTATACATTTTGGTGGAGCAATATGAAGAGAGATATAATATTTGTTTATCTCAAGGTGTCTAACTTGTCAACTAGTTAAAGCGGAGCATCAAGTACCAAAAGGTCCATTGCAACCACTTGAAATTCCGGAATGGAAGTGGGAGCACATTACCATGGATTTCAATTCTGGGTCTTCCTAAGGTTTCTCAAGGCATTGATGCGATTTGGGTCATTGTTGATAGGTTGACCAAGTCTCGCTCATTTCTTCCGACATCGAGAAACTTATACACTTTAACGTCTTGCTCGTATGTACATAAACGAGATTGTAAGATCGTATGGTATCTTGCCTTATCCATAGTTTCCGATCGAGACCCAAGATTCACTTCACGATTTTGGGTTAGTTTGCAAAAAGCTATGGGCACAGGACTTACGATTTAGCTTTCGGCATATCATCCTCGATTTACGACGGACAATCGGAGAGGACTATTCAAACTCTTGAAGATCTATTAAGACTCGTGTCCTTGATTTCAAGGGAGTTGGGACAAGTTCTTACCATTGGTGGAGTTTTCCTACAACAATAGTTATCAAGCAAGTATTGGCATGGCTCCATTCAAGCGTTGTATGGAAGAAAGTGTCATTCTCAAAGATTTGGGATGAGGTGGGTGAAGCAACGTTGTTGGGACCGGGAGTTGAATACGTATGACTACGGAAAAAAGATTCAAACGATCCGACAACGATAAAAACCTCACAAAATCGACAAAAGAGTTATCTTGATCTTCATCGAAAGGACGTGGAATTCGATATAGGAGATCATGTGTTGTTAAGAGTTGCTCCATGGAAAGGAGTTACAAGATTTGGAAAGAGAGGAAAACTTAACCCTCGATTCATCGGTCCATTTTAATCCTCGATCGAGTAGGAATCGTGGCCTATAGACTAAGCTTTCTGCCAAATATGTCTCGTGTTCATAACGTTTTTCACATATCTATGTTACGTAAATATGTGAAAGACCCGAACCATATTATTGAGTTAGAACCGGGACGAAATAGCGGAAGATTTGGCGTATGAAGAGGTTCCCTGTTCAAATTTTGGATAAGAAGGAACATATTCTACGCTCGAGGTTATACCTCAAGTCAAAGTTTTGTGGAGGAACCACGATGTTGAGGAAATGACTTGGGAGTTAGAATCAAATGAAATCAAGGTATCCTTACCTCTTCGACATACCAGTGTATCGCACCCTAATTTCGAGGGCGAAATTTCATAAGAAGGGAGGTTGTAAGACCCGAAATTTTATAAATAAAGATGAATTTTTCTATAAATATTATTTTTGATATTATGGAATAAATTTGATATAATGTTATAGTGTGTGGGTAATATTTATAAATTTTGCAAAAGTATGCAAGTTGTTATAAAATATTCGTTTGGTTCTGGGAATATTCTTTTTGTTAGGAAATATTAAATACAATGGCTCAATCATTGGTGGACCCTATAATGTAATTATTGCTCGGATTGAGAAAACGACAAAAATATTTTATAAAAATAACTACGAGGTGTTACTGCTTAAACCGCTTGAACTACCCTGGTAAAAGTACAAAGATACGCTGGCGTAGTTGCGTAGTAGCACTACGGATTGATTATTGATGCTTACGTGAGAAGTCACTCATTATGCTCAATTATTACTACAGATAATTCTTGCATCATATCTCTTATATTATTGATTCAATTATTGTCACAGATTATCATCCGTATAATATGTTATAGTATTAAATCAATAATTGAGACGACAAAGTTATAAATGATTAATAATTGTTGAAAGATTAAATATGTGTTGATGAAAAAAAAAAATGATTTGTGGTAAGTTTGATTATTTTATGGGGGCTCGTATATCATCATCTAAGAGTCTCTTCGTCGATAGTATTTACCTTCATCAATAAGAATTACCTTCGTCGATAGTAATTACCCTTGTGAATAGTATTTACCTTCGTCATATAGTAATTACCTTCGTCGATAGTAATTACCCTTGTGAATAGTATTTACCTTCAATCGATAGTAATTACCTTCGCTTGATATAGTAATTACCCTTGTGAATAGTATTTACCTTCAATCGATAGTATTTACCTTCGTTAATAGTAATTACCTTTACCAGACGTCCCGAACCACTTGTCGTTTCACATTACACGCTCGTCGAACCACTTGTCGTTTCACATTCTTACAAAGGCCAAACCAATGATCGAGCCACTTGCCTTTTCACACTAAGGGTGCTAAGCTAGAAATCTTCTATAAATAGAGGCCTAGGGCTTCATTATTTTCACGAATTCATTCAAGCTATAGAGAGAGAAAGTATAGAGAGAATAAGAGAGAAGAAGAAGAGTATTTTGTTACTACACTTGCCTGAAAGATTCAATCTCCTACCAAATGTAAGGGGTGTTATTCTTTCTTATTCATGAAGAGAACTGTTGTTATTCCATTGCTTATTATTACATTGGAATAACTCGTATAAGTGGTTTACCCTATACTTGGTGACATTCTTCTATTATTCTGTTAGAACATCCATGCTCATGTGTTTTACACCGGACTGGGTTCCGCTCTTTATTATTATTACATTTGGAACATCCTCATGCATGTGTTTTACACCGGACTGGTTCCGCTCTTTATTATTCTCATTGGAACATCACATGCATGTGTTTTTACAATTTACCGGTTCCGCTCTTTATTATTCTGTTGGAATATCCTATCTCGTGTGTTTTACACCGGATCTGGTTCCATCTTTATTATTCTGTTGGAACATCCCGCGCGGTGTGAATTTCACGACTGGTTCCGTTATTTATTATTACTGTTGGAATAACTTTTATGCATGCGATCTATCGCGTGCATGGTGATTTCTTTTGTTATTCCATTCTTTATTATACCCAGTTGGTTAAAACTTTGACTTATATACTCCATGAAATTAGTAGAATATCCTTGATATTTGCGTTTCATCCAGTATCTTTTCATGGAAATATTCTTCCGATCATTCTTGAATTTTACTCTCTAAAAACAAATGTCATGTTGATAATTTGGACGTTAATAATTCTTGAACTTGTTTTATTGAATTCTTATATCATTGTCATCATCCTCATGTTTATATTTTTTGAAAGTCATCATGGCGGCACATAGTGCATAGATGGACTTGGTATGATTATGACCGAGAGACTATTCGATTGTAATCATGGTAGTAATGTTACAAATGATGTGATAAAAATCCTCGATTAGTAGTAGTGCATTGATGGATGATTGTTGGCATGATCATGACCATTAATGAATACACAAATATTCTTGGCCCGTAGATGCATGAATAATTGTGGTCGTGATACTAAAGAATATCCTCGTCAGTAGTGCGAGGGTGATTCGATGATGTGAAATATTTATTAAAGTGAGTCTCACTATAAAACGATGATGAAAAACCTTTAAAACCTAAAAGATAGTAGACTTTATTTTCTACTTGACTCTTTTAAATGGATTGCATATTCATCCGCAGCTTTAACCGGGTTGTCTATTGTATTTTATCGCTTTAACAATATTGAAGACTATTGATAATTTATTCGCATTATCTTAGTCATAATATTTCTTCTTGGGCTAGTTGAGCTCACCCTTTCTTTCACCGTTCTCTTGTGAAATGATAATATAAATTTGGACGAGTCTGGGAAGCGAGTGATGGTCTTGAAGATAGCATTAGTAGTCCTCACTATTCGTAAAATAGTGTGATAATAACCTGTAATGAGGACTTTTTGTTTGAGTTTGTATAATATCTAGTAGACGATATTTGTATTTAAACTCACAGTTTATGTCGTATTGTACACGACAGTTATATTAATAAGTTGTATTTAAATTCTGTACCATGTAAGTGTCGACCCAAGATGGGTGATGTATACCTAATTTTGGGGGCGTCACATATACCTATTTTGGGGGCGTCACAGGATATATTATACTAAAATGAGAATAGTTGAAACAAATGTTATAATACATAAGAAGTGTGCAATACACCATAAGTGTTCGGATCCAAATATTTTTATGTCTTGGCATGATCATCTAGGATCAATAATGATCATTGAATTATTGAAAACTCCCATGAACATCCCTTAAAGAACCAGAAGATTCTTTTACTTGTTGATTATATCAAAGTAAATTAATTACCAATATATGCTTGGGTTCATGCTATTCATAATCTCAATAAGTGATATTTTTAAAGGTATATTTTGAGGATTGTTATTTTTATGAAACAGTCTTCCCACCATTAGGGGGAGAAAAGTAGTTGCCTGAATTTACCACGACGTGAGATTATTGCCTGAAGCACGACGAGAGATTAATTGGAATGTTTCAACGTTATTTAATCTTGATCCTTATACAAATCAATATGAACTAGAAGTTAAAAGGATAATTCATTTGCAATGAATTGCAAATCAATTCGAATTATTTACCGATAATAAGACGCCCCAAAATAGGTATACAACACCCATTCTCGAGTCGCCAAATACATGGTACGTAAAGCAAACTACAACTTCAATAATACAATTGTCGTGCAAAATACTTACAACACATATCGTGAGTTTAAATACAAATATTGTCTTCTGCATAATATCCACACTCAAATAAGTCCTCATTACAATTATTCAAACACTATTTTACGTAAATAGTGAGGACTGCTAAAACATCTTTCTAGAACCATCACTCCACACTCTCTCGACTAGTTCCTCGCTATGTTCTCACCTCCTGAGAAAAATAGAACAAAAAGGAAAAGGGTGAGCTCAACTACCTCAGTAAAGAATATTATGACTAAGATAATATACAACAAATTATCGTTAGTCTTCAACAGGAAAAAATCTGATAAAATATAATAGACAACAAGTTTTAGATCAACAACAGCAGCGAAAACAACAATCCATTAGAAGAGTCAAGTAGAGAATGAGTTCTACTATCTTCTAAGATTTAAAAGTTCATCATCAATATTTTATCCCCAGAATAACAATCAATATACATCTTTAATCAAATATTCATCTTTGCACTACATGCCAAAGATATTCATTTGTATCACCAATGGGTCATGTTCATCTCAACACTGCTCATCTTTTGCACTACGGCCAAAGATATTCATCGCTTAATCATTTATCTTTGCACTACAGCCAAAGATATTTAGTAATATCATCATTTAGGACCGAGGATGATGAAAAATATTTTAAAGAAAACGAATCCAAAGAAGACATAAGGACAAATAGTAGGGATTCAGATAACAATGCTTTATCCAAGATCAATAATACTCCATAATAACCAATTTTGAAGCAAAATTCAAGAATAAAGATCAAAACATGGATACAATCAAAGATAGTAAACATAATAGACATCTTGGACAAAAAGAAGAAAATTTTATTTTTCGGTGAATAAAGTCTTCGTGAATAAAGTCGTGAATGTGAATAAGGTATACGTGAATAGTAACCCCGACACAAAAAGTTCCAAATTTGATAAAAATTCAGATCAATACTTTTCAAGATAAATGATATTGAAGAAATAATATCATATATGAAGAAAATAACATCCCTTACCTCAAAATATCAAGATTTCCGATCGAATATCTAGATAAGGTCAAGGAAACTTGCACCGATGAATAGAAACTCACAAAGTATCTAAATACTCACAAAATACACTCAATAATCTAGAGAGAGAAAGAGAGAAACTTATGTTTATGGTGTGATTTTCAATTCTAACTTAGCCTCTATTTATAGGAAAATGTTAGCAGACTTGACCAAGAACCCCGATGGCTTTACTCTCGCTACTATTCCCACCCACCACATTTGAAATAAAATTCAAAGACATTTCTTCACCAACCACAAGTGGGGCCCACTCAATTCTAGAATTTTCCACCAAAATGCTAAATTCGGATACTTCAATAATTTCTCGAACCAAATACCTCTTAAATTCATAACAAATCATACGCTCATTTTAATTGGCTCAAAATTTGTGGAAATATACTCAACTTATATATGTATAACATATCCAAAAATTACAACGATCCAACTACTTGATTAAAAATTATAACTCACGCAATATATCTCAAAAATACTCGTTTAATTTTTAATACCTCCATTCCGGCACAAAAATACCGATAAAACACTCAACATTAACTCCTTCATTTTTAACCACAATAAATATATCCAACATTTATATCCACATAAAATAAATATTTCTTATCATATGAATCAATAATTAATTATTCACAAATAATATTACGTAATCACATTTATGACAACCAGCCGCTCCTGTGAAAGAGGGGCTTCCAATAAGAATTTCTCCATCGGGCGCCAAATTAGGTGACCAAACCTCTCCTCGATGTAACTTTCTAGACATTGCCAATAATGCTATCTAATAATATTATTCAAATAATATGAATTATCGATCCGATAAATGGAAATATCGTGCAAAGGACAATTATCAAACAACAATAATATAAAATATCAACGCAAAGAATTATTGAATCAATAAAATAAAATATCAATAAGAATTATCGTAATAATTATCGAGTAGTGCCTTCACGTAAGGATCAATAATTCATCAATACCGCATCCACCACGCCAGACATCGTATTTTAACCACCGGTATTCCAACAAAGTTAATTGTGAATAACTACGCCAAGTTATTTATAAAAACTCAAACTTGTCGCTTTTCTTCATCCGATAATTATTCTCATTATGGGCCCACTAATGATCGCGCCTGTCAGCATTTAATATTCCCCGACAACAAGAATATTCCACGACCAAATGAATATTCCCCGACAACAATGATTATTTTATAACCACTTGCATATTTTGTAAAATTTGCACATTTCACCCATAACCAGAGAATTATATCAAATTAATACCTTATTATTCACAATAATAATTAGAGAAAATTCGATTTTATTTATAATAAGTTGGGGTCTTACAACCTCCCCTCCTTATGAAATTTCGTCCTCGAAATCGACATACGCATTCGGTGTGTTTCAAAAGGTGAGGATACCTCGCTTTTTTTCGATTCCAACTCCCAGTCATTTCTTCAATAAAGATGGTTTCTCCATAAAACCTTAACTTGTGGTATAACCTCGGTGCGTAGGACATGCTCTTTTCCTATCCAAGATCTTAACAGTACTTCTTCAGACGTTAAATCTTCTGCTATCTCGTCTAGTTCTAACGCAATAATATGGTTCGGATCTTTCACATATTTACGGCATGGATATGTGAAAAACATTATGAACACGAGACATACTTGGAGGTAATGCGAGTCTATAGGCCACATTTCCTATTCGGTCAAGAATCTCAAATGGACCAACAAATCGTGGATCGAGCTTTCCTCTTCCCAAATCTTGTAACTCCTTCCATGGAGCAACACGTAATAATACATGATCTCCAATATTAAATTCCACGCCCTTTCTATGAAGATCAACATAACTTTTTTCACGATCTTGTGAGGTTTGAATACGTTGTCGAATCATTTGATCTTTTCTCAGTAGTCATGCGTATTAATTCTCGTCCCAACAACGTTGCTTCTCCCACCTCGCCCCAAAGATAATCGAGAACGACACTTTCGTCCCATACAATGCTTCAAATGGAGCCACACCTATACTTGCTTGATAATCGTTGTTGTAGGAGAATTCCACCAAAGGGCAAGTACTTATCCCAACTTCCTTTAAAATCTAGGACACAAAGTCTTAATAGATCTTCAAGGGTTTGAATAGTCCTCTCTCGATTGTCCGTCTGCTTTGAGGATGGTATGCCAATCAATCAGAATCTGCGCTCCATAGCTTTCTCGCAAGCTAACCCAAAATCGTGAAGTGAATCTTATGTCACGATCCAAAACTATGGATACTCGCATGCCATGCAATCTCACAATCTCATTCACGCACATACTAGCAAGACGCTCAAGGAATAAGTCTCACGATAGGCAAGAAATGGGCGACTTGGTTAATCTATCAACAATAACCCAAATCGCATCTATGCCTTTGAGAAACCTTGGGAAGACCCAGAACGAAATCCATAGTAATGTGTTCCCACTTCCATTTCTAATCTCAAGTGGTTGTAATGGACCCTTTGGCACTTGATGTCTCCGCCTTTACACGCCGACAAGTTAAACACCTCGAGATAAACTCCGCGATCTCTCTCTTCATATTGTTCCACCAAAATGTATGTCAATATCATGATACATTTTGGTACTCCTGTGATGGATTGCAAATGGTGTGTTGTGTGCCTCCATCATGATTCTATGCTTCAAGTCGTAATCGTTAGAACACAAAGTCCGGAGTTGAATCTAAGTATTCCTTCTTCATCGATTCTCGCTTCGAATAGCACCTTCTTGCACTTTCTTCTTCATACGTGACGCCCCAGTGTCCGTAGCTTGAGCAAATTTTTAACTTTATCGATTAAAGCCTGCTTCTACTCAGATATTCGCCATCATCATGTGGGTCCCCTCGAGTCTTTAATTCTACCTCCATCCTTTGCAAGTCATACGTAATGGGCCTTTGATTGACAATATCGCACTCAGACTCAGATATGATCTTCTACTCAATGCGCCACCACTACTACGCTCGCTTTTCCAGATGGTATATCAATGGTATGTGATCGTAATCTTTCAATAGTTCAAGCCAACGCCGCTGCCGCATGTTGAGTTCTTTTTTGGTGAAGAAATATTTGAGGCTTTTTATGATCCGTATAAATCTCCACTTTCTCCCATACAAGTAGTGTCTCCAAATTTTCAACGCGAATACGACTGCTGCCAACTCTAGATCATGAGTAGGATAATTCCTCTCATATTCTTTGAGTTGTCGTGAGGCATAGGCTATGACTTTCCCATGTTGCATGAGAACACATCCTAACCCTTTGCCTCAAGCATCATCAGATATAACAAATCCATCCGCACCGTATGGTATTGCTGTAAAAGTGCCGAAATGAGTCTCCTCTTGAGCTCTTGGAAACTCTTCTCGCATTCCTCGCTTCCATACAAATTTTGTATCTTTCCGAGTCAACCGAAGTTAATCTGAGTAGCGATTCGAGAAAATCCTTCCACGAATCTCCGATAATAACCAAATAAGCCTAAAAGCTACGCACTTTGGCCACCGACTTTGGTTGCTCCCCTAACTTTGTAGATCGCTTCAATCTTCACCGTCAACAGATACTCCATGTTTTGACCACGCGCCCAAGGAATGCTACTTCCTCAAGCCGTAACTCACATTTCTTCACTTTTGGCATAAAGTTTGTTTTCACGGCCTTTCAAGTATCGCCTTCAAATGGTGCTCATGATCTTCACGGCTTTTGAATAGATGAGGATGTCATCAATAAAGACAACAACAAACCGATCCAAATATTCCTCAATACACGGCTCATCATATCCATGAAAGCAAAGCAGGAGCATTAGTCAATCCAAAAGACATGACTAAGAATTCATAATGCCCGCATCGAGTTCTCAGGCGCCTTTGAATATCCTCGCTTTTAATCTTCAAATTGATGATATCCGTAACGAAGATCGATCTTTGAAAAGAATTGTGCTCCTCAGAATCGGGTCAAATAGTCATCAATGCGCGAGGTAATGGATACCTATTCTTGATGGTGACATGGTTTAATTCTCAGTAGTCAATACAAAAGTCGCATACTCCCGCCTTTCTTCTTTACGAATAAAACAGAGCACCCCAAGGAGATGTACTAGACGAATGAAACCTATGTCTAATAATTCCTAGAAGTTGACTTTTAACTCCCGGGTTCAATAGAGCCATTCGATATGGGTTTTTAGAAATGGGTTTTGTACCTTGCTCAAGGTCAATAAAGAATTCAACATCACGCTTTGGGGGTAGACCGGAAGTTCTTCAGAAATACATCGAAATTCTCTAACAATGTAAATATTATTCAAATCGACTTGTCTTTGTTCAAATCCATAACATGGGCTAAGAAAGCTTGACATCCATTTTTCAATAAACGAATAGCTTTATGGCTTGATATGATAGTGACCGATTTTAGTGGTTTAGTTGTTTGAATTGTATGACAGTCAAGTTAGAATATGAAAACTAACAACCTTACGAAAATAATCAATTTTGGCATGATGAGTGGTTAACCAATCAATTCCTAAAATCACATCAAAAGCAAGTATCTTTAAAGAGATAAGATCAATGTAATGTGATAGTGCCAACTTGATCATGCAAGATTTATAAACCGTGGATGTAACGAAAGTTTCACCCAACGAGTCTCCAATCGATAAATCAAAGTCTAATTTCTCCTGAGTCAAGTTTAAACGCTGAGCACAAGCAGAGAGAAAAGAATGGGTAGAACCGGTATTCTAGTAAGGTATAAACTTCGCAAGAGTTCAAGATTAGCTTACCCGTAATCACCTCGCTCGGGTTCCTCACGTTTTGGCTACCACGACAAACGCCTTCCAGAACCGCCGATTTCGACTTATCCGGATGTACTTTTGAGTCACCATCCCCATTGAACTTGGTTTTGCTACGTAACAATCTCGAGCTATATGGCCTTCCTTTCCACAAACAGAACATACCTTGGATTGTTGTGGGACAATTGGGTGATATGTCCTCTTTCCCGCATTTGTAACATCTAACTCAAGGCCGCTCTCCTCCCCTAGAATTTGTTGTTGGTGCCGGTGTCATTGCTTGATGTCTTCCGTCATATCATTGAATCTCCTCTTTCTAAAATTTCCACTGACTCACCTCTCCTATTATCACGGCCACGATGACCACCTAAGTGGTTACCGCTTTGTTCAGATTTTTTTCCTCCTCGTTGGTTATCATCGCCTCGATGATCGCTATCACCCAGATGACCTTCGTCAGGTCCCTCGGTTGAACATACTCATTATCTCGCCTAATAATTGAGCCCTCATTTACAACATCCTAATATAAAGAAAATTTATGAGATATAAGATATCGTCAATCTCTAAGCTTTAGACCTCTCGTAAACATCCTCGTCATTCGCTCCTCATTTTCACCAAATGAGGTGCAAACCGATAACTCGCAAACTTCGCCAGTCACGGGACACCGCCATGTTGTTTTGTTCCAAATCCGATAAACTCCACCTCCTTCATACGATTTAATACTTTCGTGAAAGTACTTGTCATTGAATAGTTTCAAATGTTTCCCAAGACATGCCGAAAAGCGGCTTAGTCGGTACGCTTCACGACTCCCCACCAAAGAGTCCGCCTCACCATGAACATAAAGGTGGCGAATGGAACCTTCTTCGTTTGTCCGCATCCCAAGACATCGAATATCTTGGTAATTTGCTTGACCCACGCTTTCCGCCATGATCGGATCCGCTTTCCCTAAATTCGTGTGGTCCCAACTCTTTAAATCGCTTGGTCAGGATAAGTCGCATTATTGCTAGCATTTCCACCAGATTCTCGTGTGCACGAGTTTCCTCGTCTCGTTTTTGCATAAAATGCAAAAAACTTCTAAACATCCCATCATTCATCATTTGTTCTAGTGAAGTGTTGTTTACAGAGGATTATTGCCTTCCTGTTGCACGCTCTCCTGCTTTGTAATTAAAGGTTGTTCCACAGCCTCATACACTCCATTGTTAACGTTCTCGCCAGCCCATTCTTAAATATCGCCATAAAAAAGGGGTTAATTAAACAAATTAACATATCACATAATATCCCTATATTACGACCGACCAACAAATAAGCTTAGATAGACACACTAAATAAGGATTTACTCATCTCTCCTCCTAGTTCTATTCCCCGATCTCCGCCAGAGACCATATCCCTAAGCTTTGATACTAACTGTGACGCCCCAAAATAGGTATACACACACCCATTCTGAGTCGCCAAATACATGGTACGTAAAAGCAAACTACAACTTCAATAATACAATTGTCGTGGCAAAATACTTAAACACATACTGTGAGTTTAAATACAAATATTGTCTTCTGTAGACAATATCCACACTCAAATAAGTCCTCATTATAATTATTCAAACACTATTTTACGTAAAATAGTGAGGATCTGCTAAAACATCTTTCTAGAACCATCACTCCATACCTCGACTAGTTCCTCGCTATGTTCTCACCTCCCGAGAAAAATGGAACAAAAAGGAAAAGGGTGAGCTCAACTAGCCCAAGAAGAATATTACGACTAAGATAATATACAACAAATTATCGTTAGTCTTCAACAGGAAAAATCTATGATAAAATATAATAGACAACAAGTTTTAGATCAACAACCGCAATGAAAAAACAATCCATTAGAAGAGTCAAGTAGAGAAAATGAATTCTACTATCTTCTAAGATTTAAAAGTCCATCATCAATATTTTATCCTCAGAATAATAATCAATATACATCTTTAATCAAATATTCATCTTTGCACTACAGCCAAAAGATATTCATTTGTATCACCAAATGGTCATGTTCATCTCAACACTGCTCATCTTCGCACTACGGGCCAAAGATATTCATCGCTTAATCATTTATCTTTGCACTACAGCCAAAGATATTTAGTAATATCATCATTTAGGACCGAGGATGATGAAAATATTTTAAAGAAAACGAATCCAAAGAAGACATAAGGACAAATAGTAGGGATTCAGATAACAATTTATCCAAGATCAATAATACTCCATAATAACCAATTTTGAAGCAAAATTCAAGAATAAAGATCAAAACATGGATACAATCAAAGATAGTAACCATAATAGACATCTTGGACAAAAAGAAGAAAATTTCATTTTTCTATGAATAGTGTCAGATTCGTGAATAAAGGTGAATAATAAGGCCGTATACGTGAATAGTAACCCCCACACAAAAGTTCCAAATTTGATAAAAATTCAGATCAATATTTCTAATAATGATATTGAAGAATAATATCATTTATACTGAAGAAAATAACATCCCTTACCTCAAAATATCAAGATTTTTTGATCGAATATCTCAGATAAGGTCAAGGAAACTTGCAATCCGATGAATAGAAACTCACAAAGTATCTAAATACTCACAAAATATACTCAATAATCTAGAGAGAGAAAGAGAGAAAGCTTATGTTTATGGTGTGATTTTCAATTCTAACTTAGCCCTCTATTTATAGAAAAATATTAGCAGACTTGACCTTAACAACCTAATGGCTTTACCTGCTACTATTCCCACCCACCACATTTAAAAAAAAATTCAGCACATTTCTTCACCAACCACAAGTGGGGCCCACTCAATTCTAGAATTTTCCACCAAAATGCTAAATTTATATATTCAACAATTTCCGAACCAAATACCTCTTAAATTCATAACAAATCATACGCTCATTTTAATTTGCTCAAAATTTGTGGACATATACTCAACTTATATATGTATAACATATCCAAAATTACAACGATCCAACTATTTGATTAAAAATTATAACTCACACAAATATATCTCAAAAACACTTTGTTTAATTTTTAATACCTCCATTCCGACAAAAATACCGATAAAACACCTCAACATTAACTCCTTCATTTTTAACCACAATAAATATATCCAACATTTATATCCACATAAAATAAATATTTCCTTATCATATGAATCAATAATTAATTATTCACAAATAATATTACGTAATCACATTTATGACAACCAGCCGCTCCTGTGAAAGAGGGGCTTTCCAATAAGAATTTCTCCTTATCGGCGCCAATAATTAGGTGACCAAACCTCTCCTCGATGTAACTTTCTAGATATTGCCAATAATGCTATCTAATAATATTATTCAAATAATATGAATTATCGATCCGATAATGGAAAAAATCATGCAAAGGACAATTATTGAAACAACAATAATATAAAATATCAACGCAGCAATTATCAATCAATAAAATAAAATATCGAATAAGAATTCATCGTAATAATTATCGAGTAGTGCCTTCTTTTTACGTAAGGATCAATAATTCATCAATACCGCAGCATCCACGCCAGACATCGTATTTTAACCACCGGGTATTCCAATGTTGTTAATTCAGTGAATAACTACGCCGTTATTTATAAAACTCAAACTTGTCATTTTCTTCATCCGACAATTATTCTCATTATGGGGCCCACTAATGATCACTACCATTGCATTTAATATTCCCCGACAACAAGAATATTCCACGACCAAATGAATATTCCCCGACAACAATGATTATTTTATAACCACTTGCATATTTTGCAAAATTTGCACATTTCACCCATAACCGTAGAAATTATATCAAATTAATACCTTTATTATTCACAATAATAATTAGAGGAAATTGATTTTATTTATAATAAGTTGGGGTCTTACATAATATATTTTCATATAAATTTGCTATGGATATTACCAGAAGTAATGATCATATATATGAATCACAAATCGTTGATGAATGTAGAAATATTTGGCCAATGTGGAAAGAGGCGATTCAAGCAGAATTAAATTCACTAAGTAAATGTGACGTTTTTGGACCTGTAGTGCAAACACTTAAAAGTGTAATGCCTGTTGAATACAAATGGGTATTTGTATGAAATAAGAAAAATGAAATTATATGGTACAAAGCGCAACTTGTAGCACAAGGTTTCTTCGCAGAGACATGGTATTAATTATGAAGAAACATATGCTCCTGTAATGGACATAATTACATTCAGATTTTTAATTAGTTTGGTAGAAAGAGAAATTAATGGATGTTGTTACATCATATCTGTATGGATCATTATATAATTATATCTACATGAAAATTCTGAAGGATATAAAATGCCTGAAGCATATAATTCTACATCTCAAAACATGTATTCTATTAAGCTACAAAGATCTTTATATAGGTTAAAGCAATCCAGATGCATATTGTGGTATAATCGCCTGAGTGGATATCTTTTGAAAGAAGGATTTGAGAATAATCCAATTTGTGCATGCATTTTTATCAAAAGATCATAATATGAATTTGTTATTATTATTATTGTATTTATTGATGAAAGATCTTGCTCCAGAAGAGTCGACAAAAACAACTAATTTAAGATGAAAGATATTGATAAGCCAAATTTTTGCCTTGGCCTACAAATTGAACTATGAAATTCTTGTTCATCAATCAACATACACAGAAAAAGTCCTGAAGTAACTTTACATGGATAATGTTAATCCTTTGAGTACTCCAATGATGGGTTGGTCACTTGATATCAAGAAATATCCGTTTTGACCACAAGAAAATGATTAATAAACTTTTGGTCTTGAAGTACCATATCTTTGTGAAATTGGTGTTTTGGTGCTGAAGTACTATATATTAATGTAATTGGTACTTTGATGTATCTTGCAAATTTGACAAGACCTGATATAACATTTACAGTTAACTTACTAGCAATGTATAGTTATGCACCAACTCGAAGATATTGTAATGAAATTAAACATATTTTACGTTATCTTCGTGAGACTATTGATTTGGGATTATTTAATTCAAATGGTGATAGAACCAATCATATTGCACCAAAATTATTTTATACACATGAGCCCCAGAAGAATGACAATATTGATCATGTGATAATTTGGTTGATATATTCATTAAGTCATTACCAACTATGATTTTGAAGAAGATGGTGCATAATATTAGCATACTTCGACTTAATGATGTACTTATGAAGGGGAGTAAAAAAGGATGTGTGATGATTGAGGCAATCCCAAGGCACTAGAAGTTATACAAGAATATTGTACTCTTTTCCTTCGCCAATTTTTTTTTTCTACTGGGTTTTTATTTGGTAAGATTTTTAACGAGGCATATTCTTAGAAAATTGCTACAAAAGAACTCCATCCATTCTGTATGAAGACAATGTTGCATGTATAGCTCAATTAAAAAGAGGATACATCAAAGGAGATAGAACAAAGCACATCTCACCGAAATTCTTTTTCACACATGACCTTGAAATGTGTAGTAACATTGATGTTCAGCAAATTCGATCAAAAGATAATCTCGCAGATTTGTTCAGCATAGCATTACCAACTACAATGTTTGAAGGATTGCGTTACAATAATGGAATGCGACAGCTGAAGGACTTAAAGATACATTCATGAGGGGGAGCTAATACGCGCTGCACTCTTTTTCCCTTAACCAAGGTTTTTTTCCATTGGGTTTTTCCTGGTAAGGTTTTTAATGAGGCAGCTTTCAATGCGTATGACTATATAATAAACATCCAAGGGGGAGTGTTATAAAATTATATATTGTGTGTGGATGTCTAGATACATTCCTACCCCTCTTTATTGTAATTACCTTTGAGCTTTGTAACTCTCATATCCTTTAAGGTTTGAAATTCATGACCTTTGAGTTTTGAAACCTCCAAATATTGATGTTGATGTACCTAACTATAAATAGTTGTATTGTCTAAAGAATGGGAGATGATAGAAAATATTATGAGTATACTCTCTTTTCTCTAATCATTTGTCCTTAATTTTTAGTAATCTTTTATAACAAACGATTTTTATTCAAAACAAAACGCACTGAATGTGACCGATTCAGCCATTCAACTCTAAACAAATATGATTCGAATATCAATAGAAAATATGTCAATTAAAAATAAAATAAATATTATTTTTGTCTCCACAATTCTATTCACGAGAAATAAAATCTTACAGCAACTAAACCAAAAAGTAATATTATAAATAAAATAAATACTTTGGTCGAAAGTACATTCATTCTCAGTAAGTGACAAAACCATCTATCAATCAAAAAAGTGATATTTGTATTTGTTATTGGAAACTTTGTGGCATCATAAACAGTTCAAACACTACAGAAGACAAAACTGAATTCTCAGTTACCCGAGAATTAACTAATGTGTATACAAGTCTCCTATAGATAAATAAGAACCTCTCCTATAGGTGTATGGCACAACAAAGGAAATATTACACCAAGAATTGCAACATTTTCCTCCAAGCAAAAACCACATCTTTCACTGTCCCGTTCTGGGATGCTTAGACTGCCACTGGCTCACCAACTGGACTAGAAACGGTAACTTTAACCTGTACAAGGAATGTTAAAACGGAAAAGAAATAAGAGTACTGCTACTGCCTGCCCATGATGTTTTCCAGTACAGTGTCAGTTTTTATCTAGACATTACATAAAAGGAAGGTGAAACTGTGTGTTTTGTTTGAATAGGTGATCTATTGTACCAGTGAAAAATGCGAGGGAAACTCAGTTCAGGAGCTAAGGAGGCTTTCCCCCTTACCTGCAGTTCGTACAGCCACACATATATATAAGGGTTTTTGCGAGCACTTGGTGATCTCACATAACATTCTCCAAACTAGTAGTTGATCATCTGATCATTTGTTTCATATGAACAGAAAAAGGAAAGGCCTATTGTGTTGTCATATAGTAGTGTTAAGAAAATCCATCTATAGAGGCCACAACCATGATCGAAGATTGAACCTTAATAGTTAATAGGGGAACTATACATAATTCTCTTATAAACCTCTTGGTGAACTTGCCGCTTAACCAGATGCTTATAGACGAAAGAAGAAATTACCTTTGCGGATTTGAAAAGTTCGTCAAGAACTTCAGATAGGGTTGGATGTGCATGAACAGCAAACTTAATGTCCTGCAGAAGGCAGAAGTTTCCAGTCATTAGAAAGGTACGAAAATAGAGTATCTGGTTTCTGAATGATGCAGAGAACACAAGGAAGCAGGCACAAATGATATACTAAAACATCCATACGATCCAACAACTAACGTATTTATGAAAGGAAAAAAGCAAGAGGAGACCATTTTATGGTGCACCTAACATCAGTCTATGTAATTTTACACTGGGTCCCTAGAAGGATACTTGTGTCTTTTTTGTGGAATAGATTGTAAGACATGATAGAATAAAGATTCAAATTTTCAATATATGTTGATCGTATATTTGCTACTATATTAAAATACAAAGTACAAATATTTAATGATACATCTTAAAATGAGTGTCACAAATATCCAAAAGAAAAAGCGACTATCTTTTCAGGACGGAGGTAGTATATCGTCATCATTTGTGATCAAACTAATTCCCTTATTGTGGCAATGTTGTTTTCTATGTTCTTATCGGTTATATTTTTCTTATATCGTCAGTAGCTGCTATTTTTAGTTTCGAGTATTTGATCGTAATGACTGAAACTTTATGAAGCCTCACCTTCTATTTTTGTTCCTAAATAAAGAGAAAACACTCAAAACAGTAAACTCGGAGTCAAAACTCAAGGCTAATTGTTTTCAAATTTTAGAATGATTTTCTATGCTTAGGAAACTTCAACTGGCATTACAGTCCTAGATTTGTCTAATTGACAGTACGAGCTTTAGTTTACCATTTTTATTTGAATACTTATTTTTGAAACCAAGAAATCATGTGCTAGAAATGCTTGTTGATTGACAAAATTAAACCTGTATACGTGTTCCCAAGGCTATTGCATTGGATGCTTCATGTATGAGGTCGGCTGCATGCAACCCAAAGATATGAACTCCAAGGATCTCTCCATTGTCTGGTCTATAAATCAACTGCATAAGAAAACAATAGGCGGCTTCATGTACACAACCAAACTGTGAGCAATCTAGTAACTCTACCACACAATGTAAAAAACAGAGAAGAGATTATTCAGCATGCCAGGTCATGCAACTATAATTCAACAAGTACCTTAGCAATTCCCTCCCCTTCATTTTCAGCAAGGGCTTTCGTGTTAGCCTTGAAGCTAGTCTTGACAACACTAACTTCAAATCCCTCCTTTTCAGCTTTTTCTCTTGCTTGAGGCTGCAACAGTTGAAATTATTCAATAAAACTAAAATTATTAGAAACAATTCATATGCAGAAGCCTTTATCTAAAGAATGCCAAAATTTTCTCAGCCAGAAAATTCCAAAATTATTTCATGAACTAGGAAGAAATTGTATTAAATCAATATAATTAATAAGTGGAGAAAGAAATTAGGTCATTGAATAGGTAAGATGAACATTTATATATATATATATATATATATATATATATCTCAAAATTTGGGAAAATTGGTAAAATCTTATTTCTTACTTTTTTTGGTTTTCTTCAAACATGTTTAGCAAACCATTCTAAAAGGGCTCTAGATACAACCTATGATGTTCATAGATCCCAAGAGAGTCGATTAAGTGAATTACATTTCATCCACCCCAGCATGGAAAATAACTTTACAAATGTCCAGAGTTCTAGATTGAAGCATTTTGGTTAGCAAGAAGAAAAGGGTGGACATCATGGTGCTCTAGAGCTACTAGGGTATTCCGTTGATCCATTTAAGCTTCTATACATCATGAATCTCATGATGCACATGAATACAATTAAAGTGACTAATAAGATCTTTACTCGTTTATTAAATGGACAAACAGAGCATTTTTATTTTATATATATATAAAATTTTTTGAGGGGGGGTGGGACGTATAACATATATGATGTGTTACATATTTAAGACAAGGCAGAATATACCTCTGTTAATCCAACCATGCTGATTTCCGGATGAGTGAAACACGCAGCTGGGATGCTCAGATGATTCAGGACATGGTCCTTCCCAGTAACTTGCTCAACAACTATGTCAAGAAGGCAATGCCAGGTGTCATATACTTATAAAACATAAATTCATCAAAAATTACTTTATGCTTGATGGAACGTGATACTACCAGAGATTCCTTGTGCACTTGCTGCATGAGCAAGCATTAACTTCCCATTTGCATCACCAATGCAATACAAGTGAGGGACCTAATAATTGCACACTCATGTTAGTGAAAGACACACACATATATAGAATACTAGATCTCAATTTTAAAGATATGGAAGATTATAA
Source organism: Panax quinquefolius (assembly GCA_020205615.1). NCBI lineage: Eukaryota > Viridiplantae > Streptophyta > Magnoliopsida > Apiales > Araliaceae > Panax > Panax quinquefolius. The sequence continues at coordinate 12,774,562 of CM035166.1, read as the reverse complement.
TCCTACCAATTTTCCATTTGCATCGATCACTTGCATGCGTTCATTGACAGGAATAAATCCACGTTGAGTTTCTACATTGATCTGAAGTAAACCAAGAACAGCAAGATGATAGATTTTAGAATTCGTGAAAGTTAACCTTACATAGTTAATTATAAATTGTTGTCCAAGTTTACTTACATTCTCCAAGCCAAGCCCTTTTGTGAATGGAGCCCTTCCCGTCGCAATGAGGGCAGCATCAACCTGCAGTGAATGAAGGTATGAAAGAGGAATAAGATGACAAAAGAATATATCGTATAAAACAGACCATCGTAGAGGAGACAATAATCTCAATAAGATAATGATTCTGAAATTCATTTCAACTGCCATATTAAGATTCTTAACTAATTATCATTAGCAGGTAATGGTTACAGCTTCGAAATGTTGAAGAGAGAATTAAAACATCTCATGAACTTGGAGCACTACCTGCACTTGCTACTTAATAGGTAACTACTGTAAATTGTGCAAGGCAAGATACTATTTAGGCGTTAGTTACCCGTCAATTCACTTTCATTAATGCAGAAATGTATGTAAACTTTAACATGCATTTAGTTTGCATAGAAGGTCTTTCACATGCATTTAGTTTGCATAGAAGTCGTTCACGCCTCTACCAAAGGCACAGATCAGCATGCAGATGCCAATCATTTGATCAGAGTAAAGAGAGAGCTACATCTAACCAGACCTTGTCACTCATAACATGGCTAAAGGTAACTGCTATTGTAAATTAACAATAAAAAGTAGATGTCTACATTATACTAAAATTAGCAAAAGAAAGATAAATGTGAGGGTTGGGGCAATCATTCTATTTAATCATTTATAATCAGTCGAGCACCAAATATGTAAGACAAGATGCCTCCTCAAAGATTTATATGTGGGTGATTATTAGAAATAAATGTTAGTCGAACTGGTATAAACTACATCTTGATGTCTTTTATAGTTTAGATATATAAGACGAGATGGCTCATCAAAGATTTATATGTGGGTGTGATTATCAGAAATAAATGTTGGTTTAACTGGTATAAACTACATCCTGATTTCTTTTATAGTTCATACTGAAAAAAATTCACCCTAATATAAACACAGTTTGTGGTTTATCTAGCAAAGATATGCCATATACATAGTTGTCACAGCGCCACGACGAGACGTAGCAGTAGTTGACCGCCAGGATGCCTAGGCGATAAGCCACTATGGCGCTCGTATGGTAACAAGTCGTTAACAATGCGCAATTTATACATTTGTTTATTTTACTTAAAAAGTATATTGAATAATAAAATTTTATATACATTAAAACTCAAAACATCATAAGTAACACTATGGAATCCAATTAAAAACATAATTATATGAATACTTCACAAATTCAAAATAAAAGAATTGACATTGAAAATTAGTAGAACAAATCAACAAACACTACGTAAAAAATAAAGAAACAACCAAGTCAACCATCACACATTACAAGTCTAATAGGTAATAAAATTACACCATATAGCAAGTCCATGGGTTGATGAGTTGTGGGTACAAAATGACTTAAATCACTTATAACTTGGGCCAACTACCAAGGCATGATCCTTGGCAGTTCGGCGTCCAAGGCGTCACATTTTCCTTCTCTAGCGCCAGGACGCCTAATCGTTGCCTAGGCGATGCCATGACAACTATGGCCATATATAATGCTACATCTTTGTTTTATCTCAGGTAATGGATGAATGGAGAATTCAGGATCTATTTTAATATATCCTTAAGACATCAGCATTCACAACTCACCTCCAAGGTATCCTTCGGTTCCTTTGTCTTTGCATCAATTAGCTCAATCGTTACAGGTTTTCCATCCTTGGCTGGGGTAATCTGTTATAATTAACAAATAGAAGAATTAAACAAGATTTTGTAAAAAGTGCAACATAAATTCATAGAAGTTACAAGAGATAAAGTACCTTGCTTGCAAATACGCCTGTATGGTAATCAATTTTTCGGGGATTTATGAGAACCCTCTGAGCCAATTTCCCAATCTCAGGATCAAAACCAGGCATTAGTTGATCTAGAGCTTCAACGAAAGTAACCTGTGAAACAATGCTGTGGTCAGCTCTGTCACATGGATTTAGTCCATTTGTAATGTCCTAAAGAAAGATGTGTTTTGGCAAAGAGGGGCGAGTGGGGAGAAATTTAAAACAGAAAATCATGTTTCGAGAAGCAGCTGTTTTCTCTCTGCTATATATAAAACTTGATAAAAGTTAACAATTGGCAGTTAGCTCAAGTGGTAGTGAGCCTAGTGATAAAGAGGGGTGAGTGGGGAGAAATTTAAAACAGAAAATCATGTTTCGAGAAGCAGCTGTTTTCTCTCTGCTATATATAAAACTTGATAAAAGTTAACAATTGGCAGTTAGCTCAAGTGGTAGTGAGCCTAGTGATAAGTGTTTGTCAAATGTTGAAGACTCCACAAAAGCAATAATCTCTTTGGGGCCACTCAAACATAGTTTACTATGAGATTACTCAATGTGCATGGTTGGTGGGGTAATACGTGCAACTGGTAGTTAATCCAATGCTACCCCCTAAGGGTGGTGGCATCGGGTTCCATCGTCATCCGGAAAAAAATCAGTGGAAAAGGGAAGTTTTCTCACCAAAGCTGTTCCCCTCCAACCGAAAGCTGTTCAAGCTCATACTTTCTACTAATTTTACCTTAAAAGGAAAATTGACTTTACATGACATCTCGGAAAGGATATATAGTTCCTACCTCACTTCCAAGTGCTGTATACACATCACTGAATTCAAGACCAATGTAACCACTTCCTACAATAACTATCCACTCAGGAACTGATTCCAGTTTGAGCGCATGATCACTGGTTATAACAGTCTTACCTGCAGAATTCAGTAGTATAATTAATAAAAACAAGATATAATAGATTTAAGATTAAAGAGTGCAATGTCGTGAATTGGCATCCAAGGTTCTTAGCCAAACATGAAAACATTTTTTTATCTTAGTTCACCTTTATATAAGATTTCTATAATATTCTTAGTAGTACAAAATAATGCAGGAATATCATTTTTCACCCTTGATTATATTGCTACCATTTATGACAATAAATGTGCAACTATTACGAGCTAATTATTACAAATTGAATTATCTTTCTCCTACCATTATGGAGTTGAAAAAGAAACTAAAAAAACAAGTGGTCATCACCCTCTGTTCACTGCATATGGGAGAATCTCAAATAATCTAAGCCAAAGTTCTGTAAGTTATGATCACTCCTCCGCAATTTCACTTATCAAGCAAGTAAGAGTATATCTTGATATTAGCAAGATTAAAACAAGCTCATGACGTCATCTCAAGCATCTCAGTGTAATAGCCACATAATTTGCTTTTTTAATCAAGTATATTATTTGAACGTCCACATTTCTTAGTACTTTAGAATTCATGACACTCCTCAAATGAAGAGAATGATGAATTTGAGAACGGGTAGTAACATCTAAGCAAATAGAGGCAATTTTGTAATTTCTTAACAATGGATACAAATTTAATTTGATGTTTTAAGCATGTTAGCCAACGCAGAAAGTTTTAGAAAGGGCTTCTGAAATTGACCATGCCTTTGAGCAGCTTGGCTAGAAAGTCGTGATGATAGCTTAGGGATTAAGAAACAAGCACTTACCATCAACTTCAACTCCCTTAGGGACAAAGGGTACAGAACCAGTAGCAATAATTATGTCTTTTGCTGTTATTGTAGTATCAGGCAATCCAGCTTTTCCATATTTCACCTTTTGTGGACCCTGAATATATTCATGAAGAATGAAGACCATAATTTACAGACAGTCATTTCTGGATAAGTTACAACCAGTTGACCAATATGAATCATTAGCAAAAAATGAATGACAATAATTCAATCAGTTATATATTCAACGTACCACAACTGAACCAACACCTGTCAATATATCCACGCCAAGAGCTGTCATGGAATTGATCAAGTTATTCCGAATTTTGGAAGCAAGATTATTTGCGTGATCAGCGACTGCCTGTCTGTCATACCCTGCTGCTGCAACCTGTGATGAAGAATAAAAGGTAAAAGCGACTTATGTACTTAATGTTCAACCACAATAGGAATAACAAAATAAAAAATATGAAATGAAGCAGCAAAAGGATCATGCATATTGTATAATGCTTTGAAAGTAATAAACTACATTTCAAATTTTCATGAAGTCTTCAACAACATTGTATAATGCTTCATTTACATGCCAAATTGGTCAAAAGTTCAAAACTTCTCCCTCTATGAGCGCATATTGTTGGATCTTATAAAATCTATGAAATACAGGCAGAAACAAAACAATATGGATTATTCCGAACTTGTGGTAAAAAGAACAAGATTATGTAGATGCACTGGCACACCCATAGAAGACTAGTAGTTGTAATATTACACTATAGTCCATACAGAGTAATTTGTCGAATGAAAAAGGAATTTTTATCTGAAAATGGAGGGAAAGAGACAACAACGGAATACAGATGAAGAAACTTGTAGCAGAGGGCTTTCCTCATCAACAAAATAAATTTAAAGATGTCAACCTTCTCTAGCAGTTTGATATAAAAAATTTAATACTTGTTTGAACAAAGAATATGTCCTGCAGCTAGTCTCAGATTAATCTAAATGAGAAGTTATTATTTCAAACAAATTCTGCAAGTTAATTTTTTGAGTTCATGTGTTTGAGACTACAATATGCAGCCAATGGCATTTTTATCTAGTAAATCCTACTTGATGATTTCTCTTCTCTTTATTTAGTTAGTAATTAAACCATGTGGTAGTTTAATTAAATACTCCCTCCGTCCCTATTTAAATGACGTTTTAGAGTTTTTTATTTGTCCCTAATTAATTGACGTTTGTTCAAATCTAGGAGAATTAATGATAATTTTTCCAAAATTACCCCTCATTACTCTACCTATTTTTTTGGTACTTTAAACTCTTGTGCTATGATAAATTAATGATTTAAAGGTATTATAGATAATTGAGTACTATATTTAATGTTTTCCAATCATTATCTTAATTCTTGTGTCCATCTCTAAAACGTCATTTAAATAGGGACGGAGGGAGTATTACTTAATGACTATTAAGTCTTCATTTGCACTTCTGCCCGAACTTCTAAAGCAGTGTTTTATGAATGATGACCTACCAGAAAGTAAATAGCAAAAACTGCATTGCATCTCTAGCCTGAAAATACAGAAAGACTCCGTATTTGCTTATAAAATCAGAACACAAATTTAAAGAAACCAATTAATTTGAGAGGTACAGAAGCTATGTATGATTCATCCAGTATTCCTCAATCCTTATTAGGTAATTTCTACACGAAAAGATTGCATTACAGGATAATAGCCAACCAATGCAAAGCAATTATTCAGAATATATTATACTCCCTCCGTTCCAAAATTAAAGATACAATTTGACTTTTGAGGTCAAATATTAAACTTCAAATTGATGTGAATTTATTTAATTTTAGTTGATACAATTATCATAATTGTATAGTATATAACAAAAACTATTAATCACAAAATTTATTTTATTCTAAACTTTTATGAATCATACCAATTTTGAAGTTTAATATGTCGTTGTTTGACCCCAAAAATCAAATTGTATATCTAATTTTGGAACGGAGGGAGTACTGAATATGGATTTGGAAAGTACCTGTAAACCGAAAGCCTTCATATGGTGTTCATCCTGAAGCTCCCGCATTCGGCCACTAACAGCAAGCAGTGCTTTGGAAGGGACACAGCCCCGATTTACACATGTTCCCCCAACCACATCACCCTCAATGATGGCAGTTTTCAGTCCCTACAAAGGTTAGACTCATTTATTATTTATGACCCATGCATACTAAACAGAACCTACAAAATGCCCTAAGCCATTCTATATATGCATGCACCAGGCACACAATACTCTTAATATATGCAACAAGGAAGGACTACTACAATACTGTTAATCTTTTTTCTCAATCACCATTACTACTATATTGCACACAATTAAGCTTGTAATGAGAATCAGTGTAGAAAATCAAGCAGAGTAGTGGTTACAAATAAATACATAAAGTAAAAATATCATTCATGAATAAAAATTTCAAATTTAATTATGTCCTGGAACTCTTTTTTGATAATTAAATAATTATAAAGTACTATGAACACAAAGAAGCCAAAAAAATCATTGTTCTCAAATTATATGTTTAACCTCTTCATAAAGAGCCCCATAATGAAACCCAGCCAAACCAGTGAGAACTCCCTCTATTCCTTTATTCCATTTTAGATGTGACAAAATAAGAATTCCCCGTATTATATATCATAGTAAAAAAAAAAGTCTAACATCTAAGTATCGCATGAATCTAATGTGCGCTGGTTAATAATCCTGTAAGTTAGTGAGAAAATTCAAGAATATTATTTCCTTAAAGATAGGTCCTAATTGGCTTTCTGACTTCTTCTTTTAAAGCATATTAACATTTGCCAACCATACACTTGCAAATAAAATTTTCAATTTTTTTTGCCAATAATGAAATTAAGTCATTACTTATTTAATTTGTTAAGAAAATCTCATCCAAAATTATTAGGTCTCATAGGCAAATACTAATATGTTTAAATTAAATAAAAAGTAAAAAATGTCAAATGGGACTCTCATTATTGGACGGATGGAATATTTTAAAAGCTGTAAGCATGTTTCCTTATTGAACTTGGTTTGACAAACCAATAATCAGTCTAAAGACCACTTAAGGAAATCAAGATACTCAAACTCAGCCAGTGATCAGCTCCCAACATAAACGAGCTAAGCTAGAGCTAGCTGACTCTGTAAAGCATTCGAGAACCCAAAGAATTTCCCCACTATAAAATTAACTAAAAGCAAGCATTTAATCAAATAAAATGGTGAACTAGTTGAAACAAAAAGAAGGGGACCTTCTCAACGGCATGAAGAGCGGCACCATGACCCCCAACACCAGCTCCAATGATGACCAGATCATAATCAAAACCTGCAGATGGAGTCCCATTCTGCGATGAAGACGCTGACACCTTAATCTTCGAGTGACATTGCTTCGAGATTAATCGAGCAGAATTCGACGAATTCGAAGATTTGAGTCCAAATGCCTCCCTCTTAAGACCGCAGAATCGGAGTGAGCGCGGAGTAATTGAGGTGGCGGAGAAGAGGTCGGAGACTGTACAGTCGGATCTGGTGATCGGAGAAGGTGAAGAGAGGGACAGAGAGATTGAGGACTGCATTTTTAGAGAGAGAAATAATGAGATAGTGAGAGAGATAGAATGAAGGAGTTAGGGTTTGGCAGAGAGAGGAAAATTGGAGAGGGAGGAGAGATATAGGGGGGGAGATTTGAGGAGGCTGTTCTGGACTTTGAGAGGTCCGCTGGAAGGAGAGAGGTGGGCGTAGTGTTCGAAGTGAATTTCAGATTTTGATTTTAATTTTTTTTTAAAGAGTAGAATTTCTCAACAACTTCTGTTTCTGGCAGTTATGTGGGGGTTCTCTTCATGGAAATGTTTTCATTACCGACCCGGTCATCATACCCAAAAAATTATTGGGTTAAATGCTTTCTAGGTCATTATACTATAGGTCGATTTATAAATAGGTCACTCAATTTTTTTTTCTGGTCATTTCATTTGAGCTTTTAGTTCTTAGCTTGGGCATAAAAAGATTAAGTCGAAAGTTGACTTAATTGAAAATGATAATGGCGGTGACTTTTATCTAAAAAAAAGCACATGTGACGGTTAGTATGTGGCGTGGCGGTGATGATGTGGATTTGGAGGAAAATTTTGATGAAAAATGGAAAAAAATATTTTAAAGTATAATATAAATTATAAAAATTAGCAAAAAAATAAGAAAATAAATAAATAAAATAATTATTTTAATAAAAATTAAAAAAAAGTAGTTTTTTAATTTTTATTAAAAAAAATTAAAACGCATTTTTTTTTAATAAAATAATTGGTTTTTTTATTTTTTTTAAAAAATTAAAATGCAAATTTTTTTAAAAATAAATATTTTTAATAAAAATAAAAAATGCAGTTTTTTAATAAAATTATTATTTTTTATAAAATGCAGTTTTTTAATAAAATAAAAAAATGCATTTTTTAATTAAAAAATGCAGTTTTTTATTTAAAAACGCTGTTTTTAAACTGTTTTTTTAAAATAATGCTGTTTTTTTTATTAAAATAAAATGCTGTTATTTTTTATTAAAAAAAAAATGTTTTTATAAACTGTTGTTTTTTATTAAAAAAAAACGCTGTTTTTAAACTGTTTTTTTAAAATAATGCTGCTTTTTATTAAAATAAAAATGCTGTTATTTTTATTAAAATAATGCTGTTTTTTAAAATGCTATTATTAAAATAATGCTGTTTTTAAAAATGCTATTAAAACGCTATTATTTTTTATTAAAATAATGCTGTTTTTTAAACTGTTTTTTAAAAAAACGTTGTTTTTAAAAAAAACGCTGTTTTTATTAAAATTTTCTTTTATTAAAAAACACTGTTTTTTAAAAACTGCATTTTTTAATTAAAAAAACTGCATTTATATTTTAATAAAATATAAAAATATAATAATGCATTTTTATTTTTATTAAAAAAGCTGCATTTTATAAAAAAAATAATTTTATTAAAAAAACTTCATTTTTTTATTTTTATTAAAAATATTTATTTTTAAAAAAATTTATGCGTTTTAATTTTTTTAAAAAAATAAAAAAAACCAATTATTTTTATTTAAAAAATGCGTTTTAATTTTTTTTTAATAAAAATTAAAAAAACTATTTTTTTATTTTTATTAAAATAATTATTTTATTAAAATAATTATTTTTATTTATTTATTTATTTTTGTTTTTTTTGCTAATTTTATAATTTATATTATACCTTAAAATATTTTTTTTTCCATTTTTTCATCAAAATTTTCTCCAAATCCACATCATCACCGTCACGTCACATACTAACCGCCATATAGGCTTTTTTTTAGACAAGTCACCTACTACGCCATCATTTTCAAGTAAGTCAACTTTGATTAAACTGCTTTTGTAATTCAATAAAGAAACTAAAGTTCAAAGAGTTGATCATGAAAAAAAAAATTCAAGAACTCCATTTGTAAGTTTCGACTCCATAAGATAAATGATCTAGAAAATATTTAACCCAAAAATTATTGGGTGAATATTCAATAATTAAATCGTAATTGAACCGGACCTTATAAATATATCAAAATATGTTATAAGCCATGTGATTCCCTCACAATGAGGGAACTTTCTCCTGCCCTTCTTTTTTCTTTTTCCTTCTATAATTAGGATTACTCCCCCTGACTCCTCTCCTCTCCTATATAAAGGAATGAAAGCTGAAGGAAATAATAAGAATTCTCTCTGAAGAATTTCTCTCTCTTTCTCTCTTACTTATTCTCTCTAAATTTATGCAGCAATTATAAGAGTATATTTATACACTTTTGCTAAAGTTTCATAACACATTATCAGCACGAAACTCTAACCAACTGAGACGGTAAAATTAAATTCTTGCAATTTATTATTATATTACCGGTTTGGCTATACCACCAATAATATAATTTTATTCTTATAATTGCCATTAAATTCTGTTATTTACAATGGTACCATCTATCCTTGTTAATCTTACAAGACTTGGTGGGAACCTTTTTCATTTAATATTCTGTCGGAATATCCTATCGGTGTGAATTTCATATGACCTGGTTCCATCATTTATTATTTGGCATTTAATATTCTGTCGGAATATCCTGTCGGTGTGAATTTCACCTGACCTAGTTCCATCATTTATTATTTCGCATTTAATATTCTGTCGGAATATCTTGTCGGTGTGAATTTTCCATCATTTATTATTTCACATTTATTATTCTGTTGGAAATAACCTGTCTGTGCGGTCGGTCTATCGCATGCATGGTGAAATTCTTTTGTTATTCCATTATTTATTATTCTATTGGATAACACATTTACCTTGTAGGACTAACGTATGCATGGTGAAATTTTTATGTTATTCCATTATTTATTATTCTCATTGGAATAATGCATATGCTAACTACATGCATATTGGGTGAAGATCCATTTGCATTATGCTAATAACATAAATATAAGAATATTTATATTTGCATTTTATCACCACTGAGATCGTGATTTAGTTAATTTTCATATTTCATACATGCAATTATTTATTGTTTTAATAAATAATAAAATTGTGTTTTAACCCGAATAGATGGCAAACTTGGCAAAATAGATTTTTCTATTTTGAAAATTTCTCGAATAACTATTTGGCTTGGGCACTTGATGCGAAATTCCACCTTAGTGCAAATGAGTTAGAAAAGACCATTGAATCGTGAAATACAACTACTTTTCTAAGACAAAATGCAAAAGTCATAATCTTTCTTCGTCACCATATTGATGAAGGATTAAAGACTGAGTATTTAACAGTCAAATATCCTTTGTCTTTATGGACATAACTGAAGGAAAGATTTGACCACCAAAAATTGGTTGTTCTCCCTAATGCCAAATTTGAGTGGCTTAATTTAAGGCTACAAGATTACAAATCAATTACGGAATATAGTTCCAATGTTTATAGAATAACATCTACTTTGGTTTTGTGCGGAGATCCAGTTTCTGAATCCCAAATGTTAGAGAAAACACTCTCAACTTTTCATCCCACCAACATAATTTTGTCACAACAATATAGACATAGTAAGTTCACAAAATTCAGTGACTTGTTGTCTATCCTCCTTGTTGCAGAAAAGAATAATGAATTGTTGTTGAAAAACCATCAAGTACGGCCAACGGGTGCTACCCCATTGCCAGATATTAATAGCACGTCATTCCAGCAGAATAAACGTGGCAATAGATGGTCATATAAAAAGAAGCCTTGAGGACGAAAGAATAAACGAGGCTATCATAACAACAAATTCCAGAACCGCGACAATTCAGGCCACCAAAAGTGGCAAGTGTCTGAGTCAGGTAAAAATAAAGAAAATGCAACACAGATAAAGAACAAATCAGATGTTTGTTTTAGGTGTGGGATGAATGGGCATTGGTCGCGTACCTGTCGTACACCGAGGCATCTGGTTGATTTATCCCAGGAGTCTCAAAAGAACAAAGTAATGGAGGAAGAAACAAACTTTGTTACTCATCAATTGAATATTGTTGATGATCCACCAATGACCCATAATGAGGAAAAGGTTGTTGATATTACTGAACCTTCTGAAAGTATCTTTTGGGATATCGTTTAATTTTTGTTTTAATTGAACATCCTGCATGTATAATATTATTAGTTTTCATTCTATACGTGGTATATGTTTATCATGAATAAAATTATATATGAAATGTAACTTTTCTTATTTATGTTTTTACATGTGTCAGACCATCTTTAATGAAGATCTTCTTGTCAGTTCTACTATTTCTGAAAAATAGAATATCCTAGAAAAACTTCATTAAATTTCTTTTGGATTATATACTATGAAAATTAGAGCAATTGAGTCTCATACTATTATGATTCCAAAAATCATAGATCCCAAATCCTTTATGCTTTGGCATGAAAGACTCGGTCGTCATCCAGGTACTTCTATGATGCGTCATATTATTGAAAATTCTACTGGTCATCCTCTCGAAAATAAAAAGATTTTTCCTAGTAGTGAATTTCCTTGTGCTGCGTGTTCTCGAGGAAAGTTAATTGTTCGACCATCACCAGTAAAAGTTTATAAAGAAGCCCTAAAATTCCTAGAGAGAATTCAAGGAGACATTTATGGACCCCTTCACCCATTGTCTGGTCCATTTCGATATTTCCTGGTTTTTAATAGATACTTCAACTAATTGCACGCCCATTAATGTTAAGGGCTAACTTACCTACCTCAGTTTGGGGTCATTCAATTCTTCATGCTGAAGTCATCATTCAAGTAAGACCAACGACTCTTCATAAATTTTCTCCTCTATAGTTAGTTCTTGGATAGATACCCAACATATCACACTTTCGAGTTTTTAGAAGTGCATTATATGTTCTAATTGCACCTCCACAAAGAACTAAAATGGGAGCCCAACGAAGAATAGGTATTTATGTTGGTTTTGATTCTCCTTCTATTATCAGATTCTTGAGCCTTTAACTGGATATGTTTTTACTACATGTTATGTAGATTGTCATTTTTGATGAATCTGTATTTCCACCTTTAGGAGGAGGGAAAGTTTTAAATAAAAAACCCTCTGACATATCATGGAATGCATCAGAATTAAATTCACTTGATCCTTGTACAGGACAATGTGAAATTGAAGTTCAAAGAATTATTTGTTTATAAAATATTGCAAATCAAATGCCAGATGCATTTAATGATGCTAGAAAAGTGATAAAGTCATATACACCTGCAGTGAATACTCCAGCAGAGATAGAAATACCTATTGAAAAAAAAAATCAATTCCTGAAGAATTGACAAATAAGGTAATAGAAGAATCTAAACCACACCAGAAGCGTGGAAGACAAGTTGGTGCAGAGACACTGTACCACGATAATCAAAAGCAAATAAGGGAATCCCAGAAGAAATACTCGCTCCAGAAGAAGCACTTATTCCAAAAGTGAGAATAACCCCAGAAGAGGTACAAACCGCTCCAGCAGTAGCACTTATTCCAAGAGTGAGAATAACCCCAGAAGAGATACAAACCGCTCCAGAAGTAGCACTTATTCCAAGAGTAGGAATATCCCCATAAGAGGTTCAAACCGCTCCAGAAGCAGTACATATTCCAAGAGTGGGAATAGCCCCAGAAGAGGTTCAAAATCTCAGTAAAGGGATAAGAGATGAACACCACGAGATCTCAATAAATTATGTACATGATGAGAAAATATGATATCGAAGCAAAGTCATGATTGACGATATATTTGCTTTCTTTATAGCATAAGATATTACTTTGATTCCTGACACGGATCCTGAACCACAAAACGTGGAAGAATGTCGGAAAAGAAAAGATTGGCCAAAATATAAAGATGCTATTCAAACTGAGCTAAAATCTCTATTGAAAAGAGAAGTATTTGGACCAGTAGTTCAAACACCGATGGGTGTAATCCTGGTTGGAAACAAATGGATATTTGTACGAAAGCGAAATGAGAAAAATGAAATTGTGAGATATAAAGCCCGATTTATAGCTCAAGGGTTTTCACAAAAATCTGATATTGATTATCAGGATACAGACTCTCCAGTACGTAATGGATGGAGTCACTTTTTGCTTTCTGATAGGTATGACAACCATGGAAGGTTTGGAAACACGTTTGATGGATGTTGTAACATCATACCTATATGGCTCACTTGAAGTGAGATTTATATGAGAATCCCTAAAGGATTGAAAATGGCTGAATCACAAAGGCCCAGTCACATATATTCAATCGAGTTACAACGCTCATTATATGGATTGAAATAGTCTGGTCATATGTGGTATAATCGACTTAGTGATTATTTAATAAAAGATGGATATATAAATGATCATGTATGTCCATGTGTTTTTATTAAGAAATCATAGAGTGAATTTTCCACCATTGCTGTATATGTGGATGATTTGAATTTTGTAGGTACTCCTGAAGAACTCACAAGAACTATTACTTATTTAAAAGATGAATTTGAAATGAAAGATCTTGGAAAGACAAAATTCTGTTTGGGAATACAAGTGGAGCATTTAACATTTGGAATTTTTGCTCATCAATACACATATGCTGAAAAGATTCTCAGTCGTTTTCATATGGATAAAGCTCATCTTTTGACTACCCTGATGGTTGTTTGATCCTTAGAAGTTGATAAAGATCCATTTCAGCCTCTAGAAAGCGGGGAAGAAGTTCTTGGACCTGAAGTTCCATGCCTAAGTACAATGGAAAAAGTTCTTGGACCTGAAGTTCCATGCCTAAGTGCAATGGAAGAAGTTCTTGGACCTGAAGTTCCATGCCTAAGTACAATGGAAGAAGTTCTTGGACCTGAAGTTTCATGCCTAAGTGAAATGGAAAAAGTTCTTGGACCTGAAGTTCCATACCTAAGTGCAGTAAGTGCTCTTATGTATCTTGCAAACTGTACACGACCTGATTTTGCTGTCAACTTGTTAGCAAGATACAATTCTTCTCCGACTAAGAGACATTGGGATGGGATCAAACACATTTTGAGATACCTCCGTGGAAGTATAGATCTTGGGTTATTTTATCAAAGAGATTCAATGTCGCGATTGGTTGGATATGCCGATGTAGGATATTTATCAGATCCACGTAATGGAAGATCACAAACAGGTTATGTATTTACATATTGTGATACGACTATATCCTGGAAATCCACAAAGCAAACCATGATGTACTACATCTTCAAATCACTCAGAGATTCTCGTTATACATGAAGCAAGCAGAGAGTGTGTTTGGTTGAGATCAATTATTCAGCATATTCAAAAGTTATGTGAATTACCATCAATCAAAGACATTCCTACAATTCAGTATGAGGATAACGCTGCATGTATTGCTCAACTTAAAGGAGAGTACATCAAGGGAGATAGAATAAAGCATATTTCACCTAAATTCTTCTTCACACATGAGCTACAAAAGAAGGGTGATATAGATGTGCATCAAATTCGATCATGTGAAAATCTAGCCGACTTATTCACAAAGTCGCTACCATATGCAACGTTTGCAAAACTTCGAAAAAGGATCGGAATGTGTCAACTGAAAGACTTATGAAAACATTTCATCAAGAAGTAATGAATTCCTTTTGAGGGGAAGACTGTACTCTTTTTCCTTAGTCACGGTTTTTATCCCAACGGGTTTTTCCTGATAAGGTTTTAACGAGGCAGTCAACTAAGATATTTATGTAAAAGATATGTACTCTTTTTCCCTTCGTTAAGTTTTTCCCACTGGGTTTTCTTAACAAGGTTTTTAATGAGACATAATCTTCTATTGTAGGGAATCAGGGGAATTGTTATAAGCCATGTGATTCCCTCACAATGAGGGAACTTTCTCCTGCCCTTCTTCTTTCCTTTTCATTCTCTAATTAGGATTACTCCCTCCTGACTCCTCTCCTCTCCTATATAAAGGAATGAAAGCTGAAGGAAATAATAAGAATTCTCTCTGAAGAATTTCTCTCTTTTTCTCTCTTACTTTTTCTCTCTAAATTTATGCAGCAATTATAAGAGTATATTTATACACTTTTGCTAAAGTTTCATAACAAAATATATATTATTAATAATTAATAAAATTTTAAAAATATTATTTTTTATGAATTAAAATATACTCCTCCCGTCCCATGATAAAAGTCCTTATTACTATTTTGGGTAGTCCCATGTTAAATGCCCATTTTCCTTTAATAACCAAATTTTTACATATATTTTCCTATTATACCCGTAGTATTAAATATCTCATACTTTTCTTATTCTAATTCTCTCCCACCTACATTGGAAATAATTAATGGCATTATTATGGGCAATTTTGTCATTTCATTCTTCTTCTTAATATGCGTGAAAAGTCCACCAATACTTTTATCATGGGACGGAGGGAGTAATAAAGTTGAATTACAATATTATTAAAAGTGGCTAATTTTAATATTAAAAAAAATTAGTACAAAAAATAATACTCCCGTCCCTTAATATAAGTCATTTTAAAGAAATATTTTTGTCCCTTAATATAAGTCATTTGAGAATTTCATTAATTGTTTAATTTCCAATATTACCCAGAGTATTAAATATAATGTTGGTTCTCTTACTATTTTTTTTCCAATAAATAACACTCTCTAATTTTAATACAAGGACAATATAGACAATTGATATTATATTTAGGGAATTGTTAAATCCACAATACATCTTTTTTTCCCAACAAAAGTGTCGATGTAGATGTAAAGCGATGGTGAAAACCGTCGCTATAGGATTTATAGTGACACTTTTGTTGTGAAAATAATATTTTCTGTTATGGATTTAATAATTTTTTTGTATTTAATGTTATACAATCATTTTCTTAATACTTGTGCACAATTCTAAAACGACTTATATTAAGGGACAGGGGGAGTATTAAAAAATTGGTTCACCGAGTTAACTTAACCGAATTTACCTGTTGAACCACTGGT
The DNA here is from genome assembly GCA_020205615.1 of Panax quinquefolius. Classification (NCBI taxonomy): domain Eukaryota; kingdom Viridiplantae; phylum Streptophyta; class Magnoliopsida; order Apiales; family Araliaceae; genus Panax; species Panax quinquefolius. Next base: position 12,758,480 of record CM035166.1, on the reverse strand, counting down.
CGACCGGTGGTCAATCGGTTGAATTCGGATTTTGATCAAATTGGTTCAACAGGCCCAAACTGGACCGAATATAGAATCGATTTTCGATTAAACTAGTTGAATCGGCGGGCCGATAGTGATCCACGGGTTTCCAAAGAACAATGTTTGGAAGGTTTATTTTAAGGGGAAAACGAAGGTAAAGAAAAATAATTAAAAAGCTTTTAAATACCATGTTTATGAGGTTATATTTTTTATATTAAAGAGTAGTATACTTTTTTATCGTTAAAATCTCTAAGTTTCACTTCCCTTCTCTTCCCTTTACGTACGTGGGAAAGTAATTTTAAAATCTCTCCCTTCTTTTCTCTCCTTATATTATGTGTTAAAATCTCTTTCCCATCTATACTTTTCCTTCGTACTCTTTTTCTATTCCTCCAAATTCATAAACACAATATTACTACAAGGTTCAATGAAGTCATTTTCTCTCTTTTTGTGACGCCCCCAAAATAGGTCCACATAACTTATTTTGAGTCGCCAAATACATGGTATAGAAACCAAATACAAACTTCATTAATACAATTATCGTGCAAAATACAACAACACATGAGTGTGATGCTTTTCTTATGCAAGAAGGAAAACCAGCAACGTATTTTAGTGAAAAGTTGAGTGGGGCCGCTTTGAACTACCCTACTTATGACAAGGAGTTGTACGCTTTGGTTAGAGCTTTGGAGACATTGCAACATTACTTGTGGCCTAAGAAGTTCATGATCCATATCGATCATGAGTCATTGAAGTATTTTAAGGGGCAACACAAGTCGAATAAAAGGCATGCACGATGGATGGAGTTTATCAAGACATTCTCATATGTCATTCGATATAAACAAATGTAAGGAGAACATCATTGCAGATGCTTTGTCTCACAAGTATGTATTGTTAAATACTCTTGATACGAAATTACTTTGTTTTAAACGGATCAAAGAATTATATGTTACTGACCTTTATTTCGGAGAAGAGTTTAAACCTTGTGAAAAGAATACGGTAAATACTTTAAAGTGGATGGATTCTTATTTCATAAAAATAAATTGTGTATACCTGCATGTTCTTTGCGTGAGTTATTGGTTAAGGAATCACATGGGAGTGGTTTAATGTGACATTTTACTGTTGATAAAACTTTGGCTATCTTAAAAGAAAAATTGTATTGGCCTCATATGAATCGAGATGTAGAACAAATTTGTGATAGATGCATTACTTGTCGTCAGTCTAAATCTCGTGTTCAACCCCATGTGTTGTATACTCCATTGTCTATACCTAATGAACCTTGGATTGATTTGTCTATAGATTTTGTATTGGGTTTACCTAGGTCTAAGCATGGTAATGATTCTATATTTGTGATTGTGGTTAGATTTTTAAAGATGACACCTTTTATTCCATATCACAAAATTGATGATGCATCCCATAATAGCTGATTTGTTCTTTAGGGAAATTGTACGATTACATGGTATGCCTAGAACAATTGTTTCTGATCGTGATGCTAAGTTCTTAAGCTATTTTTATAAGACTTTGTGGTGTAAATTGGGAACTAAACTTTTGTTTTCTACTACTTGTCACCCACAAATTGATGGACAAACTGAAGTAGTGAATAGGACTTTGTCTGCATTGTTAAGGTCTATCATTAAAAAGAATATTAGTCATTGGGAAGAGTGTTTACCGCATGTTGAGTTTGCTTATAATCGATATGTTCATTCTGCTACTAAATTTTCTCCATTTGAGATTGTTTATGGCTTTAATCCTTTAACTCCATTGGATTTATCACCATTACCTGTTTCTGAATTTACTAACATGGATGGAAAGAAATTGTCTAAATTTGTTAAGAAGATACATGAGAAGGTGAGACTCAACATTGAAAGAAAGACCAAACAATATACTAAACAGGCCAACAAGGGTCGACGTCAAGTTATATTTGAACCGGGATATTGGGTGTGGTTACATATGCGGAAGGAGAGATTCCCAGCTCAAAGACGATCAAAATTGCTGCCAAGAGGAGATGGTCCTTTTCAAGTTCTAGAGTGAATTAATGATAATGCCTACAAATTGGATTTACCAGATGAGTATAATATTAGTGCAACATTTAATGTTTTTGATCTAAGTCCGTTCGATATAGGTGATGATTTAAAGACAAATCCTTTTCAAGAGAAGAGGAATGATGAGGACATGACTAGCTTGGATTCTAATGGAGGTCGTGGTTCGGATTCGGTGCAAGTTCCCATAGGACCCGTCACGAAAGGAAGAGCTAAACGCTTCAAGGAAGGACTTAACGGGCTTATCAAAGGAGTTTGGAGTGAGGAGGGAATGAATTTGAAGACCTTGGAGTTGGAGTCGAAACTCATAAACATGATAGAAATATTTGTGCCAAGCCAAGAGTCTCAAGAAAATTTCTCCTTAACTAGCGCCAAGACAAGCCGAGATTAAACCGCGCCTACGCACTGAGATTGTATAAAAGTAGCGGCCCCACTGTTGAACTACCAGAAGATTTGGCCATGCAGTGCGCCCCGAGCTAGCTTAGACGGTCATGCCTGCGTGCAGTCATCCGAGTCTCTGCCAGGCGTTTGCCAAAATCAGACCAAGACCAAAAAGTGCCCACGTCGGGTGTTTGACAGGTCAAACACATTTTTCGAGATGACGCATTTTTGACCAGATTTTCCTTATTTAACTAGATTTCTTTCATATATTTTAGGTAACTTTTACATCTTTAATATTTCTAATATATTTAGGACTCTTTTAGATGGGAATTTTGTTCCTAAATTAGTTATCCATTCCTTATTAGATTCTAGGGTTTTACTTAATAGTTTAAATAAGTCATATGAATGTAATTCATACAACATTCAATAATATTTTGATTTTACTAATTCTTGAGTGAATTATTCTCTACTTTTGATTCTTTGAAGAATTCCTAAGTCATTTTCTTAGTTTTTCTTTGAGATTCAATTTGTCTTATCATACAACAGTTTATAGTTGTGTGTAACATCTTCTACCGCATCAATCGTCGTTTGTGCCGAGATTACCGCTTCAATATAAGCGATGGGTCAAGGTGTCATTGGTGTCCATTCAACGCAGATTTCTAACGCGAGCAGTTGTACCAAGATTACCGTCTCCATATAGATGAGGGGTTAATGTGTTGCAAATAATTCACCTAACAACTTTGCTAGAAACGATTTGGGCGATGACCACCTCGCGTAAGCGTGTCGTGGAGTTGTTGATCGATTTCACAATCAAAACTTACGTGCAAGTATACACGGTCAACAAGTAATAAACTGATAAGAAAAGTATCGTTCCCACGAATAATTATTTAATAAAAATCACCAAGTATTAGTTCTTAACCAAACTAATTTTATTTAAATAATCAATTTATTGTTTTGAATTAAATTATTTAATTAAACTAATTCTAATTACCACTAGTTAAAAATCAGATTATAGAGATTTAAGATCACAACTTTACTTATTGCTTCACTTATATTAAAACACTTCTTATTAATTATGCTCATTATTCTGGATTGTTATTCAGGAACTTATTAGTATTTATAACCACCTTCCGATGCATCACAAACATATTAATCTAAATCCACAGTTGATAGAATTGAATCAAACACCCTAATTAACTAATTCACTATATTCCTATGTGAATTACAATTAAAAAGGATTTAAAGCACATGTTCCCTATCAGATTACATGCAACGTAAAGGTATATCCATATCCTAAACACAAATCATGAATTCCAACACCATGCAGAAAACACAATTACATGCTATTATGATCAGATCTAAATCTATATTTCATCTCTCGAATTCATATAGATTATCATGGTAATTGTTAGCTAGACAATTAAATAATTATATGCAATCATAATAGACACTCCATAGAATAGATTACTATAATTAACAGAGAAGCATACTAAAATAAGCTATGCAATAAGATCCGTTGCAATCTTAAACAAGAATTTAGTTCATAAACATTGAATTAAAGTCAAGAATCCACAATTGAATAGACATTAAAAGATAAAAGTAAGAGAAGATAAGAGAAGAGAAGTGAAAAGAATCTGTTGTCAGTAGTCTTGAGACTCCTCTTCCGCTCCTGCTTTGAATCTTCAATGATCCCCAAGTTGCTTCAATCTCCAACAATCCAATATAAACTAGGGTTTATATTCTAATCTAATAGAGTGTTTTTTCTAATCTAATCTCCTTTATTTTATGCCTCCCATCATGTATTTATAGGTTACAAGTCCAATTTTTAGATTTGGAGGAAACTCAATCCAATTTGGAGTCGAAAAGTGTCAAAATTCACCCCAAAACGCGTCCAATCTTGACCATCAAAATCCCGAGTCCGGAACAAATCTCAGGTCAAATCCCAAGTCGGGATCGAATTAAAACCATCAAAATAAGGCCTCAAACTACTGGCCCAATAGTATCTTCTTGGGTCATCTTAGCCCACCACAGGCTCCCAAAAGGTCATGACTTGAAGATACTATTGGTAGTAACTTATTTTCTTATATGCAGACAAATTTTTCCCCTATCTTTCGATATGGGACTGGGGTGTTACAAACTTCCCCACTTAAATTTCTGACGTCCCTGTCAAAATCCGATCACACACACAGCCCAAAGATATTTGCCTCTCTAGCCATTGTGGGATAATACCTACCGGCCCGTGTCCCCACCTCCCACCTCCATCTCTATCAGGATAATACCACCAGCCTTCGTGTCCCCACCTCCGGCAACCCGATCGGATGACCCGACCTGAGCTTTCGAGAGTCGGCTTTGATACCATATGAAATAACCCGGGTCAAATCCCGAGTCCAGAACAAATCTTGGGTCAAATCCCAAGTCCGAATCGAATAAAATCCATCAAAATAAAGCCTCAAACTACTAGCCCAATAGTATCTTCTTGGGTCATCTTAGCCCACCACAGGCTCCCAAAAGGTAATGACTTGAAGGTACTATTGGTAGTAACTTATTTCCTTATATGCAGACAAATTTTTCTCCTATCTTTCGATGTGGGACTAGGGTGTTACAAGGCCCTTCCCTAGTGCCCCAGCGCTGTTCACGGCATTGCACCACTGCCTCCTAGCTCTCCGACGCTGGGAATAGGCTTGAAATGGGCGCCCCGGCGCTGGCCTCTTTTCCAGAAATTTTTTACTCCGACGTCTTTTGGGAAAATGGTCATAACTTCTTCGTCCGAACTCCGATTTTGATGATTCATGATGTTCCGAAAAGAGGAGACGTAGATCTACAACTTTTATTCTTTGAGTGTTTCGAAATAAGGTTCAGGGAAATACTAAAATTGGCTCTGAAATGGGTGCTATGTAAATGACAAGACGAAAACTCATCAATTCTCCAAGAGTTAACAATATCAACCACCCCCTTATCATTGGTCAAAATCAAATTCCATGAAAACATTGCCCAAGTTAATATTGAACATGATAAATACCCCCAAACTTAAAATAGACATTTTCCTCAATGGCTAAGATAGGAAAAATTAAAAGAGAGGACTTCCCTGACATATAGTAATTTATCTTCTTGTCTGTGAAGTCTGAAGAATAGGTTAGGCACATTGGAATGAATCGGGCACCACACTTGAGTTGGACTTAACTAACCTGTGAACACAAAAGAAACAAGCTTATTAAATCCTAAAAAAATGAAAAAAAAATCTATCAATTAATATGAAACCTAATAAAAACTAAAAATAAAAATTAAACTTAGGTTGCCTCCCAATAAGCGCTTAATTTATAGTCTCAGCCTGACTTCTTCAATTCTCTATCCAATTCCCCTACGAAAATTGAGGAACCCTCCATCCATCACTAGCAATGTCTCTTTTGGGAGGTTCCCATTTGTAATGGCCATTGAATTTAAGTCACCTAGCATGATCTTTTTAGATAGGATCCCCATTAAGTGCGGCAAACCACTAGGTGCTTTCCCTATTGTGTATGTGATCAAATTATAGCATGTATGATTGTCAAACACAAAAAATTCCTCTTCTATCTTCCTTTTCTCGTCCCATCATGACTCTAAAGTTTTGCTAGCTCTCATATCACAAAGAGCTTTGACGACGACATGACTGCCAATTGGGCATGCTTTTGCAAAACTGCCCGAATTCTTGAACTTTGGTGGAGAAGGTACATGGGTCACTATCAAAATCGACTCATCTTTATTGGAACTCAAAGTTAGATCTTCCCCGACTTCCTTTTCTTGGTCCCTAAGTGTCTCTTCTCTTTCAACATCTATATCATTTGGCACATCCGGTTACAAATTTGGTTCGGGCTCGCCATCAGTCTCGTAATCCATGTCATAGGGCCAAGTGTATTGAGGAAAAATGTTCGAGGCATTAAGTAGTTGTTCCATCTGTTTCGCAAAATTTTCACTCGATATCTCTTGATTAATCATCCTCTCCTCACTTGAAGCTATGAACTTGGACAGAATTTCCTATAAATTAGAATGTTCTTCCTATTGTAGTGGAGGTGGACACGAGAACTCCGGTGAGTATGTTGGATTTGGAACATAAAATTGATCTTGATATGTATGGCTCCATGAAAAATCCGGGTGATACCCCCAATCTTGATAATAATTGTTGGGATAGACATAATTGTTGGGGTAATCACCACCATACGGTACCGGCTCAAAATTGGTGGTGCAATGATGACTCAGATGATTTCCAGCACCATAATCACAAGTAACCGCCACACTTTGACGACGTTGTGCTGTAAAAGTGTCCAACCTCCTCGAAAGTATCTCAATCTGTGCTGACAATGCAGAAAGTGTCGCGAGTCCATCAATCTCCGCTCCCTTTGGCTGAGTCATTCTCGTATTCGGCCATTGATAATTAAATTATGTCATGGTACCTAAAAAACAAGAAAAATAATAGAAAGAGAATTAAATAAAATAAAAAATAAAAATAAGAAATGTTTAAATTGAAACTAATGTTGGCAAAATTATTAAACTAATTCCCTGGCAACGGCGCCAAAAACTTGTTGATCGATTTCACAATCAAAACTTACGTGCAAGTAAACACGATCAACAAGTAATAAAGTTATAAGAAAAGTATCGTTCCCACGAGGAATTATTTAATAAAAATCACCAAGTATTAGTTCTTATCCAAACTAATTTTATTTAAACAATCCATTTAGGTTTTTGAAGTAAATTATTTAATTAAACTAATTCTAATTACCACTAGTTAAAAATCAGATTATAGAGATTTAAGATCACAACTTCACTTATTGCTTCACTTATATTAAAACACTTCTTATTAATTACGCTCATTATTCTGGATTGTTAATCAGGAACTTATTAGTATTTATAACCACCTTTCGATGCATCACAAACATATTAATCCAAATCCACAGTTGATAGAATTGAATCAAACACCCTAATTAACTAATTAATTCACTATATTCCTATGTGAATTACAATTAAAAAGGATTTAAAGCACATGTTTCCTATCAGATTACATACAGCGTAAAGGTATATCCTTATCCTAAACACAAATCATGAATTTCAACACCATCCAGAAAATACAATCACATGTTATTTATCCAGAAATCAATAACGTCCAAATTGTCAACATGATACTTTTTTGTGGAGTAAAATTCAAGAATGCTCAGAAGAATATTTTCATGAAAAGATACTGGATGAAACACAAATATCAAGGATATTCCACTAATTTCATGAAGTATAGAAGCCAAAACTTTAACCAACTGAGTATAATATAATATATGAAACTGCAAATGGATTTTTGCCCGCCATGCGGTAATCCACGTAGACATATCATTTTCATAATTTAATAAGGAATGAATACGAAGGATCATTCACCATGCATGCGGTAATCCACATGTATAAAAGTTATTCCAATGTAATATAAAAGAATGGAATAATGTAAGAATTCATCGGTGCGTGCGTAATTCGAGCATGACGGTGTTATTCCAACAGGATAATAAAGAATTGAACTAGGTAAATGCGTAACCCTTACATGCATGTAATATTCCAATGTAATAATAAAGAATGGAACCAGTCATGCGTAATTCGCATGCATGAGGATATTCCAAATGTAATAATAAAGAATGGAATAACAACAGAATTCACCATATATGCGATAGACCACACAGACAGGTTATTCCAACAGAATAATAAAGAATAGAATAACAGAAGAATTTCACCATGTATACGGTACTTCGCATAGACAGGTTATTCCAACATAATAATAAAGAATAGAATAACAACCCTTACGAGTATTGAAAAAAAATAACTCTCATCATGAATACGAAAGAATAATACCCCTTACCTTAGAAGAAGACTGGATATTGGAATAGTGAGGTAGCAGACTTCTCTTATTCTTTCTCTTTATAATTTCTCTCTATAATAATTACTCTATAGTTTTAGTGAATTGGTGAGAAATGAAGGAAGCATGAGCTTCTATATATAGGAAAATATAGTTTCAATAATTGCACGTTTTGGAGCTAAAAATATTACAGTATAATACCTTCCTCTTTTTCTTCATTTTTAAATTAGTCCTGCAAGTATTATCAAACTTGCACCACCTCCCCTAATAGTAAATAATGTGAATTAATAGTTCATTCATGTGACAAATAGTTATAATCATGTGAATAAATAGTAATTAATTGCTCATTTATTTGGTTAATTACTCGATTGGTCAACATAACATCCAGACATCAATTATTATCGAAATAAATGTCGATTTTCACTAACACTAATAATTCAAACACAATGAAACAATCCATTTCATCTTTAATCAACACGAATGTATTCATCATTAATATTATAATTCACAATATTTAAGAATCAGGTCGTTCACAGGAAAGAGGGGGTTTCCGATAAGGATTTCTCCTTATTGGCGCGCAATTAGGTGACCAAACCTCTCCTTAACAGAACTTCTAGACATTGTCAATATTGCAAATAATAATATGAATAAGTTTGTCATCTCAATTATTGATTTAATAATAATAAATATTATGCAGATAATACTGTGACAATAATTAAATCAATAATATGAGAGATATGATGCAGCAATTATTGTAGCAATAATTGAGTATAACTGAGTGACTTCTCACGTTAGCATCAATAATCAATATTGTGTGTTACTATGCAATCACGCGTATTACTGTACTTTTACTACCTGGTAGTTCAACAGTTTAACGGTAACCCTTTCGCCGTTATTTTATAAAAAGATAATTATGTCATTTTCTAACTACGACAATACCTCCGTTGTGGGGTCCACCAATGATTGTGCCGTCGTACAAATATTCCCAGTTAAAACGAATATTCCCCGACCAATCAAATATTATATGACCACTTGCTTACTTTGCAAAATTTATAAATATTACCCACAACTATAACATTATATCAAATCCACACCATAATTTTCAAAAATATATTTCAAGAAAATTATTCTTTATTCATAAAAGTTGGGGTCTTACAACTTTTATATGAATTAAAATTAAAAAGGATTTAAAGCACAGGTTCCCTATCAGATTACATGCAGTGTAAAGGTTTATCCTTATCCTAAACACAAATCATGAATTTCAACACCATGCAAAAAACACAATCACATGCTATTATGATTAGATCTAAATCTATATTTCATCTCCCGAATTCATATAGATTATCATTGTAATTGTTAGCTAGACAATTAAACAATTTTATGCAATCATAATAGACAATCCATAGAATAAATTACAGTAATTAACAGAGAAGCATACTAAAATAAGTTATGCAATAAGATCCGTTGCAATCTTAAACAAGAATTTAGTTCATAATCATTGAATTAAAGTCAAGAATCCACAATTGAATAGACATTAAAAAGTAAAAGTAAGAGAAGAGAAGAAAAAAAATCTGTTGTCAGTAGTCTTGAGACTCCTCTTCTGTTCCTGCTTTGAATCTTCAATGATCCCCAAGTTGCTTCAATCTCCAACAATCCAATATAAACTAGGGTTTATATTCTAATTTAATAGAGTGTTTTTTCTAATCTAATCTATCTAATCTCCTTTATTTTATGCCTCCCATCATGTATTTATAGGTTACAAGTCCAATTTTTTAGATTTGGAGGAAACTCAATCAAATTTGGAGTCGAAAAGTGTCAAAATTCGCCCCAAAACGCGTTCAAGCTTGACCATCAAAATTTCTAGTCCGAAACAAATTTCGTGTCAAATCCCAAGTCCGAATCGAATTAAATCCATCAAAATAAGGCCTCAAACTACTGGCCCAATAGTATCTTCTTGGGTCATCTTAGCCCACCACAGGCTCCCAAAAGGTCATGACTTGAAGGTACTATTGGTAGTAATTTATTTTCTTATATACAGACAAATTTTTCCCCTATTTTTCGATGTGGGACTGGGGTGTTACAAGGCCCTTCCCAAACGCCCCAACGCTGTTCACGGTGTTGCACCACTGCCTCCTAGCGCCTCGACGTTGGGAATAGGCTTGAAATGGGCGCCCCGGCGCTGTCCTCTTTTCCAGAAATTTTCTACTTCGACGTCCTTTGGGATAATGGTAATAACTTCTTCGTCCGAACTCCGATTTTGATGATTCATGATGTTCCGAAAAGAGGAGACGTAGATCTACAACTTTTATTCTTTGAGTGTTTCGAAATAAGGTTCGGAGAAATACTAAAATTGGCTCTGAAATGGGTGCTATGTAAATGACAAGACGAAAACTCATCAATTCTCCAAGAGTTAACAATATCAACCACCCCCTTATCATTGGCCAAAATCAAATTCCATCAAAACAATTCCCAAGTAAATATTGAACATGATAAATACCCCCAAACTTAAAATAGACATTGTCCTAAATGGCTAAGATAGGAAAAATTAAAAGAGATGACTTCCCTGACATATAGTAATTTATCTCCTTGTCTGCGAAGTCTGAAGAATAGGTTAGGCACATTGGAATGAATCGGGCACCACACTTGAGTTGGACTTAACTAACCTGTAAACACAAAAGAAACAAGCTTATTAAATCCTAAAAAATGAAAAAAATCTATCAATTAATATGAAACCTAATAAAACTAAAAATAAAAATTAAACTTAGGTCATTCTCCCAATAAGCGCTTAATTTATAGTCTCAGCCTGACTTCTTCAATTCTCTATCCAATTCCCCTACGAAAATTGAGGAACCCTCCATCCATCGCTAGCAATGTCTCTTTTGGGAGGTTCCCATTTGTAATGGCCATTGAATTTAAGTCACCTAGCATGATCTTTTTAGATAGGATCCCCATTAAGTGCGGCAAACCACTAGGTGCTTTCCCTATTGTGTCTGTGATCAAATTATTGCATGGATGATTGTCAAACACAATAAATTCCTCTTCTATCTTCCCTTTCTCATCCCATCATGACTCTAAAGTTTTGCTAGCTCTCATGTCACAAAGAGCTTTGCCGACGACATGACTGCCAATTGGGCATGCTTTTGCAAAACTGCCCGGATTCTTGAACTTTGGTGGAGAAGATACATGGGTCACTATCAAAATCGACTCATCTTCATTGGAACTCAAAGTTAGATCTTCCCTGAATTCCTTTTTTGGTCCCTAAGTGTCTCTTCTCTTTCAACATCTATATAATTTGGCACATCCGGTTGCAGATTTGATTCGGGCTCGCCATCAGTCACGTAATCCATGTCATAGGGCCAAGTGTATTGAGGAAAAATGTTCGAGGCATTAAGTAGTTGTTCCATCTGTTTCGCAAAATTTTCACTCGATATCTCTTGATTAATCCTCCTCTCCTCACTTGAAGCTATGAACTTGGACAGAATTTCCTATAAATTAGAATGTTCTTCCTATTGTAGTGGAGGTGGACACGAGAACTCCGGTGAGTATGTTGGATTTGGAACATAAAATTGATCTTGATATGTATGGCTCCATGAAAAATCCGTGTGATACCCCCAATCTTGATAATAATTGATGGGATAGACATAATTGTTAGGGTAATCACCACCATACTGCATGCACGCATTTCGAAACCGGTGGTGTAAATGATTACTCAGATGATTTCCAGCACCATAATCACAAGTAATCGCCATACTTTGACGACGTTGTGCTGTAAAAGTGTCTAACCTCCTCGAAAGTATCTCAATCTTTGCTGACAATGCAGAAAGTGTCGTGAGTCCATCAATCTCCGCTCCCTTTGGCTGAGTCATTCTCGTATTCGGCCATTGATAATTAAATTATGTCATGGTACCTGAAAAGAAAGAAAAATAATAGAAAGAGAATTAAATAAAATAAAAAATAAAAATAAAAATAAAAAATGTTTAAATTAAAACTAATTTGATCAAAACTAATGTTGGCAAAATTATTAAACTAATTCTCTGGCAACGGCGCCAAAAACTTGTTGATCGATTTCACAATCAAAACTTATGTGCAAGTAAACACGGTCAACAAGTAATAAAGTGATAAGAAAAGTATCGCTCCCACGAGGAATTATTTAATAAAAATCACCAAGTATTAGTTCTTAACCAAACTAATTTTATTTAAACAATCCATTTAGGGTTTTGAATTAAATTATTTAATTAAACTAATTCTAATTACCACTAGTTAAAAATCAGATTATAGAGATTTAAGATCACAACTTCACTTATTGCTTCACTTATATTAAAACACTACTTATTAATTACGCTCATTATTCTGGATTGTTAATCAGGAACTTATTAGTATTTATAACCACCTTTCGATGCATCACAAACATATTAATCTAAATCCACAGTTGATAGAATTGAATCAAACACCCTAATTAACTAATTAATTCACTATATTCCTATGTGAATTACAATCAAAAAGGATTTAAAGCACATGTTCCCTATCAGATTACATACAACGTAAAGGTATATCTGTAAGACCCCGAAATTTTTTAAATAAAAAGGAATTTCCTTTATTTATTATTTTGAAATAGTAAGGGTTGATTTGATTAATGTGGATAGTTAAGGGTTAAATACGCAAATATTTCAAAATAAGCAAGTGGTTATAAAATATTCATTATCGCTTAGGGAATATTCGTTTGGTCGTGGAATATTCGTACTATATCGGGAATATTCGTGCGACCACCAAGCGACCATGTGTGGGCCCCATAACTGAAAAGCGATTGGATGAAGAAAACGATAAATATAAGTTGTTTTTAAATAACTTGGCGTAGTTATTACTGTATTATCTTTGTTGGAATACCCTAAGTGGTTAAAACACACTAATACGCTTGTTGAACAAGAAGAGCACAGTATTACACCAATTATTGATTCTTACGTAAGAAGGCACTACTCAATAATGGTTACGATGAATTACTGCTCATTATTTTATTGAGTTAATAATTGTTTGCGTTGATATTTTATATTCTTTGTTGTTTTGATAATTGTCATTACACGAGATTTTTCATTATCGAAGCAATAATTCATATTATCCTAATAATATTATTAGATAACATTATTGGCAATGTCTAGAAAGTTCTCATCCAAGGAGAGGTTTGGTCACCTAATTGCAAGCTACCAAGAAGAAGAAATTCTTATTGAAAGCCCTCTTTCCTGAACCCTGCCTAGTTGTCAATATTGTGATTCTCAGTAATATTATTTGTGAATAATTAATTATTGATTTATATGATGAGGAAAATATTGATTTTATGTGAATATAGATGGAGAAAATTTTTAAAATGACAATTGTTGAAAATTAATATTTTATCTTTTTCCGATAAAATAATTCATTTAAATATATTATTTTAATAATATATTAACTATGATATTTTTACAACGAATGTGGGATATATGAGTATACGAGGAGGAAGAGTATTTTTGTTGCAATAAATGTTTAAAACATGTTAAACATGCTCGGTGGACCCCATTTATTGATCGAAATTTGATTATAAACAGTAAAATCGCCTGCTTGTGAATTTCGGTCAATTTCTATTTGGAATTTGGAAAACTTTCTTCTGCAAAGTTGTAGAGAATTGAAATTCCTATAAAAACACGCGAGATTCTGAATTTTCTGATGAAAGGGCTATTTATTATGAATTATTGAAGTTCAAGTTCAAATAATTGATTTTTGGGAGTTTAAAATATTTTTGTAAGAAAAACGTTTTTGTTGTAATTGAGTGGCTCACATGTGTTATAAATGATCTAAAATCAGATTTCTAAGGTGGGCTTGAATATTTTTAAGAAATATTATTATTTTATTAAATTTTCTGTTTTGGTGTTCTAAGCATTTTCCTATAAATAGGGTGCTTAGGTTAGAATTGAAAATCACACCAGAAACTGAAGTTTTCTCTCTATTTCTCTCTCGATATTTTGAGCGTATTCTTGTGAGTATTTTGAGTATACTTTGAGTATTGATATACTGCAAGTTCATTCAAATTCCACCAATAAGTCTTTCGCTTTTTGAGGTAAGGGATATTATTTTTTTTCGTAATGATATTATTTCTTCAATATCATTATCTTTGAAATGTTGATCCAAGTTTTATCAAATTTGGAACTTTTTCATGTCGGGTTACTATTCATGGGTTACTATTCACGAGTTACTATTCACGAAGTTACTATTCATGAAGTTCTTATTCACGAAGTTACTATTCACGAGTACTATTCATGAAAGCGTGAAGATGTTTTTGTGGAATTTCTATCTTTTGGTGTCGGTTTACTATTCACGATATTTATTGACACTATTCACGATATCTGACACTATTCACGATATCTGGTCTTATTCAATTAAAAAATAAAATTTCTTCTTTTCGTCTCAAAATATCTATTCTCGATACTAACTCGATTGTATCCATGTTTTGATCATTCTTGAATTTTACACCACTATGATTATTTTTGAGGTATTTTTGACGTGGATAAAACCAAGTACGAATCCTTAATCCTTAATCCTTGTCATTTTGTTTCAATGGATTCGCTTCTTTAAAAAAAAAAATATTTTCATCATCCTCGGTCTTAAATGATGATATTATGGAATATCTTTGGCCCGTAGTGCAAAGATGAATGATTTCTTAAGAATATCTTTGGCTTCAGTAGTGCAAAGATGAATGATTTCTGAAGAATATCTTTGGCCAGTAGTGCAAAGATGAACATGTGTTTAAATGAACACTGACTAATCGATGAA
Source organism: Panax quinquefolius (assembly GCA_020205615.1). Classification (NCBI taxonomy): domain Eukaryota; kingdom Viridiplantae; phylum Streptophyta; class Magnoliopsida; order Apiales; family Araliaceae; genus Panax; species Panax quinquefolius. Next base: position 12,743,387 of record CM035166.1, on the reverse strand, counting down.
TATCTTTGGCACAGTAGTGCAAAGATGAATATTTGATTCCGTATGTATATTGATTGATGTTACGGTGATAAAAGATAGACGATGAACTTTAAATTCATACATAGAAGATAGTAGTTTGCATTCTCTACTTAACTCTTCTAATGAATTATTATTTCATTGCGCGAATATTGAATTAAAATTTGTTGTCTATTGTATTCTATTAGATTTTTCCTCGTGAAGACTAACGATAATTTGTTGTATATTATCTTAGTCATAATATTCTTTATTGAGCTAGTTGAGCTCACCCTTTTCCTTTTTGTTCCATTTTTCTCGGGAGGCGAGAATATAAGCGAGTACGAAGTCGGGGTATGGAATGAAGGTTTTAGAAAGGATTGTTTAGTAGTCCTCACCATTTTTGTAAAATAATGTATCAATAAATGTGATGAGGATTTATTTGAGTATAGATATTGTCTGTAGAGATAATATTTGTATTCAAACTCACGCTTTTATTGTAATAATAAAGTTGTAGTTGTTTTACATACTACGTATTGACAACTCGTAATAGGTGATGTGTATACCTATTTTGGGGCGCCACAATTGGTATCGAGCTTAGGATATGATCTCCGGCGGAGATCGGGGAATAGAACTAGGAGGGAGAGACGAGTAAATCCTTCTCTAGTATGTCCTACCTAAGCTTATTTGTTAGTTGGTCAAGATATATAGGATATTATGTGATATATTGATTTCTTAATTAACCCTTGTTTTATAGACGATGATTTGAGAATGTCGATGAGAATATTAATAATGGAAATGAGATCGTGGAGATGCTCAGACTCACCAACGAGGGAGAACGTGCAACAAAGCTAGCAATGTTCCTCTCCGTAAACAACACCATTGAAAGCGATGATGAACGAGGGATGTTTAGAAGTTTTTGCGCTTCATGCAAAATCGATTTAGGAGACTCGTGTTCAAAATACAGGAGGAAATGATAGCAATTCACGGGTTGTCACAAATGCAAGCGCTTCAAAGAGTTGGGACCACCGTAATTTAAGGGAAAGCCGATCCGATCATGGCGGAAACATGGGTCAAACAAATTACCAAGATATTCGATGTCTTGGGATGCACGGAGGAATGAAGGTTCCATTCGCCACCTTTATGTTCCGTGGCGAGAGCAGACTCATCGGTGGGAGTCTCGTGAAGCGTACCCATCCAAACCGCACTCAAAGATGTCTTGGGAGACGCTTGAGAGCTATTTAATGACAAATACTTTCCGAAAGTGTTCGGCTATATGAAGGAAGTGGAGTTCATCGATTGGAACAAAACAACACGACGGTGTCTCAAAGACGAGGCAAAGTTTGCGAGTTATCCGTGTTTGCACCTCATTTGGTGGAGAATGAGGAACGATGATGCGGATGTTTCTTAGAGGTTTGAAACCCAGATACGCCAAGATCTCAATTCTCATAAATTTTCTCTATTCGGATGTTATAAACAGGGCTCAATTATTAGGCGAGATAACGAGTACTACCAACCGAGGACCACAACCAGGATCGTGATCGAGATAGATAGCGATCAATGTAATAATGATAACTGCGGAGAAAGAAATGACGGATGAAATGGTAACCACTACTGTGGTAATCATGGCCATGAAAATAGAAGAAGCGAGTCGAGGAGAGATTTTAAAAAGAGGAGATTTAACAACGACCATATAGAAGATGACAAAGGTCTTGCGAAGAATCGGTTCTAAGGGAGGAGAACGACCACCGGCCATATGCTACAAATGTGGAAAAGAGGGACATATCGATCAAACCGCCCACAACAGCTTCAAGGTATGCTATAATTGTGGAAAGGAAGGACATATCGCTCGAGATTATACAAAGAGCAAAACCTAGTTCAATGGGGATTCGTGACTCAAAAGATCGTCCCGAAAAAGTCAAAGTCAACGATTCCGGAAGAGCGTTTGTTGTGATCGGGTCATAATACGAGGAACCCAAACGAGGTGATCACGGTAAGCTATTTATAAATTCTTGCGAAGTTTATACCTTACTTGATACTAGGTCTATACCCATTCATTTATCTCTCTGCGCATGCGCTCAACGCTTAAACTTGACTCGAGAAATTAGACTTTGACCTATCTCGTGGAAACTCCGTTAGAGAAACTTTCATCACATCCATCGCTTATAAATCTTGTTTGATTCAAGTTGGCACCATTACCTTACCCGTTGACCTTATCTCTTTAAAGATACTTGCTTTTGATGTGATTTTAGGGATTGATTGGTTGACTTTCCCGACGTATTTCCCAAGAACTTCCCTTGCTACCCCGTAACGTGAAGTTGAATTCTTTATTGATCTTGAACCCGCACAAAGCCCATTTCTAAAACCCCATATCGAATGGCTCCTATTGAACTTCAGAGTTAAAGGTCCAACTACGTGAAATTGTTGGACATCGGTTTCATTCTGTCCTACTACATCTCCTCGGGGTGCTCCTGCTTTATTTGTAAAGAAGAAAGACGGAGTATGCGACTTTTGTATTGACTATCGGAATTGAACCATGTCACCATCAAGAATAGGTATCCTCTACCTCGTATTGATGACTTGTTTGACCGGGCCCGAAGGGCACAATTCTTTTCAAAAATCGATCTTCGCTCGGATATCATCAAATGAAGATTAGAATCGAGGATATTCCAAAGACCGCCTTCTAACTCGGTAGATGGGCATTATGAATTCTTAGTCATGTCTTTCGGACTAACTAATGCTCCTGCGGCTTTCATGGATATGATGAACCGAGTATTCAAGGAATATTTGGATCAATTCGTTGTTGTCTTTATTGATGACATCCTCATATATTCCAAAAGCCGTGAAGATCATGAGCACCATTTGAAGATGGTACTCCAAAGGCTTCGTGAAAACCAACTATATGCCAAATTGAAGAAATGCAAGTTCTGGCTTGAGGAAGTAGCATTCCTTGGGCACGTGGTGTCGAAACATGGAGTATCTGCTGATCCGTGAAGATTGAAGCAATACAAAGTTGGAGCAACCAAGTTTGGTGGATCAAGTACGAAGCTGGGCTTAATGGGTTATTATCGGAGATTCGTGGAAGGTTTTTCTAATCGCTACTCCATTAACTCAAATAACTCCGGAAGGATACAAAATTGCTTGGAGCGAAGAATGCGAGAAAAGTTTCCAAGAGCTTAAGAGGAGACTTATTTCTAAGACTGTTCTAACAATACCATCCGGTTCGGATGGATTTGTTATCTACGCCGATGCTTCGTGCAAAGGGTTAGGATGTGTTCTCATGCAACGTGGGAAAGTCATAGCCTATGCCTCGCGACAACTTAAAGAGTATGAGAGGAATTATCCTACTCATGATCTAGAGTTAAGCAAGCAATGCTGTTCAGCTAAAAATATGGGAGGCACTATCTATATGGGGAGAAAGTGGAGATATATTCGCACCATAAAAGCCTTAAATATTTCTTCACTCAAAAAGAACTCAACATGCGGCAATGACGTTGGCTCGAGCTATTGAAAGACTACGACCACACTATTCAATACCATCCCGGTAAAGTTTAACGTGGTAGCTAACGCATCGAGTAAAGATCATATGCGGAACGAAAAGTGCGATGATGTCAAGTATACGACAGAGCCAACTTTAATAGAAAAAGTTAAGGTTGCTCAAGCCACCCAATCTTGAGTCGATCGTATGAAGAAGAAAGTACAAAAGGAGCTATTCCGTAAACGAGAATTGATGAAGAAGGAATACTTGAGTCCACTCTAGACTTTGTGTTCCTAACGACTCGATTTGAAGTACAAGATTATGATGGAGGCACAATACGCCATTTGCAATCCATCCTGAAGTACTAAAATGTATCGTGATCTTCGACATACATTTTGGTGGAACAATATGAAGAGAGATTGCACGCTTTATCTCGATGTGTTTAACTTGCTAACGTAAAAGGCGAGCATCTTGTACCTAAGGGTCCGCTGCAACCACTTGAGATTCCTAAATGGAAGTGGGAACATTACTATGGATTTCAATTCACGGGTCTTCCTACGGTTTCTCAAGGCATCAATGCTATTTGGGTTATTGTTGATAGATTAACCAAGTCCCGCTCATTTCTTGCCGACATGGAGACTTATTCCTTGAACGCCTTGCTAGTATGTACGTGAATGAGATTGTGAGGTTGCATGGCATGCTCAGTATCCATAGTTTCGGATCGTGACCCAAGATTCACTTCAAGATTTTGGGTTAGCTTGCAAAAAGCTATGGGCACGGATTTGCGATTTAGTTCGCATACCATCCCCAAACCGACCGGACAATCGAGAGGACTATTCAAACTCTTGAAGATCTATTAAGACTCGTGTCCCTAGACTTCAAGGGTAGTTGGGATAAGTATTTACCATTGGTGGAATTCTCCTACAACAACAGCTTATCGTGCAAGTATAGGTGTGGCTCCATTTGAAGCATTATATGGACGAAAATGTCGCTTCTCCAATATGTTGGGATGAGGTGGGTGAAGCAACATTGTTGGGACCCGAGTTAAGACGTATGACTCACCGAAAAGATCCAAATGATTCGACAACGATACAAAAACGGCACAAGATCGACAAAAGAGTTATGCGGATCTTCATCGAAAGGACGTGGAATTTAATGTAGGGGATCAGCGTATTGTCATGAAGTTGCTCCACGGAAGGGAGTTACAAGATTTGGGAAGAGAGGAAAGCTCAATCCACGATTTATTGGTCCATTTCAAATTCTTGACCGAGTAGAAATGTAGCCTATAGACTTGCGTTACCTCCGAGTATGTCTCGTGTTCATAATGTGTTTCACATATCCGTATTTCAGAAATATGTGAAAGACCCGAACCACGTTATTGAAGTTAGAACCGATTTGAGATAGCCAAGACTTAACGTATGAGGAGGTACCGCCAAGATCTTGGATAGGAAGGAGCATGTCCCACGCCAAGAAAGGTCATACCACAAGTTAAAGTTTTGTGGAGGAATCATGCTATAGAGGAAATGACCCGAATTGGAAACGAAATGAAAGCGAAGTATCCTCATCTTTTCAAACACAGTGTACGTACGTCAATTTCGAGGACGAAATTTCATAAGGAGGGAGGTTGTAAGACCTCAAATTTTTTAAATAAAAGGAATTTCCTTTATTTATTATTTTGAAATAGTAAGGGTTGATTTGATTAATGTGGATAGTTAAGGGTTAAATACGCAAATATTTCAAAATAAGCAAGTGGTTATAAAATATTCATTATCGCTCGGGAATATTCGTTTCGTGGAATATTCAGATCGCTTGTGAATATTCGTGCATCACAAGCAAATGCCATGTGTGGGCCCCATAACGAAAAGCGATTGGATGAAGAAAACGACAAATATAAGTTGTTTTTAAATAACGCAGTAGTTGTTACCAATTATCATCGTTGAATACCCGGTGGTTAAAACACACTAATACGCGTTGTTGAACAACAAGAGCAATACCAGATTACACCAATTATTGATTCTTACGTGAAGGCACTACTCAATAATGGTTACAGTAATTACTGCTCAAAGATTTTATCGAGTTAATAATTGTTTGCGTTGATATTTTATATTGTTTGTTGTTTCAATAATTGTCATTACACGATATTTTTCATTATCGAAGCAATAATTCATATTATCCTCAATAATATTATTAGATAACATTATTGGCAATGTCTAGAAAGTTCTGCCTAAGGAGAGGTTTGGTCACCTAATTGCTTGCAAGTAAGAAGAAATTCTTATTGAAAGCCCTCTTTCCTGAACCTGCTTAGTTATCAATATTGTGATTCGTAATATTATTTGTGAATAATTAATTATTGATTTATATGATGAGGAAAATATTGATTTTATGTGAATATAGATGGAGAAAATTTTTAAAATGACAATTGTTGAAAATTAATATTTTATCTTTTTCTCGATAAAATAATTCATTTAAATATATTATTTTAATAATATATTAACTTGGTGATATTTTTACAAATCGAATGTGGGATATATGAGTATACGAGGAGGAAGAGTATTTTGTTGCAATAAATGTTTAAAACATGTTAAACATGTCGGTGGACCCCATTTATTGATCTGAAATTTGATTATAAATGTAAAATCGCCTGCTTGTGAATTTCTTGGTCCAATTTCTATTTGGAATTTGGAAAACTTTCTTCTGCAAAGTTGTAGAGAATTGAAATTCCTATAAAACACGCGAGATTCGAATTTTCTGATGAAAGGGCTATTTATTATGAATTATTGAAGTTCAAGCTCAAAATAATTGATTTTTGGGAGTTTAAAATATTTTTGTAAGAAAAACATTTTTGTTGTAATTGAGTGGCTCACATGTGTTATAAATGATCTAAAATCAGATTTCTAAGGTGGGCTTGAATATTTTTAAAAATATTATTATTTTATTAAATTTTACATTTTGGTGTTCTAAGCATTTTCCTATAAATAGGTGCTTAGGTTAGAATTGAAAATCACACCGTAAAACTCAAGTTTTCTCTATTTCTCTCTCGATATTTTGAGCGATTCTTGTGAGTATTTTGAGTATACTTTGAGTATTGATATACGGTGCAAGTTCATTCAAATATATTCCAAATGTAAGTAATCTTTTTTTCGAGGTAAGGGATATTATTTTTTTTCAGTAATGATATTATTTCTTCAATATCATTATCTTTGAAATGTTGATCTGAAGTTTTTATCAAATTTGGAACTTTTTCATGTCGGGGTTACTATTCATGGGTTACTATTCATGAGTTACTATTCACGAAGTTACTATTCATGAGTTACTATTCACGAAGTTACTATTCACGAGTACTATTCATGAAGCGTGAAGATGTTTTTTGTGGAATTTCTATCTTTTGGTGTCTGAGTTACTATTCACGATACGACACTATTCACGATACTAAGACTATTCATTCACGTATACTGTACTTATTCAATAGAAAAATAAAATTTCTTCTTTTCATTCTAAAAACATCTATTCGGATACTAACTCGATTGTATCCATGTTTTGATCATTCTTGAATTTTACACCACTATGATTATTTTTTGAGGTATTTTTGGACGTGATAAAACCAAGTACGAATCCTTAATCCTTAATCCTTGTCATTTTGTTTCACCGGATTCGCTTCTTTAAAAAAAAATATTTTCATCATCCTCGGTCCTTAAATGATGATATTATGGAATATCTTTGGCACAAGTGCAAAGATGAATGATTTCTTAAGAATATCTTTGGCTCAGAAGTAAAAGATGAATGATTTCAAGAATATCTTTGGCCCGTAGTCAAAGATGAACATGTGTTTAAATGAACATGACCAATCGATGAATATCTTTGGCCCAGAGTGGCAAAGATGAATATTTGATTCCGATGTATATCGATTGATGTTACAAAGTGATAAAAGATAGACGATGAACTTTTAAATTCATACATAGAAGATAGTAGTTTGCATTCTCTACTTAACTCTTCTAATGAATTATTATTTCACCATGTAATATTGAATTAAAATTTGTTGTCTATCAGTATTCTATTAGATTTTTCCTGTTGAAGACTAACGATAATTTGTTGTATATTATCTTAGTCATAATATTTCTTTTGAGCTAGTTGAGCTCACCCTTTTCCTTTTTGTTCCATTTTTCTCGTGAGGCGAGAATATAAGAGTACGAGTCTGGGGTATGGAATGAAGGTTTTAGAAAGGATTGTTTAGTAGTCCTCACCATTTTGTAAAATAATGTATCAATAAATGTGATGAGGATTTATTTGAGTATAGATATTGTCTGAAGATAATATTTGTATTCAAACTCACGCTTTTATTGTTGTAATAATAAAGTTGTAGTTGTTTCTGTACCATGTATTGACAACTCAGAATAGGTGATGTATACCTATTTTGGGGGCGTCACAATATCCTTATCCTAAACACAAATCATGAATTTCAACACCATGCAGAAAACACAATCACATGCTATTTATCCAGAAATCAATAACGTCCAAATTGTCAACATGATACTTTTTTGTTGAGTAAAATTCAAGAATGTTCAGAATAATATTTTCATGAAAAGATACTGGATGAAACACAAATATCAAGGATATTCCACTAATTTCATGGAGTATAGAAGCCAAAACTTTAACCAACTGAGTATAATAGAATATATGAAACCGCAAATAGATTTTTGTCCGTCATGCGGTAATCCACGTAGACAGATCATTTTCACAATTTAATAAGGAATGAATACGAAGAATCATTCACCATGCATGCGGTAATCCACAAAGACAGGTTATTCTAACAGAATAATAAAGAATGGAATAACTGAAGAATTCACCAGCGTGCGTAATCCGCATGCATGTGTTATTCCAACATGTAATAATAAAGAATTGAACCGTGTCATGCGTAACTCTGCAAACAAACAGGATATTCCAATGTAATAATAAAGAATGGAACCAGTCATGCGTAATCCGTGCAGATGGGATATTCCAATGTAATAATAAAGAATAGAATAACAACAGAATTCACCGGCATGCGATAGACCACACACACGGAGTTATTCCAATAGAATAATAAAGAATGGAATAACAGAAGAATTTCACCATGTATGCGGTACTTTGCATAGACAGGTTATTCCAACATAATAATAAAGAATGGAATAACAACCCTTACGGGTATTGAAAGAAAATGACATTCATGATTATCCAGGATGTAGAATGTTTGACTATATAAATTGCCATATCAATATAAATGACATTCATGATTATCTATTTTAGAAATACTGTTGCTCACATAAGATTCATTCATAACATGCATATACACTTATTGTTTTTGTCATAATCAAATAGGGGGAGATTATCAGGAATAAGCATGTGAATGATATTCCTATTTAATATATGATTTGATTATGATATATATATATATATATATATATATATATATATATATATATATATAATGAATATATGCAGTATGCTTGCATTAAGAAAAGTCAGAAAGTCCTTTGATAGATAATAGAAATATATGTACAAGGACTTAGAAATGAATTGATCAAATATGTTAGTTGATCCTACATAAAACAAACAAATGTAAAGTCCTTAAAAAGAAATGATGTACAAGTACTATAAATATAGAAAGATCAAGCTTGTTAGGTTGATCTTATGATGTAATAGATAGACTAGTCTGATCGTCGAGCACTGCACTAGAAGTCGTAGTCTGCCAGTGAGTCAAGGTTAACTCGAGAGCTATCGAGGCAGAATAGAAGAATGCAAGATAGTAGTCTTGGAGTTCGTAGACTGCCAGGGGAAACGAAGAAGGAACGTAGTGCATCGTAGAGCTTCTTCAGGATCGTAGTGTGCTGAGGAAGTCATGTTCGTAATCGTAGACATACCGCCACGAGACGACCGGCCTTCTCCGCCAAGCCAAGACAGAAATGTAGACTACACTCGTAGTCGTAGAGTCCCATCGATGCCAAAGCCAAGTCAAGGATCGTAGATCACACTCGAGTTCGTAGAGTCTATTGATTACATGCGTAGATCGTGGCAAGCAAGATCGATGAAGACAACAAGCACAAGGCGTAAATCGTAGCGTGTCAAGATCGATCTCGGGATCGTAGTGTCTCGCACCACCAAAGTCGAATCAGTAGAGTCAGTAACTACGATTCTCAAAAGAAGTGCTCACAGTGCCAAGACAGAATCATAGAGCATATACGGTTCTCAACAAATGAGCACTCCCAGAATATCCAAAGGAACGAAGCCTCTGGTTCAAGCTACAAGCTACATCCAAGGAAACCAGAGTGTACTCGACGAATGGCATACAGGCTAACAGAAGATCTCAGCACCAACCCAATCAGCATTAAGATTGAGGTGTAAGGCCATTCGTGATGAAGTCTTCCACAAGGAGATCCAAAGAAGACTTCAGAAGCTAACTAAGGAAAGTCAGTTTATGCAGTAGCTATCAAGTGAACAGAAGACAACGATCTTGGAAGTAACCAAGATCGTAGTGTTTGAAAAACAAAGAAGGAACTGATGGAAGGTGAATCGAGATACTGGTCAGCCTCTGATTAGCAAGGCTAAAGTGATTAAGTGCAAGGTCAGTTCATTGATGATAAGTGAACGGGAGATCACAAGGAGAAAGCAAGCTGGACGCACCACAAATCTGAAGTGTCTTGATATTCAGAAGGGACCAGAGCAAGGAATTAGGCCATCACTCGAGAACAAATAAGCAAAATGAAGTATCAAGCATCGCACACAATACAAGGAAGAGATGTTCTACATTGAAGATCCAATCAACACTCTTCAAGATCATAGTGTTAACCCTTCCAGTCAATGGGCAACACTCAACAAGATACTACGATAAAGTCCTTGAAGACGTGCATCAGAATCGTAGAATCCGAATAACTAAAGACTGAAGCATTGGCAAAGGTTCAATCTGAAGGGTAATATTCTGACAAGTGCTTATTGAGAGCATCGATGCAATAGGACAACCTCTGATCGAGAAATCAGAAAGAGGTAATAAAGTTTTCGACCTGTCCAAGACAATTAAAGTGATACATCTGACAGGGCAGGTGAAACAGTAGACTACAGCGTCAAAAAAAGTATGACATGTCACATCAAGCAGTCTACCTCAAGCAACTCGAGATCTGTGAAGAGATTTGAATAGCCTTCAACGGCTACATTCCAATGAAAGGATTAGGAAGGAGTATAAATAAGGAAGAGTTTCAAAGATCAAAGGTTACTGGGGTTGCCGAGTTTAGAGAGAAGGTGGACTGATCTAAACCATACGATCCACCAAGAACACTCAGAAGTCAGATAAAGAAAGAAGTAGAAGTGTGAGTTCTACTATGTAGAAGTGAGAGTTCTACTACATGAAGAGTGTTCAGAACTGCCGAGAGAAAGAATAGCATCATGACATCTTGATGTCCATCATGGGAAGACTCTAAGTACAATAGAGAAGAGCCTACAGTCATCTTAGCAAGTCCATCATGAGAAGGCATCAAGTAGCAGAAGGGAGATCACAAAAGCCATCTTGGTGTCAAGCATGAGAAAGCTTCTAAGTACCTAATAGAAGAGCCTACAGTTAGCTTGGAAGCCTCTCACGCGCAAATATCATCAAGTACCAAGGAGAATGATCTTCAAGGCGCTCAACAAGGGTCATCCAAGTGGTTGAGTAACCATAGAAGTTCGAAAGCATCGTGCAACACTCAAATTTGCACTTCAAGGATGATCAAGCCAAGTCGCTAAGTATAGAAGATGTTTAGAGCATGAAGACATCTTAGCAAACTCAAAGACCGACTCCAACAACAACAAATAAACAACTCAATAAAGAGGCTCAAGGGGTCCTCATCCAAAGGGACTAAACAAAGCAGGCTGTAAGGGTCCTCATCCGTAGGGACTAAACGAAGTTCCAAGCTCATTGGGCTTAAAGTTCTAGGGAACTAGAGTTGTCCCAAGGTCACCGCCTCAAGAGTTCTTAGTGAATCAAGTCTCAAGGTCACGGCCTCAAGGAATCTTAGTGATTCTGTGGCCGCCTTCCTTAGTGGAAATCTCGCTAGTTAAAAAGCGTAAGAGTGGATTAGAGCTTGAGTCTCCTCGAACCACTTAAAATCCTCGTGTCTTTTACATTATGTCATTTACATTATGTACTATAACCGCTATAATCACTATGTATGTTTTAACTTCTTACAACTAAACTTACTCTATGAACAATGTATGTATGATTATGAATATATCAATGAAGGGGATCTTTTACTTATTTCGCTGTGCTTGAAAAGATTCTTATGGTTGACATATGTTAATTATGAACAATATAATATAAACCAGAAGAGTATTTGAAATAAAAGGATCTATTCAACCCCCCCTTCTAGATCTATCAGTGCCCTCCTCGAACTAACAATTGGTATCGAAAGCAGTTCTCATGTTATATTCAAAAGCTAATCGCTTTGAGTCTGATCTCAGGCACTAACATTGTTCTAAACTTAGTTTAGTAGTAAGTAACTTGTTATATGCAGATGAGCTCATATATTGGAAATATTGTGTATAGGTTAAATGTGTATATACACCTGAAGCTGCTCAGATTGGTCCATGGTCTCTATTGTTACATCAATAAGACCAATCCTAGCCTGCAGTCAAGCTTATAGTCCAAAGACCAGACGAGAGAACTCAGGAGACATTAATGACAAAGAATCAAGCACCCACCAGTCTGAAAGATGAAGAAGCCATACATGCTACGAAATGCTTATCGAGAGAAGAAAGAAGATCTTCTCAAACTTATGTCTGGCCAACTAACAGCTGGGTGCAAACTCTGTCAGCTAAAGGATGTCAAAGATCTTAATGCTGAGATTCTTTTGGCCTATATCTTCAAGACCACTACTGATTGATTAAAGGCCAGCAAGAGCAATAAGCTGTCAGAAACAAAAGTAAAGTTATGCTCATCAATACCTAAACTCAGTATATCTAAGGTAAATGACCGCTTAAGAATCGACAAAAAAGGTACTGCCTCACTATTATTAAATGTATACATCATAATTGCATCTTCTTATGAACTATAACAGTATTATATCAAGGAGTCATAATCTGCCTAAAAAGGTGAAGAGAGAAAGTAACTTGAGGATGGAAACTCAAATAACTATAAACTTTCTCTCCATCCAAGTTTTAGGTTGAAGATGACATCTTGAAGGAAATCTGAAATGGGTCATAAGAGCATCACAGGCCGAATGAACTTTATGTGAAGTAATCTTTGCTGATGGGTTAGTATGTATGTACAAGCCTATGTTCTAAGTGTTTGACAACATACAGAGCATGATCAGTTTTGCAAGAGGATCTTACTGATTCGCAGAAATTGATCACCTTAATGAATCAACTAGATACTCCTAAATCGTAGAGTTGATTCTCACTCTATGAACACTTAAACATTGTGAACATAACCCAGTGAATGATGAAACCATCATAAATAGAGAGTGTGTTATTAGATGCCAAATCCCACACATACTCACCATCATGCATCTCAAAATGAATTATCATAAGATAGTTGCATGCATGAATATGTCTGTTGGTGATAAATATGATGATTATCCGGATAAGAGGAATAGGGGTTTAGAAAACTAACTCTAGCAGACCCATTTAACTATGGGTACCAAAAATAGAAATATATTTAAACTCTCAGCGTACTTGGTCACCCCGACCACACTAAGGAATGATGAAGCAAAGACTTCACCAAGAAAACTCAACCAAAGAGAAGGCTAAGGACAATTCGTAGATGATTCTCGATAGAGTTCCTATCCGTCCAAGCTCGTCCCTTAAAGACCCTCCGAGCTAACCGTAATGGAGCTCACATGGATGCTAATCTGTATATGGAAGCAAGCCATTCAGCCAAAGAAGGAAAATGTCTTATGTGCTCAAAAGACAGTCAAGAATGCTATATGGGAAGAATCCTCAAGGAAGCTCACAACAGAAGATTATCAAGCATCATTCAAGAAGAACTTATTGCGAGAGTAGAACTTCACAAACACAACTGTCAAAGAAGACTACGTTCGTAGTGCTATCATATAATCATAGAGTGATCAGTCCTGAAAATACTCATCTCTACGATATAAGGAAATCTGAGCAATGATGGAGATTCCAGACAGAAGAAGATATGCAAGGCTTCCTTCAAATGAACCTGAAGAAGAGGGAAACACATCTATCTGGAAAGACAGCGTCAACAACAGAGGAGCAGTGATCTATTAAGAAACAACAGCACTAAGATATATTATGAAAAGTTGTACCAGCTACAGAGTCCCTAAACTTTGTGGCTGATGAATCAAATGAAGATCCATAGTCAGTAGGAACGTCTCAAAACGTACTACTGATAACCCTTCAGCCACCAAACCCATAATCGTGAAGTGCCTACGATCAAACATATGATTGTAGTGTAAGAAGCAGGAGGATACCACGATTTCAGCAATGCAGTTGTCTAAAGCTGGTAGGAGACCTCCCAATCAGAAGAGGTCGAATGAGATGTCATTACAAATCACTGCTATAGTATTCCATCTGGAAAGCGCCTCAGGGACAAACCTGACCCTTAGCTCACTCTAAGAGGTTGGCCCTTTCTGAGCTACCTCAACCCAAGAGGAATGCTTGATCAAGTTCATCTCAAGGACAAAGTCAGTCAACGATCGTAGAGTTGAGTTTGAAAAGAACTAAACGATCATAGTGCTACCTCAACGATCGTAGAATACAACTCGACGATCGTAATCCTTCCAAAGGGTACTCCGGTTCACAAGGAGTTTGGAAAATGAGACATTTGCTAAACCATTCAAAATGAGGAGATAAGTTCGAATATCAGTGATTGAGCTATGCTGCATAAATGTAAGGATAGAAGTAAAAGCCATCCACTGCAGCATCTCTCAAAAGTTGATTATTGAGGCAACCAAGAGAATCGTAGAGTCCATAGCTACCTTATCATGCTACTCTACGAATCAAAAGGTCAACGGTCAGAGCCACATCGTTTAAACGACTACTCTTCTAAAAAGAAACATCTAACTAAAAAGTTATGGGGAGTTACAGCTCATTACTGGGCAACGTGCAACCAATGGACGGTTGACACATCACTGATTATACAGAGTTAGAAGGAACTGCCTTAAAGACAATTTCAAATCTATAGACAATTACCAAAAGCTATCGAACCTTTCTCGTCCCATTTCAAACCCTATAATCCTCTCAAGAGCCAAAATCAGTTAACCCTCCAGAGCCTTACCAAATTACACTCAGCCATCTCTTATAAACATATCTAACTCAGATACCCACATTCTTTAAACTACTCAAAATGGAAAACTGGCAAGTAATCACTGGCATTCAGCTTGGAACCAAATCGTTTGAGAAATCTGAAAAGAAGTTTAAGGATATTCTCGAGCTTGTGAAGAAAGCTGGATTCTCAGAATGCCTTGAGGCAAATACTCGAGTCTACATCGACCTGGTTAAAGAATTCTACTCAAACGCCTCCATCAACTCCGAAACCCTTACTACCAAGGTTAAAGGTTAGTCTCTGAAGTTAAAATCTTCTTACCTCAATCAATGCCTAGGTTTTCCTAACCAAGGGCTGAAGAACCTTGATAATGTCAATACTGAACAAGCAAAGGAGGTTATGGGGTACCAAAGAAACCCTGGTTTCAAAGACATAAAGAAGAAGGAGTTTCCTGAAGAGTATGAATTCCTTGCTGAAATTGTTGGAAAGTGCATATTGTGCAAGAACACTGCACATGATACAGTGATTGACCAACAGATGAAAATAATGTCAGCAATAGTTCTGAAGAAACAAATCAACTTTGGAGCTATCTTGTTCGATCAGATCTCCAAGTGGGTAGATAAGGCTGAGAAGAAGAAGTCCACTGAAAAACCCCTGACCAAGGTGTTTCATGGAAGGCTGCTGAGTATTGTGCTAAAGAAGAAGCTAGGAGGGAAAATCAAGGATGATGAGGGAGAAACTTTGAATGTGCACAAAGTGATGTCTCCACAATTATTTGTAAACTGGAAGAAGAACCCTAAGGAGAACAAAAGGTCGACAAATGGGAGCAAAGAGCAGAGCCTCTACAAAGAAGAGAAAACAGAAGAGGTAGAAAACTCGAGTCCGATGACTCAGTAAAGAAAAAATCACACAAGTCAAGAAGAAATCCGTAGTGTGAAGAGAGCTAGTGGTGTGAAGAAAGCTCAAGCCCCATCAAGAAGTCTCTCCTCCTTGAACAAGGACAAAGAAGAAAAAGTCCTAATTGCTGAAACTACAAAGAGGAGAAGCAGCAGGTTGCTTCAAGGACCAATCAGCAAGAAAGCTAAGGTGGAAGACAAACCAGTCTCAGATTCCCAGAATAGTACATCTGCTGAAGAAAGGGACAAAGAGTCAACAGAAGTAAAGGAAACAGATGTCAAGGCTGAGTCTCCACAAACAACATCCAGAAATGAAAATGAAGCTGATATGATGGAAGAAAGTGCAGCATCTACTGATAAAGAAGAATGCTCAAGCCTCACAGGCCAATTCTCGAGCGAGCCACACTCGATGATAAAGAAGAAATTCAAGATGACCAAATTGCTTCCCCAAATGCAACTGCCCCAACGACCCAAGATGATAGGTCAAGTAATGTTGTGTCTGAAGAAGAAGAACTTTCCTCCACCAATCTAGACAGCCACCTTGCTGAATCAAGAGTTGATGAGATGACAGAAGAAGAGTCTGTTCCTGCCTGTGCTGAACCCCAAGGAAGTGTGTCTGCTGAACCAGAGGAGTCTGATTCTGAAGAAGAAGAAGAAGAAGAAGAAGAGTCTAA
Organism: Panax quinquefolius; assembly: GCA_020205615.1. Lineage (NCBI taxonomy): Eukaryota > Viridiplantae > Streptophyta > Magnoliopsida > Apiales > Araliaceae > Panax > Panax quinquefolius. Next base: position 12,727,118 of record CM035166.1, on the reverse strand, counting down.
CTCTCCCAAACCTGAGCCTCCAAGAAGAAGGAAAAGCTACAGACTGCAAGCCAAGTTTGCCTCCAAAAGGAACAGTAGCCAATCAAATGCCATCATTGAATTGAGTGATGATGAGTCTGTATCTCTGGGAGAAAGTGCTGAATATGAAACCAGCAGTGAAGAGGAAGAATCTGAGGAAATCCTTGCTGAAGAAGGTTCTGGTCATGAAATGCAGCAAGGACTCTCTGCTGAAGCTATTCAAAATGATTCCGGTTCTGAGAAAGAAGAAGTAGAAAATGACTCCAATTCTGAAGATTAGGAACAAGAAGAACCAGAACTCTACCCTGTCCTCTCACCTGCAAGATTCACCAGAAGGATAGTGGTAGAAGTTCCTAATGAACCATCAGAGACTCCACCTGATAGATGGGTAAACTATAGAGATGAGTAGCTCAGAGTAGTAAGAATGACTACTTTTGACTTAGCCAAGAACTGGAACAATATGGAGCTAGATTGCTCAACCATTCTCTACAACCCTGATGATCTGCTGATGAGATGGTTCTTCCAGTGGATGCCATGGCTAAAGGCCTTTACTGAAGGAGATGGAAGCTACCTCAGCTGGTGCTACAAGACATTTCCAAGAATGGAACTGGTAGCTTAAAACTTCCCAAGGGTGAAAAGTTATGCTACAAAGATGATTATAAACCAGCCTCACTTCAAGGTCTATCGACATGCTGGAAATCTTTATATCCCCTACGATCGTAGAGTGGATTCTGAAGGACAAAGAGTCATGACCAAGGAGCTGGTCGTAGAGTCTTTTCACTCTACTGCTGATGATGTTCAAGTTCAAAACCAGAAGCCTCCTTATGCTCAAGCACTACTATCAGACATTCCTCATCCTCAACCAAAGGATTGAACTCAACGATTGCTCGAGATTCTCCAAGCCTTTGAAAAACTCGTCCAAAGATGAAGATCATAGAGTCCAATCCAATGCTCAACTCAAGTCGCCCAACAAAAGGATCAAACTACTTTAGCAAGAAACCATCAAGAGTTCTCGATGATCTAAGCGAGAAAATATCTCCGCCATCAAGAATCATAAGCAGCAGAGATAGCGATGAGGAGATAATCCTTTCCAAAGACAACATCGTTAAGCTACTTTGGTAGATGTATCTCTCAAACTCCAAGAGAGAGATAACATCTATCGGAAGCCATATAAGATCAAAAGGTCAAGCTCTCTACGAATTCGTAAGGCCAATGAAGAGCGATTCAAGCCCTCTTTGACAAGATTGATGATATGAGGCATACCTTCTCAGTGCAACTTGAGCTAGGCCAGCAAGAACTAAAGTTTGAAGTTATCAACTCCTCCTACCTGATGGAGCAGCTTAATTCCAACATGGAGCAGCTCTCTCAACTGATTAATGATAAAAAGGGGGAGAAAAAGAGGCATAAAAAGAAGAGGAGCAAAAGGCACTCAAGGAAGAGCAGTGGGTTAAGGGAGAAGAAGTCAAAGAAGAAGAAAGCAGCTGCAGATAAAGAATCATCATATGAGGGGGAGCCAGAAGATGATGATAACAAGATTGCAAAGTCTGAGGGGGATCATGTTCAAAAAGATGCAGAAGAAAACCAAGAAAAGACAGAAGGTCATCATCCCAGGGGGAGCAAGAGCAAGAAGAACAAATAGTCAAGTAGCTAATCAACAAGCATCCCGAAACATACACGAGCCCAAGGAGGTACATCTCTAACCTCATTAGGTATGTTCGATCCAGATGTAGAATGTCCGACTATATAAATTGCCATATCAATATAAATGACATTCATGATTATCTGCTTTTTTTAGAAATACAAATGCTTCACATATATTCATTCATTCATAACATGCATATACACTTATTGTTTTTTTTCATAATCAAATAGGGAGATTATCAGGAATAAACATGTGAATGATATTCCTATTTAATATATGATTTGATTATGATATATATATATATATATGAATGAATATGCAAGTATGCTTGCATTAAGAAAAGCTGTAAAGTCCTTTGATAGATAATAGAAATATATGTACAAGGACTTAGAATGAATTGATCAAATATGTTAGGTTGATCCTACATAAGCAAAACAGCTCTGTAAAGTCCTTAAAAAGAAATGATGTACAAGGACTATAAATATAGAAAGATCAAGCTTGTTAGGTTGATCTTATGATGTAATAGATAGGCTAGTCAGATCGTCGAGCACTGCACCAGAAGTCGTAGTCTGCCAGGTGAGTCAAGGTTAACTCGAGAGCTATCGAGGCAGAATAGAAGAATGCAAGATAGTAGTCTTGGAGTTCGTAGACTTCCAGGGGAAACGAAGAAGGAACGTAGTGCATCGTAGAGCTTCTTCAGGATCGTAGTGTGCTGAGGAAGTCATGTTCAGAATCGTAGAGACAGTCTGCCTACGAGCCGATCGATCTTCTGTCGAAGCCAAGACAGAAATGTAGACTACACTCAGAGTCGTAGAGTCTACTGATGCCAAAGCCAAGTCAAGGATCGTAGATCACACTTTGAGTTCAGTAGAGTCTATTGATTACATGCGAGATCGTGAGCTAAGCAAGATCGGATGAAGACAACAAGCACAAGGCGTAAATCGTAGAGTGTCAAGATTCGATCTCGGATCGTATTGTTCGCACTCCAAATTAAGTCAATCGTAGAGTGCAGAACTACGATCTCAAAAGAAGTGTTCACAGTGCCAAGACAGAATCGTAGAGCATATACAGTTCTCAACAAATGAGCACTCCCAGAATATCCAAAGGAACGAAGCCTCTGGTTCAAGCTGCAAGCTACATCCAAGGAAACCAGAGTGCACTCAACGAATGGCATGCAGGCTAACAGAAGATCTCAGAACCAACCCAATCAGCATTAAGATTGAGGTGTAAGGCCATTCGTGATGAAGTCTTCCACAAGGAGATCCAAAGAAGACTTCAGAAGCTAACTAAGGAAAGTCAGTTTATGCAGTAGCTATCAAGTGAACAGAAGACAACGATCTTGGAAGCAACCAAGATCGTAGTGTTTGCAAAACAAAGAAAGAACTGATGGAAGGTGAACCGAGATACTCGTCAGCCTCTGATTAGCAAGGCTAAAGTGATTAAGTGCAGGGTCAGTTCATTGATGATAAGTGAACGGGAGATCACAAGGAGAAAGCAAGCTGGACGAGCCACAAATCTGAAGTGTCTTGATATTCAGAAGGGGACCAGAGCAAGGAATAAGGCCATCAATCTCTGAGAACAGTCGAAGCAAATAGAAGTATTGAAGCACTGCACAATACAAGGAAGAGATGTTCTACATTGAAGATCCAATCAACACTCTTCAAGATCGTAGTGTTAACCCTTCCAGTCAATGTGCAACACTCAACAAGACACTACGATCAAGTCCTTGAAGACGTGCATCAGAATCGTAGAATCCGAATAACTGAAGACTGAAGCATTGGCAAAGGTTCAATCTAAAGGGTAATATTTTGACAAGTGCTTATTGAGAGCATCGATGCAATAGGACAACCTCTGATCGAGAAATCAGAAAGAGGTAATAAAGTCTTCGACTTGCCCAAGATAATTAAAGTGATACATCTGACAGGGCAGGTGAAATAGTAGACTACAGCGTCAAAAAAAGTATGACATGTCACATCAAGCAGTCTACCTCAAGCAACTCGAGATCTGTGAAGAGATTTGAATAGCCTTCAACGGCTACTTTCCAACGGAAGGATTGGGAAGGAGTATAAATGAGGAAGAGCTTTAAAGATCAAAGGTTGCTGGAGTTGCCGAGTTTGAAGAGAATGTGGACTGATCTAAACCATGTGAGATAGTGAGTCTGAAGGCTCACTCTACGATCCACCAAGAACACTCAGAAGTCAGATAAAGAAAGAAGTAGAAGTGTGAGTTCTACTATGTAGAAGTGAGAGTTCTACTATCATGTAACGACCCCAAAATAGGTCCATTCCATCCAACCCATTCTGAGTCGCCAAATATATGGTACAGAAAACAACTACAACTTTATTACAACAATTGTCGTGTAAAATACAACAACACATATCTTTGTGAGTTTGGATACAAATATATACCAACTGTAAGTACGTCACAATGACACCTTACATAAAGGTATAGTCAAAACCTGCTTTTAGAAATTAGAATCTTTGGGATGTGCTCAAGAAACCTTCATATACGGGAGGCCATGCTTTTAGGTTATGGTAGATATCATATGGCCACGTAATTATCCTTGGTTGACCTAATAGACCCCAAAGAAAAACGAGAAGATTACTATCATATTCTTCCCAATGGTGAGTCTTCTCGACATATCATTATCTCCACCGCCTCTAATTGGGTATTATACTCCAAACAAACACCAAGATTATATAGGTAGTGCTTGTAAATATACTCAAAGAAGTGGATGAGCACAACCATGTCTTATGATAACACGAGGTTGCATGTCATTAGACATCTTGTATGATAAAGGGCAAAACACCTTCCAAAGTTAAATTCACCTCACCTCAACATCTATAGACCACCACTCTATTCCTCGCTATCCCCGCTTCTACCCAAATTACACTTTTATTACACCGAAAGGAATTGTGAAACAAAAGGGTGAGCACAACTAGCTCAAGAAAGAATATTATGACTAAAGATAAATAAATTATCAATAGTCTTCATCAAGAATAAATCGTAGATATAGAACATATGGTAGATGATAAAACTTTTCAACCATAGTTGCGGTGGAATGAAGCGATCCATTAGAAGAGTCAAATAGACTATAAAGTCTATTGTCTTCTCCATGTTAAAATCCACCAACCATGTTTTATCCTCGTAACATCAATCAACAATTCCTCATCCACAATCACGCGTATAACTCATAATCGTAATTGTAGTTCTAAATTCCTTTCCTCATCCAAGACAAAGATAATTTTCATCACTTGTCTTTACCGAAACATCAAAGATCATGGTTATACCAAATCACGCCTCTGCTCATAATCATACTAATAAATTCATCTTCGCACCACGGGCCAAAGATATTCATCAACAGCTTTATCTTTACACTACAAAAGCAAAGATATTCAACAACGGACATCTTTGCATTACGAGCCAAAGATATTCATCAACAATTCATCTTTGCACTACAAAGCAAAGATATTCAACAACAGTCATCTTTGCATTACGAGCAAAAGATATTCATCAATAATTCATCTTTGCACTATAAAGCAAAAGATATTCAACAACAAAAGTCATCTTTGCATTACGAGCCAAAGATATTCATCAATAATTCATCTTTGCACTACAAAGCAAAGATATTCAACAACAGTCATCTTTGCATTACGAGCCAAAGATATTCATCAATAATTCATCTTTGCACTACAAAAGCAAAGATATTCAACAACAGTCATCTTTGCATTACGAGCCAAAGATATTCATCAATAATTCATCTTTGCACTACAAAGCAAAGATATTCAACAACAGTCATCTTTGCACAACGAGCCAAAGATATTCATATATCAAAGAAATACATAATCATTTCGGGTTATATAACAATAATTATAACCATGTTGATCAATCCACCTTTGCACTTAAGCTAAAAATATTCAATTGTAAATTCAATGGGTCATGATCATACCACCAACAATTCAACTTTTGCACTCATCGCCAAAAGAGAACCTATGGTCACGATCATACCAATAATCTACCCATCTTTACACTCAAGTCAAAGAGAAATATCATCATTAGGGTTATAAGAATGTTATATAAAAATAATATAATCAAAACATGGTTTTAATTTCAAGAGTAAGATTCATAAATCAACGATAATTTGGTCGGGAGAAGAAACCAATTTGTTGTGAATAGACTTCGTATTCGTACATAGTATCGTGATACGCGCATAAGAACTCTCGATACGAAAAGATAAAGTTTCATAATAAAATTCATATCCATATTTATAACACCTTAATCCAAATGTTATAAATCACTTAGAAATCTCATAATCTAATATTATTAATATTATAATAATATTTTAATCATTTTTTTAAACTTATAAATAATTTAATTAAATTGTTTACACTTTACTAATTAATGCATTTAATCATCATAAAATGCCAAACTAATAAGATTTCATCACCAATAACCAAAACCCTCATCAAAAATCAGATATACCTCATATATATGATTCTCAAGCCATAAAATCATATTTTCCAATTTTCTTACTTCACATAACATATTTAATTCATTTACTCATAACTAGAATATTTTCATGAAAAATACCAAATCAGGTTCCAAAAATATTTCTTTTCCGGGATTTAGCATAACATAGTTCCATATTGAACATATATTTTTCTCTAAATTTTAAAAATTCATTTACTATTTTTCAAATGGCCAAAACCAATTTAATATTTAAACATTTATCATAAATTATACTTTTATCCAAAAATTCTGAAATTTACACGTATATTGATATTATATAGATGTACTCCCAATAAAAATTTCATCAATTTTGGAGTTAATCACAAGGAGTTATAAGCGGTTACTTTTAAAATAGTCTTTTCTCATAAAATTCATAACTCTCAATCTATACATCCAAAAATACCTCAAAATAATCATAGTGGTGTAAAATCAAGAATAATCAAAACATGGATACAATCAAAGCTAGTATCCGAAATAGATATTTTAGACGCGAAAAGAAAAATTTTCATTTTTCTATGAATAGTCTTAGTATTCGTGAATAGTCTCAGATGTGAATAAAGTCTTGTATACGTGAATACTAACTCCGACACCAAAAGATAGAAATTCCACAAAAAACATCTTCACGCTTCATGAATAGTACTCGTGAATAGTAACTCGTGAATAAGAACTCATGAATAGTAACTCGTGAATAGTAACTCATGAATAAGTAACCCCGATATGAAAAAGTTCCAAATTTGATAAAAAGTTCCAACCAATATTTCAAAGATAATGATATTGAAGAAATAATATCATCCGAGAAGAAAATAACATCCCTTACCTCGAAAGACAAGACTTAGTTGAAACACCTGATAGTCTTTGAAGGAACTTAGACCGCCTAACAATACTCAAAGTATACTCAAAATACTCACAAGAATACGCCGATAATATAGAGAGAAAGAGAAAAACTTGTTTCTCAAAGTGATTTTCAATTCTAACTTAGCCTTATTTATAGGAAAATGTTAAGCACGTAAAGCAGACTTAACTTGCAACCTGATGGCTTTACCTGCTACTATTCCCACCCACCACATTTGAAAATTCAATTGAGCACATTTCTCACCAACCAAAAGTGGGGCCCACCAATTCTAGAATTTTCCACCAAAATCATTTATAACCTAATTTCAATCAATCACCTCTTAAAATTCATAACAAATTATACGCTCATTTTTAATTCGTTCAAAATTTGTGAACATATACTCAACTTATATATGTATAAAATATCCAAAAATCCTAACGATCCAATTCACGATTAAAAATTATAACTCACATAATAAAGTCAGTAAGAACAATCGATTTGATCTTTTAATACCTCCAATCCGACAAAATACTGATAAAATACCTCAACATTAATTCCTTCATTTATAACCACATAAATAAATCCATCATTTATATCCACATCAAATAAATATTTCATTGTCATATAAATCAATAATTAATTATTCATAAATAATATTATAGAATCACAATAATGACAACCAGCAGCCTCAGAAAGGGGGCTTTCCAATAAGGATTTCTCCTTATCGCGCCAATTAATTAGGTGACCAAACCTCTCCTCGATGTAACTTTCTAGACATTGCCAATAATGCTATCTAATAATATTAATCGAATAATATGAATTATTGATCCGATAATGGGAAATATCTTGTCGGTTGACAATTATTGAACAATAATAATATAAAATTTCAACGTAGCAATTATTGAATCAATAAATAAAAATATTGAACAGTAATTACTGTAATAATTATTGAGTAGTGCCTTCTTATGTAAGGATCAATAATTCAAAAATACTTTAGTAAAACCGCGTAATCATCGCAAAACACGCATATTATCGTATTTTAACCATCGGGTATTCAACAAAGGTTAATTCAGTAACGATTACGTCGTTATTTATAAAACTTAATTTTGTCGCTTTTCATCCGGCAGCTTATTCTCATTATGGGCCCACAAATAGGCTACGCTAATCATTTATTTATATTCCCCGACGTAAAGAATATTCCACGACCAAACGAATATTCCCAATAATAATGAATACTTTATACCTGCACTGCGTATTTTGAAAAAAAAAAATTCATATATCACCCTTAACTTTAACTTTTATCAATTTAACCATTTACTGAAGAGAAAAATTGAATACTTTTATTTCATAAAATTCGGGGTCTTACACATGAAGAGTGTTCGTAATCGCCGAGAGAAAGAATAAGATCATGACATCTTGATGTCCATCATGGAAAACTCTAAGTCTGATAGAGAAGAGCCTACAATTCATCTTAGCAAGTCCATCATGAGAAGGCATTAAGTAGCGGAGGGAGATCACAAAAGCCATCTTGGTGTTAAGCATGAAAGCTTCTAAGTACCTAATATAAGAGCATACATACCTTGGAAGCCTCTCATGCAAATATCAAGTACCAAGGAGAATGATCTTCAAGGCGCTTCAACAAGGGGTCATCCGAAGTGGTTGAGTAACCATAGAAAGTGAGCATCGTAACACTTTTCAAATTTACTTTCAAGGATGATCGTTTAAGATGTGGCGCCCCCAAAATAGGTATAAATCACCCATCTTGAGTCGCCGATACATGGTATGTAATTCAAATACAACTTAATAATACAATTATCGTAGGTATAATACGACAAAACATAAACCGTGAGTTTGAATACAAATATTGTCTACTAGAGAGTATACAAACTCAAAAGGAGTCCTCATTACAATTATTATCACACTATTTCACAGAATAGTAAGGACTACTAATGCAAACATCTAGGACCATCACTCCGCTCCCCGACTCGTCTCAAATACGCTCTCATTTCACGAAGAGAATAAAGGAAAGAAAGGGTGAGCTCAACTAGCCCAGTAAGAAATATTATGACTAAGATAATGCAAAATAAATTATCATTAGCCTTAAACAGTGTTAAACTGATACAATATAAAAAAACATTAAGTTTAACTGCAGCGGAACAAGCAATCCATTAAAAAAGTCAAGTAGAGAATAAAATCTACTATCTTTTATAATTTAAAAAGGTTTTTCATCACTTTTATCGCTGAGACTCAGCTTAATAAATAATTCACATCATTAAATCATCCCTGCACTATATGCCAAGGATATTCTTTAGTATCACGACCACGAATTATCCATGCTCTACGGGCCAAAGATAATCGTGTTTTCATCAACGGTCCTGATCATGCCATAAAACAATTCATCTTTGCACCCTTGGCCGAAGAGAATCCATAGCCATAATCATACCAAAAACTGTCCATCAATGCACTATGGGCCAATGAGGATTTTTTTCACATCATTTATAACATTACGGTCATGATTATACTGAATAATCCCTGGTCATAATCATACCATGTCCATCTATGCACTACAGGCCACATATGACTTTCAAAAAATATAAATATGAGGATGATGACAATGATATAAGAATTCAATAAAACAAGTTCAAGAATTAATTTGTCCAAGAACCAATAACGCCCAAATTGTCAACATCTTACTTTGTAGAGTAAAATTCAAGAATGCTAAGAAGAATATTTCCATGAAAAGATACTGGATGAAGCGCAATTATCAAGGATATTCCACTAATTTCATGGAGTATAGAAGTCAAAACTTTAATCAACTGAGTATAATAAAGAATGGAATAACAAAAGAAATCACCATGCGCATGCGATACTGCAGATGTATTCGTTATTCCAATGAATACTAAATAACGAAACCAAAGGTGAAAGTAAATTACAGACCGATGGATGTTCCAACAGTAATAATAAAGAAGGAACCAGTCCCAGGCAGAAACTCATGATGTGATATTCCAAATGTAATAATAATAAAGATTTTAACCAAGTTTGGCGTAAAAGCATGTATAGGATATTCCAACAGAATAATAATAAAGAGACGAAACCAGGCATACGTAAAAGCGTCATGCATGTGATATTCCAACAGTAATAATAATAAAGATGGAACTGGATCCGCCAGAAAAGCGCATGTACAAGATATTCCAAATGTAATAATAATAAAGATTTTAATATTAGAAGAATGTCACCAAGTATATGGTAGTCCGCGTATACTGGTTATTCCAGCAGAATAATAAAGAATGGAAGAATAGATGTTCTCTTCATAAATACAAAAGAAATAATACCCCTTACGAGTACAACAAATAATATCCCTTACCATAAAAGAAACTGGATATAAGAGTAGGGAAGTAGCAGAATACTTTTCTATAGTTTCTCTATAATTTCTCTCTCTAGAGTTTCGGTGAATTCGTAAGAAATAATGAAGGAATGAGCTTCTATTTATAGGAGAATGGAACGAATACTATTTGAGAAATAATTCACGGACGCAATAGAAATATTATCACAGGCTAAATTTTGTTGAATCATCAGACGCCTATTTTCAAATGTTAACATACTTTGTCAAACAAAACAAAAAAAATATAATATATTATATATATATAACACATGGTTTCAAATAATATATATCAATATTATATATATACCACTTGATTTTTTTCTCCCCATAACCAACATCAATCCCCCACCCCCAAAATCACTTTCATCATATATATATATACCCATTATATATATATATATATTCATACACAATATTCACTTTCCTACCCACACATCACTTTCACTACACTCTTACACACACACACCATACACCTTTCACTATCACACACACACCTATCTTACACCTTTCACTATCACACACACCTATCTTACACCCATCACTTTCATACTACCACTTTTCCACCATTTTCCACTCACACACACATTATATATATACACACATCATATACATATATATATCAATTCCATCTCCTATACGTAACTCCCTCCCACCCCCATTTTTAAAATCAGTTTTTCAACACATATGGGCCCCACATGTGGCCCCCACATGTGGGCCCCACCTTTAAATAATTTCTACCGATTATTTTAAAAAAATAGGTAAATGGGGGTCTATAAAATAATCAAAACTGAGTAACTTCTCACATAAGCATCAATAATCAATACTGTGTGCTACTATACAACCACGCGTATTACTGTACTTTTACTACCGAGTAGTTCAACAGTACTAACGGTAAAACTTCCGCCATTATTTTCAATAAAAATATTTTTGTCGTTTTCTCAATCCGATAATAATTCCGTTGTGGGGTCCACCAATGATTGCGTCGTTGTACGAATATTCCCTGCTAAAACGAATATTCCCCGACCAATCGAATATAATACAACAACTTGCATACTTTGCAAAATTTATAAATACTTCCAACAACTATAACATTATATCAAATCCACACCATAATATTCAAAAAAATATTTCGAGAAATTTAAACCTTTATTCATAAAATCTGGGGTCTCACACAAGCTGCTAAGTATAGAAGATGTTCAGAGCATGAAGACATCTTAGCAGCTCAGCACCGACTCCAACAACAACAAACAAACAACTCAACAAAGCCGGGCATGTATGGGGTCCTTGTTCAAGGGACTAAACAAAGCGTGGCTGGAAGGTCCTCAATAGGAGGGACTAAACGAAGTTCCAAACCTCTTTGGGCTTGAAGAGTTCCTAGGGAAGTAGAGGAGTCCCAAGGTCACCGGCCTCAAGAGTTCTTAGTGAATCAAGTCCCAAGGTCAGCGGCCTTGAAGAAATCTTAGTGATTCGGGTCTTGCCGCTTCCTTAGTGGAAATCCTGCTAGTTGAAAGCAGAAGAGTGGATTAGGAGCTTGAGTCTCTGAACCACTTAAAACCCCTTATGTCTTTTACATTATATCATTTACATTATGTATTATAACTGCTATAACTGCTATATATGTTTTAACTGCTTACAACTAAACTTACTCTACGAACAATGTATGTATGATTATGAATATATCATTGAAGGGGGTCTTTTACTTATTCCGATGTGCTTGAAAAGATTCTTATGTTTGTCATATGTTAATTATGAACAATATAATATAAACTAGAAAAGTATTTGAAATAAAAGGATCTATTCAACCCCCCCTTCTAGATCTATTGTGCTCTCTGGGAACTAACAAATTTCTCTCTATAATAATTGCTCTATAACTTTAGTGAATTGGTGAGAAATGAAGGAAGAATGAGCTTCTATTTATAGGAAAATCTAGTTTCGATAATTGCACGTTTTGGGGCTCAAAATATTACAGTATAATACATTCCTCTTTTTCTTCATTTTTAAATTAGTCCTGCAAGTATTATCAAACTTGCACCACCTCTCCTAATAGTAAATAATATAAATTAATAGTTCATTCATGTGACAAATAGTTATAATCATTTGAATTAATAGCAATTAATTACGCATTTATCCGGTTAATTACCCGATTGGTCAACATAACCTCCAGACATCAATTATTATCGAAATAAATGTCGATTTTCACTAACACTAATAATTTCAACACAATGGAACTATCCATTTCATCTTTAATCAACACAAATTTATTCATAATTAATATTAATATTCACAATATTTAACAACCAGGTCGTTCCCAGGAAAGAGGAGGCTTTCCGATAAGAATTTCTCCTTATTGGCACGCAATTAGGTGACCAAACCTCTCCTTGATAGAACTTCTAGACATTGTCAATATTGCAAATAATAATATGAATAACTTTTCCATCTCAATTATTGATTTAATAATAATAAATATTATGCAGATGATACAGTGATAATAATTAAATCAATAATATGAGAGATATGATGCAGCAATTACTGTAGCAATAATTGAGTATAACTGAGTGACTTCTCACGCAAGCGTCAATAATCAATACCGTGTGCTACTATGCAACCACACGTATTACTGTACTTTTACTACCGAGTAGTTCAACAGTTTAACGGTAACCCTTGCGCCGTTATTTTTATAAAAAGATAATTTTGTCGTTTTCTAACTACGACAATACCTCCGTTATTAGGTCAACCAATGATTGTAAGCATCGCATTTAATATTCCCTCGTTAAAACGAATATTCCCCAACCAATCAAATATTATATAACCACTTGCTTACTTTGCAAAATTTGTAAATATTACCCACAACTACAACATTATATCAAATCCACACCATAATTTTCGGAAATATATTTCAGGAAAATTATTCTTTATTTATAAAAGTTGGTGTCTTACAACCTCCCCTTCTTAGGAAATTTCGTCCTCGAAATTAGGGTACGTACCTGGTATATCGAAGAGGTGAGGATATCTTGACTTCATCTCAGATTCTAACTCCCAGGTCATTTCTTCCACATCGTGGTTTCTCCACAATACTTTGACTTGAGGTATAACCTTGGAGCGTAGAATATGATCCTTTTTATCCAAGATTTTAACAAGTAACTCTTTATACGTTAAATCTTCCTCTATCTCGTCTGGTTTAATTCAATAATGTGGTTCGGGTCTTTCACATATTTACGTAACATAGATATGTGAAAAATGTTATGAACACGAGACATACTTGGCGGTAAGGCGAATCTATAGGCCACAGTTGTGACAACCCCAAATAGGTCCATTCCATCCAACCTATTCTGAGTCGCCAAATACATGGTACAGAAAATAACTACAACTTTATTACAACAATTGTCGTGCAAAATACAACAACACATATGCTGTGAGTTTGGATACAAATATATACCAAATGTGACTCATGTTCTAACCGTGGACAGCACCTCACAATGACACCTTACATAAAGGTATAGTCAAAAACTGTTTTAGAAATTAGAATATTTGGGAAGTGCTCAAGAAACCTTCGTATACATGGAGGCCATACTTCTAGGTTATGATAGATATCATATGGCCACGTAAATTATCCTTGGTTGACCCAATAGACCCCAAAGAAAACGAGAAGATTACTATCATATTCTTCCCAATGGTGAGTCTTCTCGACATATCATTATCTCCACTGCTCTAATTGAGAATTATACTTCAAACAAACACCAAAATTATATAGGTAGTGCTCATATATATACTCAAAGAAGTGGATGAGCACATCCTCGCCTTTTATGATGATACGAGGTTGTATGTCATTAGACATCTTGTATGATAAAGGCAAAACACCCTTCCAACGCTGGGTTCACCTCACCCTAGTTGATTCACCAAATATAACTACTAAATGATGACCACCGCTCTATTCCCTCATTTACCCCGCCGACCCAAATACACACTTTTATTACCCGAAAGGAATTGTGAAGCAAAAGGGTGAGCACAACTAGCTCAAGAAAGAATATCATGACTAAAGATAATTAAATTATCAATAGCCTTCATCAATAATAAATCGTATTTAGAACATATGGTAAATGATAAAAATTTCAACCATAGTCAAATGAACGAGCAATCCATTAGAAGAGTCAAATAGACTATAAAGTCTATTATCTTCTCCATGTTAAAAATCCACCAATAATGTTTTATCCTCAGTAACATCAATCAACAATTACGGTCCACAATCATATGAATAACTCATAATCATAATTGTAGTTCTAAATTCCTCTTCTCATCCGTGACGAAGATAATTTTCATCACCTATCTTTACCCGAAACATCAAAGATCATGGTTACACCAAATCACATTTCCTCGCTCATAATCATACTAATAACTTCATCTTTGACTACTACCAAAGATATTCACAACAGCTCATCTTTGCAATCTTCGCCAAAGATATTCAACAACATGTCATCTTTGCACTACGGGCCAAAGATATTCATCAACAATTCATCTTTGCACTACAGGCCAAAGATATTCCTCAATAGTTCATATTTGCACTACATGCCAAATATATTCATCAACAGTTCATATTTGCACTACATGCCAAATATATTAATATCTCAAAGAAATATATAATCATTTCAGAATTTATATAAACAATAATTATAACCATGTTGATCATTTCACCTTTGTACTTAAGCTAAAGATATTCAATTATAAATTCAATGGTCATGATCATACCAACCAACAATTCAACTTCAGACTACATCGCCAAAAAGAACCCATAGTCATGATCATACCAATAATCTACCCATCTTTACACTCAAGTCAAAGAGAAATTAATATCATCATTAGGGTTTTAAAAATGTTATATATGATAATAAAAATAATATAATCAACATATAGATTTAATCTCAAGAGTAATATTCATAACTCAACTATAATTTGGTAAGAAAAAGAAACCAATTTTATCGTGAATAGTACCCGTGAATAGTAACTCGTGAATAGTAACTCATGAATAGTAAACCCGACTCAAAAAGGTAGAAATTACACAATAAAATCCATACCAATATTTCGGTATAATGATATTGAAATAACATTTCTTAAACTTATAAACAATTTATTTCAATTGTTTACACTTTACTAAATAATGTATTTAATCATCCTAAAATTCCAAACTCATAAGATTTCATCACCAATAACCAAAACCCTCATCAAAAATCAGCATATACCTCATATAGGATTCTCAAGCCATAAAATCCTATTTTCCAATTTTCTTACTTCACATAACATATTTAATTCATTTACTCATAACTAGTCTATTTTCATGAAAAATACCAAATCAGTTCCAAAAATATTTCTTTTCAGGGATTTAGCAGAATATAGTCCCATATTGAACATATATTTTTCTCAGAATTTTTAAAATTCATTTACTATTTTTTATATGGTCAAAACTGCCGAATATTTAGACATTTATCATAAATTGTACTTTTATCCAAAAATTCCGAAATTCACAGAGTATACTGATATTATATAGATATACTTCCAATAAAAATTTCATCAATTTTGGAGTTAACCACAAGGAGTTATAAGCGGTTACTTTTAAAATAGTCTTTTTCCGTAAAATTCATAACTCTTAATCTATACATCCAAAAATTGCCATTTTTGGACACAATCAATAAAACTCATCAAAATATCATTTCAAATTTTTCCAGAATTTTCTGAAGGACGGAAGAAGTACGAACTGAAAAACATAATAACCCTTAAAATCCCTTACCTCAAAAGAGCAATACTTCTGACTGGAATATCGGATATAACGCTGAGCAACACTCAAGATATCTAAATACTCACAAAAATATGCTTGATAATATAGAGAGAGAAAACTTATGTTTCTGGTGTATTTTTTAATTCTAACTTAAGCGTCTATTTATAGGAAAATGCTAGAACGTCATAGGAGACTAAATAATAAAATATTATTATTTTCAAAACCAATCTACGCCACCCACCATTTTGACTCAAGCATGCCTTCCTAGAAAAAAAAATTAGCATCCCATGTGTTTAATCAACACCAACCAAAGTAGGTCCCACCCATAAATTTAATAAAAATCATTTTATTTTCTGAAACTTCAACAATTCATAGAAAATAGTCTGGTTATCAGAAAAATATGAATTTTATGTCCATTCTGACTGAAATCGAATTCTCTACAACTTTGTAGCTTTGAGTTTTTCTAAATTTCAAACCAAAAATATCTGAAATCCATAAACGGATGATTTTTAATACCTCCACACCAACAAAATACTGATAAAACACCTCAGTATTAATTCCTTCATTTTTATCCACATAAAAATAAATATATCCATCATTTATATCCACATAAAATAAATATTTCCTTATCATATAAATCAATAATTAATTATTCAAAAATAATATTACGTAATCACAATTATGACATAACCGGTAGCTCCCGAAGAAAGAGGGGCTTTCCAATAAGAATTTTTTTTACCTTGCAAGAATTAGGTGACCAAACCTCTCTTTGATGAAACTTTCTAGACATTGTCAATAATGCTATCTAATAATATTATTCAAATAAGATGAATTATTGATCCGATAATGGAGATATTGTTTAGAAGACCTCAAATTTTTAAATAAAAGGAATTTCCTTTATTTATTATTTTGAAATAGTAAGGGTTGATTTGATTAATGTGGATAGTTAAGGGTTAAATACGCAAATATTTCAAAATAAGCAAGTGGTTATAAAATATTCATTATCGTCGGGAATATTCGTTTGGTCGTGGAATATTCAGATCGCTTGTGAATATTCGTGCGACTTCACCGTTAAACCCATGTGTGGGTCCCCATAACTAAAGCGATTGGATGAAGAAAACGACAAATATAAGTTGTTTTTAAATAACGGCGTAGTTATTACCGAATTATCTTGTTGGAATACCCGGTGGTTTAAAACACACTAATACGCTGGCGTTGTTGAGCAAGAAGACACCAGTATTACACCAATTATTGATTCTTACGTAAGAAGGCACTACTTAATAATGGTTACAGAAATTACTCGCTCAAAGATTTTATTGAGTTAATAATTGTTTGCGTTGATATTTTATATTCATTGTTTTTTAATAATTGTCATTACACAAGATTTTTTCATTATCGAAGCAATAATTCATATTATCCTCAATAATATTATTAGATAACATTATTGGCAATGTCTAGAAAGTTCTGTCTAAGGAGAGGTTTGGTCACCTAATCATAGGCCGCAAGAAGAAGAAATTCTTATTGAAAGCCCCTCTTTCCTGAACCGCACAGTTGTCAATATTGTGATTCTCAGAATATTATTTGTGAATAATTAATTATTGATTTATATGATGAGGAAAATATTGATTTTATGTGGATATAGATGGAGAAAATTTTAAAATGACAATTGTTGAAAATTAATATTTTATCTTTTTCTGATAAAATAATTCATTTAAATATATTATTTTAATAATATATTAACGGTGATATTTTTACAACGAATGTGGGATATATGAGTATACGAGGAGGAAGAGTATTTTTGTTGCAATAAATGTTTAAAACATGTTAAACATGTCGGTGGACCCCATTTATTGACTGAAATTTGATTATAAATGTAAAATCGCCTGCTTGTGTGATTTCGGTCAATTTCTATTTGGAATTTGGAAAAACTTTCTTCTGCAAAATTGTAGAGAATTGAAATTCCTATAAAAACTCATGAGATTCGAATTTTCTGATGAAAGGGCTATTTATTATGAATTATTGAAGTTCAAGTTCAAAATAATTGATTTTTGGGAGTTTAAAATATTTTTTAAGAAAAACGTTTTTTGTTGTAATTGAGTGGCTCACATGTGTTATAAATGATCTGAAATCAGATTTCTAAGGTGGGCTTGAATATTTTTAAGAAATATTATTATTTTATTAAATTTTCTGCTTTGGTGTTCTAAGCATTTTCCTATAAATAGGGTGCTTAGGTTAGAATTGAAAATCACACCAGAAACTGAAGTTTTCTCTCTATTTCTCTCTCGATATTTTGAGCGTATTCTTGTGAGTATTTTGAGTATACTTTGAGTATTGATATACGGTGCAAGCAGTTCATTCAAATAAGTATTCCATCAATGTAAGTACTTTTTCGAGGTAAGGGATATTATTTTTTTCAGTAATGATATTATTTCTTCAATATCATTATCTTTGAAATGTTGATCTGAAGTTTTATCAAATTTAGAACTTTTTCATGTTCAGTTACTATTCATGGGTTACTATTCATGAGTTACTATTTACGAAGTTACTATTCAGCGAGTTACTATTCACGAAGTTACTATTCACGAGTACTATTCATGAAGCGTGAAGATGTTTTTGTGGAATTTCTATCTTTTGGTGTCTGAGTTACTATTCACGATATCTTAAGACTATTCACGATATCTGGCACTATTTCACGATACTAGATTATTCAATAGAAAAATAAAATTTCTTCTTTTCGTCTAAAATATCTATTCCGATACTAACTCGATTGTATCCATGTTTTGATCATTCTTGAATTTTACACCACTATGATTATTTTTGAGGTATTTTTGACGTGGATAAAACCAAGTACGAATCCTTAATCCTTAATCCTTGTCATTTTGTTTCACCGGATTCGCTTTCTTTAAAAAAAAAAAAAATTTCATCATCATCGGTCTTAAATGATGATATTATGGAATATCTTTGGCAGATCTTTGAAGATGAATGATTTCTTAAGAATATCTTTGGCCCAGTAGTGCAAAGATGAATGATTTCTCAAGAATATCTTTGGTCCAGTAGTGCAAAAGATGAACAGTGTTTAAATGAACATGACCAATCGATGAATATCTTTGGCTCAGTAGTGCAAAGATGAATATTTGATTCCGTATGTATATCGATTGATGTTACAGGATAAAAGATAGACGATGAACTTTTAAATTCATACATAAAAGATAGTAGTTTGCATTCTCTACTTAACTCTTCCAATGAATTATTATTTCACTGCGAATATTGAATTAAAATTTGTTGTCTATCAGATTCTATTAGATTTTTCCTGTTGAAGACTAACGATAATTTGTTGTATATTATCTTAGTCATAATATTCTTTATCGAGCTAGTTGAGCTCACCCTTTTCTTTTGTTCCATTTTTCTCGTGAGGCGAGAATATAAATGAAAGATTTAGTCTGGGTATGGAATGAAGGTTTTAGAAATGATTGTTTAGTAGTCCTCACCATTTTTGTAAAATAATGTATCAATAAATGTGATGAGGATTTATTTGAGTATAGATATTGTCTGTAAGATAATATTTGTATTCAAACTCACGCTTTCTTGTTGTAATAATAAAGTTGTAGTTGTTTCGCATTTACCATGTATTGACAACTCGTATAGTGTGATGTATACCTATTTTGGGGCGCCACAGTTGGTATCGAGCTTAGGATATATGATCTCTACAGCGAGATCGGGGAATAGAACTAGGAGGGAGAGATGAGTAAATCCTTCGCTAGTATGTCCTACCTAAGCTTATTTGTTAGTTGGTCAATATATAGGGATATTATGTGATATATTGATTTCCTTAATTAAACCTTGTTTTATGACGATTTGAGAATGTCGAATGAGAATATTAACAATGGAAATGAGACCGTGGAGATGCTGTGACTCACCAACGAGGAGAACGTGTAACAGTCGGCAATGTTCCTCCCGTGAACAACACCATTGAAAGCGATGATGAACGAGGGGATGTTTAGAAGTTTTTTGCAGCTCATGCAAAATCGCATGAGGAGACTCGTGTTCAAAATACAGGAGAAAATGATAGCAATTCACGGGTTGTCACAACCAAGCAGCTCAAAGAGTTGGGACCACCGAATTTAAGGAAAGCCCAGATCCGATCATGCCGTGAAAACATGGGTCAAACAAATTACCAAGATATTCGATGTCTTGGGATGCACGGAACGAAGGTTCCATTCGCCACCTTTATGTTCCATGGCGAAAGCGGAGACTCATCGGTGGGAGTCTCTGAAGCGCACCCATCCAAATTGCACTCAAAGATGTCTTGGGAGACGTTTGAGAAGCTATTTAATGACAAATACTTTCCGAAAGTGTTCGCTATATATGAAGGAAGTGGAGTTCATCGATTGGAACAAAACAACATGACGGTGTCTCAAAGACGAGGCAAAGTTTGCGAGAGTTATCCGTGTTTGCACCTCATTTGGTGGAGAATGAGGAACGTATGATGCGGATGTTTCTTAGAGGTTTGAAACCCTAAGATACGCCAAGATCTCATTTCTCATAAATTTTCTCTCTATTCGGATGTTGTAAATGTGGCTCAATTATTAGAGCGAGATAACGAAATACGGTCAACCGAGGACCACAACCAGATCGTGACGTAGATAGCGAACAATGAATAATGATAACCTCATGAGAAAGAAAAGATTTTATTGTAAATGGTAACCACTCCGGTGGTAATCATGGCCATGAAAATAGAAGAAGCGAGTCGAGGAGATTTTAAAAAGAGAGATTTAACAACGACTATGTGAAGATGATGGCAGTCTTACAAAGAATCGGTTCTAAGGGAGGAGAACGACCACCCCCATATATGCTACAAATGCGAAAAGAGGGACATATCACCAAACCGCCCACAACAGATTCAAGGTATGCTATAATTGTGGAAAGGAAGGACATATCGCTCGAGATTGTACATAGAATGTAAAACCTAGTTCAATGGGGACGACGACTCAAAAGATCGTCCCGGAAAAAAGTCAAAGTCAACGATTCCGGAAGAGCGCTTTGTTGTGATCGGTCATAATATCGAGAACCCAAACGAGGTGATCACGGTAAGCTATTTATAAATTCTTACGAAAGTTTATACCTTTACTTGATACCGTATGGGCAACCCATTCATTTATCTCTCCCGCATGTGCTCAACGCTTAAACTTGACTCCTAGAGAATTAGACTTTGACCTATCTGTGGAAACTCCGTTAGAGAAAACTTTCATCACATCCACTATTTATAAATCTTGTTTGATTCAAGTTGGCACCATTACCTTACCTCGTTGACCTTATCTCTTTAAAGATACTTGCTTTTGATGTGATTTTAGGGATTGATTGGTTAACTACTCATCATGCCAAAATTGATTGTTTTCGTAAGGTTGTTAGTTTTCATATTCCTAACCAACCCGTTGTATTTAATTCAAGCAACTAAACCATTAAAATCAATCACCGCTATATCTAATCATAAAGCTATTCGCTTATTAAAAAACGGATGTCAAGCTTTCTTAGCCCATGTTATGGATTTGAATAAAGACACGCCAAATTTGAATAATATTCCCGTTGTTATTGACTTTCCCGACGATTTCAAGAAGAACTTCCCGCCTACCCCGTAACGTGAATTTGAATTCTTTATTGATCTTGAACCTGTACAAAGCCCATTTCTAAAACCCCATATTGAATGGCTCCTATTGAACTTCAGGAGTTAAAGGTCCAACTACGAGAATTGTTGGACATCGGTTTCATTCGTCCCAAGTACATCTCCTCGGGGTGCTCTGTTGCTTTTTTGTAAAGAAGAAAGACGGGAGTATGCGACTTTGTATTGACTATCGGAATTGAACCATGTCACCATCAAGAATAGGTATCCTCTACCTCGTATTGATGACTTGTTTGACCAATTCAGTGGGGCACAATTCTTTTCAAAAATCGATCTTCGCTCGGATATCATCAAATGAAGATTAGAATCGAGGATATTCCAAAGACGCCTTCGAAACTTCGGTATGGGCATTATGAATTCTTAGTCATGTCTTTCGGACTAACTAATGCTCCTGCAGCTTTCATGGATATGATGAACCGAGTATTCAAGGAATATTTGGATCAATTCGTTGTTGTCTTTATTGATGACATCCTCATATATTCCAAAAGCCGTGAAGATCATGAGCACCATTTGAAGCTGGTACTCCAAAGGCTTCGTGAAAACCAACTATATGCCAAATTGAAGAAATGCGAGTTCTGGCTTGAGGAAGTAGCATTCCTTGGGCACGTGGTGTCGAAAACATGGAGTATCTGCTGATCCGGCCAAGATTGAAGCAATACAAAGTTGGGAGCAACCAAGTCGGTGGTGATCAAGTACGTAGCTTTTGGGCTTAATTTGTTATTATCGAGATTCGTGGAAGGGTTTTCTCAAATCGCTACTCCATTAACTCAAATTAACTCGGAAGGATACAAAATTCGTTAGGAGCGAAGAATGCGAGAAAAGTTTCCAAGAGCTTAAGAGGAGACTTATTTCTAAGACTGTTCTAACAATACCATCCGGTTCTATGGATTTGTTATCTACAAATGATGCTTCGTAAAGGGTTAGGATGTGTTCTCATACAACGTGGGAAAGTCATAGCCTATGCCTCATGACAACTTAAAAAGTATGAGAGGAATTATCCTACTCATGATCTAGAGTTAGCGGCCGATCGCTTTCAGCGTTAAAAATATGGAGGCACTATCTATATGGGGAGAAAGTGGAGATATATTGCACCATAAAAGCCTTAAATATTTCTTCACTCAAAAAAGAACTCAACATGCGGCAAATGACGCTGGCTCGAGCTATTGAAAGACTACGACCACACTATTCAATACCATCCCGGTAAAGTTTAACGTGGTAAATGACGCATTGAGTAGAAGATCATATCTTGGGAACGAAAAGTGCGATGATGTCAAGTATACGACAGAGCCAACTTTAATAGAAAAAGTTAAGGTTGCTTGCCAGCCAATTGACCCGAGAATTTGCGTCGTATGAAGAAGAAAGTACAAGAAGGAGCTATTCAAGCGAGAATTGATGAAGAAGGAATACTTGAGTCCACTCTGACTTTGTGTTCCTAACGACTGATTTGAAGTACAAGATTATGATGGAGGCACACAATACGCCATTTGCAATCCATCCTCGGAAGTACTAAAATGTATCGTGATCTTCGACATACATTTTGGTGGAACAATATGAAGAGAGAGATTGCAGTTTTATCTCGATGTGTTTAACTTGCTAACGTGTAAAGCGCGAGCATCTTGTACCTAAGGGTCCGTTGCAACCACTTGAGATTCCGGAATGGAAGTGGGAACACATTACTATGGATTTCACATGGGTCTTCCTACGGTTTCTCAAGGCATCAATGCTATTTGGGTTATTGTTGATAGATTAACCAAGTCTCGCGCTTCATTTCTTGCCGACACGGAGACTTATTCCTCGAACGCCTTGCTAGTATGTACGTGAATGAGATTGTGAGGTTGCATGGCATGCCCAGTATCCATAGTTTTGGATCGTGACCCAAGATTCACTTCAAGATTTTGGGTTAGCTTGCAAAAAGCTATGGGCACGGATTTGCGATTTAGTTCTAATACCATCCCCAAACCCGACGGACAATCGAGAGGATTATTCAAACTCTTGAAGATCTATTAAGACTCGTGTCCTAGACTTCAAGGGTAGTTGGGATAAGTATTTACCATTGGTGGAATTCTCCTACAACAATAGTTATCGTGCAAGTATAGGTGTGGCTTTATTTGAAGCATTATATGGACGAAAATGTCGCTTCTCCAATATGTTGGGATGAGGTGGGTGAAGCAACATTGTTGGGACCCGAAGTTAAGACGTATGACTCACCGAAAAGATCCAAATGATTCGACAACGATACAAACGGCACAAGATCGACAAAAGAGTTATGCGGATCTTCATCGAAAGGACGTGGAATTTAATGTAGGGATCGCGTATTGTCATGAGTTGCTCCATGGAAGGGAGTTACAAGATTTGGGAAGAGAGGAAAGCTCAATCCACGATTTATCGGTCCATTTCAAATTCTTGACCGAGTAGGAAATGTAGCCTATAGACTTGCGTTACCTCCGAGTATGTCTCGTGTTCATAATGTGTTTCATATATCCGTGCTTAAATAAATATGTGAAAGACCCAACCACGTTATTGAAGTTAGAACCAGACGAGATAGCCAAGACTTAACGATATAAGGAGGTACCCACCAAGATCTTGGATAGGAAGGAGCATGTCCCCACGCTAAGAAAGGTCATACCACAAGTTAAAGTTTTGTGGAGGAATCATGCTATAGAGGAAATGACCGGGAATTGGAAACGGAAATGAAAGCGAGGTATCCTCATCTTTTCAAACACACAGTACGTCACGTCCAATTTCGAGGACGAAAATTTCATAAAGAGGGAGGTTGTAAGACCCTAAATTTTTTAAATAAAAGGAATTTCCTTTATTTATTATTTTGAAATAGTAAGGGTTGATTTGATTAATGTGGATAGTTAAGGGGTTAAATACGCAAAATATTTCAAAATAAGCAAGTGGTTATAAAATATTCATTATCGCTTGGGAATATTCGTTTGGTCGTGGAATATTCAATGCATCGCTTGGGAATATTCGTATTTACTGACGCAAAAGCCCATGTGTGGGCCCCATAACGGAAAGCGATTGGATGAAGAAAACGACAAATATAAGTTGTTTTTAAATAACTACGTAGTTGTTACTGAAGTATCTTGTTGGAATACCCGGTGGTTAAAATACACTAATGGCGTTGTTGAACAAGAGTACTACCAGATTACACCAATTATTGATTCTTACGTAGAAGGCACTACTCAATAATGGTTACGTAATTACTTGCTCAAAGATTTTATCGAGTTAATAATTGTCTTTGCGTTGATATTTTATATTCATTGTTGTTTCAATAATTGTCATTACACGATTTTTCATTATCGAAGCAATAATTCATATTATCCTAATAATATTATTAGATAACATTATTGGTAATGTCTAGAAAGTTCTCATCTAAGGAGAGGTTTGGTCACCTAATTGCGGCGCCAAGAAGAAAAAATTCTTATTGAAAGCCCCTTCCTCCAGAACCGCTTGTTGTCAATATCATGATTCTCATAATATTATTTGTGAATAATTAATTATTGATTTATATGATGAGGAAAATATTGATTTTATGTGGATATAGATGGAGAAAATTTTAAAATGACAATTGTTGAAAATTAATATTTTATCTTTTTCCTCGATAAAATAATTCATTTAAATATATTATTTTAATAATATATTAACGGTGATATTTTTACAACGATTGTGGGATATATGAGTATACGAGGAGGAAGAGTATTTTTGTTACAATAAATGTTTAAAACATGTTAAACATGCTCGGTGGACCCCATTTATCGAATCGAAATTTGATTATAAATTTGTAAAATCGCTTGGCTTGTGGATTTCGGTCAATTTCTATTTGGAATTTGGAAAAACTTTCTTCTGCAAAGTTGTAGAGAATTGAAATTCCTATAAAAACTCATGAGATTCGAATTTTCTGATGAAAGGGCTATTTATTATGAATTATTGAAGTTCAAGTTCAAAATAATTGATTTTTGGGAGTTTAAAATATTTTTGTAAGAAAAACGTTTTTGTTGTAATTGAGTGGCTCACATGTGTTATAAATGATCTGAAATCAGATTTCTAAGGTGGGCTTGAATATTTTTAAGAAATATTATTATTTTATTAAATTTTCGCTTTGTTCTAAGCATTTTCCTATAAATAGGTGCTTAGGTTAGAATTGAAAATCACACCGTAAACCAAGTTTTCTCTATTTCTCTCTCGATATTTTGAGCGTATTCTTGTGAGTATTTTGAGTATACTTTGAGTATTGATATATGCAAGTTCATTCAAATTATTATTCCAAATGTAAGTAATCGCTTCTTTTGAGGTAAGGATATTATTTTTTTTCGTAATGATATTATTTCTTCAATATCATTATCTTTGAAATGTTGATCTGAAGTTTTATCAAATTTGAAACTTTTTCATGTCGGTTACTATTCATGGGTTACTATTCATGAGTTACTATTTACGAAAGTTACTATTTATGAGTTACTATTCATGAGTTACTATTCACGAAAGTACTATTCATGAAGCGTGAAGATGTTTTTTGTGGAATTTCTATCTTTTGGTGTCTGAGTTACTATTCACGATACGGCAGACTATTCACGATATCTGACTATTCACGATACTGTTTATTCAATTTAAAAATAAAATTTCTTCTTTTCGTCCAAAACATCTATTCGGATACTAACTCGATTGTATTCATGTTTTGATCATTCTTGAATTTTACACCACTATGATTATTTTTGAGGTATTTTTGACGTGGATAAAACCAAGTACGAATCCTTAATCCTTAATCCTTGTCATTTTGTTTCACTCGGATTCGCTTTCTTTAAAAAAAAAAAAATTTTCATCATCCTCGGTCTTAAATGATGATATTATGGAATATCTTTGGCTGTAGTCACAAGATGAATGATTTCAAGAATATCTTTGGCCCGTAGTGCAAAGATGAACAGTGTTTAAATGAACATGACCAATCGATGAATATCTTTGGCTGTAGTGCAAAGATGAATATTTGATTCCGTATGTATATCGATTGATGTTACAGGGATAAAAGATAGATTTATGAACTTTTAAATTCATACATGTAAGATAGTAGTTTGCATTCTCTACTTAACTCTTCTAATGAATTATTATTTCATTGCGAATATTGAATTAAAATTTGTTGTCTATTGTATTCTATTAGATTTTTCCTCGTTGAAGACTAACGATAATTTGTTGTATATTATCTTAGTCATAATATTCTTTACCGAGCTAGTTGAGCTCACCCTTTTCCTTTTTTGTTCCATTTTTCTCGTGAGGCGAGAATATAGCGAGTATGCAGTTGGGTATGGAATGAAGGTTTTAGAAAAGGATTGTTTAGTAGTCCTCACCATTTTTGTAAAATAATGTATCAATAAATGTGATGAGGATTTATTTGATTATAGATATTGTCCTGAAGATAATATTTGTATTCAAACTCACAGCTTTCTTGTTGTAATAATAAAGTTGTAGTTGTTTACATCAGATATATTGACAACTCGGAATAGGTGATGTATACCTATTTTGGGGCGCTCAATCGCTCAAAGACAATTATTTAAACAACAATAATATAAAATATCAATGTAGCAATTATTGAATCAATAAAATAAAATATTGAATAATAATTACCGTAAAACCACAACTTTTGAATAAAATGAATTTTCTATAAATATTATTTTAAATATTATGGAGTGAAATTGATATAATGTTATAGTTGTGGGTAATATTTATAAATTTTACAAAATACGCAAGTTGTTATATAATATTCGATTGGTCTGGGAATATTCGTTTTAACAGGGGAATATTCGTATAACCAAGACAATCATTGGTGGACCCCATTAACGAAATTATTGTTTGATTGAGAAAGCGACAAAAATACTTTATGAAAATAACATACGATGTTTTACCGTTAATCTGTTGAAACACCCTGTTAAAAAATCTGATAGAATACGCGTGGTTACATAGTAGCACACTCAGATTAATTATTGATGCTTACATGATAAGTCACTTCGGTTTTGTTGGTATTATTAATGTAATAATATAGAAAATCTTTTATATAAAATAGAATACTTTTATAAAGTTATTCTATAAATAGAATATATTATATTCTATTATGCATAGTGTTGCATAAATAATCTCAGTAGTGTTTTTTCATAGTAAAATCTTTTTATATAAAATGCAGAATATTTTTATAAAGTTATCTATTTTATTAGACAATAATTAGAATATATTATATTTTATTATGCATAGTGTTTGCATAGTGCTGCATAGTGTTTGCATAGTAAAACCTTTTATAAAGTTATTCATTTTATTAGATTATAAATAGAATATATTATATTTTATTTAAAAGATTTTGCTTTAAATATGGACCGTCAGATTAAAGTAAATCAATCTGACAGCTTCATGAGTTAGTTACTTATATGGTCCATTTTTCTATAAATAAAGCTCATTCCTTCATTATTTTCTTTACGAATTCATCAAACTCTAGAGATAAACTATAGAGAGAAAGAAGAAAGTATTCTCGCTACTTCACTACTTATATATCCAAAGACTCTTCTTCTTAAGGTAGGGAGTATTATTTCGTTTGTATTCATGAAGAGAACTTATGTTATTCCATTCTTTATTATTACATTGGAATAACTCAGATACGCTGGGCTACCCTATACTTGGTGACATTCTTCTATTATTCCGCCTTTACTATTACATTAGAATATCCATGCATGCGCGCTTTTACGCCGGACCGATTCCGCTCTTTATTATTCTCATTGGAATATCCTGCTCACAAGCTTTTACGTTAACTCGGTTCCGCTCTTTATTATTATTCTATTGGAATATCCATGTCATGCGTTTTCTGGCCGACTGATTCAATCCTTATTAGTATTCTCATTGAATAACTTTGCTACATCGGCAAGTGCCGCATGCATGGTGATTTATGTTGTTATTCCATTCTTTATTATTCATTGGAACATCCCATTGGTGCAATTTACACCGACCGTTCCGTTATTTAGTATTCTCGTTGGAATAACCGCCTACTGCGAAGTACCGCATGCATGGTGATTTCTTTTGTTATTCCATTCTTTATTATACTCACCGATTAAAGTTTTGACTTCTATACTCCATGAAATTAGTGGAATATCCTTGATAATCAAGCTTCATCCAAAGATCTTTTCATGGAAATATTCTTCCGAGCATTCTTGAATTTTACTCTACAAAGCGATATCATGTTGACAATTTGGGCGTTATTGGTTCTTGGACAAATTAATTCTTGAACTTGTTTTATTGAATTCTTATATCATTGTCATCATCCTCATATTTATATTTTTTTGAAAGTCATATGTGGCTCAGAGTGCATAGATGGACTTGGTATGATTATAATGAGGGATTATTCGGTGTAATCATGGTAGTAAGGTTACAAATGATGTGGTAAAAGTCCTCATTGGCCCGTAGTGCATTGATGGACGATTGTTGGAATGATCATGACCATTAATGAATACACAAATATTCTTGGCTCGTGGTGCATGGATAATTATGGTCGTGATACTAAAGAATATCCTTGGCCGAGTAGTGCGAGGCGATTCGATGATGTGGAATATTTATTGTTTGAGTCTCGGCGATAATGATGATGAAAAACCTTTTAAATCATAAAAGATAGTAGATTTTATTTTCTACTTGACTCTTTTAATGGATTGTTTGTTCACCGCAGCTTAAACTTGATGTCTATTATATTTTATCAGTTTAACATTGTTGGAGACTAATGATAATTTATTCTGCATTATCTTATTCATAATATTTCTTACTGGGCTAGTTGAGCTCACCCTTCCTTTCACTGTTCTCTTCAGGAAATGAGAATATAGCTGGGACGAGTCGGGAAACGGAGTGATGGTCCAGAGGATAGCATTAGTAGTCCTCACTATTCTGTGAAATAGTGTGATAATATTTGTAATGAGGACTCCTTTTGAGTTTGTATAATCTCTAGTAGACCATATTTGTATTCAAACATACAGTTTATGTTTTGTCGTATTGTACACGACAGTTGTATTAGTAAGTTGTATTTGAATTCTGTACCATGTATCTGGCGACCCAAGATGGGTGATGTATACCTAATTTTGGGGGCGTTACAATTACTGTAACAATTATTGAGTAGTGCCTTCTTACGTAAGAATCAATAATTCAAAAATATGTCTTGTCTGCCAAGTCTTCTCTTAACGATAGACATCAGTATTTTAACCACCTTTGTTATTCCAACAAGTGTTATGATGAATAACTACGCCGTTATTTATAAAAACTCATTTTTTGTCGTTTTCTTCATCCAACAATTATTCGTTATGGGGCCCACAAATGGTTGCGCCGCCGTACGAATATTCCCCGACAAAAAGAATATTCCACGACCAAACGAATATTCCCCGACAACAATGAATATTTTATAACCACTTGCGTATTTTGAAAAAAAATTCATATATCACCCTTAACTTAACTTTTTATCAATTTAACCATTTACGGAATCGTAATTATAAGAAAAATTGAATACTTTTATTTCATAAAATTCGGGGTCTTACAATCTCCCCTCATGAAATTTCGTCCCCAAAATTTACGTGCGTACCTGGTATTTCGAAGAGTTGAGAATACCTTGCTTTCATTTTAGATTCTATCTCCCGGATCATCATGATTTCTCCATTGTTCATCTCCCATGATAAATTCATTTGGGTTCCTCATTTGTTGGGAAGTTATGACAACCGCCATCCCTCGAACTACTCGGTTTTGATTTGTCTGGGGTAGCATTTGGCGTCATCACTACCGTTGGAATATACTTTTCTATAGGACATATTCCTCCCTTAACTGCCTCATCGTACTCCTGATTCATGATCTGAATCATCAATCTTCGATCTATATCGAATTCAGGTTGACCGCTATGTACAGGGTAATTCAAAACTCGATGTTGGGTTCTCCCAGTTGCTTTCCAAAATGAGAAATTCATATCATCTATTTTAGCCTTCTTAGATCTGACATCTCTTTCCACAATATCCACGTGTCGTGCGGCTTTTGCCCATGCATCACTTATTTTCATTCGTTTAGTTTTTTCTTCTTTCAGCTCAGATTCCATTTTTATCATCTTATACTCTTCCAAAGAATGCTTCTGTTCAAGCATCACATATCGGGTAACACAAGCTTGAATTGTTGTATTCTTTTGTTCCACGACCGCCTGTCGTTCTTCAGCCTGTTCTTCTAACTCATGAATATGATTTTGAAATTCTACATTTTGATCATATAATACCTCTAATAAATTCTCCTCAGGTATCTCTTCTTCCTCACTCTCAGTTGTTACCTCTGCGACCATCTCGGGTGCAACTATCAATTCTTCATTCACCACATAGATTTCTCTAATTCCTTCTTCGCCAGACATCACATTATCCTGGTTGGTGATTAGAGGTATCCCCACGGTCTCATTCACTCCATTGTTAACATTCTCAGCAGCTATTCTCAAATACTGTCATAAAATAAGGGTTAATTAAACAAATTAACATATCATATAATATCCCGATATTATGACTGACCAACAAATAAGCTTAGGTAGGACACACTAGCGAAGGATTTACTCATCTCTCCCCTCCTAGTTATATTCCCCGATCTCCGCCAGAGACCATATCCCTAAGTTCTGATACCAAATGTGACAACCCCAAAATAGGTCCATTCCATCCAACCTATTCTGAGTCGCCAAATACATGGTACAGAAAACAACTACAACTTTATTACAACAATTGTCGTGCAAAATACAACAACACATATGCTGTGAGTTTGGATACAAATATATACCAAATGTGACTCATGTTCTAACCGCAGTGACAAGACCTCACAATGACACCTTACATAAAGGTATAGTCAAAACCTGCTTTTAGAAATTAGAATATTTGTGAAGTGCTCAAGAAACCTTCGTATACGTGGGAGGCCATACTTCTAGGTTATGATAGATATCATATGGCCACGAATTATCCTTGGTTGACCTAATAGACCCCAAAGAAAAATGAGAAGATTACTATCATATTCTTCCCAATGGTGAGTCTTCTCTTGACATATCATTATCTCCACGTCTCTAATTCGAATTATACTTCAAACAAACACCAAAATTATATAGGTAGTGCTCATATATATACTCGGCAGTGGATGAGCACATCCTCGCTTTATGATGATACGAGGTTGTATGTCATTAGACATCTTGTATGATAATGGCAAAACACCCTTCCAACGTTGGGTTCACCTCACCCTAGTTGATTCACCAAATATAACTACTAAATGATGACCACCGCTCTATTCTCCTCATACCCCCCCGAATTCGACCCATTACACTCTTATTACACGAAAGGAATTGTGAAGCAAAAGGGTGAGCACAACTAACTTCAAGAAAGAATATCATGACTAAAGATAATTAAATTATCAATAGCCTTCATCAATAATAAATCGAGATTTAGAACATATGGTAAATGATAAAAATTTCAACCATAGTTAACAAATGAACGAAGCAATCCATTAGAAGAGTCAAATAGACTATACGATTATATCTTCTCCATATTAAAATCCACTAACAATGTTTTATCCTCGTAACATCAATCAATAATTACGGTCCACAATCATATGAATAACTCATAATCATAATTGTAGTTCTAAATTCCTCTTCTCATCCGGAATCTAAGATAATTTTATCACCTATCTTTACCGAAACATCAAAGATCATGGTTACACCAAATCACATTTCGCTCATAATCATACTAATAACTTCATCTTTGCACTACGGCCAAAGATATTCGTCAACAGTTCATCTTTGCACTACTGGCCAAAGATATTCAACAACATGTTATCTTTGTACTACGGGCCAAAGATATTCATCAACAATTCATCTTTGCACTACAGGCCAAAGATATTCCTCAACAGTTCATATTTGCACTACATGCCAAATATATTCATCAACAGTTCATATTTGCACTACAAGCCAAATATATTAATATCTCAAAGAAATATATAATCATTTCAGAATTTATATAAACAATAATTATAACCATGTTGATCATTTCACCTTTGCACTTAAGCTAAAGATATTCAATTATAAATTCAATGGTCATGATCATACCAGTCAACAATTCAACTTTGCACTACTGGCCAAAGAGAACCCATAGTCATGATCATAACAATAATCTACCCATCTTTACACTCAAGTCAAAGAGAAATTAATATTATCATTAGGGTTATAAAAATGATATATATGATAATAAAAATAATATAATCAACATATAGATTTAATCTCAAGAGTAATATTCATAACTCAACTATAATTTGGTAAGAAAAAGAAACCAATTTGGTCGTGAATAGTACATGTGAATAGTAACTCGTGAATAGTAACTCATGAATAGTAACTTGTGAATAGTAACTCATGAATAGTAACTCGTGAATAGTAACTCATGAATAGTAAACCCGACTCAAAAAGGTAGAAATTCCACAATAAAATCCATACCAATATTTCGGTATAATGATATGGAAATAACATTTCTTAAACTTATAAACAATTTATTTCAATTGTTTATACTTTACTAAATAATGCATTTAATCATCCTAAAATTCCAAACTCATAAGATTTCATCACCAATAACCAAAACCCTCATCAAAAATCTGCATATACCTCATATAGGATTCTCAAGCCATAAAATCCTATTTTCTAATTTTCTTACTTCACATAAAATATTTAATTCATTTACTCATAACTAATCCATTTTCATGAAAAATACCAAATTAGTTCCAAAAATATTTCTTTTCTGAGATTTAGCAGAATATAGTCCCATATTGAACATATATTTTTCTTAGAATTTTTAAAATTTATTTACTATTTTTCATATGGCCAAAACCGCCGAATATTTAGACATTTATCATAAATTGTTCTTTTATCCAAAAATTCCGAAATTCACAGAGTATACTGATATTATATAGATATACTTCCAATAAAAATTTCATCAATTTTGGAGTTAACCACAAGGAGTTATAAGCGGTTACTTTTAAAATAGTCTTTTCCCGTAAAATTCATAACTCTTAATCTATACATCCAAAAATCGCCATTTTTGGACACAATTAATAAAACTCATCAAAATATCATTTCAAATTTTTCCAAAATTTTCTGAAGGACGGAAGAAGTACGAACTGAAAAATATAATAACCCTTAAAATCCCTTACCTCAAAAGAGCAGTACTTCTGACTGGAATATCGGATATAACGCTAAGCAACACTCAAGATATCTAAATACTCACAAAAATATGCTTGATAATATAGAGAGAGAAAACTTATGTTTCTGGTGTGTTTTTCAATTCTAACCTAAGCGTCTATTTATAGGAAAATGCTAGAACGTCATAGGAGACTAAATAATAAAATACTATTATTTTCAAAACCAATCTACGCCACCCACCATTTTGAGTCAAGCATGCCTTCCTAGATAAAAAAATTAACAGCCTATGTGTTTAATCAACACCAACCAAAGTGGGTCCCACCCATAAATTTAATAAAAATTATTTTATTTTTAGAAACTTCAACAATTCATAGAAAATAGCCCGGTTATCAGAAAAATACGAATTTTATATCCATTCTGACTGAATTCGAATTCTCTACAACTTTGTAGCTTTGAATTTTTCCAAATTTCAAACCAAAAATATCCGAAATCCACAAATAGAGGATTTTTAATACCTCCACACCGACAAAATACTGATAAAACACCTCAGTGTTAATTCCTTCATTTTTATCCACATAAAAATAAATATATACATCATTTATATCCACATAAAATAAATATTTCCTTATCATATAAATCAATAATTAATTATTCACAAATAATATTACAGAATCACAATTATGACAACCAGACCGTTCCCAGGAAAGAGGGGGCTTTTCAATAAAAATTTTTCTTTACTGGCGCGCAATTAGGTGACCAAACCTCTCCTTGACAGAACTTTCTAGACATTTCCAATAATTCTATCTAATAATATTATTCAAATAATATGAATTATTGATCTGATAATGGAGATACTGTGCAGTGACAATTATTGAAACAACAATAATATAAAATATCAACGTAGCAATTATTGAATCAATAAAATAAAATATTGAACAGTAATTGTAAGACCCCAAATTATTAATAAATAAAATTTAATTTTCTCTATTTATTATTTTGAAATAGTAAGGGTTGATTTGATTAATATGGTTAGTTATGGGTAAAATGCGCAAATATTTTAAATAAGCAAGTGGTTATAAAATATTCATTGTTGTCGGGGAATATTCGTTTGATCGTGGAATATTCTTACCGTTGGGAATATTCGCATTTACCTGGCCAAATCTTTTGTGGGCCCCATAACTGAAAGCGATTGGATGAATAAAACGACAAGTATAAGTTGTTTATAAATAATCTACAGTAGTTATTCATCAAGTATCATTGTTGGAATACCCATTGGTTAAAACACGAATACGCTGCTATTGTTACAGACAAGAACAATACCAGTATTGCACCAATTATTGATTCTTACGTAAGAAGGCACTTACTCAATAATTGTTACGATAATTAATGTTCACTATTTTATTTTATTAATTCAATAATTGTCGTTAATATTTTATATTGTTGTTGTTTCAATAATTGTCATTACACAAGATTTTCCATTATCGAAGCAATAATTCATATTATCTGAATAATATTATTAGAAAATATTATTGGCAATGTGTAGAAAGTTCTGTCTAAGGAGAGGTTTGGTCACCTAATTATGCTTGCTTAGTAAGGAGAAATTCTTATCGAAAGCCCTCTTCCTCTTGAACCGCCTTTTCATTGTCATATCGTGATTCAGAATATTATTTGTGAATAATTAATTATTGATTTATATGATGAGGAAAATATTGATTTTATGTGGATATAGATGGAGAAAATTTTAAAATGACAATTGTTGAAAATTAATATTTTATCTTTTTACGATAAAATAATATTTTATTATATTATTATAATATAAAAATGGTGATATTTTTACAATGAATGTGGGATACAGGAGTATATGAGGAGGAAGAGTATTTTTATTGCAAAAGTTGTTTAACACATGTTTTGTGTGTCGGTGGACCCCATTTCTTGACTGAAATTTGATTATAGCCAGTAAAATCGTCTGCTTTATGGATTTCGATCAATTTTGTTTGGAATTTGGAAAACTTTCTTCACGCAAAGTTGTAGAGAATTGAATTTCCTATAAAAAGTAGCGAGATTTGAATTTTCTGATAAAAGGGCTATTTATTATGAATTATTGAAGTTCCGAAATTCTGAAATAATTGATTTTTGGAAGTTTTAATTATTTTAATTAAGAAAAACGTTTTTTTGATTTAGTTGACTATTGGTGGCTAATATTTGGATTTGATTTGGTGTGCGTAGGATTTTAATATATATATTAATATTATATTAAATTTTCTGCTTTGGTGTTCTAAGCATTTTCCTATAAATAGGGTGCTTAGGTTAGAATTGAAAATCACACCAGAAACTACAGATTTCTCTCTCGATATATTGAGCGTATTCTTGTGAGTATTTTAGTACTTTTCGAGTATTGCTATACGATCTGAGAGTTCTTTCAAAGACTATATCCAATATTCCAAATCAAGTACTTATTCTTTGTGAGGTAAGGGATGTTATTTTTTCAAAATGATATTATTTCTTCAATATCATTATGCCGAAATATTGGTTAGAAATTTTTATCAAATTTGGAACTTTTTCATGTCGGGATTACTATTCATGAGTTACTATTCATGAGTTACTATTCACGAGTATTATTCACGAAGCGTGATGATATTTTTTTGGTGAAATTTTTATCTTTTGAGATCGGAGTTACTATTCACGTATACGGCACTATTCACGAATACGGCACTATTCACAAAAAAAATTAAATTTTCTTTTCTGTGTCCAAAATTGTCTGTTATGATTCCTATCTTTGATTGGATCTATGTTTTGATCTTCATTCTTGAATTTTACTCCAATTTGGTTATTTATGAAGTATTTTTGAACTTGGATTATTTAAAGTACGAATCCTTAATACTTGTTCTTTTGGTTCACGGGATTCGCTTTTCTTTAAAATATTTTTCATCATCCTCGGTCCTAAATGATGATATTATCGAATATCTTTGGCCCAGTAGTCAAAAGATGAATGATTTCTTGATGAATATCTTTGGCCGTAGTCTGCAAAGATGAAACAGTGTTGAGATGAACATACGACCGATCGATTAATATCTTTGGCCCAGTAGTGCAAGAT
Source organism: Panax quinquefolius (assembly GCA_020205615.1). Taxonomy (NCBI): domain Eukaryota; kingdom Viridiplantae; phylum Streptophyta; class Magnoliopsida; order Apiales; family Araliaceae; genus Panax; species Panax quinquefolius. The sequence continues at coordinate 12,690,004 of CM035166.1, read as the reverse complement.
GAACATGACTAATCGATGAATATCTTTGGCTCAGAGTGCGAAGATGAATATTTTATTCCGGATATATATTGATTGATGTTACGGGGATAAAATATCGACGATAAACTTTAAATTCATATATAGAATATAGTAGTTTGCATTCTCTACTTAACTCTTCTAATGAATTATTATTTCATTGCGAAGATTGATTTAAAACCGGGTTGTCTATTGTATTCTATTAGATTTTTCCTTGTTGAGGACTAACGATAATTTGTTCTATATTATCTTAGTCATAATGTTCTTTACTGGGCTAGTTGAGCTCACCCTTTTCCTTGTTGTTCCATTTTTCTTCTCAGGAGGCGAGAATGTAGCGAGTACTAGTCGGGGTGTGGATTGATGGTTCTAGAAGTTGTTCTAGTAGTCCTCACTATTATGTAAAATAGTCTATTAATAATTGTAATGAGGACTTATTTGAGTGTGGATATTGTCTAGATGACAATATTTGTATTTAAACTCACAGTTTTTATGTTGTATTAATAAAGTTGTAGTTGTTTCTGTACCATGTATTTGGCGACTCAGAATGGGTGTTGTATGCCTATTTTGGGGGCGTCACAGTAATTACTGTAACAATTATTGAGTAGTGCCTTCTTACATAAGAATCAATAATTCAAAATCTTCGCGTACTGCCTTCTTTCACGTGCAATAACGCCAGACATCAGATTTTAACCAATTTGGATATTCCAACAAGTGTTAATTCGTGAATAACTACGCCGTGATTATTTATAAAAACTCAATTTTTGTCGCTTTCTTCATCCGACAATTATTCAAGCATGGGCCCACAAATGGTTGCGTACGTCGCATTTAATATTCCCCGAACGTAAAGAATATTCCACGACCAAACGAATATTCCCGACAACAATGAATATTTTATAACCACTTGCGTATTTTGAAAAAAAATTCATATATCACCCTTAACTTAACTTTTTATCAATTTAACCATTTACTGAATCGTAATTATAAGAAAAATTGAATACTTTTATTTCATAAAATTCGGGGTTTTACAACAGTTCCTACTTGATCGAGGATTAAAAATGGGCCAATGAATCAAGGATTAAGCTTTCCTCTCTTTCCAAATCTCGTAACTCCTTTCCATTGAGCAACACGTAACAACACATGATCTCCAATATCGAATTCCAGGTCCTTTCGATGAAGATCAGCAAAACTCTTTTGTCGATCTTGTGAGATTTTTATACGTTGTCGGATTGTTTGAATCTTTTCCGTAGTCATACGTACCAACTCCGGTCCCAACAATTTTGCTTCACCTACCTCATCCCAGCATACTGGAGAACGACACTTTCTTCCATAAAACGCCTCAAATGGAGCCATGTCAATACTTGCTTAATAATTGTTGTTGTAGGAAAACTCCACCAAACGTAAGAACTTGTCCCAACTTCCCTTGAAGTCAAGGACACACGAGTCTTAATAGATCTTCAAGAGTTTGAATAGTCCTCTCCATTGCCCGTCTGCGATTCGAGGATGATATGCCGAGCTAAATCGTAAATCCGTGCCCATAGCTTTTTGCAAATTAACCCAAAATCTTGAAGTGAATCTTGGGTCTCGATTAGAAACTATGGATATTGGCATACCATGCAGTATTACAATCTCGTTTATGTACATACGAGCAAGACGTTCAAGTGTATAAGTTTCTCGTATATGTAGGAAATGAGCAGACTTGGTCAATCTATCAACAATGACCCAAATTGCATCTATGCCGTGAGAAACCTCGAGAAGACCAGTAACGAAATCCATGGTAATGTGCTCCCACTTCTATTCTAAAATTTCAAGTGGTTGCAATGGACCTTTTGGCACTTGATGTTCCGCCTTGACTCGTTGACAAGTTAGACACCTTGAGATAAACTCTGCGATCCCTCTCTTCATATTGTTCCACCAAAATGTATGTCGAAGAACACGATACATTTTGGTACTCCCAAGATGGATTGCAAACGGTGTGTTGTGCGCCTCCATCATGATTTTATACTTTAAGTCAGGGTCGTTAGGAACAAAAAGTCTGGAGTTGACTCGAAGTATTCCTTCTTCATCGATTCTTGCTTCCTAAGATAGCGCCTTCTTGCACTTTCTTCCACATACGCATCGCCTCCGTGTCCGTAGCTTGGCGTACTTTTAACTTTATCGATTAAAGTTGGTTCAACTCGTATGTTAGCCATCATCACATGGGTCCCTGGAGTCTTTTAACTCTATCTCCATCCTTTGCAAGTCACACAAAATGGGCCTTTGCGTTAACAATATCGCACTCGTACCCGCATATGATCTCAACTCAATGCGTCAGCTACCACGTTCGTTTTTCCAAGATGGTATTGAATAGTATGATCATAATCTTTTAACAGTTCGAGCCAACGTCATTGCCGCATGTTGAGTTCCTTTTGAGTGAAGAAATATTTGAGGCTTTTATGATCCGTAAAGATCTCCACTTTCTCCCTATACAAGTAATGCCTCCAAATTTTAAGTGCGAAGACAACAACTTCCACTCTAGATCATGAGTAGGATAATTCCTCTCATATTCTTTGAGTTCTTAGAGGCATAAAGGCTATGACTTTTCCATGTTGCATGAGAACACATCCTAACCTTTTGCTCAAGCATCACCAGTAGATGACAAATCCTCCGAGCCGATGGTATTAGTAACAGCAGGTCTTTGAAATGAGTCTCCTCTCGAGTTCTTGAAAACTCTTCTCACATTCCTCGCTCCAACCGAACTTTGTATCTTTTCGAGTCAGCTGAGTTAATGGAGTAGCGATTCGAGAAAATCCTTCCATGAATCTCCTATAATAACCAGCTAAGCCAAGAAAGCTACGTACTTCGGTCACTGATTTTTGTTGCTCCTAGCTTTGAATTGCTTCAATCTTCGCTGGGTCAACAAATATTCCATGATTTGATATCACGTACCCAAGGAATGCAACTTCCTCAAGCCAGAAATCGCATTTCTTCAACTTGGCATATAGCTTGTTTTCACGAAGCTTTTGGAGTATCAGCCTCAAGTGTTGCTCATGGTCTTCACGGGTTTTGGAGTATATGAGGATGTCATCAATAAAGACAACCACAAAATGATCCAAATATTCCTTGAATACTCGGTTCATCATATCCATGAAGGCAGCAAGAGCATTAGTCAATTCAAAAGATATGACTAGGAATTCATAATGCCCGCTTCGAGTTCCGAAAAGTCATCTTTGAATGTCATCAATTTTAATCTTTAACTGATGATATCCGGAACGAAGATCGATCTTTGAAAAGAATTTGGTGCCTTGCAACTGGTCAAACAGGTCATCAATACGTGGCAATGGGTACCTATTTTTTATGGTGACATGATTCAACTCCCGATAATCAATACAAAGTCGCATACTTCCATCTTTCTTCTTCACGAATAGAACAGGAGCACCCCAAGGAGACGTGATTTAGACCAATAATGAAACCGATGTCTAACAATTCATGTAGTTGGGTTTTTAACTCCTGAAGTTTAATAGAAGTCATTCGATATGGGGCTTTGAAAATGGGTTTTGTACCGGGTTCAAGGTCGATACCAAACTCGATTTCATGCTCCGGGGGTAGGCCAGGAAGTTCTTCGGGGAATACGTCAGGGAATTTATTAACAATAGAAATATCATTCAAATCTGACATATTTTTGTTTAAATCTGTGACATGAGCTAAGAAAGCTTGACATCCATTTTTCAATAAATGAATAGCTTTATGGCTTGAGATAACCATGATTGATTTTAATGGTTTGGTCGCTTGAATTCGCATAATAGGTTGATTATGAATATGAAAGCTAACAACCTTACGAAAACAATCAATTTTAGCCTGATGAGTAGTTAACCAATCAATCCCTAGAATCACGTCAAATGCAAGTATTTTTAAGGAAATAAGATCGACAGTAACGTATGCGACCTGATTTGAATCAAACAAGACTTATAAACAAAGTGGGATGTCAAATTTAAACGTTGAACACAAGTAGGAGAAATTAAAGAATGGGTAGAACCGGTATCAAATAAGGTATAGACTTCGCTAGAGTTTATGATAAACTTACCCGTGATGACCTCGCTCGATTCCTCGCTTTTTGGAGGTTACAACAAACGCCTCCTTGAACTACCGGCTTATCTTTTCCGGGATCGCTTTGATGCCTCCATCCTAAATTGGACTTGACTTTGGTGTACGACAAAATCGGCCAGTGTGACCTTCTCTTTCACAATTGTAATATGCTTTGACTGCATCATCACGCAGCTTTAGATCGATATGTCCCTCCCTCCGCATTTGTAATATACTGACCCACGATCGTTCTCCTTCCTTAACAATAAAAGCCAGTCGACGCGTCTTCCATTATTATCAATCTCCTCTTCTTGAAATGTCCACTCTTATTGTTATGGCCATGATTACCACCGGTGATTACCATTTTTGGCATGTTGATTCCTCCACGCTTGTTGTCACCGCTTTGATGATCGCTACCACCGGTATTATCGACTTGTCATTTGCTCTCTCTCATTGGGTTGACTTCGTTATTACGCCTCCAATAATCGAGCCCTATTTACAACATCCTGAATACAAATACAACAGTGAGAAATTAAGTATTGACGTATCTCGTATCAAACCTTTTAGAAACATCCGCGTCATCTCTCCTCATTATCAACCAAGTGGGATACGAAATCGGGACAACTCGGCAAACTTAGCTTTCGTCTTGTGACACTTGGTCATATTGTTCTGCTCGAGCTTGATGAACTCTACCTTTTTCATGTGACAAATACTTTCGGGAAAGTACTTGTTGTAAGACCCCAACTTATTATTAATGAAATTTAATTTTCTATTTATTATTTTGAAATAGTAAGGGTTGATTTGATTAATGTGGATAGTTAGGGTAAAATACGCAAATATTTCAAAATAAGCAAGTGGTTATAAAATATTCATTGTTGTTTGGGAATATTCGTTTGGTCGTGGAATATTCCTCTTGTTCGGGAATATTCGTATTTACTGGTAGCCAAAATGCATGTGTGGGCCCCATAACTGAAAGCGATTGGATGAAGAAAACGACAAATATAAGTTGGTTAAAAATAACTGTAGTAGTTGTTACCAATTAATACCGTTAAAATACTTTCTGGTTAAAACACAAAGAAGACACCCAGTATTGCACCAATTATTGATTCTTACGTGAAGAAGGCACTACTCAATAATGGTTACAATAATTACTGCTCAATATTTTATTGAGTTAATAATTACTGCGTTGATATTTTATATTCTTTGTTGTTTCAATAATTGTCATTACACAAGATTTTTCATTATCGAAGCAATAATTCATATTATCCTAATAATATTATTAGATAATATTATTGGCAATGTCTAGAAAGTTCGCATCTAAGGAGAGGTTTGGTCACCTAATTGCTCGCCAAGAAGAAGAAATTCTTATTGGAAAGCCCCTCTTCCCTGAACTACCCGGTTATCAATATTGTGATTCTCAGAATATTATTTGTGAATAATTAATTATTGATTCATATGATGAGGAAAATATTAATTTTATGTGGATATAGATGGAGAAAATTTTAATGTGACAATTGTTGAAAATTAAAATTTTATCTTTTTCGATAAAATAATTCATTTAAATATATTATTATATTTTAATAATATAATAATGGTGATATTTTTACAACGAATGTGGGATATATGAGTATACGAGGAGGAAGAGTATTTTTGTTGCAATAAATGTTTAAAACATGTTAAACATGTCTGTGGACCCCATTTATCGATCAAATTTGATTATAATCAGTAAAATCTCCTGCTTGTGGATTTCTTCCATTTTTGTTTGGAATTTGGAAAAACTTTCTTCTCGCAAAGTTGTAGAGAATTGAATTTCCTATAAAAAGACGCGAGATTTGAATTTTTGATAAAAGGACTATTTATTATAAATTATTGAAGTTCAAGTCTCAAATAATTGATTTTTGGAAGTTTTAAATATTTATATTCACAAAACGTTTTTTGTGTTTGGTGGGCATCTTTAACACATGTCATGTTGCTGAATTCAGATGCTTGATGCGTAGGAGGATGTAGAAAAAAATTATAATATTAATTTATTAAATTTTACGCTTTGGTGTTCTAAGCAATTTCCTATAAATAGGTGCTTAGGTTAAATTGAAAATCACACCGTAAATGCAAGTTTTCTCTCTCTATATTATCGAGTTTATTCTTGTGAGTATTTTGAGTATACTTTGAGTATTGTTAGACGGTGCAAGTTCCTTCAAAGACTATATACTAGATTTTTCAATTTAAAGACTAATCTTTCGAGGTAAGGGATGTTATTTTCTTCTCAAATGATATTATTTCTTCAATATCATTATCTTTGAAATATTGGTTGGAACTTTTATCAAATTTGGAACTTTTTCATGTTTGGGGTTACTATTCATGAGTTACTATTCATGAGTTACTATTCATGAAGTTACTTATTCACGTTACTTTTCATGAAGTTACTATTCACGAGTACTATTCACGAAGCGTGGAGATGTTTTTTTGTGGAATTTCTATCTTTTGGTGTCTGAGTTACTATTCACGATACTGGACTATTCAATCAAAAAATAAAATTTCTTCTTTTGTCCAAAATATCTATTCGGATACTAGCTTTGATTGTATCCATGTTTTGATCATTCTTGAATTTTACACCACTGCGATTATTTTTGAGGTATTTTTTGGGACGTGAATAAAACAAAGTACGAATCCTTAATCCTTAATCATTGTCATTTTGTTTCAATCGGATTCGCTTTTTTAAAATATTTTCATCATCTTCACCTTAAATGATGATATTATGGAATATCTTTGGCCAGATGGTGCAAAGATGAATGATTTCAAGAATATCTTTGGCTCAGTAGTGCAAAGATGAACAAGTGTTTAGATGAACATGATCAATCGATGAATATCTTTGGCACAGAGTGCAAAGATGAATATGTGATTCCGTATATATATCGATTGATGTTACAGGATAAAAGATGAGCGATGAACTTTTAAATTCATACATGGAAGATAGTAGTTTGCATTCTTTACTTAACTCTTCTAATGGATTATTATTTCACTGCGAATATTGATTTAAAATTTGTTGTCTATCAGATTCTATTAGATTTTTCCCTGTTGAAGACTAACGATAATTTGTTGTATATTATCTTAGTCATAATATTCTTTATCGAGCTAGTTGAGCTCACCCTTTTCCTTTTTGTTCCATTTTTTCTCAAGAGGCGAGAATATAAGCGAGTAGCGGATTGCCTGGGTAATGGAATGAAGGTTCTAGAGAGAGTTGTTTAGTAGTCCTCACCATTTTGTAAAATAATGTATCAATAAATGTGATGAGGATTTCTTTGAGTATAGATATTGTCTGAAGATAATATTTGTATTTAAACTCACAGTTTCTTGTTGTAATAATAAAGTTGTAGTTGTTTCGCATACCATGTATTGACAACTCGTTGGGTGATGTATACCTATTTTGGGGGCGCCACAGGTTGGTATCGAGCTTAGGGATATGATTTCGGCGGAGATCGGGGAATAGAACTAGGAGGGAGAGACGAGTAAATCCTTCGCTAAAGTGTGTCCTACCTAAGCTTATTTTTTTAGTTGGTTAAGATATAAGGATATTATGTGATATATTGATTTCCTTAATTAACCCTTGCTTTTATGTGATGTTGAGAATGTCGACCGAGAATATTAACAATGGAAATGAGACCGTGGAGACGCCTTTGTACTCACCAACGAGGAGAACGCGATACAGTCGGGCAATGTTCCTCCCGTGAACAACACCAATCGAAAGCGTATGATGAACGAGGGATGTTTAGAAGTTTTTTGCGCTCATGCAAAATCGCATAAGGAGACTCGTGTTCAAAATACAGGAGGAAATGATAGCAATTCACGGGTTGTCACAAACAAGCGCCTCAAAGAGTTGGGACCACCAATTTTAAGGGAAAGCGATCCGATCATGCCGGCGGAAACATGGGTCAAGCAAATTACCAAGATATTCGATGTCTTGGGATGCACGGAGGAACAGAAGGTTCCATTCGCCACCTTTATGTTCCGTGGCGAAAAGCGTATCATCGGTGGGAGTCTGTGGAAGCTTACCCATCCAAATACGCACTCAAATGTCTTGGGAGACGTTTGAAGCTATTTAATGACAAATACTTTCCTCGAAAGTGTTCGTCATATATGAAGGAAGTGGAGTTTATTAGACCGAGCAGAACAACACGACGGTGTCTCAAAGACGAGGCAAAGTTTGCAGAGTTATCCAGTTTGCACCTCATTTGGTGGAGAATGAGGAACGATGACGCGGATGTTTCTTAGAGGTTTGAAACCCCAAGATACGTCAAGATCTCTCATTCTCATAAATTTTCTCTATTCGGACAAGTTAGAAACAGGCTCAATTATTAGAAATGAGATAACGAGTACGGTCAACCGAGGACCACAACCGTGGATCGTACCGTAGATAGCAATCAATAGAATAATGATAACCAAATGGAGAAAGAAACAGATTTGACAAAAATGGTAACCACTCGGTGGTAATCATGGCCATGAAAATAGAAGAAGCGAGTCGAGAGGAGATTTTAAAAGAAGAGATTTAACAACGACCATGTGAAGACGACAAAGGTCTTGCAAAGAATCGGTTCTAAGGAGGAGAACGACCACCGGTCATATGCTACAAATGCGGAAAAAGGGACATATCGGTCAAACCGCCCACAACAGCTCAAGGTATGCTATAATTGTGGAAAGGAAGGACATATCGCTTCGAGATTGACAAAAGAGTAAAAACCCTAGTTCAATGGGGATTTGGTGACTCAAAAGATCGTCCCGTAAAAGTCAAAGTCAACGATTCCGGAAGAGCGTTTGTTGTGATCGTCATAATGCGAGGAACCCAAACGAGGTGATCACGGTAAGCTATTTATAAATTCTTGCGAAGTTTATACCTTACTTCTGGGGTATGCTACCCATTCATTTATCTCTCTTGCATGTGCTCAACGCTTAAACTTGACTCAAAAATTAGACTTTGACCTATCTGTGGAAACTCCGTTAGAGAAACTTTCATCACATCCACTCGCTTATAAATCTTGTTTGATTCAAGTTGGCACCATTACCTTACCCGTTGACCTTATCTCTTTAAAGATACTTGCTTTTGATGTGATTTTAGGGATTGATTGGTTAACTACTCATCATGCCAAAATTGATTATTTTCGTAAGTTGTTAGTTTTCATATTCCTAACCAACCCGTTGTACGAATTCAAGCAACTAAACCATTAAAATCAATCACCGCTATATCTAATCATAAAGCTATTCGCTTATTGAAAAACGGATGTCGTTTTCTTTGCCCATGTTATGGATTTGAATAAAGACACGTCAAATTTGAATAATATTCCCGTTGTTATTGACTTTCCCGACGTATTTCAAGAACTTCCCTTGGTCACCCCCCGAACGTGAAGTTGAATTCTTTATTGATCTTGAACCCGGTACAAAGCCCATTTCTAAAACCCCATATCGAATGGCTCCTATTGAACTTCAGAGTTAAAGGTCCAACTACGTGAATTGTTGGACATCGGTTTCATTCGGCCCTAAGACATCTCCTCGGGGTGCTCCTCTGCTTTTATTTGTAAAGAAGAAAGACGGGAGTATGCGACTTTGTATTGACTATCTGAATTGAACCATGTCACCATCAAGAATAGGTATCCTCTACCTCGATTGATGACTTGTTTGACCAATTCAGCAAGGGCACAATTCTTTTCAAAAATCGATCTTCGCTTCGGATATCATCAATTTGAAGATTAGAAATCGAGGATATTCCAAAGACCGCCTTTAGAACTCCGATGCACGGCATTATGAATTCTTAGTCATGTCTTTCGGATTGACTAATGCTCCTGCTTTCATGGATATGATGAACCGAATATTCAAGGAATATTTGGATCGGTTTATTGTTGTCTTTATTGATGAAATCCTTATATATTCCAAAAGTCGTGAAGATCATGAGCACCATTTGAAGCTGGTACTCTAAAGGCTTCGTGAAAACAAACTATATGCCAAATTGAAGAAATGCGAGTTCGGTCTTGAGGAAGTAGCATTCCTTGGGCACGTGGTGTCAAAACATGGAGTATCTGTTGATCCGGCCAAGATTGAAGCAATACAAAATTGGGAGCAACCGAGTCGGTGATTGAAGACGTAGCTTTTTGGGCTTAATGGGTTATTATCGGAGATTCGTGGAAGGGTTTTCTCGAATCGCTACTCCATTAACCCAAATAACTCGGAAGGATACAAAATTCGCTTGGAGTGAAGAATGCGAGAAGAGTTTCCAAGAGCTTAAGAGGAGACTTATTTCGGCAGACTGTTCTAACAATACCATCCGTTCGGATGGATTTGTTATCTCACGCCGATGCTTCTTCGTGCAAAGGGTTAGGATGTGTGCTCATGCAACGTGGGAAAGTCATAGCCTATGCCTCATGACAACTTAAAGAGTATGAGAGGAATTATCCTACTCATGATCTAGAGTTAGCGGCAATCGTTTTCAAGCTTAAAGATATGGAGGCACTATCTATATGGGGAGAAAGTGGAGATATATTCGCACCATAAAAGCCTTAAATATTTCTTTACTCAAAAGAACTCAACATGCGGCAGCGACGTTGGCTCAAACTATTGAAAGACTACGACCACACTATTCAATACCATCCTGGTAAAGCGAACGTGGTAGCTGACGCATTGAGTAGAAGATCATATGCGGGAACGAGTGCGATGATGTCAAGTATACGACAGAGCCAACTTTAATAGAAAAAGTTAAGGTTGCTTGCAAGCCACCCACCGACCGGGAAATGATGCGATGAAGAAGAAAGTACAAGAAGGAGCTATTCCTAAGCGAGAATTGATGAAGAAGGAATACTTGAGTCCACTCTAGACTTTGTGTTCTAACGACTGATTTGAAGTACAAGATTATAATGGAGGCACACAATACACCATTTGCAATCCATCCTCGGAAGTACTAAAATGTATCGTGATCTTCGACATACATTTTGGTGGAACAATATGAAGAGAGAGATTGCAAAGTTTATCTCAATGTGTTTAACTTGTCAACGTGTAAAGGCGAGCATCTGGTACCTAAGGGTCCGTTGCAACCACTTGAGATTCCGAAATGGAAGTGGGAACACATTACCATGGATTTCGTTCTGGGTCTTCCTATCTTTTCTCAAGGCATCAATGCTATTTGGGTTATTGTTGATAGATTAACCAAGTTTGCTCATTTCTTGCCGATCACGGAGACTTATTCCTTGAACGCGTCTTGCTAGTATGCACGTGAATGAGATTGTGAGGTTGCATGGCATGCTCAGTATCCATAGTTTCGGATCGTGACCCAAGATTCACTTCAAGATTTTGGGTTAGCTTGCAAAAAGCTATGGGCACGGATTTATTTATTGATTCGGCATACCATCCTCAAACGGACGGACAATCGAAAGGACTATTCAAACTCTTGAAGATTTATTAAGACTCGTGTCCTAGACTTCAAGGGCGGTTGGGATAAGTATTTACCATTGGTGGAATTCTCCTACAACAACAGCTTATCGAGCAAGTATAGGTGTAGCTCCATTTGAAGCATTATATGGACGAAAGTGTCGCTCTCCAAAGATGTTGGGATGAGGTGGGTGAAGCAACATTGTTGGGACCCGAGTTAAGATACGTATGACTCACCGAAAAGATCCAAATGATTCGACAACGATACAAACCAAGCACAAGATCGACAAAAGAGTTATGCGGATCTTCATCGAAAGGACGTGGAATTTAGTGTAGGGGATCATGTATTGTTGCGAGTTGCTCCATGGAAGGGAGTTACAAGATTTGGGAAGAGAGGAAAGCTCAATCCACGATTTATTAGTCCGTTTCAAATTCTTGACCGAGTAGGTAGAAATGTAGCCTATAGACTTGCGTTACCTCAAAGTATGTCTCGTGTTCATAATGTGTTTCACATATCTCATTATCAGAAATATGTGAAAGACCCGAACCACGTTATAGAGTTAGAACCCATTTAAATAGCCAAGACTTAACGTATGAGGAGGTATCTGTTAAGATCTTGGATAGGAAGGAGCATGTCCTACGCCAAGAAAGGTCATACCACAAGTTAAAGTTTTGTGGAGGAATCATGCTATAGAGGAAATGACCGGGAATTAGAAACGGAAATGAAAGCGAGGTATCCTCACCTTTTCAAACACCAGTATCGTCGCCGTCAATTTCGAGGACGAAAATTTAATAAGGAGGGAGGTTGTAAGACCCCAACATATTATTAATGAAATTTAATTTTCTCTTTATTATTTTGAAATAGTAAGGGTTGATTTGATTAATGTGGATAGTTAGGGTAAAATACGCAAATATTTCAAAATAAGCAAGTGGTTATAAAATATTCATTGTTGTTTGGGAATATTAAATGCGGACGACGCGACAAGATATATGTGTGGGCCCCATAACTGAAAGCGATTGGATGAAGAAAACGACAAATATAAGTCGGTTAAAAATAATTGGCGTAGTTATTCACAGATTATCGTTAAAATACTCGGTGGTTAAAACACAAGAAGATTACCAGTATTGCACCAATTATTGATTCTTACGTGAAGGCACTACTCAATAATGGTTACAGTAATTACCGCTCGAGATTTTATTGAGTTAATAATTGCTTTGCGTTGATATTTTATATTCTTTGTTGTTTCACTAATCACATTACACAAGGTATTTTTCATTATCGAAGCAATAATTCATATTATCTGAATAATATTATTAGATAACATTATTGGCAATGTCTAGAAAGTTCTCGTCTAAGGAGAGGTTTGGTCACCTAATTGCGCTACCAAAGAAGAAGAAATTCTTATTGAAAGCCCCTCTTTCCGGAACCGCCTCGGTTGTCAATATTGTGATTCTCGTAATATTATTTGTGACTAATTAATTATTGATTCATATGATGAGGAAAATATTAATTTTATGTGGATATAGATGGAGAAAATTTTAATGTGACAATTGTTGAAAATTGAAATTTTATCTTTTTCTCGATAAAATAATTCATTTAAATATATTATTATATTTTAATAATATAATAATGGTGATATTTTTACAACGAATGTGGGATATATGAGTATACGAGGAGGAAGAGTATTTTTGTTGCAATAAATGTTTAAAACATGTTAAACATGCCTGTTGGACCCCATTTATTGACCGAAATTTGATTATAATCAGAAAATCGCCTGTTTGTGGATTTCGGTCAATTTCTGTTTGGAATTTGGAAAAACTTTCTTCTGCAAAGTTGTAGAGAATTGAATTTCCTATAACAAGTCGCGAGATTCAAATTTTTTGATAAAAGGACTATTTATTATAAATTATTGAAGTTCCGAAGCTCCGAAATAATTGATTTTTGGAAGTTTTAAATATTTATATTCACAAAAACGTTTTTTATGTTTGGTGGGCATCTTTAACACATGTCATGTTGCTGAATTTAGATGCTTGATGCGTAGGAGGATGTAGAAAGAAATTATAATATTAATTTATTAAATTTTCGCTTTTGGTGTTCTAAGCGATTTCCTATAAATAGGTGTCTTATGTTAGAATTGAAAATCACACCGTAAAATCAAGTTTTCTCTCTATATTATCGAAATATTCTTGTGAATATTTTGAGTATACTTTGAGTATTGTTAGGCGGTGCAAGTTCCTTTCAAAGACTATACCCTTATTCCAAATTTAAGTACTAATCTTTCGAGGTAAGGGATGTTATTTTCTTCTCAAATGATATTATTTCTTCAATATCATTATCTTTGAAATATTGGTTGGAACTTTTATCAAATTTGGAATTTTTTCATGTCGGGGTTACTATTCATGAAAGTTACTATTCACGAGTTACTATTCATGAGTTACTATTCACGAAGTTACTATTCACGAAGTTACTATTCACGAAAGTACTATTCATGAAGCGTGAAGATATTTTTTGTGGAATTTCTATCTTTTGGTGTCGAGTTACTATTCACGATACTCTGGCACTATTCACGTATACTGACTATTCAATTTAAAAAATAAAATTTCTTCTTTTTGTCCAAAATATCTATTCGGATACTAGCTTTGATTGTATCCATGTTTTGATCATTCTTGAATTTTACACCACTGCGATTATTTTTGAGGTATTTTTTGGGACGTGAATAAAACAAAGTACTAATCCTTAATCCTTAATCCTTGTCATTTTGTTTCACCGGATTCGCTTCTTTAAAAATATTTTCATCATCTTCATCTTAAATGATGATATTATGGAATATCTTTGGCTCAGAGTGCAAAGATGAATGATTTCTCAAGAATATCTTTGGCTCAGTAGTGCAAAGATGAGCAGTGTTTAGATGAACATGATCAATCGATGAATATCTTTGGCCATAGTGCAAAGATGAATATGTGATTCCGTGATATATATTGATTGATGTTACAGGGGATAAAAGATGAGACGATGAAACTTTAAATTCATACATGGAAGATAGTAGTTTGCATTCTCTACTTAACTCTTCTAATGGATTATTATTTCATTGCGAATATTGATTTAAAATTTGTTGTCTATTGTATTCTATTAGATTTTTCCTGTTGAAGACTAACGATAATTTGTTGTATATTATCTTAGTCATAATATTCTTTATTGAGCTAGTTGAGCTCACCCTTTCCTTTTTGTTTCATTTTTCTCTCGGGAGGCGAGAATATAAATGATACGGAGTCGGGGTATGGAATGAAGGTTCTAGAGAGAGTTGTTTAGTAGTCCTCACCATTTTGTAAAATAATGTATCAATAAATGTGATGAGGATTTCTTTGAGTATAGATATTGTCTAAGACAATATTTGTATTTAAACTCACAGTTTTACTGTTGTAATAATAAAGTTGTAGTTGTTTCTGTACCATGTATTGACAACTCAGAATGGGTGATGTATACCTATTTTGGGGGCGTCACACTTGTCGTTGAAAAGTTCTTGGAACTTCTCCCAAGACATTTTTAGTGCTGCAGGCTGGGTACGCTTTACCGATTCCCACCAATAATCTGCTTCTCCTCGCAACATAAAGGTGGCAAATGGAACCTTTTGTTCCTCGGAGCATCCCAAGACATCAAATATCTTGGTGATCTGCTTTATCCACGTTTCCGCCTTAAGTGGTTTTGGCTCTCCAATAAACTCCGGTGGTCCCAGCTCCTTGAACTGCTTAGCGGTGACCGTCCGAGAGTTGCCATTGTTTTCACCTGTATTTTGGACAGGAGTTTCTCTTGCCTGATGTTATACGAATTATAGAAAGCTCCTAAACATTCCGTCGTTCGCTATTTGGTCGGTGTTGTTGTTCACCTGAGGATTATTTCCTTCTGTTGCACATTATCATGGGTATTGATCTATGGTGACTCAACGGTCTCCTGTGCTCCATTGCTATTCTCAACATTCTCGGATGTCATTTTCAAATACTGCCACAAAACAAGGGTTAATTGACATGTCACATATTATCCTTATACTCTAACCGACCAAATAAATACCAAATAAACTTAGGTAGGTCATACTAGCGAAGGAATTCCCCGTCTCTCCCCTCCTAGTTCTTGTCTCACATCTCAGCC
This sequence comes from Panax quinquefolius, assembly GCA_020205615.1. Classification (NCBI taxonomy): domain Eukaryota; kingdom Viridiplantae; phylum Streptophyta; class Magnoliopsida; order Apiales; family Araliaceae; genus Panax; species Panax quinquefolius. Next base: position 12,674,379 of record CM035166.1, on the reverse strand, counting down.
AGGGATCATATCCCTAAGATTTGATACCAACTGTGACGCCCCCAAAACAGGTATACATATCTTGAGTCAAAATTCAAATACAACTTAATTATACAACAGTCGTGTAAAATACGACAAAACATAATCTAAGAATTTTAATAAGAAAATTGTCATCTAGACAATATCCACACTCAATGGAGTCCTCATTACATTTATTGTCACACTATTTAACAGAATAGTGAGGACTACTAATGCTATCATCTGGACCGTCACTCCGTTCTCCGACTAGTCCCGGCTACGTTCTCATTTCCTGAAGAGAACAGTGAAAGAAAGGGTAAGCTCAACTATCCCAGTAAGAAATATTATGACTAAGATAATGCAGAATAAATTATCATTAGCCTTCAACAATGTTTAACTGATAGAATATAATAGACAACAAGTTTAACTGTAGCGGAACATGCAATCTATTAGAAGAGTCAAGTAGAGCATAAAATCTACTATCTTCTATGATTTAAAAAGTTTTTCATCAACTTTATCGCTGAGACTCAGCTTAATAAATAAAATCGAATCATCCATACATCACGGCCAAGGATATTCATGTAATCATCAATGGTCATGATTATACCGAATAATCCATGGTCATAATCATACCAACAACTGTCAATCAATGAACTACAGGCCAATGAGGACTTTTACCACATCATTCATCACATTACGGTCATGATTATACCGAATAATCCCTGGTCATAATCATACCAAGTCCATCTATGCACGTAAGCCAAAGATGACTTTAATCACAATATAAGCATGAGGATGATGACAATGACATAATAATTCAATAAAACAAGTTCAAGGATAAATTTTAAAGATTTATATTTTTAATTTATCCAGAAATCAATAACGTCCAAATTGTCAACATGATACTTCTTTGTGGAGTAAAATTCAAGAATGCTCAAAAGAATATTTCTATGAAAAGATACTGGATAAAGCACAAATATCAAGGATATTCCACTAATTTCATGGAGTATAAAAGCCAAAACTTTAACCAACTGAGTATAATAGAATATATGAAATCGCAAATGGATTTTTGCCCGCCATGCGGTAATCCATGTAGACAGGTCATTTCAACAATTTAATAAGGAATGAATACGAAGGATCATTCACCATGCATCTGCAGAATCCACATGTACGTGTTATTCCAATGAATAATAAAAAGAATGGAATAATGTAAGAATTCACCAGCGTATGTAATCCGCACAAACAAAGTTATTCCAACGTAATAATAAAGAATTGAACCAGTCACGCAGAACTCTGCATGCATGTGATATTCAAATGTAATAATAAAGAATGGAACCAGTCATGCGTAATCACATGCAGACGGATATTCTAACGAATAATAAAGAATAAAATAACAATAGAATTCACCGTGCACGCGATAAACCACACGCATAAAAGTTATTCCATAGAATAATAAAGAATGGAATAACGTAAGAATTTCACCATGTATGCGGTACTTTGCGTAGACGTTTATTCCAACATAATAATAAAGAATGGAATAACAACCCTTACGAGTATTGAAAGAAAATAACTCTCTTCATGAATACGAAAGAATAATACCCTTTACCTTAGAAGAAGACTAGATCTTCGAAATAGTGAGGTAGCGAGACTTCTCTTCTTCTTTCTCTATAATTTCTCTCTATAATAATTGCTTCTATAGCTTTAGTGAATTGGTGAGAAATGAAGGAAGAATGAGCTTCTATTTATAGGAAAATATAGTTTCGATAATTGCACGTTTTGGGGCTCAAAATATTACAGTATAATACCTTCCTCTTTTTCTTCATTTTTAAATTAGTCATGCAATTATTATCAAACTTGCACCACCTCCCTAAATAGTAAATAATGTGAATTAATAGTTCATTCACAAATAGTTATAATCATGTGAATTAATAATAATTAATTGCTCATTTATCCGGTTAATTACCCGATTGGTCAACATAACCTCCAAACATCAATTATTATCGAAATAAATGTCGATTTTCACTAACACTAATAATTTCAACACAATGGAACTATCCATTTCATTTTTAATCAACACGAATTTATTCATCATTAATATTATAATTCACAATATTTAAGAACCAAATGTCGCTCCTCAGAGTAGAGGGCTTTCGATAAGGATTTCTCCTTATCAAGCAATTAGGTGACCAAACCTCTCCTTGACAAAACTTCTAGACATTGTCAATATTGCAAATAATAATATGAATAACTTTTTCGTCTCAATTATTGATTTAATAATAATAAATATTATGCAAATGATACTGTGTCAATAATTGAATCAATAATATGAGAGATATGATGCAGTAATTACTGTAGCAATAATTGAGTATAACTAAGTGACTTCTCACGTAAGCACCAATAATCAATACCATGTGCTACTATACAACCAATGCCAGATAACTGTACTTTTTTACTAATGGTAGTTCAATAGTTTAACGGTAACCCTTTCGCCGTTATTTTTATAAAAAGATAATTATGTCATTTTCTAACTACGAAAATACCTCCGTTGTGGGGTCCACCAATGAGTGTGCCGTCGTACGAATATTCTCTGTTAAAATGAATATTCCCCGACCAATCAAATATTATATAACCACTTGCTTACTTTACAAAATTTATAAATATTACCCACAATTATAACATTATATCAAATCCACACCATAATTTTCAAAAATATATTTCAAGAAAATTATTCTTTATTCATAAAAGTTGGGGTCTTACAACTCTTATGTGAAGTACAATTAAAAAGGATTTAAAGCACAGGTTCCCTATCAGATTACATGCAGCGTAAAGGTATATCCTTATCCTAAACACAAATCATGAATTTCAACACCATGCAGAAAACACAATCACATGCTATTATGATCAGATCTAAATCTATATTTCATCTCCCGAATTCATATAGATTATCATGATAATTGTTAGCTAGACAATTAAACAATTTTATGCAATCATAATAGACAATCCATAGAATAGATTACAGTAATTAACATAACTAAAATAAGCTATGCAATAAGATCCGTTGCAATATTAAACAAGAATTTAGTTCATAATCATTGAATTAAAGTCAAGAATCCACAATTGAATAGACATTAAAAGATAAAAGTAAGAGAAGAGAAGAGAAAAGAATTTGTTGTCAGTAGTCTTGAGACTCCTCTTCCGCTCCTGTTTTGAATCTTCAATGATCCATAAGTTGCTTCAATCTCCAACAATCCAATATAAACTAGGGTTTATATTATAATCTAATGGAGTGTTTTTTCTAATCTAATCTATCTAATTTCCTTTATTTTATGCCTCCCATCATGTATTTTTATGTTACAAGTCCAATTTTTAGATTTGGTGGAAACCCAAACCAATTTGAAGTCGAAAAAGTGTCAAAATTTGCCCCAAAACGCATCCAAGCTTGACCAGGCTCTTCTCCAGTGCCCTAGCGCTGTACCACTGCCTCCTAGCTCCCCGGAGCTGGGAATAGGCTTGAAATGGGCGCCCCGACACTGGCCTCTTTTCCAAAAAAATTCTGCTCCAACGTCCTTTAGGAAAATGGCCATAACTTCTTCGTCCGAACTCCAATTTTGATAATTTAAGATGTTCCGGAAAGAGGAGACGTAGATCTACAACTTTTATTCTTTGAGTGTTTCGAAATAAGGTCTGGAGAAATACTGAAATTGGCTCTGAAGTGGGTGATATGTAAATGGCAAGCCGAAAACGCGAATCTAGCAACCTTAAACGTCGATCCAAGTAACTTTTGTCACAATTCCTACAAACAACATAAAACATGCATGAATAGACACAAACACTTAAAAACATCCAAAAGATTAAATTCAAATGCACTGAATTATGTGTATAAAACTCACTCATCAGGAGTCTATCAATCAATATTTTCAAAATTAACCTCAAAGTTGTTAGAAAATTCAACCATATCTTGTTCATTTATTATGGTGGCTAACCGACTCATTTGAATTTCTAAACGTGATATAGCTTGATTCGTGTTTTGCATGAAATCTTCCATAGTTTTCTCTAAGGTGTTGAATCTTTCCTCTTCTTCATTTGAAAATTCTTATGGATATTGAGGTTTTGGATCCGAATATGGATATGAATATGAACATGGATATGAACTTATATAAGAATTTTCATAAGTTGAAAAAAATTATTTACTTGGTGTGCATTAAAATTTCCATCAGGTTCTTGATGTCAAGCAAATTTATTATTCTAACTATAATAAGAATTCTTTCCACAAATCACAAAACAAATAAACAACTAACCACAAAAGTCACAAAAAATAAATAAAATAAAATGAAAATAGATAAAATAAAATAAGAATCCTAATTCTACGGTTAACCTAAATAAAATCTAGACAGTTCCTAATTGTTCCAAGTTACATCTTAAGGTCCACAAAATTAGAAATTAATCACACCACTAGCCAGATACGTGTAAAAAATGTGGGAGTTTCTCCGTGGGTACGGTGACTAATTGAATAACCACACATCCTTTAGGCATTTGCCTTTTGAACCACTTGCCTACACACCAGTAGTTTGATTAATTTAAGAGTCCTTCTAGGGGGGACATTTTTTTGCTGACATTCTAGTGACATTATTTTTTTAATTTTTTTTTTTTGTTTTTATTTTTTTTGTAGTACTTCTCAAAAAATGTTTAATATTTATTCCAACTGAAATTTTTGTAAAAAATAGTATTTTAAGTATAATTTGGATACATACAAGAAACAGGGTTGTACAGATTGTACATATCTTGTTTCTTGTATGTATCCAAATTATACCTAAAACACGGTTTTTTATAAAAAATTTTGTTGGAATAAATACTATACATTTTTTGAGAGGTACTACAAAAAAAATCAAAAAAAACCCAAAAAAAATAATGTCGCTAGAATGTCAGCAAAAAAATGTCCCTCTAGAATTATTGTTAATTTAAAATTTAGCTTCCTCTTGGAGTCCCTTGTCCTAATTGAGCTCGAGAGTACTAGAGGCCAACGTCTACTTAGTTTTATTAAGACAAGGTTATGCAAAATGAATGGGTGGTTTGTGGGCCAAGGTAGGGTGATGAAATCCTCACCTTATCTTGTTACAAGTTGTGCCTTTAATGTTAGATTAAAGATGAAAATGCACAAAAAAAATTTATAAACAAATAAAATGTCCTAAACTATGTGAATTATGAAAGAAGGAGAAATTTTGACGTACCTCAATTCTCCAGCAATCATCACATTTTATATTTGACAAAAAAATAAATATAAAAGTCTAACAAGATGTGCTCTACGTGAGTGAATGCATGAATGCGAAAATTAGTTTTCTAACTAAAAAAATTAAGCTACTTACTTTTTTTATTTTTTTTTATTTTTGAGTTAAGATACAAAATACTACGAAAAGCGCAACAATAATCTTGTCTTTATGCACCGTTGATCCGCTTCAATCATCCTGAGAAAAAAATATTAGAAGGAAAAAAAAATTATTCGAATAAATAAAAATTAAGGAATATAAAATTAAGTCTAGTTCCCGGCAACGACGCCAAAAACTTGATGTGATAAAAATATGTAATTGCAAGTGCACAGTGTCAAATTGAAGAACTGGCAAGTATATGTCGAATCCATAGAGACAAGATTAATTTTAATATTTCCTTAATATCTATTTTAGGCAAATTAGAAATAAAGATTGAGAATTGATTAACTAGAATATGAGAAGTAATAATGAGGAAACAATATAGGAATCTGAATCCATTAAATAATAAACATAACATATAATTCAAACTCTTTTATTTTTATAACTCAACTACAATTTTGATCTTTCTTCCCTTTAATTTAGTAATTTTATAATTAACGTGGGCAAATATAGACTATGAAAATTTAAGGATGAGTAATGCTACGCAGACAGGGGAATGGGACAGGAAAATTGGACCGGTTGCTATTTTTTTTTATTTTTTTTTGCTAGTGACTTACAAAAAATGTATACTATTTATTCAAACAGGAATTTTTATAAAATATAGTGTTTTAGGTATAATTTGGATACATATACAAATCTGAGGTTATCTGATCTGTATAACCCATATTTATTTAATATAACCCATATTTTGTATATGTATTCAAATTATACCTAAAACACTATATTTTATAAAAATTCATGTTAGAATAAATAGTATACATTTTTTGGAAGTCACTAGCAAAAAAAAAAAATTTAAAACCTGTCCAAAAAATCGGTCCAATAATCCTGTCAGGCAAGACTTATTCTTTAAGGATTAACTATAACCCATCAAAATTTCTTTGAGCAAGCATGAATTATGAAAAACTCATATCTTGACAATAATCTATCAAAATCTCTTAATTAATTTAAAATCACATAAGAACTATAAAATGAAGGTATTTCAATAACGAAACATGAAGGTGAAATCAATTAAACATTAAGGCATAAATAATAGAAAAGTTGAAAAATATTATCAAGAATAATTATTTAATTTTATCTTCATCCTAGATGAAAGAAATTAGCTAGATATAGAAAATAATTAAACTAACTAAAATAAAGAAAAGAAGAAGATTAAAAATAAATAAGAAAATTCCCTTTAATTAAGGATCATCTGGATGTACAATGAAGAAGAAGTAATTTAATCACTGAATATTATTTTTTTGAATCAAAAATTTCTGAATCTCGAGTGAAAAGAATTTTTTATTTGAATTTAGAATGAAATATGGGTCGAAGAATGGTTAACTGGTTTGAACCTATATTTCTTTACTTAATAGTTAACCAACTATTTTACCAGATTTAATTGATGACATGGATACGAATTAACGTGATTGATTCATACAACTTTGTCGTGTTTATCTTGTAACTTCCAAAAGCTTGTATAAGTATATAATCCAACATCTTAGGGGAAGTCGTGACTTTTTAATCATCATGTGAGTTTAGTCTTGAAGAGATGTAATGTTTTTTTTGGAGAGATATGTAATAAATGGAGTACGCTTTTTGTAATTTTATTCAATTTTATGTAACGATAGATTTCGCAAAAAAGTTAGTTGGCACAAATTTTTAAAAATACATATATAGCAGCACTCTTTTCAAGAAAAATAATAGTTTATGCTTAAAACAGTTATTTAACAATGTTAGAATTTAAGAATCAATTATAGTACATTCATACAAAAATTATATGAAGAACATAAAAATAAAAATACACGATATATTCAGGTTCATCAATTTGATTAAACTTATTTGTTTAATCTATTCATTAGATATCTCACACGCTCTATAATATTCCACACATTAAACAATATTTTATAGTAATTAGAAAACTCTAGTTATTATAACATGAAGTCCAATACAGTAATAAAAACAAATACCGAGCTCAGGGGCGGACCTATGTTAGGGGCAGGGGGGCACCCGCCCCCACTGAAATCTCATGGATCAGGGGGTCATCCGACTTTAAAAAAAATTAAAAAGGCTACAACATTACTACATTACTACTATTACCTCTAAAGGTTATTATCACTAAAGGCTACAACACTACTAATCTACTATAGTACTACTATTTTGAAAAGGCTACTAGTCTACTACGGTATTACTATTAACTCTAAAAATATGAGAAGGCTACAACACTACTACAATACTATTATTTCGAGTATAAAAAGGGCTCAAATGTTGGTTAAAAAAAGAAAGGATGATGTGTATCCCCAAGTTTATTTGTTGGTTAAATTGGCTCTACTTTTGTCTGTTGCTACTGCAACTGTTGAAATGATATTTTCAGGCATTAACGTTGTGAAGAATGAACTCCGTAACCAAATGGGAGATGAATGACTGTTTAATAATATACGCGTGATATTTTGCAACTATTAAAAATACGGCTATCATGCAACAATTTCAAGCAATGAAACCTCGAAAAATATTATTGTAAATAATATTTGAGAATTTTTTTAGTTTTGTGATTCATTTTATTATATTTTTATTCGTAAGAGATTTTTTTCTAATTTTTCAATCGAACTATCGTCACGGATCCGCCCCTGACCGAGCTTGACTTCCAATGGCGCTAACCCGCTAGCTCACCAGTTAGCTGAGCAGTCACTCCAGAGAGTAAGAAATTGAAATTCAAAATTTATACCCTCTCGCAAAGTCGTCCTCCATGTATCAAAAGTGACACTTATGGTCACTCTAAGTACCATTTTTTTGCAACGTGGTTCTTACAATTGACTTTTGTTATGTGCATGACGTGCGGGCAAAACAGTCAAAACATTGTATCTGGTCCAATAACTCATTTGAATAAAAAGATAAAAGAAAACATATTAAGTTTCATAAATTAATCAAAAAAAAATTCAGAATACGAGTAGAATCTGATCAATAAAAAAGGGTTTAATAAAAAAAAACTTGGTCTTCTGTTAAGAATGAAAAGGGGTACTCCATAAGGTCATTGAAATACAATGAGCAATAGAATATATTAGGAATGGCATTCAACGTAACAATAATAAGAAGTGCTTAATTTATGAGAACAAAAACATGTCTCCCTTTTAGTTCTACTTCCCTCAGGTTAAATGAGATTTAATGCGCAAGTCACAAGATTTTGTATGCAGCCTCCAACTGTTTCCTTTCCTACATGAAAACCTACCGCTACCACTGGACAAAAAATAAAAAAGGAAAGAGGAAACTCATTCCGAGCGCTGAACCACCAGGCTTGTATATTTCATCGCCTATAGTTCATCCTGCAGAAATAGAAAAAGTTACATATAATAATATATATATATTAGAAATGGCAAATTGATTGTTTAAATCTTTCAGTAGTAGAAAGCATGTTCTTTACCTTTACATCAGAATCCACTTCGGCAACAGGATCGTCTTTATGATCTTCCTTGTCGGAATCGGCAGCATCGCCTTCGGCATCGTCTCCCTCATCCTCAGCCTGGAAATAGCATGCTAGATTAGATTTCATATTAAAAGACATTACACTTTTATAGAGATATAAGTTGGCAAGCTTACATCGGAATCAACTGGATCTTCCTTTGATTCCTGCATAGAGAATCAAAACATGTTCAGATTGAATATTCAACAACATAATTTGAAAGTCATGTGGGAGCATTCAATTCAAATAGAAGAAAGAATGCCTTCCAAGTTTTCATGGGTAAAACATGTTTGTAAAATCACTAGTATATTTGAATTTGAAAGCTGGCAGACCACTATCAATAATCATTATTCTATTATTATAGAATAGAAAGAACCATTTGAGCCTCTATTATTTTGTCCACTTCATCAATTGACAATGTGCTTTGGTCACTTAAAAATGGATTGAAAGACTGTTGATTATCCTAGACGACTGCGAATTATTCACCACTAAACATGGCCCCAAAAAAATATGGAATTTTTCACAGCTAGAAATGAAAAAAGATTTTACCTCTGCCTCTTTCTTCTTTTCTTCCTCATCAAATGCTGCCTTCTCAGCCTGCAGAGTCAACATAAAATCCAAATGATTCAACAAGTAACAGAGAGTAGTAGTTTAATAGCAGCAGGAAGTAACATACGTCTTTGTTCTTGCCCCATGTTTCTTCAGCCAATTTCTTGGCATAGTCTGGATCATCAGTGATCAAGACATTATCAAACAGGGTTCCAGACTTCACCTGAAAAATATATTAGAGTTTTCGCTTAATTTTTGAGTTACAACTCCAAAATAATGATAGCCACTGAAGATGATGTTTAGACCTAAATTTATATACACAAACATAATTACCTGCCACAATTCAATGCCTACATACTTCAGCTTTGGGAAAACATAGATATCTGGGTCATCCTTGAAATCTACAAATGAGAACAACTTATGGCATAAGTGAATTGAACATCTAGAGGACATGAGATGAGATTTAAGAAAAAAATTGAAAGATAAAAGGAGAATAACCTGGGTTGTCAATCAGAGGTGCCTTCCACTTCCCCTTGTAGGCAGGATTCTTAATTTTCTGCAGAGGAAAAGAGAAGGTAGCTATTAAGTAATGGTTTCACATAAAAAAAATGTTTGTACATGTATTATAATCCACATACCTTTGGCGCCCATGGACCCTTGTATTCAGGATTTGGAACAGTTGGGGGTGTCCACTCACCATCTTCCTCATCATCCCAGTCTTCAGGCTGAAATTGCAAACCATCTTAGATAACTACCAAATAGTTCTAGAGTCCTTGGACACAGGCAATTACTAAACACAGGAAATCGAGAAAGACTACCTTTTTGGCATCAGCATCTTGTATCTCCTTAGGTATGTCATCATAACCCTGTTCAATAAGAAAATTATCAAGGTTTTTATTTTGATTAAGATATCTGAACATTGGGAATAGACATGTATTTGGAATTAAGGGCCTATACCTCAGGTTTCTTATCTTCAGGATCAGGAATGTATTCTTTGTCATCCCAATCTTCAGGCTGTCATAATTTAAGGGATATGGGGAGTCAATATCACTATTCATAGTACAACAAAGTAACTTATCTGAAAACCAAATAGTGTAATGCACAAGTGATCACCTTTTTGGCCTCAGGATCCTTAATTTTCTTTGGTGGGAGAAGATCCCAGTCAGAATACAAACTGCCAGTCTGCTTTTCTACATTATCAATGAGGATGCTGTAGGTAGCATCAGGGCGAAGGATGAAAGTATAAACATGAGACAGCTGGTCAGTCTCACAAGGGACATCCTTCTTAATCAAGTGATTTGTGTCATTGTATGTAAGAATAGCATGTACTTTCTTGGTGCTGTAGCCACAGATGTCTGGTCCAAACATGATACTACAGCAAAACACATAACATACAAATCAGCAATACAGCAATGTTAACAAAGGGGGGGACAAAATAATGTCATAAGAAAGTATGACCTGTATGGGGTATCACCACCAAATTTCTTCTGATCAAGTTCACCGCTTAGCAACTTCATGTAGCCACCACCACAGTCGAGCTTCTGTTCATGCTTAACCAAAAATTGGAAAACTAAAGTTTTTTCTTTGTTGCTGAATTCAGGGAACTCAGCAGATATAGCATAAAATCTGTAATCTTCACTGGTTTGAATACCTGACAGAATACCAAGGTAAATTTTCAAGTCACCATCTCAGACTTTAAGCTATATGACATCTGAGTTATGGAGATTGACCTCAAAAATATCACAATTATTATAGATGTTGGATCCGAAGGATACCTTTGTCATTAGGGTCTCCATTCCATTTACCAGAAGTGAAATTCCACTCTCCAGCCATGTTTTCATCTTTTTTCCATTCAGATTTAACCCACCGATTCTCCCATCCATCTGAAAAATTCATAAGCCAAACATAATATTACAAAAGAAGAAACACAAACTAAAAAATGATAATATTATCATTGCAATGAAGAAGCACTACACAACCTTCACTAAACAAAGAAACGAATTCTTACAATCAATAATTAAAGGAAATTATGAATATAAATAGAAAATTTTAGGTAAAATGAGAAATTTAACAGATAGAAATGGGTTTTTTTTTCACAAACAAATCAAGACTTGCAATTTGAATTTCCAATCATAATTCATCCTATGTCACAATGACATTGTTATTAAAACTAACTTACATTTATAAATTATACAAACATATTAAATTGCAGAGAATTAACTTATCCATTTCGCTTATGCATGCCTGCATGATCCTCAATCCAAACACAAACCTCATAAAAAGACATATTTCAACTAAAAATTTACAACTACAATAAGCTCTCATGAGTTATACAACAAAAAAAAAAATCCGTACTTAACGTATACACAATTAGCTTTAAACCTACAGAGTGCACTCCCTAATGTATACAACAGAACCACTTGCGCCAGGAGTGCGTTTGGTTAAAATTTCTCTTCATTATTTATGTTCTGTTTTTCATCTCTATTTTCAAGTTTTGCTTTCTAAATTTCTGATAGTTTGTACGTGAGTATTTCTTCTGGTCATTTCAGGCCAACTATTTCTTATCAAAATCTTCAAATTCCAGCCCCCTGAAATGGAAACATTTTTCAGGTGATGTAAAAAGAAAATGTATTTGAAAACTCCATACAATCGAGCCCCAAACGATCGTCCAAAAACTAGTTCATTATTTTCATTTCTATTACCACAAATCAATACTACAAATCAATACTACAATGTATTTGTTGTTCACAATATACGAATATTAAACAATTATAATATTAAGGGAAATAAATGTACTCCAAGATTCAACGGCTCTTCACCCCAACTAACCAACATTGGAACTAGTAGGATGACCCGGGAACAACTTCAAATTTTCCTTAATCAAACTCAAAATTGAAGCATATAATATATATATATATATATATATATATATATATATATATATATAGAACTAGTGGGCAGCAGCTTAAGTATTATATATGTATGTGTATAAAAAAAAGAAAGAAACTTGGGATTAAAAGCAGCCTACTACAGTTGTTGTGGGAGTGTGAATATGTAGTGAAACCTTTTTAAAAGGTAACAACGGTAAGATCACATGACCGATATAATATTTACATGGGTAAATTAATTTTGACACAGTGAACATACACACCAAAATCTTTTAACACGTAAACCAAGTCAAAAATAAATTAATATGAACAAAATATTTTCAATATTTAACTTCACTATTTTCATTTCTATTATCACAGATCAATACTACAATGTATTGGTATCTAGTTCCAGAGCTAATCACAAGAGTAAAAGTCCAATATTTTGATAGTACAATACAACTTAATTCACAGATCCATAACAAAATGCAAAATCAGAGAACACGTATCTCACTCATTAGATCGAGTCAAAAACAGAAACACGAAAATAAACTCCGATCCTTCACAATCATATAAAATTCAACAATTTAATTAAACTCAAACTACATTAATAGACAGATATAATAATACACATGCAGATATACAATTATACATTGAAATAAACATAAATATAAATATACCTTCAAAACGTTCTTCAAAGAAGACTTTAGCAGAGGCGATAGCGAGGAAAGAGAGTAACATAAGAGAGAGAAAACTAGGGTTTAGTCGTCTCTTTGTCGCCATTGCTATAGCGAGAAAGAAGAAAGAGAGAATGAGAGAAAGATAGACAGAGGATGTCAACCGCGAAGTAGAGAGTTATATAGCTGATCAGTTTCTTTGGGTTTTACGTTCGGGTTAGTTCTGGTATTTCAGTCGGGCTTCAGGTCCTAGCTGGAGGAGAGTGATGAGGTGGACTAATAGGTTTCTGACACATCAGATTTGGGAGTCACTGGTGTCACGTGGCTGAAAGAGATTGGAAAATACACGAGCTGTGAGACAGTAACTGTGTGATTTTTGTCGCTGACTGGTTGGTGGAGATATTTACGAGGGATCCGGTTACTATGAGTTACTTTTTTGATAAGTTGGTCGATTGGTAATAAAATCTTGTGCACATCTGATCTTTATGCGTGTGTCGATTCTATTAATCGATCGATTAACTTACCTCAAAATAAACTTCATGCTAACCCCTTCTATTTATGAGAGTTAGCCAGTGGGGTGGATTGCATTTGTGATAGTCCCGAATTCTAAGCAAAAGTTTATCCGGATTAACGCTGTAAAATAATCAAACGGTTGGAACTAGATTCGTATTTATTTTATTAAAAATTTGATTCAAACTCGGACTCAAAATATAAATAAATTAAATATAAATAAAATTTAAAATTCAATAAATTAATCGAATCTCCTCATATTAAAATTTTTTATTTATATTTGGATCATATTTGTTCGAAAAGTTCAAATTGTTCGAACTCGATTCGAAATTTTGCTCGACTCGGTAGCTAAATAAGCCTCAATCAAACCGTATTTTATACTTGATAAATTTTGTGAACCAAATCTAAACAATTCAATACTCGGCTCGACTAAATTCATTTACACCCTTAATCAGGATAATAATTATCAGAAAATTGAAATTATTAAATGGTTTTAGACGACATTATACTAGTATTTTATCAAAACTTTTTCATATGAGCTTTTCTCACATGAAGATAGAGCCCCACTCATTATTCATGTGAGCTATCTTCATGTGAGAAGGATAATATGAAAATATTAATTTTTTATATAAAAATATCAGTTCCCTATTTTATTTGAAATTTGAATGTTATAGCTTTTTTTTTTAATCTGAGACAAATTTGTGTCGAATTATCATTATAAAATATATTAATACATAAAATTGGATAAAATTATAATACAATAGTACTATTTATTATACATCTCTCCAAAATAATTATCATTAATACTTATACACATAATTTACAATTAAAAATCAAAATAAACATTATTATTTTTTATTTTATAAACAAGCCATAAATGATAAGCAATTGTGTGTGGCCTAATTAATTGTAAAGGTTTTTGCTATTTGGAGGTTATAACTTATAAGCATTCCTCATAAAAGGATAATTTTACTTTTTTAAAGCTTTCTTAATCAATTTGAACAGCCTAAAATTTCACCCTTTTTTTTGTGAAGATAGGATACAAACAATGTGAAAAGTTGATGACAACTTGATAAGTATATTGTTTTTCAAGCTATTAAATAATGGAAATTGATATTTCATATTATTTTTTAATATTTTCACATGTATGACTCACATATTAGCCAATAAAAATTTGATACATCAGTTAATATGTGGGCCATATATGTGAAAATATCAAAAAATGACATGGAAATATCAATTTTCTAAATAATTGTTGGATATGTAGTTTTGTTAAAGTTAATAATTCTTAAGATTTAAAATAATCAAAAAAGGTTTGTCTTTGTTGTTGAAGTATTATTTAAAAAAAAAAATTAAGCTGTATTTTTGTTGGTTAAATATTTGTGGAAAATCCTATTGATATTATAGGGTCATCTAGAATTGTTATCATATATTAAAAGTAAAATAATCTAGAATATATTACCTCAAAAGATTTTGTAATTATTTAAAAAGTAATATTATTGTAAAATAATGCATATAATATCAATTTTGTATAATGTTTTATAAAAAATTGTATATTGATAATATCACTTTTCACACTAGAAATATAATCACTTGTAAGATATTTATAATTAATTGTGTTCCGTGTCTCCAGCACTACATGAACGGTGAGATTTATCCTAAATTTTGGACAATCCAGATGATTTATTAAAGTAAACGAAAAATTTAAAATCAATTATATTTTGTTAGATAGATATATATTACAAACAATAATAACTCCCAATTTAAAATTTTGATTACACAAATATTGAAGAATTTATTTATAATATGATGCAAGCCAGCCGGCATGGAGTAAATAAGTCTAGTGTTTTGGATGATTGACTAGGAAACACAGTCAGACCTCATCAACTGCATTTATTTATTACTTTTCCTTTTTTGTACTGATCTAATTATTTTGTGCATAGTTAACTTTATTGTTTATTTATTCCATTTTAAAAAAAAGGGTCAAGAGTTGTTATGGTAGTTGCTAACAAATAAGGAATGGTACACCTAAAAATAAAAAAATAAAATAAAAATAAAAATAAAAATAAAAATAAAAATAAAAGGAGACAAAATTATTAACTTAGACTTGGAGCCCTTTTTTCATTTCTTTTATTTATTGGGGCAAATTAATTAACCGTTTCGTCCAGGTCACGGTTAATTATAAACGTTTAGTTCAGTGATTTAAGGGAGAATTGGGATCAGTTGTAAACCTGAAAATCTTAAGTTCGACCCCACTGAAATTAAACATATGCGTAAGCTTATTTCGAAAGCCTTGTTCATATTTTTCTGGATGGGGAGACTGACTGACTGCAAGAACTTCTCGTATAAAAATAAATAAATAAATGGTAGAAATCACTTGAAACTAAAGACATAAAAGAGATGAGAGTAGAGCCATAGCCAAAACAAAAAACAAAAAAGCTTCATTTATTGGGAACTTGTAGCAAAATTGTGAATTGATACAATATCATAGAGTTATTTATTAATTTATCTATTTACAAAAGAAATTAAACTAGCATAGAAGAAGAAAACCAGAGCTACATCTTAGAACCATTTAAACAGCAAACCTCCATGAGCTGCGAAAAATGGTGCAAACACCAATGATTCGACTGCCATGAGCTTAATCAGGATGTTAAGCGATGGACCGGATGTGTCCTTGAGGGGATCTCCGACAGTGTCACCTATAACAGCAGCCTTATGAGCATCTGAACCTTTCGGACCTAGTGATTTAGCATGTTCAGAAGCACCGGCCTGCAGGAACAACAACATTAGAATCATTTTATATATAACGACAAAAAAAAACAACCCTTTTTATGTAAACAAATTACGAGTTTCATAATTTCATTCCAACTAAATTTCCTTGTTAAAATTGTTGAAGCAGGAGCAAAGGCTTTACCTCAATGTACTTCTTGGCATTATCCCATGCCCCGCCTGTGTTAGAAGCCGAAATGGCAACCTATAAAGATGAAAGAAACAAACATAAAAAAATAAAACAAATATCAAAATAATTGAGAGGTGGAGCACAAAACAAATATAACCCCGCCGCTTGGCTCAGTGGTTTAAGGGAGAACTTGGGATTAGTCGTACATTCGGAGGTCTTGAGTGGAGAGGGCAGACATAGTCTGGTCGCAAGGTCGGGAAATCCTCTTTATCAAAAAAACAAAAAACAAAAAACAAATATGCAATACACTAATGCTACGTTTGGATTGAAGGAATGGAATGGAGGGTGGAATTATTCATTCCATTCTAGTTGGAATGAGTTATTTCATACTCTTCCTCCCCAAAGAATAGAATTCATAAATTTGGGAGGAATAAGAACCATTCCAATTGCAACCAAACACAATTTTTTTCATTCCATAAGAATGAGTCATTCAATTCCCACCTTCATTATCCCAATCCAAACGTAGCATAAGGGGTTGTTTGCAATTTTCCCAAAGTGTTTCATTAAAAATCATGCATGCCACATTTTCTATCTGGTTCCTCATAAAATAAACACAGAATTGGAGTGGAAGCATCCTAATTTTCTATGCAGGCAAAGTGAAATTACCTAAGACAAAGCAACTAAACCTAGCCAATCTCTATGATTAGGTAGTCTGGCTATCGGTCTACCAAAAGGAAACAAAAAAGATCAATTCAAAACAAAATTTGATGTTAAGCACGCGAAGATAATGGTTTAGCTAAAGTTCATAAAATTTTCCAATATACTGAAAATCGAAGCTTTGGCTAAATAATGTTTTGCCTGTTTGAAAATAAAGAGAAATTAGAATATCAACTGAAGGGGGAAAAAATTAGATTTCAGAAAAGGGGCACCAGAAGTTGATGTTTGGTTCTATTGAGTGGATGAAAACATCATACCTGCACACCGGAAACAAGTGCACCAGCAAGTAAACCAGCAAGTGTTTCCACTCCGAAAAAGGTTCCAGCAATCAGCGGTGAAAGAATAACCAAAGCACCTGGTGGGATCATTTCTTTAAGTGAGGCATCAGTAGAAATCTTGACACAAGTTGCGTAGTCTGGTTTTACTGTTCCTTCCATAAGACCTGGTATGGTGTTAAACTGTCGGCGCACCTCTTCAACCATTTTTAGAGCTGCACTGCCCACACTCTTCATTGTCATGGCTGAAAACCAGTATGGAAGCATGGCCCCTACAATCAGCCCGATGAAGACTTTTGGGGTCAAAACATCAACGGTTTTGATTTCTGCTCTGCTCGCATAGGCACCAAATAAAGCAAGAGAAACCAGAGCAGCCGATCCAATTGCAAAACCCTGTAAACATTGTATTATGATGTAAAAAACTTTTCGCTTGAGGATCATGAAATATGAAAGTAGGTAGGCAGTAGCTATCACGCGAAGTTCATGAGACAAAGTCATAAAAAAAAGGAAAAGGTCCAAATGACTAAAACATTCTACAAACGATTCCTTGTTTTTAGTTTCCAAGTTGAATGAAACAAAGCATTAAAACAACTACCTGAGCCTCTAATTTACTTGAATGTTCTAAGTTATCGAAACATGATGACTTGACCTATGTTTCAATTAAATGTCAAGAGTTTTGTGTTATGGAAGAATTTTCTAGTCTAAAACAAATAATAAAGGTAAAGTCTTCGTCTCTGAAAAATGTATCCCACTTGAGAAACGCCTGTGATCCATATTTTGGAGATAATATAAGTTAAAAAACTATTTTGGCGCCTCCTCAATTAATCATCTCTAATTGGGTTTTCCAAAAGTTGCCAAGAACTAATATAAATTATATAATCCTAGGTGGCCTTCTTGTTTACTTATCTAAAATCTATGAAAACATTTGTCAACCCCTGAAGGCCATAATCAGATTAGCAAACTAGACATTTTATATTATTCAGTTTCAGCTGAAGCATAGTTCTTGTGTATGTTAAAAACTAATTATTCCTCGAGTTACTTAAGGACTACAGATCAGCAGCAGAACCACCTTGCCGATTGCAGCAGTAGTGTTTCCCGCAGCATCCAGAGCATCTGTTCTTGCGCGAATTGTGTGACTCATTCCGGCCATTTCTGCAATACCACCAGCATTGTCGCTTATGGGGCCATAAGCATCAATTGCAAGACCTGTGGAAATGGTGCTGAGCATTCCCAGAGCAGCCACTGCAACTCCATACATAGCTGCCAAGCTGAAGCTCACATATATAGCAATGGCTATGGAAAATATGGGAACTATGACAGATTTGTATCCCAGAGCCAAGCCAAAAATCACGTTTGTTGCAGCACCAGTCCTGCAAGAATCTGCCACGTCCTGCACCGGGCTGCCATGTTTGGCAACAATGACAAGACACGGAATACGGGAATAAGATATTGCAATAAATACAATGTAGATATGCATGTATTATGTGGAGGCATCACTCACTAAAAAAAAGCTTTTATTTTGCCGTGTCGAGAAGGGGATAACATTTCTGATGATCTGATCTAGAGCATATCATTTAAATGGTAAATTCTCTTTCATGGTGAAATAAAAGAGGAAAAGAAATTAATTTAGAACTCTCATGATCAGAGAACTATAACTTCTAGGAAGTTTGAAGTTTCGGAATATCCTATCCACCAATTTCTTTTTCATTATTTTGACAGAATGATGTATATTAACAATAGATCAGATATGTGGTCGATAATAACGGTCCTGCTAGGGAAAGAGCAGTTTAATTTAACAACGATAAAGATAATAAAGAAAGATCTATTAAAGTATACCATTACATGGATATATCCGTGTTCTTATATAGAAATGTTGGGATCAAAGGCAATAGATCAGATATCGTGAAGAAGATAAGCACCTGTACGCGTTGCTAGTATAATACTCAGTAGTGTATCCAATAGCCAGTCCAGCCCACAAACCAATCGAGACACAAAAGAAGAGGTGCCTACAGCATAACATTGAGTGATCAATATGACAATCCACCAGGAACAAATGAAACCTCAAAACAGGCAGGAGATGGGGAGATTTTACACATACCAGTTTTTCACAACTTTTTCATTCCCAAAGTCAAAGATAGTGAACTTTGATGGCAAAGCAACAAAGGTGACTATGGCAATCCCAGCTGTCATTAGGACAGTTGAAATAAGTAGTTGCCGCTTCAAGGAAGGTTCAATCTGTGTCACATTCGTTACTTCAAAGAAATCAGTTGCAAATAGTGTTGTTATCAAGCAAACCACTATTCCCATTGCACTAATAATCAAAGGGTACGACATGGCTGAGAAGTCATGATTGGTACCAAAGGATGATATTGATGCAACAAATAGTGCTGCACAGGACGACTCAGCATAAGACCCAAACAAGTCGGATCCCATCCCAGCAATGTCTCCCACATTGTCACCCACATTATCAGCAATGACCTGCAATTGAAATGAAATTATAATTATTATCATAATAGGACATATACACTGCATCTTTTCACATTTTTGAAACAGCAAGACCAAGCTCCATTTTTTTCTTTCACAAATTGTTTTTCTTTTTGCCTCTCAATGTTTACCTGTCCTCATCTAAATTTAGCTCTACATGTAATATAATTAATAAACATACACAAATAAAATGCAGAGCAATTTTCTTAAAAAAATATGCATTTCATTTCCAAACAAACCATATTAAAACATGGGGAATTAGAACTTACAGCTGGGTTACGAGGGTCATCTTCAGGAATATTTTGTTCAACTTTTCCAACTAGGTCAGCACCAACATCAGCTGCTTTTGTGTATATTCCTCCCCCAACCCTACCAAAGAGTGCCATAGAAGAACCTCCAAGACCATAGCCAGTAATTGATTCATATAGTCCCTCCCAGTCATCTCCATAATATAGTTTGAACAAATTTATTGAAACATACAGAACCAGAAGGCCATTGGCAGCAAGAAGGAATCCCATTACTGCACCAGAACGGAAAGCTGTTATGAATGCTTTGCCAACACTTTTCCTTGCTTCAAGAGTCGTTCTTGCATTGGCGTATGTTGCAATCTTCATTCCAAGGAAACCAGAAAGGACTGAAGTGATAGCGCCAAGCAAAAAGGAAATTGTGGTAAAGAATGCATTTGCCAAGGCTGGTTTACATAGATTATCCTTGTTGTAAGTGCAAGGTTGACTTTTGGTGCTGAAGCTCTTAACCGATCCAAGAAAGAGGAAGATGATAATGCCAAATACAACCATGAAAACACCAAGGTACTTATACTGGGTAAATAGAAATGATGTTGCCCCTGAGAACAAGCCATGCAACAAAGTAAGTAGGTATAAATCTGATGGTAATATCAGGTTTAAGCAATGTCAAACTGTTCTAAACTAAAGAAACTTTGAGTATAGTGACTGACAGTATGAATTTGCAACGGTTAATGCTCGAGTACGAGGATAGAGATCTGAGAGTTCGATTCATAATGTATATTTATGCTTCTCTGAAAATGTATTAGTCAGTGAATAAAAACCTGAATTTTAGGAACCATTGTTTTGTTTGATTGGAAATTAATTTATTCAAAGCATGAGAATGGGAAAATGCTGTTGAAGATTAGTCTGTATCCATTCAATTTGCCTTGGCAGCCTTCATTGCCAGACAAGCAATGGGAAACGTCCTCTCCAATTAAGAAACTTCAAATCTCATGCATCCATCTTAGTTTTGTGTGACTAATCAATCTATGTGTGTGCGTGTAAGAAAAAAACAATCCAAACCAATTTTTGTGGATGATAACTAATATTAGGGGTGTAAACGGATATATACGGATTCGGATACAATAGTATCCGTATCCGTTTATTTGCGGATACCTTTAAACCGAATACGGATAATATCCGTTTTTTTTCGAATACGAATAATATCCTTTTTTTTCCGAATACGGATGCGGACGAATACGAATTTTTCGGTTACTATTTACAGCCTATAACTAGAATAAAAAAATTATGAGTTTTAAAATATAATTTATTAATGAATGAATGTTAATTTATTTATTTTTAATAAAAATTTAAATACAATATCAATGTTCTAAATTACAATTCAAATAGGTTTTCATCATTTTTGAAATACTAAATTTCAAAATGAATATTCTACTTATTAATGTTTAGATATGTCTATTTTATGTGTGTGGAGTAATACCAGTAGTATGTATGAATATTTATAATTAGATTCAAAAGTTTACATTGAATATTTAATTATTTTTCTCAAATACTTGATTAAAACTTTAATAATACTTTTATGGGAACTTTTATTTATAATTTATCCTCAATACATAGATTACAATTTACATAGTTATAAAAAGTTTATTTTATTTCATTATATTTATGGAGAGTGCGAGTTATAATATATATGTGACAACCGACAACTAGTTAATCCAACTTGATCCAAATTTACTTTGTACTTACTTTTAATATTTGGACTTCTAATTTTTAAATAATTGGTCAAATGAAAGTGATAAATACTCTCTCCACCCGAAAATTCATAAACATGAATTAACTATTCAATCCCCTTCTAGATTAATTCTAAATTAATTCGAACTTAACACATTTTAATAATAAAATTATATTGTTCATTGTTCATACCTCCAACATTGCAAATAAGTTTTGAAAGTAAAAAACTTATAACAAGCTAATAACTATAGTTTTGTTCTTCTAGTATATAATTTTCTTGATAATTGATACATTTTAGATATTTTAACTTTATAATAGTAAAAATCTATTAACTATACTTAAATCAATTTATTTCAGTTTATTAATATTAGAATAAAAGTGTTATTTCCTACTTTTTAGAAGTGAAATGATATATTTTTAAAATAGTTTTTGTATGATAGTGAAAACTAATTATTGTACAAGGAATGCCAGTTTAAAAAAATTATTTTGCTTATTACTCCCTCCGTCCCAGGATAAAAATCCTGGTGGACTTTTCACGCATATTAAGAAAATGAATGAAATTACAAAATTGCTCATAATAATGTCATTAAATATGGAGAGAGAATTAGAATAAGAAAAGTATGAGGTATTTAATGCTACGGGTATAATAGAAAAATATGTGTAAAAGTTTGGTTATTAAAGAAAAATGGACATTTAACATGGGACTACCCAAAATAGTAATAAGGACTTTTATCATGGGACGGAGGAAGTATATAATAATTAATATATATATAAGTTATTTGGATGCGAATTCCGGATATGCCGGATATATTTACGGTCGGATGTTAAACGAATACGAATATGCCTATATCCGTATTTGTATCTGTTTATTTGCGGATACCATTAAACCGAATACAGATATATTCGTTTTTTTTAATACGAATAATATCCGTTTTTTTCCGAATACGGATGCGGACGGATACGAATTTTTCGGTTACTATTTACAGCCCTAACTTATATTAATCATAACAGTGGAAGGAAGATTCTGAGTTTGAAAAATATCATTATAGTTGAATAAGTTAATGGACCATTTCGAGGTAATCATCGTTGGCAAACGACCAAACATATTTTATAAGAGCATAAAAAAAATATCTAACTGATATAAAGTTTGCAGAAAATTTTCACAACTTCATCAAATGTTCTTGGATCAGACCATGATAGAGCTGAAAGAGGACTAGAGGTGAGGCATTCAGAATTCAGGACCAAATAATCAGTCAGCCTTAAAAAATTGTCATGGATTACAAACTAACATAGTAAATTGTTGATGGTTACTGTATTTCCACTGAGCTGTTAGCTTCTATATATTTCTTTTATACCTAGTTTGGCAGATTTTTACTTGGCAAGGAAATTAATGCAATAAAATTAGATCAAGACCCTAAACAGAAGATTTGTTGGTTAGAACATCAGATAAAAAACTTGACACTTTTTGTGTAAAGGGAACTTTTATGTCTCTAGTTATCAAATCTACAAACTTTCTCGCTAGTTTTCATGTAATTCTATAGATGTTGATGTATAGTACAATGCATTAGATGAATCATAGAGCAGAGTACATTGAAGTGCTCTTTGTGATCTTAATTGACTGGGCTACAAATAGAAGGATTCATGTTAATACTTTGGTCTCGTTTCCTAAAGTCTGGATAGATGAGACTCTTAAAGGCCATTTGTGAAACCAGATGATCAGGATACAAATGGCATAGGAAAATCAGAAAATTTTAAAAATAAAAGTCAACTAATCGACAAGGTAACACGTGGGCATTTGTGCAGCCACACATTTTACGCTTAATCTTTTCCAGAAATGCTAATGTCACGATGACTTTGTGCTGGAGTAACAACTTGCTGGCGTTACCATGACATCATTGTTACCTTATCATGTTGGCTTGGCCGGCTAATCTCTTACTCGGATGTATTTTTTTATACTATCAGCACAAAATTAGCTTTGTAAATACAGAGAAGCCATTATTTCAAAATGTTTCTGAATTGGGGAAGGATTTGTGTATCTGATTTATAGATTGATCATCTGCAAGAAATATGCTGAAACTGCTAGCTAATTATTCAAATTTGAATTTATAGCTCAACATTTCCAATTCAACTTAATAAATATAGAATTTCCATCTAAAGAAACAATATTTTGAGTAACCATCTGACCAGGTTTTAAGGGGGAAGGGCAAGAAACATAGCATAATATGCACACTACAAAGGAAGAACAAGAGAAAATCACCAAACTACCTAAATTATTGCACAAGGCCACAAGCAAATGGGGGAGTAGGGATATTGATAATCAATGGAACAATGAAACAGGTAAAGGCAGAAAAGCTAAAAAAATTATTTGCACACATTTGTCGGCAAAATAAAACAATTTAAATCTATTCAATCTAACAAAGAAGTCAAAAAGAGAACCAGAAGAAACATGCTAAATAGTAGTAATTAAGAACTGAGATAGTTAATACAAACAACTAATCACATGATATAGAAAGCATTAATAGAGCTTGACTATCAATTTGGACAACTTTACGAGACGAAAATTCAAATTTTACTGTGTGCAAGGAGAGAGAGCTAACCAACAGAGATGGCATTCTGAATCTCAGCACATTTGGCAACAGCCTCATCAGAGTCAATACCCTCTTCTTGATCATCTTCTTCAATCAACCTGTCCTTTATCTTGTACCCATCCCCACTTGAAACTCTTACCTTTGAGACCAAAAACCATTGAAGCAAAGCAAACCCGATTCCAATAAAGGCAGCCAGAGGTATCAGAACCTGTGTTAGTGCCTCACTCATGGAACCCATCTCAGAAAATTAACACCAACTCAACAACTAGTATCTTGAGGCTAGAAATTCTTGGTTCCTTAATGGAGTGCTGGGTTGTTTAGAAATACATACAGATTTTGAATATTATTGAGAAAGAAAATCAATTTTGGTTTCGAAAGGTGTATAAGGTATTTATTGCATGGACTAGTGGTTGGCAGGTGGGTTGATATGCCTGGTAGTTTGTTTCTTAGGACCTAGTTAACACTTGCCCTTTTAAAGTTTGATTATTAGGTGAAGACTGACTTTTTACATCCAGAAGTCTTCCTCTCTCTTTTTCTTTCCCCTTTTTTATTTTTTTTAAGGGTTATTGTTCAAACATATTTATGCACTCAGTTTCTTACTTTTTCCATTCAAGACTACATCATCTAAGCTTTTTTACTTTCTTCTAGGAATAAAGTGAAAATGTTAAGAAATTTATTTACCTGATTACTTCCAAGAAGTAGATTCAGAAGTAAACTAATACTTATTAACCTGCTAGGCTCCCAGCATGTAATTTTTTAAGCTTAAAAATTCCTTGCCAATTTTGTAGAGAAGTTTTATTTTATTTTTTTCTAAAAAAAATATTCACATTAAACATGAATCATGATTAATTTGAAAACAAAGCTCCATTGTCCTCGAAATATCGGCTAATCCATTTTTACCATGCAGATCAAGCTTTTGATGCTAAAATAATAATCAAGCTTAAAAATGCTTAATTCATGGCCTAAAGTTGGATAGTGCTTCAAGGGGAATTTAAAAAATGATAAATTAGATAGTGACCTAAATTACATGCTTAGACTTTTAGAAAAAAAACAGGGCAAAACATTATATAAGGTCAAATACCAAGCACAAAATCAGTATCTTCAGGTTCACATCACATGGCAAATTCATTTATGTTCAACTGGATTGCTTACAAATGAAGGAAGAAAAAGTCAATTTGACTTCATCAACTTGATTGTTTCTTATAAATGAACTGTTCTTTCTACCATTATATATGTCAACATCTGAAATATTCTGTTGACCAAAAAGGGGCTGATCTCATGCTTATTATCAGATAGGCTGTGAGATTATGCAGCCAATTCTTAAGTCTTTTCTTCACAAGAAAAACGCGTGTTTGCATACATATCTTAACCTACAATAACTTTACAGGAAAAAAGGGAAAAAGAGTGTCAATCTGGGGCCTGTTTTGCGGGGTTGCGGTGAGACTAGGCTATAAACGGATATTATCAGATGCAGATACGGGTATATATCTTTATCCATATCAAAAATATTATATAAAACCCGTACTCAGTACTTACCAAAAACTTCAATTTAAAATACTTGAACCTGTCAAAGAATCAAGACTATGAACCTGTCACAATGCTCTTCCAGTTTACGTGCCAAGACGTGTTAGTTTAGCAGTTCAGCAAACCTATTAGAAATTTGACAATAGTTATGTACATATATAGTCAAATGATCTAGTCAAATTGTCAACAACCAATGCTGTCTGAAAAATAAAAGATTGCTAAGGTAAAGAAATCCATCAGCTAAAGATCTCTTCTGGCCTACCATATCAGGAATGAACAATAATATAAAGGTCATTCTTTAGATCATAAAGGGTCACCTAAGTTCTTCCAGGATAACAAACAATAGCAACGTACACAAACAAATTCGACACTCTTACTTTTTGAGAGGGTATTCTGCCTGCTGCACTGCGCTAGATGATTTCAACTATGTGCAGAACTTCACTAGAGGGTATTCTGGGTCGATGCAAATAACAGCAATGTGCAGGAAATCAATGTACGGGACAATGATGGATGCACAGGGCGATGACAGTTTTTCTCTCCACATTTCTTTGTTCTTCTCCGTGTGAGATGAAAAAGAATGTCCGAAAAAAAGTAAGGATTTAGATAGACGATCCAGTTTCTCCCCTTTCTCCTGTAACAGCCTACCAGGAAATAATCATTCATTATATAATATCTTCTTGTACTGGAATAGGATGGCTAACATCAACTTCATAGAAACTGAAGACTGAACTCTGAAGCCATTAGAACAGAAATTCTTCTGAAACAGTTTTCACGAAAAAGTGAGCTGGTTTAAAATAGGTTAGTTTAAGTAAAGTTTGCTATCCTTGCTGCTTCGAATCCTGCAATGACTGTAAGAATACTGAAAAAAGGTTTATGCAAGCCATGAAGTGAGTTGATGCCCAGAAACTGTCAGATAGTAATTATATAATTTGACGGATAAAATAAAATAAGAAAGGTTATGTTACATAGCTATTAGATAGTAAATTTGAACTTCATGAACAACAGAGTAATCCAAGAGCCAACTGTAACATAACTACAATATCAACAGTTCTAACCCTACTGAAAAAATGAATGACCATTCTACCTATAGTATTTGTACAACTGCATTGACATCCTCACAGAACTTTTTCATAAGAAAAGAAGTCAATAAACAAGTATACAGAGTTAATTGCCAATGAATTTCGTAACAAGAAATTATACAAGCCGAGAACCCAAAAACATCCCTCACATTCTTATAAACTTTAAACATAGTTGCTAACATTCCGCAAGAGATTAATGTACACTCGATAGATTAACAACAAAATTTTCAAACGCATTAAAGATGTGGGTCAAATATGAATGACCCTCATCAGAGAGAAAAAGGCTGCAATGCTTGGCTTGCCCACAAAGGCAGAGGTGCAAGAATCACAACAGGTATACCAGTTACAGGGTGCTCCAAAGTCAAGCTCTCTGCATGAAGTTCATGGCAGTTGTATACTCTTCCCTTCCACTCATATACGCCCTCATACTTTACATCCCCTATTATAGGAATTCCAAGATACTGGCAATGCAAGCGAATTTGATGTGTCCTTCCACTTCGAGGATATGCTCTTACAACAATCTCATCCTTTTTCTCCCTGAAGTCAATTATCGATTTCTCTTCAACAACCATAACATTTTCATCCTTTTCTAGTTCAGATAAATCTTTAGAGCAGCATTGCCCATTCACTGACAATACTTCAAATAAGGTTTCCATGTCTCTGATAGCAGATCCGCCTGGTAGTTTCCTACCTACATCTGACTCAGCATACACACGCCAAGCTCCAAACTTTGATCGACCGTGACCTGATTTAATGTTGATGCATCGCCACTTTGGAGCCACTCCAGTGCAGAAGGCAATGTATGTTTTCCTAACTCTGTGGTCAGTAAAAGCCTTAACGAGCTTAGCAGCTACTTTATGTGATTTGGTGATTAACATTACACCACTTGTGTCACGATCAAGTCTATTAGCAAGATGGAGCTCTGGCAGGTTTACTTGGGTATCTGAGAAATCAAAATTATGGACTCAGTTCAGAACTCAACAAAACTCGATTTATAAACAAAAAGCATAAATACAAATGAAGTATCATGTTAGAATATTAAACTTAATAATAATTTGCATAAACTCGAGTTTTTCTGGAAACTGAAGATGCCATTTAGATGGTTTTCAGAAATCGAAGGTCATCCAAAAATATTTTTCTGAAGACATACTTGATTCTATGACTCCACTACCCCCTCTCTCTGCCTTTCTCTACTCTCCAAACACACAGAAGGATAAAAGGAAAATAAGACCATCCCCAACAGAAGAAATGGAAAAGAAAGAAAAGGAGGAAAACAGGAGATGAAACACATCACCATATACCCTCATGTACATGCAAAAAGAAACAACACACATATACAGACACATAAACAAGCAAAGATATTCGACAATACCTACAAATCTCTGACCCAAATATGACCACATGTGCTTAGTTAAACAAGCTGTTGTTTCACTTGAAGGATGTGGAGGTCTCTATTAAAGGGTTGTGGGAGAGAGATGAATTTGTCATTTTAACTTTCAGGAGCTCCTTATCAGTTTTTGTTTTGACAAGTGTTCCATGTCAGATTTAGGGCATTGAGTTGCGATTGAAAAATCCTCTGGCAATGTATTTGTTTTGTCATCTTTTGGGGTTTATGAAAAGATAGGAATGCTCAATAATTCAGTCATCTTTATATGAATTTGTAGTTTGCCATAGGATCAAGTAACTTCTTATATATCTTTTTGGGATTTTTATAATAGTTACTTTTAGGACATTCTCCATTTCGGATGTGTACCCGGATTGGGGACTGTCCTCCAACTTTTGAATTTCTCCACGTGCTTGCTTTTGGAGAACTTATGACCCTCCATGTTCATTCTACTTTCTCTCCTCCTAAAAATTTTTCTTTTGTCTATATACAAAAATGAAACAAAAAATGTTTAAGATTACACAATTTTACAGTATGAGTTTAGAAGGACTTTTCTATTATATGCTAATTCACCATTTCTTTTGATTTGCCTCTCCCTCTCCCTCTCCATAAACACACCATAAAATGCGGATACAAGGTAAAGTATGACAAAATATCATATTTTAAATCATGAGACTGAATCACTGAACACAAGTCAAAAATGTAAAGCTCAAATTTTCAAATACTATGTATATTTGGATTCTTTAATCTCCTCTATAGTATACAATTTGAAATAAAAATATGAACATCCCCCCCCCCCCCCCCCCAAAATAAAATTAGCACAATAAACTCCAAACTTTTAATCTTTATTAAAGAACATAAATAACATCACTCACCGAGTTTATCTAAGTCAGTGGAATCGTTGAGTAAACTCGGAACAGAAGCCAAGACGGACTCGCAGTAAACGCCTTGGGGTTTATTAACAGCCATGAACCAATCATCTTCGAAGAGTACATCGCTTCTGGAGAGAGAAAAAAGGCTCGATTTTGAAGAAGCTGACATGGCTCTGCTCAGCTCTATGTCCTTGGATATGGATGGCAATGGCGGGGAAAGTGGCACTGGGTAATTTACTAGACTTTTGGGGTCATTTTCGAACTGGGTTCTCGAAGAATCGGACTGGTTCTGGTCTGCCATCGTCAGAAATCGGCCTCTTGTGAAAATTCTGAAGGGTGAAGGAGAGCGGAGGCTAGCTGGAGGAGGAAGAAGGGAGAGGAAGGGCATTATAGTCACTAACATTGAAAATCGGCCTCATGTTAATGTATGATACTAATACAGTAATAAATATAATTTACGATCTCAGTTCATAATTTACAAGAAGATTGCTTTGTTTACCCCACACTTAAATTTTTTTTACATTATATTACCTACATATCTAAAAGGGTTAAATACACTTTCATCCCTTTAAGTATAACTCAATTTACATATGCGACCCTCAGTTGTCAAAACTAATAATAGCAACCCCAAATACATTTAAGTAAACCATATTGACCCTTATCAAATTTGTAGTTAGTTTTTTGGCCGAAAAGCTGACATGTACTGGCTAAGAGATTTTTTTATACACTTTGATTGTATTTAAGGTTATTTGACTCATTTTTTTGTATTAAATAAAAAAATATTAAAAAAAAATTTCTTCAAAAAATTAAATAAAAATTGAAATTAAAAGGACAAATTGATAAAATAAAAATTAAAAATAGATTAGAAATAAAAATTAGAAAGAGTAGAAATTAAGTTGAATAGGTATTCTTTTGTCTTTTTGATAGAAGAATTTACTGTCGCAATCTTCCAGGCAATTAAGAATATGGTGAAAGACGACTGCGCGTCAACCACGATCTCGGTGCCGAACATTGACGGCAAAACCATGACGAAGGTGATCGAGTACTGCAATAAGCACACGAGAAGTGTAAGGCCCCGACTTTTTATAAATGAAGATTTAATTTTATCTATTTATTATTTTAAAATAGTAAGGGTTGAATTGATTAATGTGGTTAGTTATGGGTAAAATCGCATGAAATATTTGAATAAGCGAATGGTTATAAAATCTTATCATTGTTGTTTAGGAGAATATTCGTTTGGTCAATTGGATGTTGGGAGAATGCATATTATGATTTGATGTTTTTAATGCATGTGTTCATGATTATTTGTAAGGTCCTTTAAAGAATATATGTACAAGGACTTAGTGATAGATCAAAATTGTTAGGTTGATCTAAGCTTTCAGCGTGTATCATTACATTCTAGAATGTATAGATAGAAAGATCAAAAGCTGTTAGGTTGATCTTGAGATGTAATAGATTAGTCTTGAAGAAATCGTAGTGCATCAATCGATCGACATTGAAAGTCGAGGCGCGTGAAAAGCGTAGAGCACGAAGATGCGTGGTGTGCACGCCTTGAAGGGGACTCTTCGAAAATCGTAGAGTGGTCCCAGCGTTCACCAAAGCTAACTCCACGATCGTAGTGTCTTTGAAGGAAGCGTGAAGTTTATAAGTCAGCGATCGTAGTGTGCTCTCGGGGCGTGAGAGTCAACAACACGAGCGAAGAAAGATCGTAGTGCATGAAAGTTTAAGAGAAATCGTAGTGTTCTCATTGATAGCATCGTAGTATGCAAGTCAAAGCCACTACTGATCTTAGCAAATAGAACATCACGATCGATCGTGAGCATCATCATCTCGTATCGAGAAAGCGTCGAAGCCTCATGAGTTGTTAATTCAACATCGAGGAATGGATCCCGAGATCTTTGCGGTGCTCATCGGTCCCGAATATATGAAATATCCTTAGTATCAACAAAAAAGCGTATTGAAGAAGCTAAGGATAGTCTTATGGATAAGAGGACAAAAACACCTTTTCGGTGGTAGGTGAAAAGCGACTGCGGTGTCGATGAGCGAATCACGAGAATTGAGAGATGTGCGAAAAATGTCTCCATCACGACACGAAAAGTTGAAGCATTTAATGCCACAATGGATGGATCAAGCGGATAGTTTTCAACATCACGTATATATCTGAGATCGAACGGATGAGAGAAAAAAAACAAGCAACAATCAAACATTCAACGTGAAGAATTCTCTAAGGCTCGACTCTACGATCGAGAGATATTGAAAAGCTTGCTCATTTACTCGAGTTCTTAACGAACCGGTGCTTACGACAAAGCGAGTAGCAACCTTGAGCAACAACAACAACAACCATCGATCAAGAAGAAGAGTACCAAGTCTGCTTTGGACTTGAAGAGTTAAATAGTGAAGCGTAAGAAAAAGCGAAGTCTGCTTTGGACTTGAAGAGTTCAAGTGAACTAGAGAAGTTCTGGGCTATTTGATGCAGAAGGAATCATGTGATTGAGGAAGATTGTAAAAGACATCCTTAGTGGATATCTTACTCGTTGAGTAGAAGAGTGGACTAGGAGCTTTGAGTGCTCTGAACCACTTAAAAACAAGCATGTCATCTATATACTATATATAAGCTATATATATATATATAAGCTATATTTTTTACTAATTTCATAACTCCATTGCTTGGTTAAGAAGATTAAAACAAATACTAATTCCTAAGTTTTAATCACTATCTAAAAACAAGTTTAAAATAGAAAAGATTTTCAAATATCTATTCATTTATTACAGATAACTTGTGCCTACTAAGAACTAACAATTGGTATCGAAAGCGGGTTCTATTTTACGACTTACACTTTTTAGTAGATCGAAATGGCACTTTCGTTACAAGCGAATCCGGAATGGGGGGCGTGAGCCACCCGATGTGCAACAAGGATAAATTTGCTAAGCTGGAAAGTTAGAATGCAAGCTTACATGGACTCGATAGATGAAGATCTATTTGAGGCTGTTTCTTAATGGGCCCTATATACCAACAAAGCTTGCACCAACCATTGTGAGCCAAACAAAGTACAAATCAAAGTGAAAGAAGAATGGGCGGAACCACGAGAGAAAAGCGCGTCGACTTGACAAAAAGGCTAAGAACATCTGTTCCAATCCTTGGAGGGCGATCTGTTTGACAATGTTGTAAAGCTACAAAAAGCGACCCGAGGAAATGCAGGAAGCAACTTGCGATCATGCGAAAGGCTGAAGAAGTTAGAGAGAACAAGCGGTCTCTTCTAACACGTGATGCGAGATGTTTGCTCGTGTGCTGCGAAGCGAAAATGTAAGCGCCACTTATGAAAGATTCACATTACGCTTTCGACTCTCTACGAGCGTATGGAAAGATCTATCTAACAAAGATCGACCATAAAGTTCATGAGAGCCCTCTGAAAGCAAGTGGGATGCCAAGACCAACTTTGCAATAAGAAAGTCGAAAGAATCTTAACGAGATGACGATTCAACAAGCGTATGGCGATCTCGACATCTGATGGAGGCGACCCAGCGTCTTTGAAACCCTTTCGGAAGGAAGAAGGAAGGAAAAGGGTGTTGCTCTCAAAGCAATTGAAAGTGTATCAAAAGTCATCACTTGAGATTGAATCGGCGATGATGAAGGCGATGATGACGATCTTGCCGTGATGGTAAGAAAACTAAGAAGGTTAAATGCGTCGAGCCAAAGCCGCAAAGCAAAAGAAGGTCAACAACTTCTGATAGCGAGGAGCAAATAAATGATCTATGCTACAAGCTGCAAGAAGCTTTGGGCATTTCATTGCCAAGCTACAACAAACCCCTAAGAGAAGAACTAAAGAAGAAAGCGACATGGAAAGAAGGAATCTGAAAGAAGCAAGAGGCCTCGTAAAAGAGACAAAAGCACAGTAGTTGGAGGATCGTGGGTGATTCGGATAATGATTCAAATCTTGACTCTGGAGATGAAGAAGAACCACAAATGGCCAATCATCATGCTTAATGGCCAAACATGCTGAAAGGACAAAACAAAGCCTCGACATTCCTGATGTAAATCTCGATGAGGTATTTGATTTCAACTCACGATGTAGATATGAATGACTTAAGAAGCGCCTTTGCGTGGCGTAACCAATGATCTACATCAATACATGAAGTGGTTCGAGTGTTGTCGAGGATCATTCACTTCTTGAGAGAGAGAAGAAAAGTTCAAGAAGAGCTTGAAACAACCCCTTACAAATCTTGATCTTCTCTCCAAGCTTGAAGGCGAGAATGAAACTTTAAAGCGAACAAACACACATCATGCACAAAAGAGAGTCTAAGCTAACCTCTAAAATTGAGGATCTAGAAAGACTATCTGCATGGAATAAATCCTCATCATCCATGGACTTCCTGCTCTCTAGTCAGAGAAGCACATTCGACAGAACAGGCTTAGGCTTTGGGGAATCCATCTCAGAGCTAAGTGTGGAAAAGATAATGGAAACTAGCTCTGGTAATGTCTCAGGCTTTAGTAGAGGCATTGCTTTTGTTAAATCCTCACAGTTGGAAGAACCAGCTCAACCTTGTTCTACTGATTCTAGTTATACTCAGAGAAGTAAAGGATCACTGCATTGATGCAGGTTTCATAAAGGAGAAAAGTAACTGACCTCTACTACCAACCTCGAAGAATCGTGAAATCAAAGCAAAACTAACTCTCTGAATCTCTTTGGGAAGATGCGATGAGAGGTAGCTCACTCATCACTATTTATGAAACCTAAGGACACGTGGAAAGAAAGAATCGATTCAGCGAAAGGCTAACTAAGGAACCACACAAGTCCAGTGGAGGATGAATCACACACACACAGGTATGTATCATCATAATAGATGTGTCGTATGTGATAAGTATGGTCATAAAGCTACAAAGTGTTATTATAACTCCATGCATATGAGACCCAAGACTAGACAAGTTTGGGTTCCCAAAGGCCTTAACGAGAAGGACCCATGCAAATATGGGTACCAAAATGAAAGGTTAAAATGTTTTGGCGGGAAAAGAGCTCCACGACCTCAACATGGTATCTAGGCGGTGGATGCTCAAGGCATATGACGAGGAAACAAAGCTCTGCTATCTAACTATGTAGAAAAGGAGGGTCCTCGGTCATCTTTGGAGATAACGGCTCGAGGCGAAGACAAGAGGATATGGCTCTGCTGGCAATGGTGCAATATCTTTCGGAAAAGTAGCTTATGTGGAAGGACTTGAACACAACCTTCTAAGCATCGACCCGACTCTGCGACAAGGGTCATCAAGTAACATTTCTCAACAATCAATGTCAAGTCGAGATCTGAAGACATACGCCATAAAAGCTAGCAACACAGAGAAGGAAATGTTTATACTATAGACCTTGGTCGACTAAGCTCGATGAAACAATATGTTTTCTACGGCAAAAAGCATCAGAAATGAAGTTTGGCTATGGCATAGAAAACATCCCATTAAACTTCAAAAGCATGTCAAAAACGGCATCAAAGGATCTCGTGGGTTTGTCTACCCAAGTTCAACTTTGTGAAGGAAAGGCCATGCGATACACCTTGACTTGGAAAGCAAACGAAGCTCATTCGAGAGCAAGGCGCTTGACTCCATTGACAAACCCTGCGGTTGCTCCACATGGATCTCTTTGGGCCAATCCAATGACCCGATCTTGGAGGAAAAAGATACTCTCTGATGCGTGATCGGCGACTACACACCATTCACATGGGTATTCTTCCCAACTTCAAAGGATGAGACAAGCTCAAATTAATCAAGATGTTGGTGGTGATGAGCGAAAAGGAGAAAAATCAAGGCCATAAGGAGTGATCATGGCGGAGAATTCGATTTCTCGAAAATGGATCGATTCTGCACAGACAATGGCATCGATCGCCTTCTCGACTCCACGAACTCCTCGACAAAATGGAGTTCTTGAAAGAAAAAACGAACCACGATAGAAATTTGGAAGGACTCTCTAGCGACGACCCATCTGCTGAATACTTACGGCGGAAGGCTATCATCGACCTTTGCATCTTCTACACACAAAACGGATCATTAATTCACTCTCGATCGAAGACACCCTACTGAGCTGTGGAAAGGAAGAAAGCCAAGTGTCGACTATTTCCATGTCTTTGGTTGTGCATGCTATATTCTCAACAATGGAAGCGATGTCGACAAAAATTCCATTGAAGTCGGATGAAGGGATCTTTCTTGGATATGCCACGACGATGAAAAGCTTACAGTGTTCAACGAAGACACTGAGTGTCGAAGTCTCAATACATATCATCTTTGATGAAAGCCCGGCTTAGACAAAAGCGATTGCCTCGAGACACTTTCTGACCAGATAGTGCGAGACACTTCTGAAATGAAGTCGTCGAGGCTAAACACTTACGATCGTGTGCGCGATAGTGAAATCGTAGGCGTGATAATGAGATCGTAGAGAGGTCCATTCAAGACAATGAGCCTCCACTCCAAGAAGAAGAGATAGACCTTGAAGACTTAAGGCGGGAAGGCATCGAGCGGATGTCCCAGCAAGGGAGCAGATGGGCGAGATCACACTCGGGATCTAATCATTGGAGATCCAAGTGCAAGAGAGTCAAAACAAGAGCTTCTTACTCGGAATGAATGCTTCTACCTAAGCTTCACATCACAGATAGAGCGAAGAAGATAGAAGATGCTATGGAAGACTCCGGTTGGATAGAAGCCGTGCGGGAAGAACTCGAACCAATTTGAGCGAAGCAAAGTGTGGAGATTGGTACCAAGACCAAAAGAGTCGTCACTCTGTCATAGGAACCAAGTGGGTCTTGAGGAACAAAATGGATGAAGATGGGGTCATTACAAGAAATAAGGCAAGATTAGTGGCAAAGGGCTATTCTCGAGAAGAAGGCGTTGACTATGATGAGACATTTACACTGTTGCGGACTAGAAAGCTATCGAGAATCTTTCTTGCCTTTCTTTGCTCACATGAAGTTCAAAGTCTTTCGGATGGATGTCGAGAGTGCATTCCTAAATGGAAGCTTCAAGAAGAAGTCTCGTAGAACAACCTCCGGGTTTCATCAATCCATCTCTTTCCAATTATGTCTATAGATTAGATAAAGCTTTATATGGTCTTAAACAAGCACACTAGAGCATGGTATGAAACACTGACTAACTTCTTAATAGAAAATGGGTTCACTAGAGGTAGAGTAGATACCACATTGTTTCTTAGAAAGCATAAGGACAAAGTCTTATTAGTTCAAATATATGTTGATGATATCATTTTTGGTTCTACTGACGAAAAGTTATGTAAGAGATTCTCTAAGCTAATGCGAGCAAGTTTGAAATGAAGCGTGATGGGTGGTGAATTTCTTCCTTGGATTTATGAGTGAAATGGTGATGAAGGAATATTCATCAACCAAGCCAAATACATCAAAGACTTATTAAAGAAGTATGGCATGGAATCAGCCTCTCCCATGAAAACACCAATTGCTCCTGCAACCAAGCTTGACAAGGATGAGAATGGTAAACGTGTTGATATAACTTTCAATCTGGTATGATAGGTTCTCTTTTATACCTAGCGCGATGAGCCGATATAATGTTTGCAACATGCATATGTGCTAGATTTCGAGCTAACCTAAAGAGTCACATTTATGCTGCTGTAAAGAGGATCTTGAGTATCTTAAGGGTACACCTACTTGGGGTTGTGGTATCCCAAGGAATCCTCTTTTGAACTAATAGGATACCACAGATCTTGACTTTGCGGGATGCAAAATAGATAGAAAGAGTACCGTGGCACTTGTCGATTACTAGGGAACAGACTTGTGTCTTGGTTCGATAAAAAGCAAAACTTCGGTGTCCACTTGATTGCGGAAAATTGAATACATTCTTTTTTGGAAGGCTGCTTTGTTTCGAGATCCTTTGGATGAGAAATCGACTAGTGACTATGGGTTTGATTTCAAGTCTATACCTATACATTGTGATAATCTGAAGTGCCATAGCAATAACTTCATAATCACATTATGCATTACAGAACCAAGCATATAGAGATAAGGTATCATCACTTCATTAGGGATCATGTGCAAAATGGAACTATTTCTTTCTGATATATCCCTACTTGAAAATCAACTTCTTGATGTTTTTACTAAACCATTAGATGAATCCAGTTTAACAAGTTAATAAGTGAGCTAGGCATGCTAAATCTTGACCTTGAATCTATGCTCTAGATTGTCTTAACCATGGCAGCGATATAAAAGTTGCACTCAAAATCGTAGACATGATAAAGGAAAGATCACGATCGTGAAATTTGAGCGATCAACTACCTCAACGATCGCGACAAAGACTCGACTTTCATAAGTGCGAGACTTCGGCGATGACCAAAAGCCCTTTCAACAAGCAAAGTGAATCCTGTGATGACAAGCTTTATAACAAAGCAATCTCTCGAGAGGTGCCTCGGGGACAAACCTAACCCTTGAAACACACACCAAGAGGTTGGCCCTTCACGAGTTACCTTAAAAAGAATGCTTAGTCGAAAAAAAAACTCATCACTAGGATCCGGACGGACTCGACGATCGTGGGCGGACTTCGGCGATCGTGGGGCGGACTTGACGATCGCGGGGACAGACTCTCTACAAATCTTGATCGGACTCAGCGGCTATGGGGCGGACTCGACGCGAACGACTCTCTCTAAATCTTGATCGGACTCAACAATTGCCGGACGGACTCGACGATCGTGGGGCGGACTCTACGAATGGAGCCAAGCTCAACAATCGGAAGACTATCTCTACGATCGTGAGTCATCCACGAGGACATCTCGACCTTGAAGACTCTCAAAGGCAAATCGGTACATTCCTAAGCGATCAAAATCGTAGAGCCAAGCAAAATCTGACACATCCCACTAAGTCGAAAAGAGAGAGGAAGCTACAAGTACAAATTGGAGCAAGTGATTTTGAAATCGAAGTTCAAAAGATTATCTCTCATTCTCTCTCTCTCTCTCTCAAAGCAAAACCCTAACTTTCGAAAAAGCTCAATGTGATATCTCTCTTCTCAACTAAAGAATCGATGGTTTATACAATGTGATTTGAGACTCTGAGACTCTGTTTTGGCCAATTCAAAACCGCTCCACCAAAGTTTCACAAGATCTTAGCCTTACTAAAGAAGGCGGGGTCTCGAAGAAGCGCTCAACGACGATACACTCATCTATCCTAAATTGGTGAAGGAGTTCTACAAAAATGGAGTGTCTGAAAACAACACCATCACCACTTTGAGTTAGAGGAGTTGAAATAAAGCTAGGGAAGAAGGCGTCGATCGGCCCTAGGTTTCAAGAATGTGGGGCATCCATTTCTAAATAGCATAAGATTTCAAGAGGGATGAAGAAGATGCATCACAAGAAGAACCCCTCGTGAAAGGCTACAAAAAGAAGGAGTTCCCTCGGTAGGTATGAATTTTTGGTGACATTATTGGGAAATGCATCTGCTGCTGAGAGCTCGGTCGTGACTTCGATAAATGAGGCTCGACTTAAGCTCATGATATGACTATAGTATATGGAACTCAACTCAACTATGGGGTTTGTTTGCTCGAATGGATCGGCAAGTGGATCGTAAGCTCGAAGAAATCAAAGAGCACCCCAAAGATGCTGTATGGGAGGTTCATTAGCATCATTCTACAATCTGCATTGGGTGACAAAATTGGGGATAATGAAGGAGAAGCCATCAACCCAAATCGAAGAATGACCACGTGAGTTGTTCAAAAAGCGGGAAAGGAACCTGCTTGAGTTCGTTCGAATGATGAGCCAGTCAAGTGGGAGATCGAGGAACAAAAAAGCGAAGCTTTCAAGGAGGAATGTCTGTTGTCGGAGAAGTTGAAGAAGAAGGAGAAGCGGACAAGGAGAACCCTCTACCCTTGCGAGAAAAAGCAAGGGCAAAAGGAAGGCGAGAGCAAGACAAGTTGAAGAGCCTCGAGGATCAACAACTAACATTCTGCGAGTCCTCGACGACATAGAGACTCTAAGGAGGCTAAGGAAGATCTGCAACAAGAAGAAGAAGAAGAAGATCAAGCCACCATTTCACAAATCGTAAAGAAGAACAAAAGGTGGTCATAAGTCCAAAAGACCAACGATGTCTTTGATCGTAGAGACTCTGTTTGTTCTCTGAAAATAGGCCAAGTGTGGCGAAATGGAGGAAGCTGCTTGAGGAAAGTGGGCGATCAGCGAGGCAAAACAAAGACTCGAGAGTCCAGTGGTGACTAAAACCAATGAAAGCAAAGAAAATTTGGTCGAAAGTATATTCTTGAGAATGAAAAATCTTGAAGAAGGAAGCGAGGCATGGTTGCTGCAAAAGTAGAAGCGCCCCAAGCAATAGAAGAGGAAAATGCTCCGGTGAGGGGAGAACTCTCAAAATTCTCATGATTGAGTATACACCGGTGAGGGGAGAAAAGCCTTGATGAAGAAGAGGTTCTAGGTGAAAGGGACTTTCGAACATAGAAGAAGATGTACCCGGTGAGGGGAGTTTCTAAACCTCGAAGATGATGATCATATTGAGGGGAGCCTCACAATATCCCAATAAATTTGAAGAAGGGTCCTTGTTGAAGATGAAGATGAACCAATGCCAAACATTCCAGAGGCCATTGAGATAATGGAATCCTCGAATGGAGATAGTGAAGAGGAAGAAGATGATGATGACCTACAAATCATTTATGAGGCAGGATGGATATAGAAGCTATCTTTACAATCGGATATTCTCTTACCTACCCGTGATGGCATACCATCGAGCTCAAATTACGAAATCATGGGACCACGTGTTACGGAGCTTGAGGAATATCCGGCGATCACGATTACGGCTCACGGTTTCGAGGAAGTCATCTTCGCCAAAAAAGGCGATTCTGAGACCATTCCTCATCAAATGCCAAACGAGGTATTGACTATCCCTACTGACTTTAGAGTTAATCACCTGCCATCATCTTCGTTTAGCGATTCTATGAATTTCCTAAATGGTGGAAGTGATTCTTAACCCATTAAATCGGTTTCGATTCTGCGAGAATCCCAAAATTACATGGCGAAGAACGAAAGAAATCAACCTTACCTGCTCCCTCAAATAACCAACTCTACGATTCCGGACTCGAAGCCCAAATCGTGAAGTCGAACATTGAAAAAATCGTGAGTCACCAATCCCAAATGTCCAAACCCAAGCTCCTCCAGTGATATACCATCCTCCTCATCGCGATTACTTATTTCGGTCTTGATCTTGCTTTGTACAACTTACTGCAAGCTCAATCTCCACCAAGAACCCCTCGAATGGACAATCCTCGATCAAGCGATACTTTCCCGACTTGCCCACCAGGATGATCTGAAAAAAACTTACGAAAAAATGATCAAGTCCATCGAAGCAAGCACGGAATCTCACTCGACCTTACGAACATCCAAATTGAATCAAATGATACAAGTGCGCAAACAAATTCCCTAATCTGATGAATCTGAGCTCACTACTGAAGCTAAGGGAAATTATCAAAGAAATTCTTAAGAGTATATCGAGACGAGAGATGAGATCCATTTCGAGTTCTTTGCCAAAACAAAGAGAGGCTATATGCTTGAGATACGAAAAAAACAAGATCGTCGACATCAAATTATCTTTGACACAATATTCTCAACTGAAAGCTTACATTTATGACTTCCAAAATCTTATGCCAATCGGGAGAAGCATAATGATCGATTCTTACAGATCCTCCAAAACAAAGAAACTAGAGTGAAAAATAGATCAAGGAGAATAGGGAGGACATTGCTCGAACTCAAAGCCAACTCAACGAGCTTGTCCAAGGAGTAAATAGGTTGTCTCTGCCGATATTGAACCCTTAATCTTTGACATAAAGGGGAGAATAAGAAAGGAAAGGAGATCGAGGAAGCGAAGCGAGAGGCGGAGGTCGTCATGCGATTCAAGAAAGGGAAGCCCTCTGCAGAGACCATCACATCATCGGACTCAGCGATCCGGTCGTGACGAATTGTATCGGCTATTCCTCCGAGTCATCGAGCCAACTCTAGCTTCATGAGGCGTGACTCTTGTCGCGATCCGAATTCCAACTGGAGATCCTGCATTCATGCATGAAACATGAAGAGAATCCGATTCTAAGTCTAAGTGAAATTTGGAAGAGTTAGCAAGAAAATGAGGAAGCTCGAAAGGAAGAGAAGGGTGAGAGAGTATGCAAATCCACCTCCACACAAGAGACCAAGAAAACAGAGATAAGTTAAGAGTTTAATGTTTTATTGATGTAATGCTATATTGTAATATCTTCTGATCATCACTAAATCTATTGGTTATGTCATGAACACAATATATTGCTAGATGCATTACAAATAATAATATGCATTAAAACATCAAATCATAATATGCATTCTCCCAACAATCTCCCCCTATTTTATGTTGACATAACCAAGGAGATTTGTTGTCATGATTATTAGTGACTAGATGCATGAAGAGTGTAAGACCCCAGCTTTTATAAATAAAGATGAATTTTTCTATAAATATTATTTTTGAATATTATGGAATAAATTTGATATAATGTTATAGTTATGGGTAATATTTATAAATTTTGCAAAGTATACGAAGTTGTTATAAAATATTCGTTTGGTCTGGGAATATTCTTTTTGTTAGGGAATATTAAATACAATGGCTCAATCATTGGTGGACCCCATTAATGTAATTATTGTCGGATTGAGAAAACGACAAAATATTTTTATAAAAATAACTACGGAGGTGATATCGTTAAAAGCTGTTGAACTACCCGGTGGTAAAAATGAATACTGGCGTGGTTGCGTAGTAGACACTGCAGTATTGATTATTGATCTTACGTGAGAAGTCACTCAATTTATGCTCAATTATTACTACGATAATTCTTTGCATCATATCTCTTATATTATTGATTCAATTATTGTCACAATCATCCAGATAATATGTTATAGTATTAAATCAATAATTGAGGCGACAAGTTATAAATGATTAATAATTGTTGAAAGATTAAATATGTGTTGATGAAAAAAAAATGATTTGTGGTAAGTTTGATTATTTTATGAGGGCTCATATGTCATCATCTAAGAGTCTCTTCACACATAGTATTTACCTTCGTCGATAGTAATTACCTTCGTCAATAGTAATTACCCTTGTGAATAGTATTTACCTTCATCAATAGTAATTACCTTAAATCGATAGTAATTACCCTTGTGAATAGTATTTACCTTCCGTCAATAGTAATTACCTTCGCCGATAAGTAATTACCCTTGTGAATAGTATTTACCTTC
Source organism: Panax quinquefolius (assembly GCA_020205615.1). Classification (NCBI taxonomy): domain Eukaryota; kingdom Viridiplantae; phylum Streptophyta; class Magnoliopsida; order Apiales; family Araliaceae; genus Panax; species Panax quinquefolius. The sequence goes on along the minus strand of CM035166.1, from coordinate 12,631,887 downwards.
GTCGATAGTATTTACCTTCGTTAATAGTAATTACCTTTACCAGACGTCGAACCACTTGTCGTTTCACATTACAAAGGCGTCCGAACCACTTGTCGTTTCACATTACATGTCGGACCCAGTTTTATCAATAAAATTTAAATTTTATTTAAATAATTTTTAATATTATGGTGTGAATTTGAGATAATATTATAGTTGTGGGTAGTATTTATAAATTTTGCAAAGTATGCAAGTGGTTATATTATATTCGATTGGTCTGGGAATATTCGGTTTAGCGAGGAATATTCGCATAACTACCAATCATTGGTGGACCTACAATGTAATTATTATGGGATTGAAAAACGACAAAAATATTTTATTGAAATAACGACGGAAGTTTCTACCGTTGATCTTGTTGAACTACTCAGTAGTAAAAAATGCGATGTCGTGTGGTTGCGTAGTAGCACCACGGTATTGATTATTGATGCTTATGTGAGAAGTCACCAGTTTGATTCCATTATTGTCAATTAATAATATGAATTATTATATAGCGATAATGACGTTTTGTTTTATTCATATTATTAACGTAATAAAATGCGAAACATCTTTTATATAAAAAATGTAATACTTTATTAAAGTTATTACATAAATAGAATATATTATATTTTATTATGCATAGTGTTGCATAGTGTTTTTGCATAGTGTTTTGCATAGTGTTGCATAGTGTTTGCATAGTAAAATGTTTTTATATAAATAGAATATATGATATTTTATTTAAAAGATTTTGCTTTAAATATGGATAGTCAGATTAAAGTAAATCAATCTGGACCGCTTCATGGATTAATTACTATGCATTCTATTTTCCTATAAATAAAGCTCATTCCTTCATTATTTTCTTACGAATTCACTTTGAAACTCTGTGAGAGAGAAATTATAGAGAGAAGTATATAGAGAAAATCTATAGAGAGAAAGAAGAGTATTCAGTACTTCACTACTTTGATATCCAAAGGTCTTTTACGGTAAGGGATATTATTCTTTTGTATTCAAAAGAGAACTTACATTATTCCATTTCTTTATTATTCGCTGAATAACTTTTGTATCGTGGTTTACCTATATACTTGTTGACATTCTTCTATTATTACATTTGGAATATCACATGCGTATGTTTTACACCTGGTTAAAATTCCGCCTTTATTATTATTATTTGGTTTGAATATCACATGCATGTGTTTTACACGGACACAGTTTCCATTTTTATTATTCCGTCTTTATTATTCTCATTTTAATATCACATGCATCATGCTATATCTGTGGGACTGGTTCCATCATTTATTATTCGCATTTATTATTCTTTGGAACATCCCGCTTGCAATAATTTCACGACTTTGTTCCGTTATTTATTATTCTGTGGAATAACTTTTTGTCTGGCCTATCGCATGCGTGGTGATTTCTTTTGTTATTCCATTCTTTATTATACCCAAATTGGTTAAAACTTTGACTTCTATACTCCATGAAATTAGTGGAATATCCTTGATATTTGCGCTTCATCCAATATCTTTTCATGGAAATATTCTTCCGATCATTCTTGAATTTTACTCTACAAAAGCGGTATCTTGTTGACAATTTGACGCGTTAATAATTCCTAGATAAATTAATTCTTGAACTTGTTTTATTGAATTATTATGTCATTGTCATCATTCTCATGTTATATTATGTTATCTTTGCTTTTACGTGCATAGATGAACTTAGTATGATTATGACCGAGGATCATTCGGTATAATCATGGCTTGTTATAAATGATGTGATAAAAGTCCTCGGTGGCACTCAGTAATGCGATGATGGATAGTTTTGGTATGATTATGACCGGGGTGATTCGGTATAGTCATGACCATTGATAATTTGATGAAAATCCTTGGCCAGTAGTACGGGATGATTAGATGTGGTGGTTTATTTATTAAAATTTGAGTCTCGGTGATAAAAAAAATTGATGAAAACCTTTTAAAACCTAAAAGACGATGAGACTTTATTTTCTACTCTCTTTTAATGGATTGCGTATTCATTGCAGATTAAACTGGTTGTCTATTGTATTTTATCGGTTTAACATTGTTGAAGGCTAATGATAATTTATTACTGCATTATCTTAGTCATAATATTTCTTCTTGGGCTAGTTGAGCTCACCCTTTCTTTCACCTTTTCTCTTCTTGAAATGAGAACATAAATTGGGAACGAGTCGGAGAACGGAGTAATGGTCCGAGAGGATAGCATTAGTAGTCCTCACTATTACGTGAATTAGTGTGATAATAGTTGTAATGAGGACTCCTTTGGAGTTTGTATAATATCTAGTAGACAATATTTGTATTCAAACTCACAGTTTATGTAAAGTAGTGTAGTACCACGGCAGCTTATATTAATAAGTTGTATTTGAATTTATGTACCATGTAAGTGGCGACCCAAGATGGGTGGCGTATACCTAATTTTGGGGCGCCATACGGTTGAATATCGAGCCATAAGTGTGAAGAGCCCCGAGCCTCTCATTTGGTGACTTCTGTTGATGGGGAATGCTGCGAAGCGGACTCTCCGTAGGGACGCCGTCTTTCGGTGGCAAGCTGATAGGTACCAATGTGAGGTGCTGACATAAGTTGGTGTCTAGAGTTACAGTTGGTATCAGAGCCATAAGTGTGAAGAGCCCCGAGCCTCTCATTTGGTGACTTCACATGATGGGGAATGCACCGAAGCCAGACTCTCTATAGGGGACGCCATTCTGCGGTGGCAAACTGATAGGTATCAATGTGAGGTGCTGACACAAGTTGGTGTCCAGAGTCACGATTAGTATCGAGCTTAGGATATGATCCTGGCTAAGATGTGAGATAAGAACTAGGAGGAGAGACGGAAATTCCTTCGCTAAGTATGACCTACCTAAGTTTATTTGGTATTTAATTGGTCGGTCGAGTTTAGGGATAATATTTGATATATTAATTAACCCTTGTGTTGTGGCGGTGTTTGGAAATGGCAATTTAAAATATTCACAATGGAGTGAATGTGATAGTTGTGACACCTTTAATCACTAATCGAGGTTAATGCGATTATCGGACGAGGAACAAATTAGAGATATCCACGTAGTGAATGAAGAACTAATTATTGCACCCTTAGCCTAGTTCAGCAGAGGTAGCAATTGAAAGTGAGGAAGAAGAGGAAGAAGAGGAAGAAGAGGAACTGAGGAGAATTGGTTAGAAGAAATTTATGATCAAAACTTAGAATTACAAAATCGTGTTCGTGAGCTAGAAGAACGAGTTGAAGAAAAGCAAGCAATAAGTGGAACAAAGGGATACAACAATTCAAAATTGGGTTACCCGATATGTGATGCTCGAACAAAATCACGCTTTGGCGGTGTAAGATATTAAAGTTGGAATCGAGAATTTAAAATCAAAGATCACCAAAGAAGAAACAAGCGAACGAAGGAGAATAGACGATGCATGGGTAAAAAGGCACCTAACGCGATGATAGTGTAGAAAAAGGCGTCCAGATCCAATAAAGCCAAAATAGATGAAATGGACTTTGCTTTTTGGACGACAATTAGGAGAACCCAACATCGAATTGAATTACCTGTGCATAGCGGTCAACCCGAATTCGATATGGATCGGAGAATAATGATTCAAATCATGGATCGTGAATGTGAAGAAGCACTTAAGGGTGGAATGTACCTATAGTAAAAGTCAAACTTCGGTAATTTAAGCGAGGCGTTTGTCGAAAACCGAGCGAAGTTATTACGGGTAAATTAATTATTGCGAAGTCTATATTTTATTCAATACAAGTTCTACCCACTCTTTTATTCTACCTAGTTGTGTTCAATGTTTAAATTTGACTCAAAAAAAATTAGACTTTGACTTTGATTGAAACTTCGTTGGGAGAAACCTTCGTTACCTCCACATTTTTATTAATCTTGTTGTTTCAAATAAACACTTTCACGATCTCATCTCTTTGAAAATACTTGCCTTTGAGGTAATTTTTGAAAAAGATTGATTAACTACTTATTATTCTTTTAAGTAAGGTTGTTAGCTTTTATATTTATAACAACCTGTTATCTGAATTCAAAGTAACCAAACCCTAAAGTTAATCATTGTAATATCGAGCCATAAGTAAAGAGCTCCGAACCTTTAGTTTGTTGACTTCCTTGTGTGGAATGCACCAAGCGGACTTTTCGTAAGCGACATCGTGAATGAAGATGGCAAGTTTATAGGTATCATTGTGAGGTCTTTATCCAGTTAAGGGATAGAAGTCACAGTTGGTATTAATGTGACGTCTTATCCAAGTCTTGGACGAGAATATGATTTTGAATGATATTTCTATCATTAATAAATTTCTTGGCGTATTCTTGAAGACTTCCTAGCCTACCTAGGCGTGAAATCGAATTTTGTATTGACCCAAAGTACAAAACCCATTTCTTAAACCCTCGAATATTTCTTGAACTAAAATGAGCAGTTTTACGTGGTTTATGATGAAAGTCATAATAAAAGCATTAGACTAATGAAAATCATGGGTATTCGTGGTATTAGTAAGTTTTATGATGAGTTATGTTGGTTAGTATGTAAAAAACATGAAAGTTTCTTAGAAATCACAAAGAGTTGAAAATCGATTTTGGTGAAAAGCGTAATATGAAATTCAATTGACCATATCTCCTATTATATTTTGAATTTTTGAGTGTGGTCAAGTCCTAGAGTTAGATCTATGAGTTACCTAACTAATCCAAGTGGAATTACTGGAAAAGGTGTTGTAGATTTTTGTGTGGACTGATTTTAGCAAAGGAGTGCAAAGCTGTAAAAGCAAAAAAAATTCTTTGCCATGATTTTAGAGGGGCTGTTTCGGCCACTTAAATTATGAGAAAAATTCTGGCCTTTTGGGACATGAAGGTATATGGTATAAAGTACCTCCTGTCCAAAAATGAGCTCATTACGACTTAAAATGAGCAAGTTATGACTATTTCAATATTTAGATTTTTCCGATGAAAAAATGCTATAACCGGAGTTCTATAACTCAGATGACCATGAAATTTAAACTAGAAGCTCACGTTAACATGTGTAAGGTCCTGCCAAGATTTGGGAATTTTGGAGTTAAACTTGAGGTAGCTAATTTCTTAAGAAATTAATTAGAAATTGATTTTTGAAAAATAGTAAATAAATTTTAAAAATTCGAGAAAAATATATTTTCATCATGGGACTATATTATGCTAAATCCCAGAAAAGAAATATTTTTTTGGACTGATTTGGTATTTTCATGAAAATAGTTTAATTCTGAACATATATGAGTTAAATATGTTATGTGAAGTAACAAAGTTGAAAATAAGGATTTTATGGCTAGAGAATCCTATATAGAGTATATGCATATTTTTTGAGAGATTTGATAATTGGTGATGATATCTTATGAGTATGGCATTTTGAATGATTAAATGCATTATATGGTAAAAGCGTAAACAATTAAGATAAATTGTTTATAAATTTAAGAAGTGATTAAAATATTGTTATAATATTAATGATATTAGATTATGAGATTATTAAGTGATTGATAACATGGGGATATTCTTGAATCTGGATAAATTATATTATAAATGTTTAATATTTATCTTTTATCTCATTTGATTGATTCTTTATATCATTATCCTCATTACTTTATATTATGTTGAAAGTCATACGTGGCTTTTGTGTGCATAGATGGACTTGGTATGATTATGACCGAGGATTGTTCGGTATAATCATAATTAGTAATTGAAAACACAATTATCTTTGGTAGTAGTGCATGGATAATTTGTGGTCGTGATACTAATGAATACACAATTATCTTTGGTAGTAGTGCATGGATAATTTGTGGTCGTGATAATGAATACACAATTATCTTTGGTAGTAGTGCATGGATAATTTGTGGTCGTAATACTCTTAATGAATACTTTATCTTTGGTAGTAGTGCATGGATAATTTGTGGTCGTGATCTTAAGGAATACCACGATTATCTTTGGTAGTAGTGCATGGATAATTTGGTCGTGATCTTAATGGTGGTAATCTTAATGAATACCGATTATCTTTGGTAGTAGTCTAATTAAATGGTCGGATAATCTTAATGAATATCCTTGGCACGTAGTGCGGGGATGATTCGATGATATGGATTAATTATTGAAATGAGTCTCAAATGATGAAATATTAATTCATGGATGTGGTAAAAGTCATCTTTGGTAGTAGTGCATTGATAGACTTGGTATGATTATGACCACGGATTATTCGGTATAATCATGGTAGTAATTGAAAACACGAATATCCTTGGCGATGAGTGCATGGATAATTAAGTGGTCATGATACTATTAAGGCTGCGTCTCGGCATTATTGGTTTTACAGATTGTATATCTTTGGCACATAGTGCAAAGATGAATTGTTAATGAATATCTTTGGCGGATTACGAAGATGAATTTAATATTTTTAACGATAAAGGTATTCAAGGTACCCTCACCTCTTTATCATACCAGTGCGTACCCTAATTTCGAGGAAATTTCCATAAGGAGGAGAGATTGTGAGACCCATTTTATCAATAAAAATTTAAATTTTTTTGAAATAATTTTTAATATTATGGTGTGAATTTGAGATAATATTATAGTTGTGGGTAGTATTTATAAATTTTGCAAAGTATGCAGTGGTTATATTATATTATTCGATTGGTGGGAATATTCGGTTTAGCGGGGAATATTAAATACAACTACTCGATCATTGGTGGACCCCTGATACAACATAATTATTGTCGGATTGAAAAAACTAGCAAAAATATTTTATTGAAATAACGGCGGAAGTTTTACTGGTTGATCTTGTTGAACTACTCGGTAGTAAAAATACGATGTCGTGTGGTTGCGTAGTAGCACGGTATTGATTATTGATCTTATGTGAGAAGTCACTCGGTTTGATTCCATTATTGTCGATTAATAATATGAATTATTATAGCGATAATGACGTTTTGTTTTATTAAGTATTATTAACGTAATAAAATGCGAAACATCTTTATATAAAATAGAATACTTTATTAAAGTTATTACATAAATAGAATATATTATATTTTATTATGCATAGTGTTGCGTAGTGTTTTGCATAGTGTTTTGCATAGTGTTGCATAGTGTTTGCATAGTAAAATGTTTTTATATAAATAGAATATATGATATTTTATTTAAAAGATTTTGCTTTAAAATATGGACCGTCGAATTAAAGTTAAATCAAATCGATGCTGACCGTTCATGGATTAATTACTATGCATTCTATTTTCCTATAAATGAAGCTCATTCCTTCATTATTTTCTTACGAATTCACTTGAAACTCTAGAGAGAAATTATAGAGAGAGCTATAGAGAGAAAATCTATAGAGAGAAAGAAGAAGAGTATTCGCTACAGTTACTTCTTTACTTTCCATATCCGATTGTCTTTTACTGTGTAGGGATATTATTCTTTTGTATTCAAAAGAGAACTTACATTATTCCATTTCTTTATTATTACATTGGAATAACTTTTGTATACGTGGTTTACCCTATACTTGGTGACATTCTTTCTATTATTACATTTGGAATATCACATGCATGTGTTTTACACCTTACTGGTTAAAATCTTTATTATTATTACATTGGAATATCACATGCATGTGTTTTACACGGACACAGTTCCATTTTTATTATTCCGTCTTTATTATTACGGCGTTTAATATCACATGCATGCTATATCTAGGACTGGTTCCATCATTTATTATTCCGCATTTATTATTACATTTGGAACATCACAGCGGTTGTGTGAATTTCACGACTGGTTCCGTTATTTATTATTACATTGGAATAACTTTTCTGTCTGAATCTATCGCATGTACGTGGTGATTTCTTTTGTTATTCCATTCTTTATTATACCCGGTTGGTTAAAACTTTGACTTCTATACTCCATGAAAATTAGTGGAATATCCTTGATATTTTGCGTTCATCCAATATCTTTTCATGGAAATATTCTTACGATCATTCTTGAATTTTACTCTACAAAAGCGATATCTTGTTGACAATTTGGGCGTTAATAATTCCTAGATAAATTAATTCTTGAACTTGTTTTATTGAATTATTATGTCATTGTCATCATTCTCATGTTATATTATGTTATCTTTGGCTTACGTGCGTAGATGAACTTAGTATGATTATGACCCGAGGATCATTCGGTATAATCATGGCTTGTTATAAATGATGTGATAAAAGTCCTCGATGGCACATATGTAATGCGATGATGGATAGTTTTTGGTATGATTATGACCGGGGGTGATTCGGTATAGTCATGACCATTGATAATTTGATGAAAATCCTTGGCCAGGTAGTGCGGGGATGATTAGATGTGGTGGTTTATTTATTAAAATTTGAGTCTCGATGATAAAAAAATTGATGAAAACCTTTTAAAACCTAAAAGATAGTAGACTTTATTTTCTACTTGACTCTTTTAATGGATTGCATATTCAAGCTATGATTAAACGGTTGTCTATTGTATTTTATCGGTTTAACAACATTTGTTGAAGGCTAATGATAATTTATTACGCATTATCTTAGTCATAATATTTCTTCTTGGGCTAGTTGAGCTCACCCTTTCTTTCCTTTGTTCTCTTGAGAAATGAGAACATAGGCATTTGGAGATGAGTCGGGGAACGGAGTAATGGTCCGGAGGATAGCATTAGTAGTCCTCACTATTCGTGAATTAGTGTGATAATAGTTGTAATGAGGACTCCTTTTGAGTTTGTATAATATCTAGTAGACAATATTTGTATTCAAACTCATTTAGGTTTATGTAAATAGTAGTATTACCACGACAGTTATATTAGTAAGTTGTATTTGAATTTATGTACCATGTAAGTGGCGACCCAAGATGGGTGGCGTATACCTAATTTTGGGGCGTCACATTACAAAAGCGTCAAACCACTTTCAAGCCAACTTTGCCTTTTCACACCGTTTGCGTGCTGCTAAGCTAGAAATCTTCTATAAATAGAGGCCTGGGGCTTCATTATTTTTCACTTGAATTCATTCAAGCTATAGAGAGAGAAAGTATAGAGAATAAGAGAAAGAGAAGAAGAGTATTTTGTTACTACTTCTTTCTTGCGATATTCAATCTCTACCAAATGTAAGGGGTGTTATTCTTTCTTATTCATGAAGAGAAGCATTGTTATTCCATTGCTTATTATTACATTGGAATAACTTTTTTATAATGTCGGTTTACCCTATACTTGGTGACATTCTTCTATTATTACATTGGAACATCACATGCGTGTGTTTTACAGGACTGGTTAAAATCTTTATTATTTTTTGGAACATCACATGCATGTGTTTTTACAGGACTGGTTCCGCTCTTTATTATTATTTTGTTGGAACATCACATGCATGTGTGTTTACACCCCTGGTTCCGCTCTTTATTATTACATTGGAACATCTGTGCATGTGTGTTTTACACGGACACAGTTCCGTCTTTATTATTATTACATTGGAATATCCTATCCGTGTTTTTTACACCTGATTGGTTCCATCTTTATTATTCATTTGGAACATCCATGTCACGAATTTCACGACTGGTTCCGTTATTTATTATTACATTGAAATAACTTTTATGCATGCGATTATCATCGCATGCATGGTGATTTCTTTTGTTATTCCATTCTTTATTATACCCAGTTGGTTAAAACTTTGACTTCTATACTCCATGAAATTAGTGGAATATCCTTGATATTTGCGTTTCATCCAGTATCTTTTCATGAAAATATTCTTATGATCATTCTTGAATTTTACTCTACAAAACATTATCATGTTGATAATTTGGACGTTAATAATTCCTGGATAAAATAATTCTTGAACTTGTTTTATTGAATTCTTATATCATTGTCATCATCCTCATGTTTATATTTTTTAAAGTCATACATGGCACATAGTGCATAGATGGACTTGGTATGATTATGACCGAGAGACTATTGATGTAATCATGGCCAGTAATGTTACAAATGATGTGGTAAAAATCCTCGATTAGTAGTAGTGCATTGATGGATGATTGTTGGCATGATCATGACCATTAATGAATACACAAATATTCTTGGCCGTGAGTGCATGAATAATTGTGGTCGTGATACTAAAGAATATCCTTGGCGTAGTGCGGGGGTGATTCGATGATGTGGAATATTTATTAAAGTGAGTCTCAAATTTATAACGATGATGAAAAACCTTTTAAAACCTAAAAGATAGTAGACTTTATTTTCTACTTGACTCTTTTAATGGATTGCGTATTCATTTGCAGATTAAACTGGTTGTCTATTGTATTTTATCGGTTTAACATTGTTGAAGACTATTGATAATTTATTACTACATTATCTTAGTCATAATATTTCTTCTTGGGCTAGTTGAGCTCACCCTTTTCTTTCATTTGTTCTCTTGAGGAAATGAGAATATAAATTTGGGGACGAGTCGGGAAGCGAGTGATGGTCACGAAGATAGCATTAGTAGTCCTCACTATTACAGTGAAATAGTGTGATAATAATTGTAATGAGGACTCCTTTTTGAGTTTGTATAATATCTAGTAGACGATATTTGTATTTAAACTCACGATTTATGTCGTATTGTACCACGCAGTTATGTTAGTAAGTTGTATTTAAATTACATACCATGTAAGTGGCGACCCAAGATGGGTGATGTATACCTAATTTTGGGAAATCACGGTTAATATCGAGCTTAGGGATATGATCCACAGCTAAGATGTGAGAATAGTACTAGGAGGGAGAGCAGGGAATACCTTGTTAGTATGACCTACCTAAGTTTATGTGCTATTTTATTTGGTTGGTCGGGAAGATAGGGATAATTTGTTACATGTCAATTAACCTTTTGTTTTGTGGCGATGTCTGAAAATGACATCTCGAGAATGTTGAGAATAGCAATGGAGCCTTGACGATCGTTGATTCACCATATCAATAATCGAGGATAATGTGCATCGGGAAGGCGACAATCCTCGTGCAAACAACAACAACGACCAAATGATGAATGATCAAATGTTCGAGAGGCTTATACGATTTATGCAACAATGAAGCGAGGCGACTCTGTCCAAAACATAGGTGGAAACACGGAAAAAACTCTCGGCGGTCACCGCTTAAACAATTCAAGGCTGGGACCACCGGGAGTTTAAGGAGAGCAAAACCACTTACGCGGAAGCGTGGATAAATGATTACCAAGATATTTGATGTCTTGGGATGCTCCAGGAGCAAAAAGGTTCCCTTCTTGCCTTTATGTTGCGGCGGAGGCGGATTCTTTGGTGGGAATCGGTAAAAGCGTACTCAACTTCTTTGTCTTGAAGATATCTTGGGAGAAGTTCGAGGAGGCACATTCAACGACAAATACTTTCACGAAAGTATTAGCCACATGAAGGAGGTGGAATTTATCAAGTTGGAACAAAACAATATGGCCAGTGTCGCGATACTGAGGCAAAATTTGCGGAGTTATCACGGTTCGTCCCCACTTGGTGGATAATGAAGAGAATGGCGCGAATGTTTTTAAGAGGTTTGAAGCGGAGATACGTCGACATCTTATTTCTCATAAAAGCTGTGTTTGTATTCGGATGTTGTAAATAGGGCTCGATTAGTGGAGCGCGATAATGAGTCAACCTGACTAAAAGAAAGCGTAACAAAATTATAATACCGGTGAGAGTAGTCATCGAGCGGTGACAACAAGCGTGGAGGAATCAACGGGCGGATATGGTAACCACTTGGTGGGTAATCGAGGCCAAAACAATAAGAATGGACATTTCAAAAAGGAGATTCAACATGGTGGAAAGAGCGTCGGCACCAAACACCCATTGTTAAGGAAGGAGAAAGACCACCTATCGTATGCTTCAAATGCGGAGGAGAGGACACATCGATCAAAGCTGCGTCATGCAGAGTCAAAGCATGTTATAATTGTGGAAGAGAAGGTCAACAGCTCGATTTTGTCGTTTCACAGAAAGAAAATTCAATAGGATGGAGGCACCAAAGGCCATCCCGGAAAATTCAAAACCCAGTAGTCTGAGGAGGCGTTTGTTGTGACCTCCCAAAGAGCAAGGAATCCGAATGAGGTCATCACGGGTAAGCTTATCATAAACTCTAATGAAGTCATACTTTATTTGATCTGGTTCTACCCATTCTTTTATTTCTCTACTTTTACTCATCGATTAAATTTGACTCGGAGAAATTAGACTTTGACTTATCTGTGGAAACTCAGTTGGGAGAAACCTTCATTACATCCACTTTTTTTATAAGTCTTGTTTGGTTCAAATCGGTACCCTCACATTACACATCGATCTTATTTCATTAAAAATACTTGCATTTGGCGTGATTACAGGGATTGATTGGTTAACTACTTATCATGCAAAAATTGATTGTTTTAAATAAGGTTGTTAGCTTTCATATTCCTAATCAACCTATTATCTGAATTCAAACGACCAAACCATTAAAATCAATCACGCATTAAATCTCAAGCCATAAAAAGCTATTCGTTTATTGAAAAAGCGGATGTCGAAGCTTTCTTAGCTCATATCACGATTTAAATAAAAATACGTCGATTTTAAACGATATTCCTATTGTTAATAAATTTCTGACGTATTCCCAGAAAGAACTTCTGGCCTACCCCAGGCGTGAAATTGAATTTTGTATCGACCTTGAACGGTACAAAACCTATTTCAAAGCCCCATGTCGAATAGCTCTATTGAACTTGAGGAGTTAAAGACCCAATGCGAATTATTGTTAGACATTGGCTTTATTAAGTCCTAGTACTTCTCCTTGGGGTGCTCTGTTACATTAAATGAAGAAGAAAGATGGGAGTATCGACTTTGTATTGATTATCGAGAGTTGAATCATGTCACCATCAAAAATAGGTATCCATTGCCCGCGTATTGATGACTGTTTGACCCGATGCAAGGAGCCAAATTCTTTTCAAAGATTGATCTTACGTTAGGATATCACCAATTGAAGATTAGAACCGTGACATTCCAAAACGGCTTTCGAACTCGATGCGGGCATTATGAATTCTAGTCGTGTCCTTTGGATTGACTAATGCTCTATTTGCCTTCATGGATATGATGAGCCAGTATTCAAGGAATATTTAGATCACTTTGTGGTCGTCTTTATTGATGACATCCTTATTTATTCCAAAAGCGTGTGAAGATCATGAAAGCAACACTTGAGTGACACTCCAAAAGCTTCGTGAATATAAGCTTTATGCGAGTTGAAGAAATGCGAGTTACGGCTTGAAGAAGTAGCATTCCTTGGGCGCGTGGTATCAAGTCATGGAATATCTGTTGACCCGGCAAAGATTGAAGCTATTCAAAGTAGAACAACCTAAATCGATGATAGAAATCGTAGCTTTCTCGGTTTAAATTGGTTATTATCGGAGATTCGTGGAAGGATTTTCTCGAATCGCTACTCCATTATTCAGGTGACTTCGGAAGATCTGAAAGTTCGGTTGGAGCGAAGAATGTGAGAAGAGTTTTCAAGAACTTCGAGAGGAGACTTATTTATTTTGTTACGTGATACCATCGGCTCGGAGGGATTTGTCATCTCTGATGATGCTTGAGCAAAGGGTTGGGATGTGTTCTTATACAACATGGAAAAGTTATAGCTTTATGCCTCATGACAACTCAAAAGAATATGAGAGGAATTATCCTACTCATGATCTAGAGTTAGCGGTGTTATCTTCTTGCACTTAAAATTTGGAGGCATTACTTGTATGGGGAGAAAGTGGAGATCTTCTGGATCATAAAAGCCTCAAATATTTCTTCACTCAAAAGGAACTCAACATGTGACAACGGCGTTGGCTTGAACTATTGAAAGATTATGATCGTACCATCGATACCATCACGGAAAAGCGAGCGTGGTAGGCGGCGCGTTGAGTAGAAAATCATATCAGAAATCTGAGTGCGATATTGTCGTATGAGCCCATTTTGTGTGACTTGCAAAGGATGGAGATAGAGTTAAAGACTCGAGGGATGCGTGTGATGATAAGCGAGTATCTGAGTAGAAAAGACTTTAATCGATAAAGTTAAAGTACTTGCTCATTTACGGACACAGGTGATCGTATGAGGAAAAAAGTCAAGAAGGTGCTATATCTTAGGAAGCAAGAATCGATGAAGAAGGAATACTTGAGTCGACTCAGGACTTTGTGTTCTAACGACCACGATTTAAAGTATAATATCATGATGGAGGCGCCTGACACACCATTTGCAATCCATCACAGGAGTACCAAAATGTATCGTGATATTAAATCGTACATTTTGGTGGAAGCAATATGAAGAGAGAGATAAGCATTTGTTTATCTCAAGGTGTCTAACTTGTCAGCGAGTTAAAGCGGAGCATCAAGTACCAAAAGGTCCATTGCAACCACTTGAAATTCCAGAATGGAAGTGGGAGCACATTACCATGGATTTAGTTCTGCGTCTTCTAAGGTTTCTCAAGGCGTTGATGCGATTTGGGTCATTGTTGATAGATTGACCAAATCTGCGCTCATTTCTTACCGTCTGAAAACTTATACACTTGAGCGTCTTGCTTTCGTATGTACATAAAGCGAGATTGTAAGATTGCATGGTATCTGCGGTATCCATAGTTTACGATCGAGACCAAGATTGACTTCACGATTTTGGGTTGGTTGCAAAAAGCTATGAGCGCGGACTTACGATTTAGCTTCGGCATATCATCCTCGAGACGGACGGACGACGATGGAGGACTATTCAAACTCTTGAAGATCTATTAAGACTCTGTGTCCTTGATTTCAAGGGGAGTTGGGACAAGTTCTTACCATTGGTGGAGTTTTCCTACAACAACGATTTATCAAGCAAGTATTGGCATGGCTCCATTCGAGCGTTGTATGGAAGAAAGTGTCGTTCTCGGTATCTTTGGGATGAGGTGGGTGAAACAACGTTGTTGGGGCCGGGGAGTTGATGCGTATGACTACGGAAAAAGATTGAAACGATCCGGCAATGACGTATAAAACCTCACAAAATCGACAAAAAGAGTTATCTTGATCTTCATCGAAAGGGCGTGGAATTCGATATAGGAGATCATGTGTTTGTTAAGAGTTGCTCCATGGAAAGGAGTTACAAGATTTGGAAAGAGAGAAAACTTAATCCTCGATTCATCGGTCCATTTTAATCCTCGATCGAGTAGGAAGCGTGGCTATAGACTTCGACTTTCTGCTTGAATATGTCTCGTGTTCATAACGTTTTCACATATCTATATTACGTAAATATGTGAAAGACCCGAACCATATTATTGAGTTAGAACCGGACGAAATAAGCGGAAGATTTGGCGTATGAAGAGGTTCTGTTCAAATTTTGGATAAGAAGGAACATATTCTACGCTCGAGGTTATACCTCAAATCGAAGTTTTGTGGAGGAACCACGATGTTGAGAAATGACTTGGGAGTTAGAATGCGAAATGAAATCAAGGTATCCTTACCTCTTGACATACCAGTCGTACCCTAATTTCGAGGCGAAATTTCATAAGAAGGGAGGTTGTAAGACCCCACTTTTATAAATAAAGATGAATTTTTCTATAAATATTATTTTGAATATTATGGAATAAATTTGATATAATGTTATAGTTGTGGGTAATATTTATAAATTTTGCAAAGTATGCAAGTTGTTATAAAATATTAGTTTGGTGGGAAATATTCTTTTTGTTAGGAATATTAAATACAATGGCTCAATCATTGGTGGACCCCACATGAAATTATTATCGGATTGAAAAGCGACAAAATATTTTATAAAAATAACGGCGGGAGGTGTTATCGTTAAAAGCTGTTGAACTACTACCGGTTGTAAAAGAAATGCGATGTCTGGCGTGGTTGCATAGTAGCACTTTGCGGTATTGATTATTGATCTTTATTGAAAGTCACTCATTATGCTCGATTATTACTTTCGATAATTCTTTGCATCATATCTCTTATATTATTGATTCAATTATTGTCACGATTATCATACATATAATATGTTATAGTATTAAATCAATAATTGAGGCAACAAGTTATAAATGATTAATAATTGTTGAAAGATTAAATATGTGTTGATGAAAAAAAAATGATTTGTGGTAAGTTTGATTATTTTATGGGGGCTCGTATATGTCATCATCTAAGAGTCTCTTAAATCGATAGTATTTACCTTCGTCGATAGTAATTACCTTATGAATAGTAATTACCTTTGTGATAGTATTTACCTTCGTCGAATAGTAATTACCTTAAATGTCGATAGTAATTACCTTTGTGAATAGTAATTACCTTTTGAATAAGTATTTACCTTAGTAGTAATTACCTTAGTCGATAGTAATTACCCTTGTGAATAGTATTTACCTTACGTTAATAGTATTTACCTTCGTTAATAGTAATTACCTTTACAGACGTCGAACCACTTAATAGTTTCACATTACGAGGCGTCGAACCACTTGTCGTTTCACATTACGAGCGTCGAACCCGATTAATTCGAATCGCCACTTGCCTTTTCACCGCGGCGGTGCTAAGCTAGAAATCTTCTATAAATAGAGGCCTGAGGGCTTCATTATTTTCACGAATTCATTGAAGCTATAGAGAGAAAGTATAGAGAGAATAAGAGAAAGAAGAAGAGTATTTTGTTCTTACTGCTTCTTTGCGATATTCAATCTCTACCAAATGTAAGGGGTGTTATTCTTTCTTATTCATGAAGAAGAAGCTGTTGTTATTCCATTGCTTATTATTACATTGGAATAACTTTGTATCTGTGGTTTACCTATACTTGGTGACATTCTTATTATTACATTGGAACATCACATGCATGTGTTTTACAGGACTGGTTAAAATCTTTATTATTTTGTTGGAACATCACAATACATGGAACATCTTTATTATTTTGTTGGAACATCACATGCACATGTTTTACACCCCACACAGTTAAAATCTTTATTATTACTGTTGGAACATCACATGCATGTGTTTTACAGGACTGGTTAAAATCTTTATTATTACATTGGAATATCCTATCATGTGTGTTTTACAGGATCTGGTTCCATCTTTATTATTACATTGGAACATCATCACATGCCGTGTGAATTTCACGACTTTGGTTAGTTATTTATTATTACATTGGAATAACTTTTATGCATGCGATCTATCGCGTGCATGGTGATTTCTTTTGTTATTCCATTCTTTATTATACCCGGTTGGTTAAAACTTTGACTTATACTCCATGAAATTAGTGGAATATCCTTGATATTTGCGTTTCATCGATATCTTTTCATGAAAATATTCTTGATCATTCTTGAATTTTACTCTACAAAAAGATTATCGTATTGATAATTTGGGCGTTAATAATTCTGGATAAAATAATTCTTGAACTTGTTTTATTGAATTCTTATATCATTGTCATCATCCTCATGTTTATATTTTTTTAAAGTCATACATGGCTTTGTGGTGCATAGATGGACTTGGTATGATTATGACGAGAGACTATTCGGTGTAATCATGGCCAGTAATGTTACAAATGATGTGGTAAAAATCCTCGATGGTAGTAGTGCATTGATGGGCGATTGTTGGCATGATCATGACCATTAATGAATACACAAAATATTCTTGGCGTAGTGCATGAATAATTGTGGTGTAATCTTAAAGAATATCCTTGGCCGTAGTGCGGGGGGTGATTCGATGATGTGGAATATTTATTAAAAGTGAGTCTCGACTATAAAAGTGATGAAAAACCTTTTAAAACCTAAAAGATAGTAGACTTTATTTTCTACTTGACTCTTTTAATGGATTGCGTATTAAATTGCAGATTAAAGCGGTTGTCTATTGTATTTTATCGGTTTAACATTGTTGAAGACTATTGATAATTTATTTATCTTAGCATTATCTTAGTCATAATATTTCTTCTTGGGCTAGTTGAGCTTACCCCTTTCTTTTAAACCTGATAAACACCACAAGCTTATTCTCTTGAGGAAATGAGAATATATATTAGGTATTGAGATAAAGAAATAATAATAATAATTCGAGTCGGAAGAAGTGTAAGCAGTGATGGTCACGAAGATAGCATTAGTAGTCCTCATTGAAGAGATAAAATATCATGACTGACATTGCCCCTAGTTTTTGTTGAGCGAGAATGTTTAATAGAAAACTATAAATGATCCATGATATTTTACCGAGAATCAATAATAACAAGATGTAATTAAAAGCGTACCCATTTATCGCTCACGAAATGAGATGAAAAGAATTTAAAAGGCCCAACTCGGAAAGGCCTATCCATTAAATACGGGACCCGAGCTGACGCCTTCCCATTCAAATTCCAAATTATTACTATCATTTAATGCACCGTCTTGAACAGAGTATAGCAAATCGAGTATAAAGGATAACTTTACCAAATTTGATAGTTTTACTGTTCATTTGAAATTGACGCCCTTCAAACTTTTTGATCTCTCTATCGCAAATTGTCACAAATGGCTTCCCACAATCACGAGCGAGTTCCCCATACTTGTAACACCCATCACGATTGGTTTCCACCAAACCCTAATCTCACGAGGGGACTTAATCACGAATCCCAACGAAAACCCAAAAACTCCTCCCAGAATCTACTACGAGTCACGGAGGCGATTCTCATGCCAACACTCCTTATCATGGCGAAATTTGAACTAAAGAGGTTCGAACTTCGGTTCCACATTCCGGATACCCATGCGGTCGAGGTACCCGATGCAGGTGAAAAAGATGTATCAGCGGCTTTGAAGGATGGGCCAGTAGTCCGGTGACCTTCTTTGGAGAAGGGGTTCGTTTCCCCTTCACATCTTTATAGTGACCCTCTTTGGGGTTCTTGGGTGTGGGATTTTCACAACTAGTGCCAAACTCCTACATCCACATTCGGCCTTTGTGGCATACACTTGCCATGAGTTGGGCGTCGAGCCCTCCACGGACTTCTTCTTCACACATCTACAAGATAGTACAATCCGAGGAGAAGGGGTTCGAGCCCTCGTGAAGCATTCTCCCGAAATGGAGAAAAATTGATGAGCGTTCATTTGGTGAACACCCTTGACGATAGGGGATGGCACGAGAAATGGTTTTTAAAATCGAAGGCCACGAGATTTCTTCTTTCTGCGATGGGCATTGACGAAAAATATCTGCTGACTTTGGAGCGTTTACGAAGAGCGGGAAGTGGAAATGATGGAGCTATTTGACAACTTCCGAAGGAAGAGTGGAAATCACGGACTCTCTCGAAGCGAAGCATGGTTATTAGACCGTAAGTGTAAGTACCGACTTATTTCATATATGTATATTTTTGAAAATATTCTATGATATATAATTTTAACATAGAATTGTTTGATTTGTGCGATATCTTTGATCGGGGCCAAGAGCTCCTTAGAAATAAAGGAGTTGAAGATTTTTATCAGGAAGTCTTGGAAGCAATTGAGGCTACACCAATACGAAGCTACCCAGTAGATCGACACGAAATTCATACGGATGAATTTCAAGCGGAAAAAACAGAGGCGAAGAGGTTCTCGAACGGAAGAGACCCTTCATCCTCGACAAAAAGAGGAGAGCTACCCGAAAACCGAGTCGGCCTCTCTTGCCAACTCCTCCAGAACCCACACGAGACCGAGAACTGACCCTAGAACCATTCCTCGACCCGAGGCGGTTTACTTGATCGTCTGATCGAAGGAATATACCAGATCAAAAAATTAAAAACAAAATAACCCCTCTAACAAGGCAGAAGAGCTCGGGGTTCCTAAGTCTTGGTCATTCCACCTTTCGTGCCCCACACAAAATCTGATTGAAGAGGGCGGTGACGGGGGTGAAGGGATTAAATATTTATCTAGGAAGAGAAGCGTACTCGATAGCCATCAGAGTTCGCCTACTGCTTCATCAACGAAAAAGGACCCACTCCCGATAAATCTCCCATAATTGAAACTATACATGCAGGACCTACACCTCCCGAGCAGCTATTCCTCCACGAAGGCTGAGACCCTCTCTGAGCGACCGGTCCATCGGTCAGAAGTTACCATCTTTGAGGTTTGTGGGATCCCACGACCCTCTGTGGCCTAGGTTCAGCGACTTCCTTTGACCTCTTGAGACTTTTCGTTCGGCACAGCAGCGACCAGGTTCGGTGATCATACTGGACGGAAATCTTCTTGACGAGGATGAGTTATTTAGCGAGTAAATAACGATCTCTTCTTCCTCTATATCTACATTTCCCTTTGAATATTTGGACATTTGACTTGAATATTTTGAAAATATGCGGCTAATCTTGTCTTGAACGACGGCTGCGTCAAGACACATAAATGGAGAAGGCCGGAGGAAGATTTCATGCGACGAAGATAAATATCTTTGAAAAATCGACCTTGGGCCGAGAAAAGCCGATCGTGAAGATGCTTTTCATACCATCAGCGGTCTCCGGATAGAATTAAATAGGACTAAGATGGATTTGAAGACATCGATGGCGAATTAAAGAACCGTGAGGGGCCGGGTTGTTGCGCGTCGAAGCCGATGACAAACTCTCCGACTAACACGAATCTTTGGTTTGGTTAAAGAAAACTTACTCTGAAGGCAAAAAATGAGGAGTTTTCTTGACCCAATCGAAAACTGAGTCCTACTGACTTGGTGAGGTTTGAGGCGAAGATTGAAGACGAAACCGAAGGCATAAGGCCCAAGCGTCGTAAGCTCGCCCATAAGATAAAGGATCTTGAGGGGCGAGGCCTGTTACATTGAATCTCGGGCGATTGAGGCGGACTACGAGGGACTTCAGACCAACCTCAATATTGAGATCATGAAGGTATACTCGGAGGGTATGAGGATTGCTGAGGGTGAGGAAAAAGAAAAGCTATCGGTACTTCAATTTGGACCCTTGCATTGCTCGACTCCAGATGATGAAGGCGGTGCACGAATATCTATCATATTTTTTGTTCTATGTAAATATTTAACTACTTTAAGCTTTTCATGTTCATGTAATTAATTTATGATTGACTTAAATGAACGAGCATTTTATGTTATTGATAAATCTTTAACTGTCTTGATTATGACTTCTGTTCTGATCAGCTTCTTGTTAATAATTTAGTATTAATGAGCTGGACTAATGAATTAGATATGACATATAACAGTTAACTTATGCAATGAAGTGAATTGAATTTTACGGACGAGATTGAACTTAGCAGAATTGAATAAAGCTGAACTTCAACACTTAAACAAAATGAAGTAATGTACACTCCTTCGATGCAGAAGAGTGAGATCAATCATGTGTGAGGTAAATTTGGCTAACAAATATATAGGGACCAAGATATAAGGATCAATAGTGTCCATTGACTTACCACCCTGATAAGATCAATATGGGATCAAAAAGGACACAGGGGCTACCATCGAATGGCGGTTAGTCCTACCATTCCTCCTTACACCATAGTGACCTTCGGACCAATAATGACCATTGACTTACCACCACGATAAGATCGATATAGGATCAAAAGGACACAGGGCTACCATCGAATGGCCATGTGAGTCCTACCATTCCTCCTTACACCATAGTGACCTTCGGACCAATAGTGACCATTGACTTACCACCCTGATAAGATCAATATAGGATCAAAAGGACCTGGTGTAAGACCCCAAAAAATTTTTAAATAAAAAGGAATTTCCTTTATTTATTATTTTGAAATAGTAAGGGTTGATTTGATTAATGTGAATAGTTAAGGGTTAAATATGCAAATATTTCAAAATAAGCAAGTGGTTATAAAATATTCATTATCGTCGGGAATATTCGTTTGGTCGTGGAATATTCAATGCTTTGTCGGGAATATTAAATGACGACTGTAGCAACCATGTGTGGGCCCCATAACGGAAAGTGATTGGATGAAGAAAAGCGACAAATATAAGTTGTTTTTAAATAACAGGCGTAGTTATTCTGCATTATCTTTGTTAAAATACCGGTGGTTAAAACACACTAATACGCTGCTGTTGTTGAAAAGAGTAGCTGCTGGTATTGCACCAATTATTGATTCTTACGTAAGAAGGCACTACTCAATAATGGTTACGGTAATTAACGTCGAAAGATTTTATTGAGTTAATAATTGCTTGCGTTGATATTTTATATTCTTTGTTGTTTCAATAATTGTCATTACACAATTATCTTTCATTATCGAAGCAATAATTCATATTATCTCAATAATATTATTAGATAACATTATTGGCAATGTCTAGAAAGTTACATCTAAGGAGAGGTTTGGTCACCTAATTGCGCTGCCAATGAAGAAGAAATTCTTATTGAAAGCCCCTCTTCCTGAGGAACGCACCGGTTGTCAATATTGTGATTCTGTAATATTATTTGTGAATAATTAATTATTGATTTATATGATGAGGAAAATATTGATTTTATGTGGATATAGATGGAGAAAATTTTTAAAATGACAATTGTTAAAAATTAATATTTTATCTTTTTCTGATAAAATAATTCATTTAAATATATTATTTTAATAATATATTAACGGTGATATTTTACAATGAATGTGGGATATATGAGTATATGAGGAGGAAGAGTATTTTTGTGGCATTAAATGTTTAACACATGTTTTGTGTGTTGGTGGACACAATTATTGGTAGAAATTTGATTATAAATTGTAATATCACCCGTTTGTGGATTTCGGTCCAATTTCTATTTGGAATTTGGAAAACTTTCTTCTGCAAAGTTGTAGAGAATTGAATTTCCTATAAAAACTCGCGAGATTCGAATTTTTCTGATGAAAGGGCTATTTATTATGAATTATTGAAGTTCAAGTTACAAATAATTGATTTTTGGAAGTTTAAAATATTTTTAATTACAAAACGTTTTTTTCATTTTTTGAAACTCATTTAACATGTGGTTAGGAGGCTGAATTCAGATTGTTAGTGTATGCGTGATGAAGTTGTGGAAAATTATAATATATTATATTAAATTTTCGCTTTGGTGTTCTAAGCAATTTCCTATAAATAGGGTCTTAGGTTAGAATTGAAAATCACACCGTAAAGCTCAAGTTTTCTCTCTCTATATTATCGAGCGTATTCTTGTGAGTATTTTGAGTATACTTTGAGTATTGCTATACGGTGCAAGTCCAAGTCATAGCCTTATATCCTGGTGTTTAATTAGAAGTCTTGATCTTTTCGAGGTAAGGGATATTATTTTTTCGAATGATATTATTTCTTCAATATCATTATCTTTGAAATGTTGATCTGAAGTTTTTATCAAATTTGGAACTTTTCATGTCGGGGTTACTATTCATGGGTTACTATTCATGAGTTACTATTCACGAGTTACTATTCATGAGTTACTATTCACGAGTTACTATTCACGAGTACTATTCATGAAGCGTGAAGATGTTTTTGTGGAATTTCTATCTTTTGGTGTCTGAGTTACTATTCACGTATACGACACTATTCACGTATATGGCACTATTCACGTATCTGACTTATTCACTAGAAAAATAAAATTTCTTCTTTTTGTCCAAAATATCTATTCGGATACTAACTCGATTGTATCCATGTTTTGATCATTCTTGAATTTTACACCACTATGATTATTTTTGAGGTATTTTTGAAGCGTGGATAAAACCAAGTCACGAATCCTTAATCCTTAATCCTTGTCATTTTGTTTCACTGGATTCGTTTCTTTAAAAATATTTTTCATCATCCTCAGTCTTAAATGATGATATTATTGAATATCTTTGGCCTGTAGTGCAAAGATGAATGATTTCTGAAGAATATCTTTGGCCCGTGTAGTGCAAAGATGAGCAGTGTTGAGATGAACATATTGATTGATTAATATCTTTGGCTCAGAGTGCAAAGATGAGCAGTGTTTAAATGAACATGACTTGATGATGAATATCTTTGGCTCAGTAGTGCAAAGATGAATATTTGATTCCGTATGTATATTGATTGATGTTACAGGGATAAAATATTGATGATGGACCGTTAAATTCATAGATTATAGTAGATTTCATTCTCTACGTAACTCTTTCTATGAATTATTATTTCATTGCGAATATTGATCCAAACTTGTTGTCTATCAGATTCTATCGATTTTTTTCCGTTGAAGACTAACGATAATTTGTTGTATATTATCTTAGTCATAATATTCTTTACTTGGGCTAGATTGAGCTCACCTTTTCCTTGTTGTTCCATTTTTTCTTCTCGGGAGGCGAGAATGTAGCGAGTACTTAGTCGGGAGTATGGAATGAAGGTTCTAGAGAGAGTTGTTTAGTAGTCCTCACCATTTTGTAAAATAATGAATCAATAATTATGATGGGGATTTATTTGCATGTGGATATTGTCTAGAAGACAATATTATATTTAAACTCATTAAAGATATATTGTCGTATTTCACACGACATTTGTATTATTGAAGTTGTAGTTTGCTTTTTGTACCATGTATTTGGCGACTCGAGAATGGGTGTTGTGTATACCTATTTTGGGGCGTCACGGTTAATATCGAGCTTAGGATATGATCTCTCAGCGGAGATCGGGGAATAGAACTAGGAGGGAGAGGCGAGTAAATCCTTCGCTAGTGTGTCCTACCTAAGCTTATTTGTTAGTTGGTCAAGATATAGGGATATTATGTGATATATTGATTTCCTTAATTAACCCTTGTTTTATGACGGTATTTTAGAATGTCGAATCGAGAATATTAACAATGGAGTAAATGAGACCGTGGAGATGCTCATGCTTACCAACGAGGAGAACGTGCAACAGTCGGCAATGTTCCTCCCGTGAAACAACACCACCGAGAAGATGATGAACGAGGGATGTTTAGAAGCTTTTCGCGATTCATGCAAAATCGCATTTAGGAGACTCGTGTTCAAAATACAGGAGGAAATGATAGCAATTCACGAGTGGTCACAAACCCAGCGATTGAAAGAGTTGGGACCACCGAATGCAGGGAAAGCGGGATCCGATTAAAGGCGAGACGTGGGTCAAACAAATTACCAAGATATTCGATGTCTTGGGATGCACGGAGGAACGAAAGTTCCATTCGCCACCTTTATGTTCCGTGGCGAGGCAGACATTGGTGGAATCGTGAAGCGTACCATCCAACCGCACTCAAAGATGTCATGGGAGACGTTTGAAATAGCTTCAATGACAAGTACTTCCCCAAAGTATTCGTATATGAAGGAAGTGGAGTTTATTAGACTAGAGCAGAATAACATGGCGGTGTCCCAAAGACGAGGCGAAGTTCGCGGAGTTATCTGGTGTTTGCACCTCATTTGGTGGAGAATGAGGAACGTATGATGGCGGATGTTTCGAGAGGTTTGAAACCCGACATACGTCGATATCTCATTTCTCATAAATTTTCTCTCTATTCGAGATGTTGTCAACAGGGCTCACTGTTAGAGCGAGATAACGAGTACGTTGAAACCGAGGGGACCATAACCAGGATCATACCAAGATAGCGAGTCATCGTAATAACGATAACCAAATGGAGAAAGAAGAATACTGACAAAGGCGGTAACCACTCCGGTGGTAATCGTGGCCATAAAAATAGAAGAAGCGAGTCGGGAGGAGATTTTAAAAGAGGAGATTCAACAACGACCATGTGAAGACGCTACCAAAGAGTAACTAGTTTTAAGGAGGAGAACGACCACCCCATCGTATGCTTACAAATGCGAAAAGAGGGACATATCGGTCCAAACCGCCTACGACAGCTCAAGGTATGCTATAATTGTGGAAAGGAAGGACATATCACTCGAGATTGTACGATGGCGAAACCTAGTTCAATGGGGATGTGACTCAAAAGATCGTCCCGTAAAAGTCAAAGTCAACGATTCCGGAAGAGCGTTTGTTGTGACCGTCAAAATGCGAGAACCCGAACGAAGTTAGCACGGGTTAGTTAATTATAAATTCTTGCAAGTATATATACCTTACTAGATATTGGTTCTACCCATTCTTTTATCTCTCTTACTTGCGCCAACGTTTGAACTTGACTACGGAGAAATTAAACTTTGACCTATCTGTGGAGACTCCATTAGAGAAACTTTCATTACATCCGTTGTTTAAAAATCTTGCTTGATTCAAGTTGGCACTATCACATTACACATTAACCTTATTTCTATAGAGATATTTGCTTTTGATGTGATTTTAAGGTTAACTACTCATCATGCCAAATTGATTGCTTTTGTAAGGTTGTTAGTTTTCATATTCCTAAGCAACCTCGTTATTCAATTCAAGCAATCAAACCATTGTAGTCAAACATTTTCATATCAAGCCATAGAAGTCATTCGTTTATTACGGATGTCAAGTTTTCTTAGTCCATGTTATGGATTTGAATAAAGACACGCCGATTTGAATAATATTCTGTTATTGATTTTCCCGACGTATTTCTGAAGAATTTCTTGCTTACTCCCAAAGCTTCGATATTAAATTTTGTATCGACTTTGAACCCAGTACAAAACTCATTTCTAAAATCTCATATCGAATGGCTCCTATTGAACTTCGTGGAGTTAAAAATTCAACTATAGAATTTGGTACCGAGCCTTTATTTTGTGACTTCCTTTGTGGAATTCACCTAAGCCGAACTCTCTGTAGGGGCGCCATATTAAATGCGATAGTAAAGCCGATAGGTGTCATTGTGACGTCTTATCCAAGATTGGGATATGAGTCACAGCTTGAGAGCAACCTAAGTCGGGTTATCGAAGGCGTAGCTTTCAGGCTTAGTTGGTTATTATCGAGATTCGTTGAAGGATATTCTCGAATCGCTATTCCATTAACGCACCGACTTCGTAGAGATACAAAATTGAATGAAGCGAGGAATGTGGGAAGAGCTTGAAAGAACTCAAGAGGAGACTCATTTCAAAGACATGTTACGATCATGCCATCCTCGGAAAGCGAACGTGGTAGGCGGCGCGTGAGTAGAAGATTATATGCGGAACGAAAAGCGATGATGTCAAGTATACGACAGAGCCAACTTTAATAGAAAAAGTTAAGGTTACTCGAGCCACCGACCCGGAGTTGATGCGTATGAAGAAGAAAGTACAAGAAGGAGCTATTCCTAGCTTAGAATCGATGAAGAAGGATACTTGAGTCCACTCTAGACTTTGTGTTCCTAACGACTCGATTTGAAGTACAAGATTATGATGGAGGCACACAATACGCCATTTGCAATCCATCTGGAAGTACTAAAATGTATCGTGATCTTCAACATACATTTTGGTGGAACAATATGAAGAGAGAGATTGCAAAGTTTATCTCGATGTGTTTAACTTGCTTAACGTGTAAAAGGCGGAGCATCTTGTACCTAAGGGTCCGCTGCAACCACTTGAGATTCCTAATGGAAGTGGGAACACATTACTATGGATTTCGTTATTTTGGGTCTTCCTGCGGCTTTCTCAAGGCATCAATGCTATTTGGGTTATTGTTGATAGATTAACCAAGTCCGCTCATTTCTTACCGATACGAGAGACTTATTCCTTTGAACGCCTTTCTCGTATGTATGCGTAAATGCGATTGTGAGATTGCATGGCATGCCAAGATCCATAGTTTTAGATCGTGACCCAAGATTCACTTCATGATTTTGGGTTAGAAAGCTATGGGCACGCAATTTACTTTATTCGATTTGGCATACCATCCTCAAACGGATGGGCAATCGAAAGGACTACTCAAACTCTTGAAGATATATTAAAACTCAGTGTCCTAGATTTCAAAGGAAGTTGGGATAAGTACTTGCCATCGGGAAATTCTCATACAACAATAGTTATTAAACAAATATAGGCATGGTTCCATTCAAGCATTATATGGACGAAAATGTCGTTTCTCCAATATGTTGGGATGAGGTGGGTGAAGCAACATTGTTGGGACCCGAAGTTAAGACGTATGACTACCGAAAAGATCCAAATGATTCGACAACGATATAAAAAGCACACAAGATCGACAAAAGAGTTATGCGGATCTTCATCGAAAGGACGTGGAATTTAATGTAGGGATCATGTATTGTTGCGAGTTGCTCCATGGAAGGGAGTTACAAGATTTGGGAAGAGAGGAAAGCTCAATCCACGATTTATCGGTCCATTTCAAATTCTTGACCGAGTAGGAAATATAGCCTATAGACTTGCGTTACCTCGAGAATGTCTCGTGTTCATAATGTGTTTCACATATCTCATTAGAATATGTGAAAGACCCGAACCACGTTATAGAGTTAGAACCTGATTTAGATAGCCAAGACTTAACGTATGAGGAGGTACTGTCAAGATTTTGGATAGGAAGGAGCATGTCCTACGCGCAAGAAAGGTTATACCACAAGTTAAAGTTTTGTGAGGAATCATGCTATAGAGGAAATGACCCAGGAGTTGAAACGAAAATGAAAGCGAGGTATCCTCACCTTTTCAAACACCAGTATGCGTCGCCAATTTCGAGGACGAAATTTCATAAGGAGGGGAGGTTGTAAGACCCCGAAAATTTTTAAATAAAAAGGAATTTCCTTTATTTATTATTTTGAAATAGTAAGGGTTGATTTGATTAATGTGGATAGTTAAGGGTTAAATATGCAAATATTTCAAAATAAGCAAGTGGTTATAAAATATTCATTATCGTCGGGGAATATTCGTTTGGTCGTGGAATATTCAGATGCTGTCGAGAATATTCGCATGCAGACGTACGGACAAGTACCAATGTGTGGGCCCCATAACGGAAAGTGATTGGATGAAGAAAACGACAAATATAAGTTATTTTTAAATAACGGCGTAGTTGTTACCGTTAATACTGTTAAAATACCCGGTGGTTAAAACACACTAATACGCGTTGTTGAACAGTAGCACACGGTATTGCACCAATTATTGATTCTTACGTAAGAAGGCACTACTCAATAATGGTTACGATAATTACTTGCTTAGATTTTTTATTGAGTTAATAATTGCTTTGCGTTGATATTTTATATTCTTGTTGTTTCAATAATTGTCATTACACAAAGATTCTTTCATTATCGGCAATAATTCATATTATCCGAATAATATTATTAGATAACATTATTGGCAATGTCTAGAAAGTTCTGCCTAAGGAGAGGTTTGGTCACCTAATTGCACGCCAGGTAAGAAAAAATTCTTATTGAAAGCCCCTCTTCCCAGGAACTACTCGGTTGTCAATATTGTGATTACATAATATTATTTGTGAATAATTAATTATTGATTTATATGATGAGGAAAATATTGATTTTATGTGGATATAGATGGAGAAAATTTTTAAAATGACAATTGTTAAAAATTAATATTTTATCTTTTTCGATAAAATAATTCATTTAAATATATTATTTTAATAATATATTAACGGTGATATTTTTACAATGAATGTGGGATATATGAGTATATGAGGAGGAAGAGTATTTTGTGGCATTAAATGTTTAACACATGTTTTGTGTGTTGGTGGACATAATTATTGATCAAATTTGATTATAAATTGTAATATCACCCGCTTGTGGATTTCGGTCAATTTCTATTTGGAATTTGGAAAAACTTTCTTCAAAGTTGTAGAGAATTGAATTTCCTATAAAAACTCATGAGATTCGAATTTTCTGATGAAAGGGCTATTTATTATGAATTATTGAAGTTCAAGTTCCAAATAATTGATTTTTGGAAGTTTAAAATATTTTTAATTACAAAACGTTTTTTTTGTTTTTTGAAACTCATTTAACATGTGGTTAGGAGGCTGAATTCAGATTGTTAGTGTGCGTATGAAGTTGTGGAAAAATTATAATATATTATATTAAATTTTCTCGCTTTTTTTCTTTCAAGCGATTTCTATAAATAGGTCTTTAGGTTAGAATTGAAAATCACACCGAAATCAAGTTTTCTCTCTATATATATCGAGCATATTCTTGTGAGTATTTTGAGTATACTTTGAGTATTGCTATACGGTGCAAGTCCAAGTCATAGCCTATATCCTGTTTTTTGAATTTAAAGTCTTGATCTTTCGAGGTAAGGGATATTATTTTTTTCGTAATGATATTATTTCTTCAATATCATTATACCGAAAATGTTGATCCGAAGTTTTTATCAAATTTGGAACTTTTTCATGTCGGGTTACTATTCATGGGTTACTATTCATGAGTTACTATTCACGAGTTACTATTCACGAGTTACTATTCACGAGTTACTATTCACGAAAGTACTATTCATGAAGCGTGAAGATGTTTTTGTGGAATTTCTATCTTTTGGTGTCGGAGTTACTATTCACGTTATTCACGATACTTGTGACTATTCACGATATCTGACACTATTCAATTTAAAAATAAAATTTCTTCTTTTTGTCCAAAATATCTATTCTCGGATACTAACTTTCGATTGTATCCATGTTTTGATCATTCTTGAATTTTACACCACTATGATTATTTTTTGAGGTATTTTTGGGCGTGGATAAAACCAAGTACGAATCCTTAATCCTTAATCCTTGTCATTTTGTTTCACCTGGATTCGATTTCTTTAAAAAATATTTTCATCATCCTCACCTTAAATGATGATATTATTGAATATCTTTGGCTCAGTAGTGCAAAGATGAATGATTTCTGAAGAATATCTTTGGCCTCAGTAGTGCAAAGATGAACAGTGTTGAGATGAACATGGCCAGATTGATTAATATCTTTGGCTGTAGTGCAAAGATGAACAGTGTTTAAATGAACATGACTTAATCGATGAATATCTTTGGCTCAGTAGTGCAAAGATGAATATTTGATTCCAGATGTATATCGATTGATGTTACAGGGATAAAATATTGATCATGGACCGTTAAATTCATAGATTATAGTAGATTTCATTCTCTACGTAACTCTTCTATGAATTATTATTTCATTGCGAATATTGATTTGAAACTTGTTGCCTCTATTGTATTCTATCGATTTTTTCCTCGTGAAGACTAACGATAATTTGTTGTATATTATCTTAGTCATAATATTCTTTATTGGGCTAGTTGAGCTCACCCTTTTCCTTGTTGTTCCATTTTTCTTCTCGGAGGCGGCAGAATGTAATGCGAGTACTAGTCGGGGGTATGGAATGAAGGTTCTAGAGAGAGTTGTTTAGTAGTCCTCACCATTTTGTGTAAAATAATGAATCAATAATTATGATGGGGATTTATTTGCATGTGGATATTGTCTAGAAGACAATATTATATTTAAACTCACGCTATATATATTGTCGTATTTCACACGACATTTGTATTATTGAAGTTGTAGTTTGCTTTTTGTACCATGTATTTGGCGACTTCGAATGGGTGTTGTGTATACCTATTTTGGGGCGTCACACTGGGCTACCATCGAATGGCCGGTGAGTCCTACCATTCCTCCTTACACCATAGTGACCTTCGGACCAATTGCTGACCATTGACTTACCACCTGATAAGATCGAATATAGGATCAAAAGGACACACTGGCTACCATCGAATGGCGGCAATGAAGTCCTACCATTCCTCCTTACACCATAGTGACCTTCGGACCAATAGGACCGGTGACAAATTAAGGAAAAGTGACCTTTTATTAATATCAAACAATGGTATGCGGACTTAGATAAAGCGACTTAATCTTTATTGAAAATATTTCGAGCTTTGCCAAAGATGCCAAGTATTCTTGATCTCGGAACCATCGAAAGTGCCTTTAAGCCGATAAGTACACGGCTTTGGTACTTGATCACCTCCTCATATAGCCCTTCCCAATTTGGCATTAGCTTTCCTGTGTTTTGAGGCGTAGAAGCTCTTGGCTTCTCTAAGAACGAAGTCTCCCGCTTGAATCTCTGATTTGACTCCTTTGTTGTAATGTTTGGCCACCCTTCTTTGATAAGCGACCAATTTGATCAAAGCTTCCTCTCGACTTCATCTAGCAGTCCGTTAACTTTGGAGTCCTTCGTCGTTGTAAATTTCTTTAAATTGAGTTACCAAGACTTGGAGATCCGATTTCGGCGGGACTAAGGCATCGATTACCATAGGCCAATCGGAAGGGCGAATCCCCGTAGTAGTCCTTGGTGTAGTTCGGTATGCCCACAAAGACACACTCAAATGAATTCTTACGCCATCTTCCCTTAGCTTCATCCAACCTACGCAGACCCCAGATTTTATCAATAAAGATTTAAATTTTGTCAAAATAATTTTTAATATTATGGTGTGAATTTGAGATAATATTATAAATAGGGGTAGATTTATAAATTTTGCAAAGTATGCAAGTGGTTATATTATATTCGATTGGCCTGGGAATATTCTTGGCTAGCAGGAATATTCGCATAACTACCAATCATCAGGACCCCATAATGTAATTATTGCTTGATCGAGAAAACGACAAAAAAATATTTTATCAAATAACTACGAAGTTTTACCGTGGTTACCGCTGAACTACTCTAGAGTAAAAGTACAAAGAATACGCGTGTGGTCAGCAAGAAGAAGACACCTGATTGATTATCGATGCTTATGTGAGAAGTCACTCACTTGATTCCATTATCACGATTAATAATATGAATTATTATAATGATAATGACGCTTTTGTTTTATTCGTATTATTAACGTAATAAAAAAATGTAAACATCTTTTTATATAAAATAGAATACTTTATTAAAGTTATTCTATAAATAATATATTATATTTTATTACGATATAGTGTCAGCATAAATTGTTTTTTGATAAGAGTTTTCAGATAAGATTGCATATAAAGTTTGCATAAGAAAATGTTTTTATATAAATAGAATATATTATATTTTATTTAAAAGATTTTTCTTTAAATATGGACCGCCGATTAAAGTAAATCAATCTGACCGCTCATGGATTAGTTACTACGCATTCCATTTTCCTATAAATAAGCTCATTCCTTCATTATTTTCTTACTTAATTCATCAAACTCTGTAGAGAGAAAATTATAGAGAGAAGCTATAGAGAGAAAATTATAGAAAGAAGAAGAGTATTCTCGCTACTTCACTACTTCTATATTCAGCCTTTTTTACTAGTAGTGGTGTTATTCTTCTTCTTCAAAGAGAACTTCATTATTCCATTCATTATTATTCTCGCTGAATAACTCGTAAAAGTGGCATACCCTATACATAACCTCAGATACGCCAGATACCCTATACTTGGTGAAATCCTTATGTTATTCCATTGCTTATTATTCTCGCTGAATAACTCAGATACGCCATTTACCCTATACTTGGTGACATTCTTCTATTATTCTCGCTGAACATCCTCGTCTGGTGTTTTTTACACCGACCGGTTCCGCTTTTTTTTATTCTCGCTGAACATCCTCGTCGCAGGTTTTACACCGACCGGTTCCGCTTTTTATCATTCTCGCTGAATATCCTATCTCGCAGTTTTTACACCGATCCGGGTTCCATCTTTATTATTCTCGTTGAACATCCCGCTTGCACCTGTGAATTTCACCCCGACCGTTCCGTTATTATTATTATTCTGCTGTTGAATAACTCCGCCTATGCGCGGTACCATGCACGGTGATTTCTTTTGTTATTCCATTCTTTATTATACCCAAATGGTTAAAACTTTGACTTCTATACTCCATGAAATTAGTAGAATATCCTCGATATTTCAAGCTTCATCCAAAGATCTTTCACGGAAATATTCTTCCCGATCATTCTTGAATTTTACTCTACGAAACAAAGATTATGTCGACAATTGACGTTAATAATTCATGGATTAAATAATTCTTGAACTTGTTTTATCAATTATTATGTCATCATTATCATCCTCATGTTATATTATGTTATCTTCGCTTACGCAATATGATGAACTTAGTATGATTACGACTGTGGATCATTCTAAGATAATCACGACTTGATATAAATGATGTGACAAAAGTCCTCAAATTCGTAATGCAAATGATGGATAGTTTTTGGTATGATTATGACCAGTGGGTGATTCTAAGATAGTCACGACCATCGATAATTTGATGAAAATCCTCGACCGTGGTACAGGATGATTAGATGTGGTGGTTTATTTATTGTCGAGTCTCAAATATAAAAAATTGATGAAAACCTTTTAAACCTAAAAGATAGTAGACTTTATTCTCTACTCGACTTTTTAATGGATCGCTTATTCCGCCGCAGCTTAAACCGGTTGTTTATCAGATTTTATCGCTTAACATCGTCAAGGCTAATGATAATTTATTCTCGCATTATCTTAGTCATAATATTTCATCGGGCTAGTTGAGTTGAGCTCACCTTTCTTTCACCGTTTCTCTTCGTGAAATGAGAACATAGCCGGGACGAAGCCTGGGAACGGCAATGGTCCGCAGGATAAGATTAGTAGTCCCTCACTATTCTCGTGAAATAAAGGTGATAATAGTTGTAATGAGGACTCTTTTCGAGTTTGTATAATATCTAGTAGACAATATTTGTATTCAAACTCACGCTTTATGTCGTATTGCATACCTACGCTTATATTAGTAAGTCAGATTTGAATTTATGTACCATGTAAGTGGCGACCCAAGACGGGTGACGATACCTAATTTTGGGGCGCCACAACTTGGTATCGTAGCTAGGGATACGATCCTCGGCCTAAGATGTGAGATAAGAACTAGAGGGGAGAGACGGGAATTCTTCGCTAAGATGACCTACCTAAATTTATTTGGTATTTAATTGGCTCACGTAGTATAGGATAATATGTGATATGTTAATTAACCCTTGTTTTGTGACAAGTTGTTTGAGAATGATATCCTAAAATGCCGAGATAAGCAATGAAGCACATGAGAGTGTCGATTCAAATTTCAAACAAAAGGTAACGACCAACAACACGATAATAATCATATCGGTGGCAACGGCCATCGTAACAATGATAACCATCGGGGGAAATTATCATGCTAAGAATGGTAACCACTTCTGGTGGTAATCACGGCAAAGATAATAGAAGTGGAAATTTCAAGAAGAGAAGGTCATTTAGCTCAATTTTGTCGTGCACCAGTCAAGTCCACCGATAGTGGCACCAAAGGCGATACGACAAAACAAAGTCGCTGGTTTCAGAAAGCGCGCCACGACTTCTCAAAAGTGGGTAACCCGAACGGTTAGCACGTTAGTTAATTATAAATTCTCATAAGTCTATACCTTATTAGATACCTGCTCTACCCATTCTTTTATCTCTCTTGCTTATGCTCAACGCTTAAATTTGACTCGAGAAATTAGACTTTGATTTATCTATCAAACTTCGCTGGGAGAAACCTTCACTACTCTCCATCGCTTATTAATCTTGTTGTTTCAAATAAACACTTTCACGCTACTCGTCGATCTTATCTCTTTGAAAATACTTGCCTTTGAGGTAATTTTTGAAAAACGATTGATTAACTACTCATTATTCTTTTTGTAAGGTTGTTAGCTTTTATATATTCATAACCAACCTCATATACTAATTCAAAGTAACCAAACCCTAAAGTTAATCAATCATCGTATATCAAGCCATAAGTAAAGAGCCCGATCCTTTCGTTGTTGACTTCCTCAGTGGAATGCACCGCCGCACTTTCTCTCGAGGGCGACGCGCGAATGAAGATGGCAAGTTTATAGGTATCATTGTGAGGTGCTATCTAGTTAAGGGATGTAAGTGCTTGGTATCAATGTGACGTATCATCCAAGTCTTGATAAGAGTAACAGCTTTTGAATGATATTTCTATCATTAATAAATTTCTTGACGATTCTTGAAGACTTCTAGCCTACCCTAGAGCGTGAAATCGAATTTTGTATCACCCCAAAGATAAAAACCCATTTCTTAAACCTCAAATATTTCTTCAACTAAAAGGAACTGCTTTACGTGGATTATGATGAAAGTCATAATAAAAGCATTGACTAATGAAAATCATGGGTATATGAAGTATTAGTAAGTTTTATGATGAGTTATGTTGGTTAGTATGTGAAAACATGAAAGTTTCTTAGAAATCACAAAGAGTTGAAAATCGATTTTGGTGAAAAACGAATATGAAATTCAATTGACCATATCTCTCCTATATTTTTGAATTTTTGAATGTGGTCAAGTCCTAGAGTTAGATCTATGAGTTACCTAACTAATCCAAGTGGAATTACTGGAAAAGTGTGTGTGTAGATTTTTGTGTGGACTGATTTTAGCAAAGGAGGCCAAAGCTGTAAATTTCAAAAAAGCTACTGCCCAGAAACTTTTAAGGGGCTGTTTCGGCCACTTAAATTATGAGAAAAATTCTGGCCTTTTGGGACATGAAAGTATATGGTATAAAGTACCTCCTGTCCAAAAATGAGCTCATTCTGACTTAAAATGAGCAAGTTATGACTATTTCAATATTTAGGTTTTTCCGATTTAAAAACGCTATAACCGAGTTCTATAACTCCGATGACCATGAAATTTAAACTAGAAGCTCACGTTAACATGTGTAAGGTCCTGCCAAGATTTGGGAATTTTGGAGTTAAACTTGAGGTAGCTAATTTCTTAAGGAATTAATTAGAAATTGATTTTTGAAAAATAGTAAATGAATTTTAAAAATTCCGAGAAAAATATATTTTCATTATGGGACTATATTATGCTAAATCCCAGAAAAGAAATATTTTTGGGACTGATTTGGTATTTTTCATGAAAATAGTTTAGTTACTTAACATATGAGTTAAATATGTTATGTGAAGTAACAAAGTTGAAAATAGGATTTTATGGCTGAGAATCCTATATAGTAGTATATGCATATTTTTTTGAGAGATTTGATAATTGGTGATGATATTTTATGAGTATGGCATTTTTGAATGATTAAATGCATTATATGGTAAAGCGTAAAACAATTAAGATAAATTGTTTATAAATTTAAGAAGTGATTAAAATATTGTTATAATATTAATGTTATTAGATTATGAGATTATTAAGTGATTGATAACATGGGGATATTCTTGAATCTCGGATAAATTATATTATAAATGTTTAATATTTATCCTTTATCTCATTCGATCGATTCTTTATATCATTATCCTCATGTTTATATTACGCTGAAAGTCATCTCGTGGCCCAGTAGAAGGTATAGATGGACTTGGTATGATTATGACTGTGGATTGTTCTATAATCATAACCGTATTTGAAAACACAATTATCTTTCGCCGTAGTAATGGATGGATAATTTGTGGTCGTGATAATGAATAATACACAATTATCTTTTACCGTAATGGATGATTTGTGGTCGTGATAATTATCGAATACACACATGGATATCATCTCGCTCTTCATAGATGGACTTGGTAGATTATGATGGATAATTTGTGGTCGTGATATAATGAATACACAATTATCTTTGGCCGTAGTGCATGGATAATTTGTGGTCGGATACTAATGAATATCACCCGTAGTGCGGATGATTTCGATTATGTGAAATATTAATTCATGGATGTGTTCAAAGTCATCTCGTCGGTATGATGAATACATAATGGACTTGGTATATTACACACATTCGCCGTTCGATAATCATAATACTAATGAATACACAATTATCTTCGTCGTAGTGTATGGATAATTTGTGGTCGTGATACTAATGAATACACAATGTGGATTATTATCGAATTAGTCAAAGAATGGATATAATTCATGGATGGTCGCGATACGAATACATAATGAATACACATTATCTTGGATAATTTCAGAGGTAATCATAACCGTAATGGATATCTTTGTCAGTAGTGCATGGATAATTTGTGGTCGTGATACTAATGAATATCCTCGCCCGCCGAGTGTAGTGTGTGGATGATTCGATGATGTGGATTAATTATCGAAATGAGTCTCATACAATGAAATATTAATTCATGGGATGTGTCAAAGTCATCTGTCTTACGTGCATAGATACGGATAATTATGATCGTGGATAATTTGTAATATATAATGAATACACAATTATCTTCGTCAGTAGTGTATGGATAATTTGTGGTCGTGATACTAATGAATACACGATTATCTTCTTCGGTCAGTAGTGTATGGATAATTCGTGGTCGTGATACTAATGAATATCCTCGCCCAGAAGCAAGTGGATGATTCGATGATATGGATTAATTATCGAAATGAGTCTCAAAGAATGAAATATTAATTCATGATGTGGTAAAAGTCATCTTCGTCAGAGTGCATCGATAGACTTGGTATGATTACGACTTACGGATTATTCGGATAATCACGATCAGATTGAAAACACGAATATCCTTAGCCAAGAAGGTATGGATAATTCATGGTCGTGATACTATTAAGTCGAGTCTCAAAGATTATTGGTTTTACAATTTATATATTTTCGCCCAGTAGTGCAAAGATGAATTGTTAATGAATATCTTCGCCGGATTTCAAAGATGAATTTAATATTTTCAACGATAAAGGTATTCAAGGTATCCTCACTCTTTATCATATACCAGTATCGCACGCATTCTAATTTCGAGGGCTTAAATTCCATAAGGAGGGAGATCAGGAGACCCCGTGATTTTATCAATAAAGATTTAAATTTTGTCAAAATAATTTTTAATATTATGGTGTGAATTTGAGATAATATTATAGTCAGGGTAGTATTTATAAATTTTGCAAAGTATGCAAGTGGTTATATTATATTCGATTGGCTCTGGGAATATTCTATTTAGCAGGAATATTCGCATAACTACCAATCATCAGGTGGACCCCATAATGTAATTATTGCTTGATCGAGAAAAAACGACAAAAATATTTTATCAAATAACTACGAAGTTTTACCGTGGTTACCGCTGAACTACTCTAAGAGTAAAAGTACAAGAATACGTGTGGTCGCATAAGAGAAGACACCAGATTGATTATCGATGCTTATGCGAGAAGTCACTCACTTGATTCCATTATCACGATTAATAATAATTAATTATTATAATGATAACGACGCTTTTGTTTTATTCAGATTATTAACGTAATAAAATGTAAAATCTCTTTTATATAAAATAGAATACTTTATTAAAGTTATTCTATAAATAATATATATTATATTTTATTACGATAAGGTCAGATAAAGTTTTTTGATAGGTTTTTGCATAGATTGCATAAAGGTTTGCATAGTAAAATGTTTTTATATAAATAGAATATATTATATTTTATTTAAAAGATTTTTCTTTAAATATGGACCGCCGATTAAAGTAAATCAATCTGACCGCTCATGGATTAGTTACTACGCATTCCATTTTCCTATAAATAAAGCTCATTCCTTCATTATTTTCTTACTTAATTCATCAAACTCTGTAGAGAGAAATTATAGAGAGAAGCTATAGAGAGAAAATTATGTAGAAAGAAGAAGAGTATTCTCGCTACTTCACTACTTCTATATTCAGCCTTTTACTACTAGTAGTGGTGTTATTCTTTCTTCTTCAAGAGAACTTCATATTCCATTCATTATTATTCTCGTTGAATAACTCGTAAAAGTGGCATACCCTATACATAACCTCGATACGCCAGATACCCTATACTTGGTGAAATCCTTATGTTATTCCATTGCTTATTATTCTCGCTTGAATAACCTCAGATACGCTGCTTACCCTATACTTGGTGACATTCTTCTATTATTCTCGCTGAACATCCTGCTCAGTGTTTTACACCCGACCGGGTTCCGCTTTTTATTATTCTCGCTGAACATCCTCGTCTGTGGTTTTTTACACCTGACCGGTTCCGCTTTTTATCATTCTCGCTGAATATCCTATCTGTGTGTTTTACACCGGATCCGGTTCCATCTTTATTATTCTGTTGAACATCCCGCTTGCAGAATTTCACCCGACCGGTTCCGTTATTATTATTCTCGCTTGAATAACTCGCCTATGCGGGCACCGCATGCACGGTGATTTCTTTTGTTATTCCATTCTTTATTATACCCAAATAAGTTAAAACTTTGACTTCTATACTCCATGAAATTAGTAGAATATCCTCGATATTCATGCTTCATCCAAAGATCTTTCATGGAAATATTCTTCCCGATCATTCTTGAATTTTACTCTACGTAAACAAAGATTATGTCGATAATTTGACGTTAATAATTCATGGATTAAATAATTCTTGAACTTGTTTTATCAATTATTATGTCATCATCATCATCCTCATGTTATATTATGTTATCTTCGCTTACGCAGCATAGATGAACTTAGTATGATTACTGACTGTGGATCATTCTAAGATAATCACGACTTGATATAAATGATGTGACAAAAAGTCCTCAAAGGGCCTGTGAATGCAAATGATGGATAGTTTTTGGTATGATTATGACTGTGGGTGATTCTAAGATAGTCATTTACCATCGATAATTTGATGATGAAAACCTCGACCGTGGGTACAGGATGATTAGATGTGGTGGTTTATTTATTGTCGAGTCTCAAATGATAAAAATTGATGAAAACCTTTTAAAACCTAAAAGATAGTAGATTTTATTCTCTACTCGACTTTTTAATGGATCGCTTATTCCGCCAGCAGCTTAAACCGGTTGTTTATTGTATTTTATCGCTTAACATCGTCAAGGCTAATGATAATTTATTCTCGCATTATCTTAGTCATAATATTTCATCGGGCTAGTTGAGCTCACCTTTTTCTTTCACCGTTCTTCGTGAAATGAGAACATAGCCGGGACGAAGCCTGGGAACGTAAGTAATGGTCCGTAGGATAAGATTAGTAGTCCTCACTATTCTCGTGAAATAAAGGTGATAATAGTTGTAATGAGGACTCTTTTCGAGTTTGTATAATATCTAGTAGACAATATTTGTATTCAAACTCACGCTTTATGTCGATTGCATACTACGCTTATATTAGTAAGTTGTATTTGAATTTATGTACCATGTAAGTGGCACCCAAGATGGGTGACGATACCTAATTTTTTGGGGAGGATCCATCTATATACAACGTCCACGCCTTTCCGACCGCTGCGAAGAACGGCCACACTTTCGATCGTAAGATTCAGACCGCAGAACTCCGCATCTGCTTCGGTGAACGAGCATTCTACCATAAAGTCAGCCAGGGCTTGGCCTTTGATGGCAGTTCGGGGATGATATTCGATAAAAAATTATGATAACTCCATAGTCCATGCTGCTAGTCTGCCCGAGACCTCTGGCTTGCCCATCACCTTCTTCAATGGCTGATCCGTGTAGACGACCAGGAGTCGACCTTGAAAATACTGCCGAAGCTTTCTACTGGCAATTATTAAAGCAAAGGCAAATTTCTCAATGTTTGGATACCGGTTTCAAAGATCTCGCAGGGCGTGGGTCGACGTAATAATTTGATCTCGCCTCCCAATCGATCTCCCGAACCAACACCGCTCCATTCGCTAAGGAACTTGCCATGAAGGTACAAATATAAAGTCTCCGTTGGGACAAAGCTTTACCAATAAAGGGAGCCAAGATGATACGTCTTTATACCTTGAAAGCATCTTCACACTCAAAGTCCATCGGAGCGTCTTCGCATTCTTCGGCCCTTCAATGTGTCAAAGAAAGGAAGACATCTCTCCGCAGATTTGGCGGCGAACCTCCTCAAAGCCGCAATCCTACCAAATCGGGACGCCGAACGTCCTTGAATGACTGAGGAGTCTTCATGTCAAGGATGGCCTGGATCTTCTCCGGATTGGCCTCGATGCCCCTCTGACTGACCAGATAACCCAGAAACTTTCCAGCACCAAGGCCGAAAGTACATTTAATCAAGTTAAGCCTTAGTTGACGATAACGAATAGTTTGAAAGCACTCCTCCAGGATCGTCCAAATGCTTCTGAACTTGCATACTCTTCACGATCATGTCATCTACATAAACCTCCATGTTCCTCCCAGTTGCCTATCGAAGATGAAGTTCATCATCCTTTGGTAGGTCATTCCCAAAGATTAATGAGGCCAAAAGTCATTTTTTTGTATGCATACACCGAATCTGTGTAATAAACGCCGCTTTTTAATGTCTTCTTTGCACATGGATATTTGATGATAACCTGAAAAAGCATCCATAAAACTTAGTAATGCATACCCCGAAGTGGCATCGATGAGCTGATCGATATGGGGTAGAGGATAAAAATCCTTCGGACAAGCTTTGTTGAGGTCGGTGTAGTCGATGCAAACCCGCCAC
The DNA here is from genome assembly GCA_020205615.1 of Panax quinquefolius. Lineage (NCBI taxonomy): Eukaryota > Viridiplantae > Streptophyta > Magnoliopsida > Apiales > Araliaceae > Panax > Panax quinquefolius. The sequence continues at coordinate 12,589,911 of CM035166.1, read as the reverse complement.
TTTCCATTATGCTTCTGCACCAACACTACATTTGCTATCCATTCTGGGTAATCAATCTCGTATATAAAGTCAGCATTTAGCAATTTCGCAACCTCATCATCGATGATCTTCTGACGCTCTGGAGCAAATATCCGCCTCTTCTGACGAACTGGCTTCTTCGAAGGATCTATCTCCAGTTTATGCTCAGCAATCTTTCGGCTAACTCCAGGCATGTCTTGTGGTTCCCATGCAAAAATATCAACATAACATCGTAAGAGTTCCATAAGATTTGTCCGAAGAGGTTACGTAAACTTTGAACCAATCCTCACCGCTTGTCCGGCTTTTCGATGACCAACTCAATCTCCTCCGTCCCTCCAGCGGGTATTACCAAGGGTTCTGAGCTGCTCTCGGTGAAGGGCTCGATCTCAATTGCCATAGTCTTTTTCTGTTTACTAACCCCCATTCCGGATGAAATAACAGCGTTCCGATAACATCGCCGGGCCAGGTCTAAATCACCCACCACCTCTCCTACTCCATGCGCTGTGGGGAATTTGATTTTGAAATGTGGGATGGAAGTCACAGCTTGAAGAGCTGTCAACGTAGGTCTTCCCAGAATGGCGTTATAGGCCGAATCCACATGCACAACATAAAATTTACAGGTTATCTCTACCTGCTGAGGGGCCGTACCGAAGATAACCGGGAGTTCAATAGTGCCTGCCACTTTGACTGGGTCGTTGCCGAAACCATATAGAGGAGCCTCCTGTCCAACCTCCATTTTGTGCCCATCGAGATGCATCCTCTGAAAAGCATGGGCATAAAGAATGTCCACCGAAGATCCATTGTCTATCATCATGCGTTTTACATCCATCGAGCCTACTTGTGCCAGGATCACCAAAGGCTGCCCTTCATGCGGTTCGATGGGCTCAGAAGGATAATCCGCATCCGTAAATGATATAACGGTTCCTGGAAAAGGCCTGTCAATCTTCAAAGTAGCATCTGTCACTGACATGACCGAATCAAGATAAGACCTTCTCTTCTTCCCTACTAACTTCCCAACAGACCCACCAGTTATTACATCAACGACTTGCCTTGGCGGTGGTATGGGAGCATTTCGAGTGGGTGGTACTTGAACCGTTTGAACGGTACGATTGACAACCTGCTGACCCTGACGGTCCTTTTCAGCCACATATTGAATCAGCAAGCCGCTTTTAATCTTGCTCTCCACAAAATCCTTTAGATTACAACACTCATTAGTGTCATGACCAGCAGCTTGATGATAACCACAGTATTTGCGAGGGTTGCCGTGTCCCGTTTTGTAATTATCACGAGGTGGCTCAAAGAAAGGCTGGTTTCTGATTTGATCCAAAATTATCGACCTTTCTGTATTCAATTGGGTGTAGACCTTATTAACCTTCGGGGTAGAAATAGGTGTACGATCGCCTTTGTCGCCACGAGTTCTTTGTGCTTTCTTTGAACTACCTTCCGCCCCTTGGTTTGTACCCTCCCACTCTTCTCTGATCAACATCAGTCTTGGGAATGTCTACCTCCTTTAATTGGCTCAAAGAAGGATTTTTCAGACTATTCATAGCCTCTTCTACAACAATATAGCCCTCTGCTTTGTCGAAGGCTTCTTAGGCTTTTCTGATGGTGAAACATCAACTTCTTTACCAATTTCTGATTTAACCAGATCTAGCCCATTCGGAACAACCCAACAACTTGGAGATCATTAAGATCGGATACCGTCCGAATAGCTTCCCTAAACCTCTTTACATATTGGCCTAAAGATTCATTGGTGAGCTAATCACGGACTGTCTTCAAAGAGCACTGTAGAAGCTTTCCCTTCTTGATTGCTTCCAAAAGCGTGCATGGAACTTATCACAAAGTTCGGTCCACGAGGAAATAGAAATCATGGTAAAGTCCCCATCCACCGCTCCTCGCGTCTTTTCTCAAAGTAGTGACAAAAGTGTGACACTTGGCGACATCGGTGAAGTCATAGTAATCCATTAATGGCCATTGAACGCTCGACTATGGTCATAAGGATCTCCATCCCATCATAGCTTTCCATACGAGGCAACTTTTTGGTAATATCCGCCTTTCTCCTTGAGAATATCGGAGGAAAAAAGGGGCGCCTTTCTTTCCGTAAGTGTCCTTCACCGTTGGACCTCGACCCAATTGTTTTCTTTGAGTTCTTTCAACTCCCTTACGTAAAATCAACACCTTCGGGTTGTGATGAGATCTCCTTCTCCTGGGCGACGTTAGGCCTTGGAATGGATCGACCTTTCCCTGCCGATCCCACTGCCCTTGCGGGACTTCTTGATTTACTAGGGCGTACAATCTCCTCCTCATGATGAGAACGGTTGTGACGGTACTCTCCCCTTCGGATTTCTGGCACAATTTCTCTCGACCTGCTGTTTCGCCTTTCATCGTCGCGATGAATTGATCCCACGACCGTCGATTACCTTTTTTCGAGGGGGGCGTTCTACTCTCGATCTCCTCCTACTGCGAGAATGATCTCTGGACATATGCATAGAATGTTCCGCTCCTTGCCCTTCCGAAGGGTATCTCCTTATGCCTATTCCGCTCTTTCTAATGAATACGGCTAGATGCTTGATCCCTCAACTCATTTACCCGAAGCATCTGTTAAATGGCTATATCTTCCCTTTGTTTTAACAGAACCTCCAAAGCCTTATCTACTTCGTCCGCCATCCTCGCCAACTTGGTAGCTCTATCTTCTTGACCACTTGACGATGAGTCCTGGTCGGAGAACCTTCTACCCGTTCCTGATCAAGATCACGCCCCTTATCAGCGTTGAAAACCAACTTCCGTCTGGCTCCACCATGGATCTTCGGACGAAGTTCTTCTGAATTGTGCTTAGAAGCCGTGCTTTCGTGAGCACTTTTAGAAGGACCCAGGCGGTCCTTTACTGAAATACGAGGCAGTGATGAACTAACAGCCATCGCCTGCCCTTCTGGTGTACCATCTCTACTCCTCATCATCTTCCGAAGCAAATTTAAACAATTGTGATTGAAAAAAGGAGCCCTCCTTCTAGCGCCAATGTTAACGCCAAGATCTTCTGACACGTCCCAATCACATAAAACGTCTTTATCCTGCAACGTAAACACAATAAACACCACAAGCTTGACGGCGGTTCCGTCGGGGGATAGCTCAGGCGTGAGAGTCAGTATATGGGTTCACAAGGTTTATCGAAAACGGAGGCTATATCGCCTAGTGTATTGAGATAAAGAAATAATAATAATAATTCTCTGTGTGTATGTGATTCTGAATGAAGAAGTGTATGAGAACGTACCTCTTGGTGAAGACTTCCTTGCTAAGTTATACTCTCTTTGCACGAATGCTACAATGCCACTCACTACTACGACACACCCCCTTTTTTTCGATGGGTCATCTGCAAGCGCATTTAGTTTATCCACCGCCTTTGGTCATTTATTACTACCGCAAATAGGTTATGATCCCATCCACATTAATGCACGTGGCGTGTTCTTTAGTCAACCGTCATGCTTTTTCATCATTACAAGTCAAAGATGTAGATATTAAAATGTCCAAAGGATTGATCCAATCGACAATCTTGGCCTTATAGGTTGAAATGAAAATAATATGATGGTTGGGTTTAATGACTTTCATAGTTCAATAATAAAGGCCCAATAGAATAATTAAAAGAATAAGCCCAATACACCCAAATTTCAAAGAGATAAAATATCATGACCCAACAAGTGTGATAATAATTGTAATGAGGACTTTTTTTTGAGTTTGTATAATATCTAGTAGATGATATTTGTATTTAAACTCACAGTTTATGTCGTATTGTACACGACAGTTATGTTAGTAAGTTGTATTTAATTTCTGTACCATGTAAGTGGCGACCCAAGATGGGTGATGTATACCTAATTTTGGGGGCGTCACACTTTTCATGCATTTTGTGTTCATTTTGTAGATTATATGCTTGGGAGTTGAAATCGCAAAGAATTGGTATGAAATCGCAAAGAAAAGCAATCCGGACATCATTTGGGCTTTCATGTTCTTGGCATGGAACTGGATTACATTTAGAGCTTTTCTTAGCTTTCCGAACAACTTGAATCATTCCAATCGGAGTTCGGATGCAAGAGTTATGACATTTGTACCAACGGACGTCGAACGTCACTGTTTTGGGTGGTCATTTACATAGAAGCCACTTCAGAGCCACTTTCAACGTTGCTCCAGTCCTTATTTCGAAAAACCCAAAGCATGAAAGTTGTAGATCTACGTCTCCTCTTTCTGGAACATCTTGAATCATCAAAATCGAAGTTTAGTCGAAGAAGTTATGGCCATTTTCCCAAAGGGCGTCGAGTAAAAAATATTTCTTCACAAAAGCGCGGCAGGGTGGGCGTACAAGCTCCAAAGCAGGCCCCCTAGCCGCACGGAGGACCTTTTCAAGCCTAGACCCCCGCTGGGGTGGGGGTAGCCTAGAAAATGCGAATTTTGGTCAAAGTTGAGTCCGGGAAGGATTGTTTCGATCCGATTGACTCGAGGACTTCGAAGAGGACTTCCAAAAGACTTAAAGACATGTAGAGACTTATAAAGGAGGAGAATCACAAGGATTATAGGAGATTAGACACTAGATAGAGGATTCAATTAGATTAGAATAGAGTAAATTAGATTAAAATCATAGTTCTAATGAGTTTTGGAGAATGAAACAACTTGGAGACCATTGAAGATTCAAAGTAGGAGCAAGGAGGGAGCTTCAAATCAACAGACAATAGATTCTATCTTCTCATCTTCTTCTATCTTTGTCTTTTAATGATTATTCAATTGTGGATTCTTAGTTTTAATTTAATAATCATGAACTAATTCTTTGTTTGAGATTACAATGGATCTTATTGTGTAGTTTATTTTAATATGATTCGTTATCAATTATTATGTTCTATCGTGAGGATTTTCTATTGTGATTTGGACTTAATTGCTTAATTGCCTAGCTAACAATTACCGTGATAATCTATATGAACTCGAGAGATGAAGTATAGATTTAGATCTTATCATGATAGCATGTGTTTTGTGATTTCTACGTAGATGAAATTCATGATTAAGTGTTTAGGATAGAGATATGCCTTTCGCCATATGTAATCTTATAGAGAACTTGTGCTTTAAATCCTTTTTAATTGTAATTCATATAGAGATATAGTGGATTAGTTTGCTTAATTCTATCATCATGGATTTAAGTGAGTATGGGTATTATGCATCGGAGATGGTTTTATCTGCTTTAGTGTTTTTGATTGACAATTCATGATAGAGAATAATTGATGAGAAGTGTGTTAACTTAAATGAAGCAATAAGTGAAGTTGTGATCTTAAATCTCCGTTATCTTAATTTAACTAGTGATAATTAGAATTAGTTTATTTATAAATTGAAATTCATTCGTTTAAATAAGATTGAGTTGATTAAGGGTTAATACTTGGTAATTTATATTAATAATTCCTCGTGGGAACGATACTCTACTTTCACTTTATTACTTGTTGACCACGTATACTTGCGTGTTGTGCGTAATTAGATTTTTCCCAACAAGTTTTTGACGCCGTTGCCGGGGAATTAGTTAATATATTTTTGCCAATATTAGCTTCAATCAAATTAGTCTTAATTTAAACATTTTTTTTAATTCTCTTCTTATTTTTTTTTCTTTTCAGGCACCATGGCGGAATTTAATTATCAATGGTCGTATACAAGAATGACTCAGCCAAGGGGAGCAGAGATTGATGGTCTCAATGCATTTTCTGCATTATCAGCACAACTTGAGACACTTTCGAGGAGGTTGGACGTTGTTGCAGCCCAACGTACTCGAAGGATAGCAGTTAATTGCAATTATTGTGCTGGTAATCATCTGAGTCATCAATTCACCGTTAGTTTTGGGCCGGGACAACACGGTGGTGAATACCTCAACGATTATATATATGCTAATTATCAGCAAGTTTGGGGGTATAACCCGAATTCATCATGGAGTGATACTTATGAAGACCAATACTATGCTCCAAATCCAACATTCACACCGGAATTTTCATGTCCACCTCCATTGCCACAAGAAGAAAAGCCAAATCTGAGGGATGTAATATTGAAGGGCATAGAAAACCTAAAGGAGATGAGGATTAGCCTAGAGTTGTCAACCCAAGATTTTAATAATCGGATGGAACAACTCGTCACTACCTCAACTAATGGTCCTCAATACATGGCTTCCGGACTGAGACAGATAATTCAAGGTTGGAGGAATTGTTATCCAAGTTAAGTAGCATCAAGTGAGGAGAGGAGGATTAATCAAGAGCGATCAATTCGAAATCAAGAGAAATCAATTGAGAATCGGGAGAAATCAATTCAAAATATGCGAACGGATAGATCAAATGCTCAAAGCCTTGAACAACTATCCTCAAAACAATTGGTGTTATGATGAGGATTTCGAGGTTGATGAAGTGCCCGCCCAAACCGGATGAGACACGAGATGTTGAAAAAAGGAGACAAGTGGGGATAATGAAAATAAGGTCGTTGAAGAACTAACTATGAGTACCAACAAGGATGAGTCGATGTTATTAGTTCCCCAAGTTCCTTCTCCACCAAAGATCAAGGGTCCAGTTCGATTTACAAAAACAGTGCAGCTTGGTAGTCATGTCGTCGGCAAGGCTCTTTATGACATGAGAGCTAGTACAAATGTAAAGCCATGGTGGGATAAGGAGGAGAAGATAGAAGAAGAGCCCGTTGTTCTTGCCAAGCCTCAAAGCCCCAATCGAATCATAGGCTCAATGGACGAAAAAGCACCTAGTTATTCAACATTCTCAATTGGGCACATATTTAAACAAAGAATGCTAGGTGACTTTAATTCAATAGCCATCACAAATGAGAACCTACACAAAGCTACATTATTTTTGATGGATGGAGGGTTCCTCAACTATCGAAGAGGAATTGGATATCGTTGACCAGACAAAGTCAGGCTGAAAGACTATAATTTAAGCGCTAAATCGGGTGCAACCTCAGAATTTTTCTATTTATTTGCTTTAATAGTTTATTTAGTAGATTGGAATTAATTTGCTTATTAAGTTCTCTTACCGATTCAAGTGCTATTCTAATCCATGTTGTCTCTCTTCGATTATAGGTATTGGAGGTTCAATGGGCCAGGCAAAAGATTATGAAAAGGTTATTCAAGTCAAATTCATATGTGGTGCCCAATTTGTTCCATGCGCTTTAATCTATTCTCTAAACTTAGCGAGAACAAGGAGGAGGATTGCTATATTTTCGTGGAAGTCCTCTGCTTTATTTTTTCTATTTCACCATTGAGGACAATGTCTAGTTTAAGTTTGGGGGCATTTTAGTGTCATTATTGCATAAAGTTAGTTATTTACATTGTAGTTCATATAGTTACATATAGTTTTTGCATTCACTTTCTTAAAAAATCAAAATAAAAATAATAGTTAGTTACTATGTTCATCTTGCATGAGTCCAATTTTGTTTGATAGTTTAAGTTTATTTTGGCCAATGATGAGATTAGAATTGGGTGAAACAAGTATAATCTTGACCATTAGAGCTTTGATGTGATTTCTTGTTATAAATTGAGTCTTTTTCTATTTGAAATTGGTATAATAAGGATAACACAGTAAAAACAACGTGTTGAATGATTGAGTTTAAAATGATACATAAAGGACCTCTAAAGGATAATGCTAGTTTAAATAAGAGAATGACAAGAATAGGCAGTGAAGGCGAAGAATTAGGCAAGAACCTAAGTTTGGGGAAAAAGTGGGGTATATAAGCTTCTAAAAAAGATATCGAGTTGAATAAGTTGAGTCTTGTGGTGGAATCGAGAAGAAGTGTGAAATGCACTCCTCATAAACACAAGCATGAGATGGAAACGTAAAAGCCTTGAAAAAAAAAAAAAGAAAAAAGAATAAATAAAATGGGAAACAAGAGCAAAAAGCCCCCGTAGATGAAAAATAAAGCATAAGTATCCCATGTTGACCCGTGATATTGGTAATTGTTTGATTTTAGTTGGATCTAGCTTGTTTTTGGATTTCTTGAGTTTACACTGTATGATGCCTTCGAAGAGACTTATTATGTGTTAAATTTGATTTTATATCAGTTAACATTGTTGTGGAGCACACACACACTATATTAGTGATAACAGTATAAGATTTGATGATTGATTGAGAAATTATTGATTTGTTTTGATATGATGTATTATAATGTTTACTTGATTTCTCTAAAGCCGGTTAAATAGACTTGTTTCTGTCATTACTGCTGGATTCGTAGGCATGTAGATTAGTTGCATTGCATAGCATTATTGTTTTGTGTTTTTGCTTGAGGACAAGCACAAGTTTAAGTTTGGGGGTATTTGATAAGTAGGTTTTATACCTACTTATCTGGTATCTATTACTTGAATTATTTGCTTAATCTCATGTTTTTTAGTTACTTTTCACGCATTATGTGTTCATTTTGTAGATTATATGCTTTGGAGTTGAAATCGCAAAGAATTGGTATGAAATACAAGAAAAAAGCAATCCGGACATCATTTGGGCTTTCATGTTCTTGGCGTGGGCTGGATTACATTTTAGAGCTTCTTCTTAGCTTTCCGTAACAACTTGAATCATTCCTATCGGAGTTCGGATGCAAGAGTTATGTCATTTGTACCAACAGACGTCGAACGTCACTGTTTTGGGTGGTCATTTACATAGCAGCCACTTCAGAGCCACTTTCAACATTTCTCCAGTCCTTATTTCGAAAAACCCAAAGCATAAAAGTTGTAGATCTACGTCTCCTCTTTTCGGAACATCTTGAATCATCAAAATCGGAGTTCAGTCGAAGAAGTTATGGCTATTTCCCCAAAGGACTTCAAAGCAGAAAATATTTCTTCATAAGACCGCCGCCGGGGTGGGCGTACCAGCTCCAAAGCAGGCCCCTAGCCCGCCGGGGTGGGCCCTTTTCAAGCCTAGACCCCCGCTAGGGCAGGGGTAGCCCAGAAAATGCGAATTTTGGTCAAAGTTGAGTCCGGGAAGGATTGTTTTGATCCGATTGACTCAAGGACTTCCAAAAGGACTTACAGACATGTAAAGAGACTTATAAAAGGAGGAGAATCAAAAGGTTTAGAGGAGATTAGAGACTAGATAGAGGATTCAATTAGATTAGAATAGAGTAAATTAGATCAAAATTATAGTTCTAATGAGTTTTGGAGAATGAAGCACCTTGGAGACCATTGAAGATTGAAAGTAAGAAGCAAGGATGGAGCTTCAAATCTCTGAGACAATAGATTCTATCTTCTCATCTTCTTCTATCTTTGTCTTTTAATGATTATTCAATTGTGGATTCTTAGTTTTAATTCAATAATCATGAATTAATTCTTTGTTTGAGATTACTGATGGATCTTATTATGTAGTTTATTTTAATATGTTTAGTTATCGATTATTATGTTCTATCGTGAGGATTGTCTATTGTGAATTGGACTTAATTGCTTAATTGCCTAGCTAACAATTACCGTGATAATCTATATGAACTCGAGAGATGAAGTATAGATTTAGATCTTATCATGATAGCATGTGTTTGTGATTTCTGCATAGATGGAATTCATGATTCGTGTTTAGGATAGAGATATGCCTTTACGCCATATGTAATCTTATAGAGAACTTGTGCTTTAAATCCTTTTTGTTGGGAGAATGCATATTATGATTTGATGTTTTAATGCATGTGTTCAAGATTATTTGTAAGGTCCTTTAAAGAATACATGTACAAGGACTTAGTGATAGATCAAAATTGTTAGGTTGATCTAAGCTTTCAACTTGTATCATTCTGTTCTAGAATGTATAGATAGAAAAATCAAAACTGTTAGGTTGATCTTGAGATGTAATAGATTAGTCTTAAAGAAATCGTAGTGTATTGATTTGATCAACATTGCAGAAGTCAAGGCAGAAAAAGTAGAGCCTGAAGATCGCAGTGTGCTTGCCTTGAAAGGGGACTCTTCGGAAATCGTAGAGTGGTCCCAACGTTCACCAAGCTAACTCCACGATCGTAGTGTCTTTGAAGGAAGCGTGAAGTTTATAAGTCAACGATCGTAGTGTGGTCTCGGGAGCGTGAAGTCAACAACACGAGCAAGAGAAGATCGTGAGTGCATGAAAGTTTAAGAGAAATCGTAGTGTTCTCGGTGATAGCATCGTAGTATGCAAGTCAAAGCCACTACGATCTTAGCCGTAGAACATCACGATCGATCGTGGAGCATCATCATCTCGTATCGCCGAAAAAGCGTCGAGCCTCGTGAGTTGTTAATTCAACATCGAGGAATGGATCCCGAGATCTTTGCGGTGCTCATCGGTCCGAATATATGAAATATCCTTAGTATCTGAACAAAGAAGCGTATTGAAGAAGCTAAGGATAGTACTATGGATAAGAGGACAAAACACCTTTTTAGGTGGTAGGTGAAAAGCGACTGCGATGTCGGTGAGCGAATGCGAAATTGAGAGATGTGCGAAATGTCTCCATCAGCGGCGAAGAAAGTTCGAAAGCATTTAATGCCACAACGGATGGATCAACGGATAGTTTTCAATATCACATATATCTGAGATCGAGACGGATGAGAAGAAAAACAAGCAAGCAATCAAACATTCAACGTGAAGAATTCTCTGAGGCTCGACTCTACGATCGAGATATTGAAAAGCTTGCTCGGCTACTCGGTTCTTAACGAACCGATGCTTACACGATAAAGCGAGTAGCAACCTTGAGCAAAACAACAACAACCATCAATCAAGCGAAGAAAGAGTACCAAGTCTGCTTTGGACTTGAAGATTTAAATAGTGAAGCATAAGAAAGCCAAAATCTGCTTTGGACTTGAAGAGTTCAAGTGAACTAGAAGTTCTGAGGCTGGCTGATGCAGAAGGAATCTGCGTGATTAGGATGATTGTAAAAACATCCTTAGTGGATATCCTACTAGCGTTGAGTAGAAGAGTGGACTATGAGCTTTGAGTGCTCACGAACCACTTAAAAACAATTTGTGTCATCTATATCTGCTATAAGCTGCTATATCTGCTATAAGCTTTACTACGCTCACTCCATAACTCCATTGCTTGGTTAAGAAGATTAAAACAAATACTAATTCCGCTAAGTTTTAATCACTATCTAAGAACAAGTTTAAAATAGAAAAGATTTTCAAATATCTATTCAACCCCTCTTACAGATAACTTGTGCTACTAATAACTAACAATTGGTATCAAAGCGAGGTTCTATTTCTGACTTACACGCTTTAGTAGATTCAAATGGCACTTTTCGTGCCAAAGCGAATCCGGGGCCAGGGGGAGGTAGCGAAGCCACCCGATGTGAAACAAGGATAAATTTGCTAAGCTGGAAAGTTAGAATGCAAGCTTACATGGACTCGATAGATGAAGATCTATTTGAGACTTTTCTTAATGGGCCCTATATACCAACAAAGCTTGCTTTTTCACCATTGATGAGCCAAACAAAGTACAAATCAAAGTGAAAGAAGAAAGGGCGGAGCATACGAGAGAAGAAAGCCAGTCGACTTGACAAAAAAGGCTAAGAACATCTGTTCCAATCCTTGGAGGACGATCATCGTTTGACAATGTTGTAAACTATAAAAGCGACCCGAGGAAGTCAGGAAGCTTTACTGCGATCATGCGAAGGAACGAAGAAGTTAGAGAACAAACATTCTCTTCTAACACGGCGATGCGAGATGTTTGCTTATGTATGTGAAATGAAAATGTAAGCGCCACTTATGAAGATTCAACATTATACTCGACTCTCTACGAGCATATGGAAAGATCTATCTAACAAAGATCGACCATAAAGTTCATGAGAGCCCTCTAAAAATGAGTGGGATGCCAAGACCACTACAATAAGAAAGTCGAAAGAATCTTAGCGAGATGACGATTCAACAAGCTTGTATGGCAATCTCGACATACGAGCTGAGGTGACCCAACGTCTTTGAAACCCTTTCGGAAGGAAGAAGGAAGGAAAAGGGTGTTGCTCTCAAAGCAAGCTGAAAGTGTATCAAAAGTCATCAACGAGATTGAATCGGCGATGATGAAGGCGATGATGACGATCTTGCCATGATGGTAAGAAAACTAAGAAGGTTCAATGCGTCGAAACAAAGCCGTGCGCAAAGAAGGTCGTGAACTACAATAGCGAGGAAGCAAATAAATGATCTATCTACAAGCGCAAGAAGCTTTGGGCATTTCATTGCCAAGCTGCAACAAACCCTAAGAGAAGAACTAAAGAAGAAACAAGATGGAAAGAAGGAATACAAAAGGAAATAAGAGGCCTCATAAAAGAGACAAAGGCACGGTAGTGGAGGATCATGGAGTGATTCGGATAATGATTCAAATCTTGACTCTGGAGATGAAGAAGAACCACAAATGGCGATCTGTGCTTAATGGCCCAAACATGCGAAGGACAAACAAAGCCTCGACATTCATAATGTAAATCTCGATGAGGTATTTGATTTCAACTCACGATGTAGATATGAATGACTTAAGAAGCTGCTGCGTGGCATAACCAATGATCTACATCAATACATGAAGTGGTTCGGAGTGTTGTCCAAGGATCATTCACTTCTTCAGAGGAGAAGAAGAAAGTTCAAGAGAGCTTGAAACATGACCTTCTAAATCTTGATCTTCTCCCCAAGCTTGAAAGCTAAGAATGAAACTTTAAAGAACAAACACACATCAATGCACAAAGAGAGTCTAAGTAACCTCTAAAATTGAAGATCTAGAAAGACTATCTCTGCATGGAACAAATCCTCATCATCCATGGACTGCCTGCTCTCTAGTCAGAGAAGCACATTCGATAGAACAGGCTTAGGCTTTGGGGAATCCATCTCAGAGCTAAGTGTGGAGAAGAGAATGGAAACTAGCTACGGTAATGTCTCGGGCTTTAGTAGAGGCATTGTTTTGTTAAATCCTCACGAGTTGGAAGAACCGGCTCAACCTTTTTCTCTTGATTCTAGTTATACTCGAGAGAAGTAAAGGATCACACGTGATGCAGGTTTCATAAAGGAGAAGAAGTAACCCAACCTCTACCTACTGACCTCGAAGAATCGTGAGAGTCAAAACAAAACTAACTCTACGAATCTCTGAGGAATGAATGCAGTAGAAGTGAAGGCTCACTCATAACTATTTATGAAACCTAAGGACACGTGGAAGAAAGAGAATCGATTCATACGAAGAAGGCTAACTAAGGAACCACACAAGTCCAGTGGAGGATGAATCACACACACACACAGGCATGCATCATAATAGATGTGTCATATGTGATAAGTATGGTCATAAAGCTACTGAAGTGTTATTATAACTCCATGCATGTATGACCCAAGACTAGACAAGTTTGGGTTCCCAAAGGCACTAACACGAAAGGACCCGTGCAAATATGGGTACCAAAATGAAAGGTTAAAATGTTTTGGCAGGAAAAGAGCTCCACGACCTCAACATGGTATCTGAGGCGGTGGATGCTCAAGGCATATGACAGGAACAAAGCTCTGCTATCTAACTATGTAGAAAATGAGGGTCCCTCGGTCATCTTTGGAGATAACGGCTCGAGCGAAGACAAGAGGATATAGCTCTGCTTGGCAATGGTGCAATATCTTTCAGTAAAGTAGCTTTATGTGGAAGGACTTCAACACAACCTTCTATCATCGACCACTCTGCGACAAGGGTCATCAAGTAACATTTCTCAACAATCAATGTCAAGTCGGAGATCTGAAGACATCTGCCATAAAAATTACTAAGGAACAAGAGAGAAGAAATGTTTATACTGATAGACCTTGGTCGACTAAGCTCGATGAAACAATATGTTTTCCGGCAAAAGCATCAGGAAATGAGTTGGCTATGGCATAGAAGACATCCCACTTAAACTTGAAAAGCATGTCAAAGCGGCATCAAAGATCTAAGTGGTGGGTCTACCCAAGTTCAACTTTGTGAAGGAAAGGCCATACGATGCCACTTGACTTGGAAAGCAAACCGAAAGCTCATTCGAAGAGCAAGGCGCGACTCCATTGACAAACCCCTACGGTTGCTCCACATGGATCTCTTTGGGCCAATCCCAACAACCGATCTTGGAGGAAAAAGATACTCTCTGAGTCGTAGTCGGCGACTACACAGATTCACATGGGTATTCTTCCCAACTTCAAAAGGATGAGACAAGCTCAATTAATCAAGATGTTCGAATGGTGATGAATAAAAAGGAGAAAATCAAGGCCATAAGGAGTGATCATGGCGGAGAATTTTGATTTCTCGAAATGGATCGATTCTGCGAACAATGGCATCGATCGTAATTTCTCGACTCCACGAACTCCTCGATAAAATGGAGTTCTTTGAAAGAAAAAACAGAACCACGATAGAGGTGGAAGGACTCTACTAGCAGCCACCCATCTGCTGAATACTTCTGAAGCGGAAAGGCATCAACCTTTGCATGCTACCTACGAGCAGATCATTAATTCACTCTCCGATCGAAGACACCTACTGAGCTGTGGAAAGGAAGAAAGCCCGAGTGTCGACTATTTCCATGTCTTTGGTACATCATGCTATATTCTCAACAATGAAAAGCGATGTCGACAAAATTCCATTGAAGTCGGATGAAGGATCTTTCTTGGATATGCCACGAGCGAATGAAAGCTTACAGAGTGTTCACAAGAAGACGAGAGTGTCGAAGTCTCAATCATATCATCTTAGATGAAATGACTTAGACAAAGCGATTGCCTCGAAGACACTACGACCAGATAGTGCGAACCACTTTCTGAATGAAGTCATCGAGCTAAACACTACGATCGTAGTGCGAGATAGTAAAATCGTAGAGTGTGATAATGAGATCGTAGAGAGGTCCATTCAAGACAACGAGCCTCCACTCCAAGAAGAAGAGATAGACCTTGAAGACTTAAGCGCGGGAAGACATCGAGCAGATGTCCCACCCGAGAACGGATGGGCGAGAGATCACACTCGAGGATCTAATCAATGGAGATCCAAAGTGCAAGAGTCAAAATAAGAGCTGCTTTCTCGGAATGAATGCTTCACCTAAGCTTCATGTCGAGATAGAGCGAAAGAAGATAGAAGATCTTATGGAAGACTCCGGTTGGATAGAAGCCGTGCAGGAAGAACTCAACCAATTTGAGCGAAGCAAAGTGTGGAGATTGGTACCAAGACCAAAGAGTCATCTGCCATAGGAACCCGAAGTGGGTCTTGAGAACAAAATGGATGAAGATGGGGTCATTACAAGAAACAAGGAAGATTAGTGGCAGCGGGCTATTCTCAAGAAGAAGGCGTTGACTATGATGAGACATTTTTTGTTGCCCCGACTAGAAGCTATCGAAGAATCTTTCTTGCCTTTCTTTGCTCATGAAGTTCAAAGTCTTTCGGATGGATGTCGAGAGTGCATTCCTAAATGGAAGCTTCAAGAAGAAGTCTACGTAGAACAACCTCCGGGTTTCATCAATCCATCTCTTTCCAATTATGTCTATAGATTACATAAAAGCTTTATATGGTCTTAAACAAGCACTAGAGCATGGTATGAAACACTGACTTACTTCTTAATAGAAAATAGGTTCACTTTAGAGGTAGAGTAGATACCACATTTTTCTTAGAAAGCATAAGGACAAAGTCTTATTAGTTCAAATATATGTTGATGATATCATTATTGGTTCTATTGACGAAAAGTTATGTAAGAGATTCTCTAAGCTAATGCAGAGCAAGTTTGAAATGAGCATGATGGGTGAGCTGAATTTCTTCCTTGAACTTGCAAGTGAAGCAGCGGTGATGAAGGAATAATCATCAACTAAGCCAAATACATCAAAGACTTATTAAAAAGTATGGCATGGAATCGGCCTCTCCGTGAAAACACGAATTGCTCCTGCTGACCAAGCTTGACAAGGATGAGAATGGTAAGCGTGTTGATATAACTCAATACTGAGAGGTATGATAGGTTCTCTTTATACCTAACGCGATGAACCAGGATATAATGTTTGCAACATGCACGTATGCTAGATTTTCAAGCTAACCTAAAGAGTCACATTTATGCCAACGTAAAGAGGATCTTCGGTTATCTTAAGGGTACACCTACTTGGGGTGTGGTATCCCAAGGAATCCTCTTTTGAACTAATAGGATACCACAGATCTTGACTTTGCGGGATGCAAAATAGATAGAAAAGAGTACCGATGGCACTTGTCAATTACTAGAGGAGCAGACTTGTGTTTTAGTTCAATAAAAGCAAAACTCGGTGTCCACTTGAACCGGAAAATTTGAATACATTCTTCTTTGGAAGTCATTGTCTTCGAATCCTTTGGATGAGAAATTAGCTAGTGACTATGGGTTTGATTTCAAGTCTATACCTATACCTTTGTGATAATCTGAAGTGCCATAGCAATAACTCATAATCACATTATGCATTTTAGAACCAAGCATATAGAGATAAGGTATCACTTCATTAGGGATCATATGCAAAATGGAACTATTTCTTTACAATATATCCTACCCGAAAATCAACTTGTAGATATTTTACTAAACCATTAGATGAATCCAGTTTTAACAAGTTAATAAGTGAGCTAGGCATGCTAAATCTTGACCATGAATCTATGCTCTAGATTATCTTAACCATGGCGGATATAAAGGTCGCACTCAAAATCGTGAACATGATAAAGGAAGATCACGATCGTGAAATTTGAATAATCAACTACCTCAATGATCGCAAAGAAAGACTCAACTTTCATAAGTCACGGACTGAAACGATGACCAAAAGCCCTTTCAACAAGCAAAGTGAATCTTGTGATGACAAGCTTTATAACAAAGCAATCTCTCGAAGAGGTGCCTAAGGGACAAACCTAACCCTTGAAACACACCAAGAGGTTGGCCTTCACGAGTTACCTTAAAAAAAGAATGCTTAGTCGAAAAAAAACTCATCACTAGGATCCCGATGGACTCGGACGATCGTAGGATAGACTCGACGATCGTAGGATAACTTGTGATCGCGACAAATGGACTACAAATCTTGATCGACTCAGCGGACTGCTTGGGACGGACTCGGCGGGCGGGACTCTACGAATCTTGATCGGACTCGACAACCTGCTTGACAGACTCAACGATCGTGAGAACAGACTCTACGAATGGAGAACCGACTCAACAATCGGAAGACTATATCTACGATCGTGAGTCGTCCCGAGGACATCTCGAAGATCAAGACTCAAAGGAAAATCGGTACATTCCTAAGCGGTCAAAATCGTAGAGCCAAGCAAAATCTGACACTGTCCCACTAAGTCGAAAAGAGAGAGGGAAGCTACAAGTACAAATTGGGCCGTGATTTTGAAATCCCAGAGTTCAAAGATTATCTCTCATTCTCTCTCTCTCTCTCAAAGCAAAACCCTAACTTTCGAACAAAAGCTCAATGAAGATCTCTCTCTCAACTAAAGAATCAATGGTTTAACTTACAATGTGATTTGAGACTCTGGGACTACTGTTTTGTGAATTCAAAACCGCTCCACCAAAGTTTCACAAGATCTTAGCCTTACTAAAGAAGGCAGGTCTCAAGAGGCGCTTCAACCTCTGACACTCATCTATCCTAAATTGGTGAAGGAGTTCTACAAAAAATGGAGTGTCTGAAAACAACACCATCACCACACGAGTTAGAGGAGTTAAAATAAAGCTAGGGGAAGAAGGCGTCGATCGGCCCTAGGTTTCAAGAATGTGGGTCATCCATTTCTAGATAGCATAAGATTTCAAGAGGGACTGAAGAAGATGCATCACAAGAAGAACCCCTCTGTGAAAGGCTACAAAAAGAAAGAGTTCCCTCAGAGGTATGAATTTTTGGCTGACATTATTGGGAAATGCATCTGCTGCAAGAGCTTAGGTCATGACTCAGTAAATGAGGCTCAGCTTAAGCTCATGACAACTATAGTATATGGAACTCAACTCAACTATGGGGCTGTATTGCTCGAATAGATCGGCAAGTGGATCGTAAGCTCGAAGAAATCAAAGAGCACCCCAAAGATGCTGTATGGGAGGTTCATTAGCATCATTCTGCAATCTGCATTGGGTGACAAAATTGGGGATAATGAAGGAGAAACCATCAACCCAAACCGAAGAATGACATAACAGTTGTTCAAAAACTGGGAAAGGAACCTCACGAGTTCGTTGAGAATGATGATGAAAGTCAAGTGGGAGATCGAGGAACAAAAGAAAGCGAGCTTTCAAGGAGGAATATCTCATTGTCGAGAAGTTGAAGAAGAAGGAGAAGCAGACAAGGGAGAACCCTCTACCCTTGCCAGAAAAAGCAAGGGCAAAAGGAAGCTTAGAGCAAGACAAGTTGAAGAGCCTCAAGGATCAACAACTAACATTCCTGCAGAGTCCTCTGAGATAGAGACTCTAAGGAGGCTAAGGAAGATGCAACAACAAGAAAAAGCTGAAGAAGATCAAGCCACCATTTCACAAATCGTAAAGAAGAACAAGACTGGTCATAAGTCCAAAAGACCAACAGTGTCTTCGATCGTAGAGACTCTAACATTCTCACGAAAATAGGCCAAGTGTGGCGATGGAGAAGTTTGCTTCAAGAAAGTGGGCGATCAACGAGGTAAAACAAAGACTCAGAGAGAGTCCGAAGTGGTGAGTAAAACCAATGAAAGCGAAGAGAAATTTGGTCGAGAAGAATATTCTTGAGAATGAGAAAAATCAAGAAGGAAGCCAAGAGCATGGCTGCAAAAGTAGAACTGCCCCAAGCAAATGAAGAGGAAAATGCTCCAGCTGAGGGGGAGAACTCTGAAATTCTCATGATTGAGTATACACCAACTGAGGGGGAGAAGCCTACTGATGAAGAAGAGGTTCTAGCTGGTATCAATGTACCAGCTGAGGGGGAGTTTCTAAACCTCCAAGAAGATGATCATATTGAGGAGGAGCCTCACAATATCCCAATTGCTGAAGAAGAGGTCCTTGTTCAAGATGAAGATGAACTAATGCCAAACATTCCAGAGGCCATTGAGATAATGGAATCCTCAAATGGAGATAGTGAAGAGGAAGAAGATGATGATGACCTACAAATCATTTATGAGGGCAAGGATGGATATAGAAGCTATCTTTATAATCAGATATTCTCTTACCTACCCATGATGGCATACCATTGAGCTCAAATTCTGAAATCATGGGACCACATGTTCTGGAGCTTTAAGGAATATCCAGCAATCATAGTTCTGGCTCATGGATTTCTAGGGGAAGTCATCTTCGCCAAAAAGCTGATTACAGACCATTCCTCATCAAATACCAAACCTGAGGTATTGACTATCCCTACAAGCTTTAGAGTTAATCACCTGCCATCATCTTCGTTTAGCCAATTCTATGAATTTCCTAAATGGCTGGAAGTGATTCTTAACCCATTAAATCGGGCTTCTATTCACGAATCCCAAAATTACATGGCGAAGAACCGAAAGAAATCAACCTTACCTTGCTCCCTCGAAATAACCAACTCTACGATTCC